>JAMPIT010000886.1:1937500-3137500 GCA_026261815.1 Monarcha castaneiventris obscurior
GGTGTCACTGACAATATTGATAAAGCCCTGATACCATACCCTGAATGGTATCACTGACAATATTGATAAAGCCCTGGGTGGACGTTACACAGGAGCAGCTCCTGCTGTGGATTTGGCATCTAAAATCCTGACTTGTCCCCAGTGCTGAGCTCCAGGTACCTGCTCAGTGCTGGGGTTTTATCAATGCTGCTGTCCCAGGTGATGGGAAGGGTGAGCTCATAGCTGGTCAGCCCCAAATTGGTCAGGCAGTTGGACTGGATGAGCACTGCAGGTCCCTTCCATTCAAAATTCCAACTTTTGACTCACAGAGGGAAGGCTCAGATTGGATATTGGGAAGAAATCCTTCCCTGGGAGGGTGGGCAGGCCCTGGCACAGGGTGCCCAGAGCAGCTGTGGCTGCCCCTGGATCCCTGGCAGTGCCCAAGGCCAGGCTGGACAGAAGCAGCCTGGGACAGTGGGAGGTGTCCCTGTATGTGGAAGGAGGTGGAACGAGATGGTCTTGAAGGTCCCTTCCAACCCAAACCACTCCAGGATTCTATCCCACTCCAACAACATTTCTGCCCCTCACACTGCAGGGACAGAGCCGTCCCCACCCCACTGAGGGGACACCCAGCTTCTCTCCCCACCCCTCTCTGGACAATCACAGTGTCCATCCCTGGCTGTGCACAGCTCCCACAGCACCCAAAGCACCCCAAGGCCATCACAGGTGACACAGGCCACAGCCACAGCGTCCATCCCTGGCTGTGCACAGCTCCCACAGCACCCAACGCACCCTGAGCTCATCACGGGTGACACAGGGCACAACCACAGTGTCCATCCCTGGCTGTGCACAGCTCCCACAGCACCCAAAGCACCCTGAGCTCATCACGGGTGACACAGGGCACAACCACAGTGTCCATCCCTGGCTGTGCACAGCTCCCACAGCACCCAAAGCACCCCAAGGCCATCATGGGTGACACAGGCCACAGCCACGGTGCTGACACCACGCTGGGACAGTGGCTGGCATCCAGGAGCCCAGGAGGAGGCCCTGGCTGCCCCTGTGCCAGCCTGGCTCCCGGGGTGGAGGACACAGAACCCCCTGAGCTGTGGCTCAGAGTGCCAGGACTAATGAGAAGCTGCTGCAGAGCTGCTCCTGCAGCAGCGGGCAGAGATTAGGAGCCTGTCAGAAGCCATCACTGGTGGTTTGGGGAGCGCTTTCTGAAGTCAGTCTGAATTAATAAATAAAGACAAGCTTCCTCTTACAGCTCTTTTATGGTGAGGATGGGGCTGCATGAAAATCAGCCAAAAAGGGAACAACTTTGGATTATTAATGGTCACTTTTGTTTAACAAATGTTTTTTGTATAACCACCTTGTGCATCCTGGGAAGGAAGGATGTTCAATTATTCAACTGAGCATTAAATTATTTCTCTCTTTCATTTGTTTTCCCAAACTAAACAGATTGTGTGTAGAAAATCACTATTCCTAGGGTTTTTATTTTGGTTTTGCACACCCATGCTGATTAAAATACTGCAACTGTCTGAGCTCTGTCACAGTAGATTGCTCTTTTCCCTTCCCAGAAAGGTGCCTTTTTCAACAAATCATGTGGAATTTACACATGCTTTCGGATAATCCCAGTGTAATTAATATAAAATTATATTCCTGAGGAAAAGAGAACAAAACAACAACCCACACTGAAGTTTGGCTTAAACCAACAGAGGACTGGCAGTCTCTGCAAATTATCCAGGTAAATTAGAAAGTATTCCATTGTACTTCCACAGCTCCCTGTTGGTGCAGTTCCTGTTGGGTTATATATGGCTGAGAGCAAGGTATCTATTTAGTCATGTTCTCAAAGTGCTGAAACCAAAAAGTGGCAAACTGAAAGGAAAAAACAAGGGGGTCTTCAAGAGATTTGCCCTGAAGGGCTCCAGACCAGAAGGCCCTTGTGGTAGAAGATTGTCCAAGGGAAGAAATGGAGAATAGGGGCAAGGAAAGTTGTTGTGTGCCATGAAAAACAGAGGCAGGACAGAGCCAAAGATGCCTTCAGAAGAGGGAGCCCTAACCTGGGGTCTCCAGGCAGTCCTGAACAATAACTGCTACTTCCTACCTGTTTTAATGTGAAGAAAACCTTGAAAATGGGACCCAGCCTGGTGATTTTTTATAAGAGCATCTTGTGACAAGACAAGAGGGAATAGCTTCAGACTAAGAGTAGCTTTAGATGGGATATTGGGCAGGAATTGTTCCCTGGGAGGGTGGGCAGGCCCTGGCACAGGGTGCCCACAGCAGCTGTGGCTGCCCCTGGATCCCTGGCAGTGCCCAAGGCCAGGCTGGACACTGGGGCTTGGAGCAGCCTGGGACAGTGGGAGGTGTCCCTGCCCATGGCAGGGGTGGGATGGGATGGGATGGGATTTAAGGTCCTTTCCAACCCCAACCAGCCCACGATTTCTGTCTGCCTAGGTTTGCCTAAAATGATGCAGGATGAGAGGCCGGGTGCTGACTGAGGAACCCTGCTTTTAACATCAGAGTGGCAACTTCTTCTCTGCTCAGCAAAGCACAGACGAGAAGCAGGAATTCCCATCTTGTGGAAACCTAAAGCTGAATTTCCCAGAGCATAGAAAAGGAGCAAACTACCCAGGAAAGGGGTGGAAGGTGCAACCTTGGGAGGTCAGGTCGTGATGCACAGGATGCTCCCACAGTCACAGAGACCAATGTTGAGATAAAATATCTGCAATATCTCCTTCTCTACAGATATTCAAAGCCACTGGGACAGGATCCTGAGTGAGGTGCTCTGGGATATCCCTGCTGGAGCAGCGAGGTTGGACTTGATGGCCTCCAATGGTCCCTTCCAACCTGATCCATTCTCTGATTCATTCAGTGAAAATACTTCCCAAAATTCCGAATATGTGAACACCAGGCGTTCATCTCCTCAGGGATTCCACACATCCATACAAGAAGGTGACTGCACCCACAACTTCTGATGTATAATTTTTTTCCATCGTTCCCACAAAGCTCAGGACAGCTGCACATTCCAGGTTTAGCCCCAGCTGCTGCAGGACACTTGCTGTTCTGTGAGTCTCTCCTGCCCAGATGAGCCCTCTTTCACTTGGATAATTAATTTGAAATTAAATATTAAATATTAATAAATATAGCTCAGGTAATAAATTGCATATACTAATTTAATTAAAAATAGATTATAGCATATTTTACAAATGGGACATTTTTGTAAGGAAATATAATGGACTTGTTATGTTTCTACTTTATCCTAAGAAAGAGCAAGCTTCTTGTGCATTTAGTCCTTATTGTGTCTCATTAAATTTTTAAAAACAGCTATTTTAATTGTCAAGTATTTGACAGACTGCTAGAAAAACCTGACACTTAAGTTTCAATTTTACAAAATACATTTTTAATGAAGACTTTTGCATCCTACTATATTATCTATAATCATCTTGAAGGGGAAAAAAAAGCAGGGGGAAAAGGGGGAAAAACTCAATTATAACAAAACTTCCATACCTGGCCAAATAATTTAGCTAAAATTCTAATTTAAATGAGTGGTTCATTTGAAATATCCCAGACAGGATCTGGGCTTTGCTGTGCCAGGCACTGAGTCTGATCAGCAAAAACCACAACTTGTCCTCAAAGCTGTGAGACTTCAGCAAGACTTTCCCACAACGGGGTTGATGGATTCTGACCCCGAAAAAAGTTCGAGTCAAGGATGCAAATTTCACAGCAGGATTGAGAGTTAAGGGATGTCCCTCCCTGGAGCCATTCCCAGCCCGCCCGGACACATCCCTGTGTCACCCGCTCTGGGGGACCCTGATCCATCACTTGAGGTCCCTTCCAGCTCCAACAATTCCACGAGGCTCACGGTGAACGCGACCTGAACCATCTTTGTCCTCGCCAGCAGCCGCGTTTGGCACAGAATGGGTGCAAAAATGCTGATTTCTACAAAACGCCCTTCACACAGAGCCCCGTGGCAGAGCAGTGCCACCTCCTCGCCCCCTGCACCAGCGCGTTCCTCCTTCCTGACAGGGGACGGGCACGGGGAAAAAAAAGCCCAGGAGCACGGAGAGCGCTTTGGAGACTCAAGGAGCCGGTTTTCCCGGAGGAAAAGTGGCCATTCCTGGCGGCAGCAGCGATCCCCGGCAGCCGGGAGCAGCCCCCGGAGGGAGCGGAGCATCCCCGGGAGCGCCCGGAGCCGGCAGCGCCTGCGAGGGGACGAGAGACATAAAAAGCGATAAAAAGCAAAGGGACACAGCCACTCCACAACCGCGGCTGCACAAAACAAGGGGAATTCATCCAGCGAGGGGTGGAAGTGGTCTGGGACCAGGAAAAGCAATCAGAGGAGTGTGCGGAGGGAGGCGGGGGCCGCTTTGTGCCCTCCTGGCTCTCGCCCTCCCTGCTTACATTCCCTGCTCCTGGCAGGGCTGGCCGGAGAGGGAAGGGATGTGCTGACAGCGCTGCCCTGCTCCAAGTTGAGGCGTTCAGTTTTTCTTCTTCAATTTCTCCGGCTTGTGCTGCTGTTTAACTCTTTCTGGGATCAGAAGCTTCTGGATTGTTAAAAGTGGCGATGGGCAGAGAATTGGGGGCTTTGCCCTCAGTACAAGAACATTTACTGACTGAATTCCCTCCGGGAATAACCGAGCTCACTGCCTTCCTTAAGAGCCCAACAACTTCGTGCTTTTCTTTTATCCTTCCTTCTCCTATGGAAGTGTCTCCACGTGGGCAAAAGTCTCTTTTTTTGCCCCCAGTTTATCCAACTGAATGGAGCTGAACCAGGCTCCGAGCAGCAGAGGGAAGCTGTGCAGAACTGCAGACAGAGACAACAATTTGGAGGGAAAGGGTTTGCACATCACACCACCACCCAGGGAGACGCAATTGATTCCCTAACAAGTTAAATGGATTTTATGTACGAATTTTCCACGTGTTAAATACCTGGCAACCCACGAGGACACTTCTCCTCCTTAAGGGGGGGACAGTCCCACCCTCAAGGAAGGCACAAACACACCTACAAATATTTTATAGCGCTTTAATGTGAAATACATGTTGTTCCAAGTTAACCACAGGCCACTAATGTCAGCAGAGGACCTGTTGCCCTTCTTGGAGGTCTCTCTGATGGCCTGGCCCCCTCTCCTTGTTCCTTCTCTCCCTCCTCTCATCCCTGTTTGCTGCATTGCCTGTGCCCTGCAGCACTGAGGTCTGTGCTCCTGGCACATGGCCGGTGTTTGAACTTTAGAGATCAAAAGCAGCTCAGAGATTTCTACTCAAATTGAAAGTTCAGTGAAGATGTCACCTCCCACCAGTGACAAAAACCTCACCTCACCCCTTGGTACCCAAACAATCCCAGTAAAATTCCAAGCTTTACGAAGACTTTGTTGCAGCATCTCCCATCCAGTTTGACACCTGGAAATTTGTCCCATCACCCCACACTTGCTCTAGGTTCAGCACTGAGGATTCCCTCTCTGCAAACTCCTCAGCAGGAACCGAGTCAGCACATGGCTGAAGTGTTTTACAGCCCACCTGCACTCAGAGGTGGGGGTGTTCAAAAGGCACATCCCAGAAATGGAGAGAGGGATTTATGGCAGTGTCCTACAGCCACCAGAAAGGTTAGGGGTTGCATCTCATCGCAGGTTTTCACTCTGAGGGTTTCTAAGGCAAACAGTTGTGCCCAGAGCACCAAACACACCACTGTGACACACAAAAGAGAATAAGTTTACTGATAAATTCCCACTGATTTAATTATAGTCTAATCCAGCCTGTGGTGGAAACAGTTTGTTCCCATGTACAATCCACAGAAAGGAGGGGATGAGAAAGGAAAGCACCTCTGTCCTGACCTCTGTCTCTCCCTCATCAGAAGATGCTTCTGTGAAGGAGCACCACCAGGTCTCTTCTCTGCCATCCCAGGCACTACACTTACACCCTTACTGTCAACTTCCTTTATTACTATTATTATTATTATTATTATTATTATTATTATTATTATTATTATTATACGGTCTTATTGACAGACCTTTCTCACTGCATTTTCAGCATGTTTGTCCTTGCTCAGAATTTCCAAAAGCAACACCAGAGGCAGAGATACCCCTGTCTGAAACAGAGTGCAGACACCCCACGAAGCCAAACCCCCCAAACCTGTTCACAACCACCTTCTTTTTCCTAAGAATCACCATTTCCCAGAGAGCCCATCATACCTTCAAACATTTGCACCTTGTAACCAAGCCCCCCAGAAACCAATTCACCACTCTCTGTGTTTGATTTCTACCTCCAACCATGCGCTTTGCTCAAGCCCTAGTCACATGCCAGCACCCATCTATGTAAATACACAATTTTTCTAGCTGAATTGCACATCCACAGCCACGACTCAGCCATAGAAAGATCATGTAAATAATGGAAGCTGACAGCATAAGTAATTTTTTTCATGTATCAGACGCCATGGTTGACTGCTGAACTGTGAGATCTGCTGTTTTTAGACTGTGCTAAGTTCTCCCCTTTCACCCCTGAAGATTCGAGACTAAAGGCTGGATCTTGAATCACAGGCTTCAGATGTTTTTCTTATCACACAGCTCAGTCAACACTTGTTCACATCTCGTGACCTTTTCCTGCAGAGAGCTGCATCTTTCTTCTGCTTTTCCAGGCCACTTATCCAAACGGCCACTGGTGGAACTGGGGACACTGGGAGTGACCATCACAAGCCACGTGTCTCCTCAGCATCCTGATGGAGGGGGTGGCTAGGAAGTCACTAAGCCCTGAAAGAATGAGTGAAAGCGCCGTGGAGCTTTTAGTATTTCTGCTTCCTGACGTTCCCACTAAGTGAAGAAATCCATCTTGCAAATGGGAGAAATTAAAGACGGCGAGGCCAAATGCAGGGAGGAGCAGGAGGCTTTGAGAAAAAAAGTGGCAGGTCTCTAACACAATGGCCTGTGTAATTGGTTCTTTTGAAGTTTCTAATCACTTTTGGAAAGATCAAGTGGAAGTGACAAGTGAGGCTACTGGAACAGTGACTCCATACAATGGTGGCACATGGGACTCGAACCGGTTTGTGTGGTAATTGTTAATTGTTTGGGGGCTTCCTCTAAGCACAAAACATATCTGAAGAGTTGCCATTAGAAAAAAAAAAAAATTAAAAAAAAAAAAAAAACCCTCCTGGCATAAATTATGTGGTCAGTGTTTCAGATCTCATACAAATCATTTGCCTGTGAAAATGTTATCAAAATATGAGCTATCCCTTTCAAATATATTTTAAACAATGTTAATGTATTTTCACATGTCATCAGTTGACAGCTCCACCATCGTCGCTCGTCAGCCACCAGGGAAATTTGCATGCATTTGAATTCACCCTGCCAAGCACAGGCAGCCCAGACTGACAGCCCATTTAACTGGGTGATAAGTTAATCTGTACAACATTTGATAGATTTCTGTCTTTTACCTAAGCCAGGGTTGGTGAAAATGATTCAGCGAGGGGATTTGCAAACCGGTCGTGTCTCTGCTCGGTCTCGGTGGGAGGTGTTGTATTTCTTCATGGGTAATGCTGATCTCCACCTGAGCTGGCCACATCGAGCTGAACTAAACACCATCCCAAACCCACCAGGAATCTCTGTTTCCAGGCTTTTCCTCCCACAAATCCAACTCTTCTGGTAAAACTCAAGTTAACGATGAACTCTGAGATGGTTTTACAGGGATGGCCGATGGTCTCGATCCACCACCTGCCTGCTCCTGAGGATTCCCTGTTCCCTCAAGCAGCAGGGCACATCCAAGGGTTGGATTAGACCCTGGGTAAGGCTCACCCTGTCCCAAAGCTCAAAGCAACGTCACTGCACATCACAGCATCTAAAATTGCAGCAGAAAACAGCAGCCACCAAAGCTCACCCACAGCCCCCCAAAACCACACACCCCTCAGGTGCTCCCAGTCATCATTAAAGCAGACACCACGAGGTTTTAGACACATCCCTTGCATTGCCAGAGTTTCTCATTAAAAAATCCCCTACGTCCACCAACACCTTCTGCTCCCTCACAGAAACTCTGATTACAGCAAAATCAGTGATTTTCATTTGCAAGGCCACCCAAACAGGGGGCTCAAGGCTTCTGCTGGGGTTGTGTATTTAACCACAACAAAACGCAGAGGGCATTTTGATGTTTGGAAATGCCCAGATGGAGATTTCTATTTACTTTCTCCTCCACAGTACATTACCAAAGCCAGGAGCCTCAGTAGTCAGCAAGCCATTATTTATTTATTCAAAACATCTTTCATTTCCTGAATTGCAGTGTGTTATTTACAGGGCACACACTGTGTTGTTCCATGAAGTAAATTTCAATGGGCAGATCAAACTCGGGATACTTCACCCATAATGATACATCCTGATAATGGCCATTTTCGAAGAGTTGCTAAAATGTAAGTAAACATCTCACTGGTTTCAGGAGGAAATGCTCTGAAAGGGCAGGCAGGGCAACGGAGCTGCTGCCACAGGCAGGAGAGTTTGATGAATTAAATTTAATAGACAGACCCTTTATTCCAAAGTTGACAGAGAGCTAGAGAAAGCTTTGGAAACACAAGAGATAAATCTGTGCTGAGCCCTTTGTTCAGATGCAATTTCAAATAAAAGGAGCCCATTTGCAGCTTTTGGAAAGGAGAGTTTCCTCATCAAGGCCGAGGTGTGGGCTTAAAATATTAATTAAATAAAACTCAAGTCTACATAAACCTTGAAAGCAGACTGCAAGAAATGGAATATAGTGAACCTAAAGGTAGGGTAAAGTGGGAATACCCGTGGGCAAGTTCCAGTGGGGAAATGTAGGTCAGGATCCTACTCCTCAAAATGCATCACCCATGATGCTCCCTATCAAATGTATTCGTTTTAGATACAATGGGATTTTATACATTTTTTAGGGATAGAGACCCTTGATGTGAGCAACCAAATTTTATCCCTCCCCAGTATTGTCACAAGTCCTTCCTGATCTTCACAGGTGATATGAGGGCTGATAAAACACCTCCTAAAACTGTAACAACTGCATGAAAAATAATAAAATTCACCATTTTATCCAAGACAGATACATTGTGGGCATTGAACTGTCACAACCTTCCTCAAAAATCCCATTTCCTTCTGGTTTTTGTGATGCACACCTGTAGCTGCTCACTGGGCAGAAAGCAGACATGGGAAGGGCGCTGAAACAACCTGTGAATTCACTGAGCACAACAGCAAAAGGGGTATTTATCACCAAAGTGGAGGTAATTATGATAAATTTAGAAAATCCTCTGTGTTCAGAGACCCCTCAAAATCACCCCAAGCAAGGCTGAGCAGGGACAGGGCTGGAGGGGTGGGAAATCCTTAACTGGAAACCAGGAGAGACAAATGTCTTAAAGAAAAGAACTCCTCTGTAGTGGACTTTTCGAAACACATGGCAGGAAAAGGAAACCTGCATTGTTTAATAATAATAACAATAATTACAATAATAACAATAATAACAATAATAACAATATATTGTATAGTAGTAGTAGTAATAATAATGATAATGATAATAATAATGATAATGATAATTAAATAATAGTTAATAATAATGATGACAATAATAACAATAATGATAATAATAATAATAACAAAAACAACCCTTTAAGAGCAATAAGGATGTCCTGGGCTTCTCTGAACTTCACACACTAAAGCCTTTGCAGCAAACTCAGAAAAGTGTGTGAGCCCATCACAAAGCTCTTGGTGCCACTGGTCTAAAACACCAAGACACTGCAAATCTCAGCCCTCTAGACTGCAAAAGTGATGCTGGACAACCCAATTCACGTGTCTGAGCTTTAATTTCTCCCCAAAACAGAGATAAGAATCCTGCTTTTAGCTCTGGAGGTTCACACAGATCTGCAAGACCTCGCACAAAGGGACCCAGCTGCTGCTTTAATAAAAATAATTTAACACGGGATAAACAGCCGTGATAGTAGGGGTGTGAAAAGCCAAGGGGAGAGTTAATAGGACGGGAGGAGGTGGTGTGAGGGGTAATGAGGTGCCTACAGGGCAGGGAACGGGAGCAGGGCCAGGGACAAAGGGTTTGTGCCCTCAGCAGCGCCGGGGAGGGAGGCAGAGGGTCCGGCACAGCTCGGGGAGATGCTGCCGGGATGCTGAGCTGCTTTTCAGCGCCGGGATTCCCTGGGATGTTTCCTTGCCGTGCCTGTGTCCTGGGAAAGCTCCTGGCACGGGCTGCACGTGGCAGCAGCAGCACAAGCAGCAGCAGGACCCCCGTGCCTCCCACAGCCACCCCAGGCCATGGGGTCAGCTGAGGACAAAGCAGGGAGCCCTGGGAACAGCTCCTGCCTTCCATCCCTGCCTCCTTCCATCCCTCCCTGCCTTCCATCCCTCCCTCCTTCCATTCCTCCCTACCTCCTTCCATCCCTGCCTCCCTCCATCCCTGCCTTCCATCCCTCCCTCCTTCCATCCCTCCCTGCCTTCCATTCCTCCCTCTTTCCATTCCTCCCTACCTCATTCCATCCCTCCCTCCTTCCATCCCTCCCTCCTTCCATCCCTCCCTCCTTCCATCCCTCCCTCCCTTCCATCCCTCCCTCCTTCCATCCCTCCCTCCTTCCATCCCTCCCTGCCTTCCATCCCTCCCTCCTTCCATCCCTCTCTCCTTCCATCCCTGCCTCCTTCCATCCCTCCCTCCTTCCATCCCTCCCTCCTTCCATCCCTCCCTGCCTTCCATCCCTCCCTCCCTTCCATCCCTCCCTCCTTCCATCCCTCCCTCCTTCCATCCCTCCCTCCTTCCATCCCTCCCTCCCTTCCATCCCTGCCTCCTTCCATCCCTCCCTCCTTCCATCCCTCCCTGCACAACCCCACAGAGGGGGAAATGGAAACCCAACCCCCCCAAAAAACCCCACAGAACGTTTGAGTCAATGGGAGGTCTCACTACTGCCAACAGCAAATCAAGAATTAGGATTTTTACCAAAACTAGTAAATTTCATGAGCTTATTTTAACTTATTGCACCCCTTATTTCTTTAAGATAATGATTGATTGATTGATTGATTGATTGATTGATTGATTGATCAGCTTTTTGCTCCCACAGTGCACTGGAGACTGCGTGGGCACAGTCCATGTTTTCTGCACCCACTGTTCCATCTTGAGGCACAGATTTGTCTCTTCTGCAGCCAAAATTGCAACGTTAAACACTATAATTGTAATCTCCTGGCCACAAGACCAGATTTTCCCCTTCTGCCTTGACCAGGGGTCAACACTGATGTGCAACACTTCATCCAAAGTGTTTGGCAGCAATTACTGTGGGCAAAAAACCATTCCACTCTGCAGGGTTTTCAGCCAGGACAGAAAAAAAAAAAAAAAAAAGGAGGAAAAAAAAAGGTGCCAATTTGTGTAAAAAAATATGAATGCTGATTTTATATAATTAAGACTTCAGTCCTCTCAGTTCTTTGAGAGAAAGCAAAACAGTTTCCAAATATTTTCTTCTTTCTTGAAACCTATTAAAAGCACCCACAATGCAAATCCAACACCTGTACATACACACAGTGGGTATTTAGGATATTTTTCAAATTACTACCTTGAAATTCAAGGAGAAAAGAGAGGGGGAGAGAGAGAGAGAGCATCATGGAGCCTCTCCTTCCCACCAAACAAAACTCTGTAAATCAAGCAGCTTTCCCCAGAGCCAGGGAATGCCTGCGTGTGCTCCCCATGGATACCAGGGCTGGCTCCCCCTGCGTGGCAACCAGGGCAGGCACTCGGGTCCCTCTCCCATATGGCACAGCAGCCCCAGCCAGCTCAGGTAGCAGAAGGCACTCCAAGAATCCAGCCTGACTTTCCAGCACATGAAGCATGGAAGGGTCGAGCTGTGCCTCATCTGCGTGCCTACAAAAGCAGAAGCACTGGCATCTGCAATCCAGAGCATCATTTGGCACCGTGGAAAATTTTAAAGTAATTTTCAGGGGTTTTTTGTTTTGTTTTGTTTTGTTTTGTTTTTTCCATCCTCCCCCCGCCAGTGCCACATGGTGATTTTTGTCCTTCGGAGAGCCAAAGGCAAATCCAGGCATGCTCAACCTCCATTGTCGAAGGGAGAGGTTTCCTAGCAACAATGCCGGTATGAATGGAGCCCAAGTTTCCTTCCCAATCCCTTACGTGACATTAGAGCAATTTGTGACACGCAGGGAAGGGGGAAAGAAGGATCTGAGAGCCCTGGCTATGCAGCATCACCCAAATCAGCAAATCAGTTTGTCGAGTTTTGTTGGCACCACAATTGCCAAGTGCTTTTGAGTGTAAGGTGCAGCCAGAGGGAAATCCTGGAGTCTGTTCCCATCCTGTGTCCCAGCCCCACTCACTGCCCTGAGCCCCAGGAGCAGGGGAAGGATGCTGTCCACAGCAAGGAGAGCAGCCACCATCACTGCTGCTGCTCTCTGCTTCTCAAATCACCATAAAAACCTCTGCTTTGACCAGATTAAGCTTCAGGCAAACACCACTCATCCAAGGCTGGCAGGAGATCTGGGATGTGTTGGCAACAGGCAGTGAAATGTGCACTCAGCAACACCCAACTGCAACCCTGCTATTCCCTGTACAGCCCTCACACACCAACGGGAAGGGCTGGAAACGAGGGAAAATAACACTGGGACAGGGGAGCCCAGAGAAGAACACAGAGGAGAGGCAGCCCTGACTCCTGGGGGCTCCCACAGCAGCTCTCCATCGGGATGGCTGCACCTCAATCCCTTCCTGCACAGGCCCATCCACACTGCACAGCCCCCCAGCATCATTGCTTGCCATCCTGCAGGCTGTCAGACATCCCTTCTCCTCACCATTCCTCTTTTTTCTCCCCTCACCCAGTCAGACTCCCCAGAGAGACAAAGCAGGTCCTCTCCAGGAAGGGACCTACAGCAGAAATCAGAGAATCAAGGAGCCATGGAATGGTTTGGTTTGGAAAGGACCTTAAAGCCCATCCAGTTCCTCCCCCTACCACGGGCAGGGACATCTTCCACTATCCCAGGTCACTCCAAGCCCCATCCCACCTGGCCTTGGACACTTCCAGGCATGAGCCACAGGTGTCCCCGCTGCCCCCAGCCTCTGTTTTTAATTAGTGGCGTATGATAGGTTCCTAAATTAATCCTCTCTTCTGACAAACCAGGAGCCAAAGTGCTTCAGTGAGCCACCAATTTGAAATGCCCAAAGTTGCAGGGTTTGAACGCTGCACATTATGTCTAACAAGGGAACAATGACCCCTCTTATCCAGAGCAGGCCCAAGTTTCCCATATCCCAAATCCGATTGTGTGATGCCAGCCATAACTCAGGGAAGGGACACCCTGCATTTGTCACATCTCAAAACAGCTTTTGGAGTCTGCAGCTCATTGTGAGCTCCAGAGCTCCGGGATGTTTATTTACAGGGCACCGTGCAAGACATCTGTTCAGCCTGGCTTTTTCACTGAAAGGGAATTTATCCTTGGCAAATCAGTTTGGGGAGTCAGGAACTGGTTTCATGGCAGTCCGAGGGTTTGGACAACTCTATCATTTAGTTTGATTTTTGTCCCTTCTCCCAAGCACTCTGCCACAAAGAGGCCATGCTCAATCATTCGAGATGTGCAGCTAGAAGTGATTAAATAGAATTAAAACACTTATCTGAGCAGTGGTGATGCTTCTGACAAATGAGGTTTGAAATGCTTGCTACGAATTTAACAGGGAGTAAGAAATCATCAGGAATATTGCAGGGCTGAGACCTGGCCAGGCTCCTCCTGGGCTTGGCAGGGTGGGTTATGGGGCCACCACCCTGCACTGTACATCCCTGGCATGAGGCAGGCCAGGCCAGCTGGGCCCAGCACAGAGAGAGGCCACACTCAAACTGCTGCTAAACCACATGGAAATCTTCAAAAAAGCCTCAGAAATAAATCTGGAGGGTTTGCATTTTATTTTTGCCATGTGGGATATGGCTGTGCTCCTCTTTGGGGCATTTTTTAAAGCACATACCTGTGGGGAAAGGGGCAGCAGCACTGCTGAGGGAGGCAGCACTGGGCACCAAGTCCTCCTCACCATGGCAAATACCAAACCCAGCCAGACATGAGCCAGTAGCCCATGGCAGAACATGGCACAAAAACCCAAATAAAGGCAATCTTCCTGCATCAAGGCATGGCTATCCTTTTTCCACTTGAAAAAAAAAAATCAACTAAAAACATTGAAGAAATCGAAATCTTTACTTTAATAAAAAAATTGCATTCATTACCAGGCGAGACATTGCAAACAAGTCAGAGAAAGTGAATTTTAGCTGGACTTGGGAGCTGTGCAGGGTAATGACTACTCTGACCAGCTTCAAAACCGTATTAAGACTACTGATTATTTATTATCAAATGCCTGCACAGAGGGAGAGACCTAATTGTGTGATGAAGATCCCAACCCCTGTGGGTATCACAGCACACTGTACCTGTAAGAGTCAGGGCTCATTAGCCTAATCACAAAGAATAATCCTGGGAGCAGAGCTCTGCAAAGGCACTGATTTTTTTACATCCTACGAGTTTCACAGAAACATCTTTTTTTTTTTTTATTTTTTTCCCCCAGTTTGGTGGGGTTCTTTATCTTCTATCCCTATCTGGCAACTGAGAGCCTTCCCCCAAATCCTCGCTGCAGACAGCAGCAACCCCAGGCTCTGCAGGGCCACAAACATCCAGCATCTCCTGCAGTCCCTGATTAATCATCTCCATCCTCTGACCACGTGTGGAGCCACGGAGCCGGAGCAGGGGAGGGTGGTCAGCAGATGTGTGGGTGGTGGGCTTGGAGAGGGAGCTTTTCCTCTGCATTAATCTTGTGCATATAGGCACGGGTGCAGCAGGGATCTTTTTGCAGTCTCTAATATGTGTCACTGATGAGAAGCTTCCCTGCTCTGCAGCTTTGGAATACAGACAGAAATTGGTTCAGTTGGAATCCCTGTGCCTTGTTGTGATGAATTTCAAGGGTGGATGCATCCAGGATAGGATTCATACCTGCATGTTTAATTTTCCTGCCCTGTTCCCTCTCCTCCACGAGGCAGCACTGAACAAAGTGAACCCTGATTTTTCATAAGGAGAAATATTGCCAGGCTTGTCTAATCAGGCTGGTTATCTATACCCACGCAGAAAACATCACAAGGCTGCACTTTGCACCCTTTCCCTCCACCTTGCGAATAAAAAAAATTCCCATTTGCTCATCAGAACCATTTGGCCATCAGTGAAAGGTCTCATCCTTACAGCAGGTTTGGATCATGTTTTGTTCACTCACGTGGCTGCCTCACAACGTGCTCAGGGACAGAGCAGATCCCTGGACACGAGGAGGCTCCTCCAGGACAGCCCAGCACTGTCCCATCCTCCCAGCATGGAGAAGGTCAGCCCAGGGCCCTGCCTTTTGGGAGAGCCACCATAAATGTCCTGGATTATGGATCCTCACCGAGTGCCACGGGATGTCCAAGCAAAGGGAAGAGCTGGTGCACAATTTTTCTGGGATCTGGTGCTGTTGTCACCCCCAGGGCACAAGTGCCAGCCCCACAGGGTCAGGCTGTTAACCCAGCCCCTGGAGACACGAGGAGTATTTCACTCCATATCCTTCCACCTCATAAATGCTTTTTTAACTCCGGGTTAATCCTCAACAACGCTGCTGGCCCACTTAAATCCCCAGAAATGAAGACGTGTGAAACTATAAACCCGAGGCTCCTTGGCTGGCGGCAGCGTTGGAAGGGGTTCAGAGGGACCATGTGCTTTTCCAGTTAGGAGCTTTGGGCCCTGAGCTCGGTGTTCCCTCTGCTGCTGGTGTTCCCTGGAGCTCAGAGCCAGCCTGACCTCCCTGGCAGCTCCGTGCTCACCCCCTGTGCTCCTGCCCCTCCACAGAAAACACTTTGGCACCAAAATCCTGACGCCCAGCGAGCCAAAGGCATCCCCAGATACATTCACAGCCACTGCTACTTCCTTTGACTCACTCCAGAGGTGTCCCAAGGGCTCCGTGCTGCTGCCAAGAAGCCATGAGATCACTGATATATTAATAATTCCAATATATTCACAGATATAGTCACAATACATCCACAGACTCCGATGACAGAGTTTTTGTTAAAGCCAATGCCTTCCTTATCCTCCTTCCCACACCCCCAGTTTTCTCATTTGCTTATCTATTCCCTCCCAGGGAGGAAAGGTCAAAGGTGACCAAGGAGTAGGATTTAGGTGTATTTTTCCTCTTAAACAAACAAAACCCACATTACTCAAACGATTCTTCATTTTAAACTCCAAGCTCTCTGCACAGCCCTTACAGCTTATAAATCCTTGAAAAAAGAAAACACAAAAAACTTTGTTCCTTGTCCTATTACAGGATTTCAAGGAGAAAGATTCTCCCACTGAAGTTTTGGAATGGGAAATGCAGAGCAAGAGCTGCACAGAGCCAGCCTCAGGTTGGTCTGAGTTATTTCACAGTGGCCAAAACTCTGTTAAGGCTTTGCAGAGCAAACAAGCGGAAAGACCTGGCTCCTGCTGGGTCGTAAAGAGCCTGGCTCCTGTTTTTATGGCATGGAAAAACCCAGGGAGAGGGGGGGAGGGCTGAAAGGAGCAGGGGGTGATGGAGGCAAAGTCAGCCCATGAGACAACGTAAGGGTATGAGCTCACTCAGGCAGTTCCCCTCTCCTGGTTCCCACTTCCCAGGGCCTCCAGGAAAACACGGATTTTCAGGGGTGCAGTGTGTGGCTTCACACCCAGCTCAGGTGTTTTGCTGGGTGGAATGGGGGAAAAGCACAGATTGATCTGGAGACCATCACCCTCAGGTACACAAAGGCAGCTGAAGACCAAAGCATCCCCTGCTCCATGAGGACCAAATCCATCTCCCACTGCAGCCTTGCTGCCTCCTGGCTCCAGCTCAAGGACGTTTGGACTGAGCTCTGCTCTGCTGAGCATCGAAGGAAACACAGCTCCACTGGGGGCAGGAATGGAGCTGTGCAAATTCCCATTATTCCCCCAGAGCCACAAAGAGGGACCCAAAGAAGCCCCTGCTCTGAGCAAAGATGCACTAAATGTGTCTTGAGAAGTCCCAGCTTTAGTAGCCAACTTCAGTCTGAGGAATTTAAATGGGTTTTCGTTAGAAATTACTTGAAAGTGATTTCCCTCTCTATGCCATGCTGGTGAGACCCCTCCTGATCCAGCTTTGGGGTCCACATCGTCAGAAGGACATGAAGCTGCTGGAGCAAACCCAGAGGAGGCCACAAAGATTTTCCAAAAGCTGGAACATTTCTGTTATGGAGCCAGGCTGGAAGAGCTGGGGGTCCTCAGCTGGGGAAGAGAAAGCTCAGGGGAGACCTCAGAGCCTCTTGCAGGGCTGAAAGGGGCTCCAGGAGAGCTGGAGAGGGACTGGGGACAAGGGATGGAGGGACAGGACACAGGGAATGGCTTTGGACAGAAGAGGGTAAATGTAGATGGGATTTTGGGCAGGAATTGTTCCCTGGGAGGGTGGGGAGGCCCTGGCACAGGGTGCCCAGAGCAGCTGTGGCTGCCCCTGGATCCCTGGCAGTGCCCAAGGCCAGGCTGGACATTGGGGCTTGGAGCAGCCTGGGACAGTGGGAGGTGTCCCTGCCATGGCAGGGGTGGGATGGGATGAGCTTTAAGGTTCCTTCTCACCCAAACCTTTCTGGGATTCTCTGAAATATCTGCAGCCCCCCCATTTCTGGCCTGGCTGTGCTTTAACCCTGTCCCAGGACGCTCTGAAGGAAACTCCTCTGCACAGATCCACAACAAGCCCAGGTGGCTCTGGGTATGATCCTAGGTTGTGACCAAGGCTTCCAGCTCCCAAAGTCTTTCCAACTCTAAGCCACATCCCACTAAGCCCTGCAGTGCTCTGTTGAAAGCACAGGAGCCAGAACATCTCAGGGAGATGATTAGAAAAAGCAGACAATGAGGTAAATTACATATTTACTCATTAAAGAAAGAAAATTCCTGTAAACCTGCACAAGCTTATCATAAAAGAAGTATTTTCCTTCCCTCGACAGCTTTTGTTCTGAAAAAAAAAAACAAAAAACATCTTGCACACCTCAAAAGCAGACAAATAAACAAACATCCGAGTCACCTTGGGTTTTGGGGTGGTGGTGGTTTTTTCCTTTGCCTACTGCTCGCAGCATCACAATTTTCTCTGAGCGTGAAAATAAAAATAATATTTTACATTAAGAAAGGAGACAACTTCAGATTTGACAAAGCTCTTTTTCTTAGTATCGACAAGCAATCATCATCCATCTTACAAATGGGAACTTGCCTCAGAGCACATCCACACCATCACTGGATTTCTGGTCCTCGGAGGACTGGGATAACAAACGAATCTTCACCGGCTTCAATGATTTCAAAGCTAATCAGAAGATAAAAAGGCTGGCAGGACAGCTGACAATACATTACCAACCGACAACAGATCTGTGCAGGACATTTATGTATTTAAATTCCAGGCGTGGGGAAGCTTGGACACATTCCTTGAATACGGGGATGCTGGAGCCAGGCGAGACAAAGCAGGGAATGGCAGAGCAGGGATTGGGACTGGGGGGTTTTCCCTGCATCCCACAGGGCTGTGCCACCAGCATGGGACCCACACACTCCAGGATGACAACACTCCAAGGTGTCCAAAGGCAGCCCACCCCTCACTGCTTTGTGCAGGAAAGTAAAACAAATAAAAGATGGCAAATCCCAGCGACCCCATCCAAAAACTTCCAGGATTCCCTGGGAGACAGGAAGAGTCTCAGGATTTACACATCACATGGCACATCAGAGGAATAAAACACAGCCCTTCCCATGGTCTGAGTAACCATAGAAGAAGGAAAACTTCTTAAATACAGTTAAAAATTAGATAATGTACCAAAAACTTCGCTGATTTTACACGATATCTTCCTAATCTAGACCTTGCTTCCAGGGATTCTTTTTCCATGCCATCACCTGAAGCCTCAAGCCCCCTGCTTGTTCTTTCCACAGGGTGTGGATATTTTGAACAGAGACAGAGGTTAAAATCCTGATTCTTAAATCAAGCACAGCTTCCTGCTTGTCACAGAGGCCCCACATTTCCCTGCCTTAGGGTCAGCGGCCAAATTCCCATAAACAGGCTCTGCAGATGTGCTGGATCCCAATCATTCTGTCACTGTTTGTGTTTGGGATTCAGCATTTTGTGGCCAAAAAGACCAATTTAGGTGTTTTTAACAGAGCAAGGTTTGTGCAGTGAAACCTGTTCAGAATCTGGTGTTCTTTCTTGTGCCATCACAACAATGAGTCGGAATCACAGAATGGTTAAGGTTGGAAAACCACTGGAGGTCACCTAATCCAACCCTTCACTCAAGCAGGATCAGCTCTAGAGGACATAACTCAGCACCTTGTCCAGAGACAGCACCAGATCAGTCACAAACACTGATGGAAAATGCAAATGTTCCTTCAGGATTTCCAGAGAAAACTCATAAAACTATGGATAGCTCCCTCTTCCAAGGAGTTTGTTCTCCAAAGCAAATGCCTACACCTGTCTGACCTGAAATATGAGCAGCTATATATGGATCCCAGTGATCCAAAGAAATTCCTCAAGTCTCCATCCAGTGGAGGCACAGCAGGAGGAGCAGCCCGTAATCCCCAGCGCTTGTGCCAGGAGCTGACGAGAATCCTTGGAAGGGGAGCCCAGGGAGAGGTGGCTGCAGCATCTGACTCGGCCTTTGATGAGAGAACAGCTCCCAAAGAAGAGCCACAATGACCTCCTGCCTCTGGAAAAAATGTTAAAATGTGGCTCAGCAAGAATTTCCCACTGTTCCGCTTCGCCTCCTGACTCTGGAGTTCAAAGCAGTGAAGCCGTTTCAAAGACAGAGGAATAAATTTAGATTTTGGTGACTGATCCCAGATTTTCCAAAAGCTTCGAATGGGACAGGGATCGCTGAGGGCAGCTGTAACTGGTCCAGGAGCATTGGGATTATCTGCACATCCCCTGTTTCTTGGTGCACAGAAGTCTCTGCCAGTTTGCTCAGTGGGGCTCAGGAGGAATTTTGGTGGGAGCCCAGAATTCCTGAGGATCCTTTCTGACACTGGAGCTCTCCCATCATGTCCACTCAGAGCCACTCCACGGGGCTGTCACCGAGCTCCTCTCCCCTGACTAAATCCCAGCTCCTGAGGAGAAAATAAACACGAGCCCTTTATCACCCACGGTTCCTCTCGCATGGGTTGGCGCCGAGGACCTGCCAAAAAAACATCTGGAAAAGCACCAGGATTGCGAGGGAAAGGGGCTGATGGGCTGAGGGAAGCAGCTCTATCCCCCCACATAACAGCTGCACTAATTTATTACATTTTAGTCTTCGGTCAACTTTGAGACAACAACTGAAGAGTGAGTTTCCATTACAACATCCATCATTGTATCAACCTTATTTTTTGTGATATTTTGTAAATTACAATAAATTTGCTTTCTTCTGAATATTCAGATGCTTCAAAAGGTACCCAAAGGATGCAATTAGACCCTAGGGAAATATGCTATTATGTGCACATATCATGTTTTGCATAGGCTTTCCAGCATCTACATAATTTATGTTTTTCTGCATAATTTCCCCTTTTTATGTTTCCTATGTGTTTGTGAGATAATGCAGGAGTCAGTTCTCTCCCACCAAAAACACAGAGAGAACTTAAGTCTGTATTCTGACTTCACCCAATCTGCTTCACTTCCCGCAAAACCCTCGGAGAAACCCCTGGAGAAATCCTTTCATATGCACCAAACATCAATGCCCCAGGAAAAACCCAGAAGGTCGAGGCAGCTCTCTGAAAGGAACCAGAACCTTGTCCACTCCCATATTCATCTGGGCATTCCGAGGGGCCTCTGATGGATAACGTTGGAATGGGAAAGCTTTTAAACTGTTTCTAATCCTCGCCTCGCGTTTGAGCCGCGCGAAAATAATTCCCCCAAACTTTCAAGTTGCTTTTTAGCTTTCCACGCCAGTCACTCGAGTCCGGGCTGGCTTTTAATTAAAAATAAAATAGGGAGAACAATAAAAAAAGGAGGAGAGTTTTTCAGGCAGGATGCAGTAAAAGGTGATGCCTACTCTTCCTTTTTAACTCTGTTGGCTGGAATTTCTAATTTGTCAACTTGAAATTTAGTTTTGAAAAAATTGAAAAGGGAAATAAAAGTGGGGGTGGAATGACTTCATGCAGGTGACCCCTGGCCACAGCCTGAGCCCACACCCAAGTACTTAAATATGGATATTCCTCATTTTTAGGATGTGATAACTCAGAGGCTGGAAATTGATATTTAATGTCTTTGGTTGGATTTTTTGTGCTCTCTCTCAAGTGCCACCCAGGGATTTCTCTTCCCCAGGAGGTCAAGGACAAGAAATAGGGAATTTTCTTGCACCCCCAAACCCCATCCTCACTGCACCCCTCAGCCACAGTGGCTGCTCCACATGCCCCAGGTTCTGGAGTCCTGGAGAGCCTTAGAAAACTTCCTTAAAAGTCAAAATTACAAATAGTAATAATAATAATGATAATAACCTCTCATCTTTATTCTCATATATTCAAGGGCTGGGAAGATTGAGCCCTTCAGCCTTAAAAATAAAAACTGTGACAGGCAAACACATAATTCACCCATTCTCCTCCTCCAAAAAAAAAATTCCAGCCTAATACAAACAACCACTCCCAAACATGGTCCCTGCAAGTGAAATTGGGAGGAAAAAACCACATTTTCCTTTGTACCTTCCCCAGAATATCATGGGCTAATCCACTTACTTAAAACTCGCTCCCGAGTCCGTGTAAAATCAGTCATGGAGCAGCAAGGAGACATTATAAGAATGTTTTCTTCTCCACAAACCATGACAGCCTTCAAATTGCCAACAAAAAAAACCTCCAAAAAGTCTCATGTGAATAAAAGAAAATATTTCTGTTGTGAAACCTGCAGCGTGAAGCAGCAGGAATAAAATAATCTGGTGAAATTTAAAGAATAAGATTCTTTGTTGAAGACATAAGAGAACACCTGCTGCTTTCCTTATTTTTTATTTATTCTAATTAATAAGTTCAAACTAAGCAGTATGCAGATGTGTAAAAACAAGCAGCCCCCAAAAAAATTAAAACATGAATATTTGTCATTAAAAAAGTTCATTTGAAGCTGAGAAACTGTATGATTAATTAATCAGAACAGAACCTGCATGCTTAAAAGCCTATTGACATATGTTTTAAAATCATTTGTGTAATTCAAGATAACGAAGAGCAATGGCCACGTGCAGGATTCTCTCCCATGAGCATGAGAGAGATGATCACAGTCACTTGGTGCAATAAAGCTTATTTTTAAAATTAAAACCACAAAAGAGCAGAAAAATGCCTTTTAGAGAAGATTTCTGTGTGATGCAGCATCTCTTTCTTCAGGAATCAGTGGAGCTCACTCATCCTCTCCCTCTTTCCCTATATTATTTATGAATAAGCCCAGAGTCTCACACCTCCCACAAAACACTCACTGATTCCATATATCCAGCCTGTATTGATAAGAAATTTCCTGAGGAGCTGAAGGACTTTGGAAAAGCTGAAGGTTTAGCCAGGGCAAAAGGCACTAAAAGGAATTATTTTATTCTAATGAAAGCAAACACAGTAGGTCAAGTCCGGGTTTGGGGCGGTGAGGGAAGTGAAATAGTAAAATAAACTTATTCAGGAGGAAAATTACAGGTAGAGAAGAGAGTGATGGGGGGAAAGTGAGGTTTGGGATTGGGCTCATGATGTGCCCCTGATCCCTGCCCTTAGACCTTTCTCCAAGCACTTCCCAAGAAAAAAGTGGAGCAATTTAAGATTCCTTTCCTCACACGATGTGTAAGGAACATCCTTCCTGCCAGCCGTGCTGGGACCCCAGGAGAGCAGAGAGCTGCCAATACTGAAATTGTTTGGCCTCACCTTCGTGCCTCTAAGATGAGGAACCAGTTCCTGAAAGCATCAATCCCCTCTTCTCCCCACAAATATTGCTCTAATTTTAAATTATTTTCAAAATCAAGCAGCTCAGGGATCACCAGATCACTGAGGTTGGAAAAGATCTCCAAGATCGAATCCAGCCACAGCCAAGGCTGGCACTAGGTTTTGCAGCCCTTCCTCCAAAGGTCAAACTTACGTTTCCCTGAGGAATTGGAAAATTAGAACAAATCCATGAGAATTCTGTGGGATAAACATCAACTTCCTCTCCATGGGCAGGGCAGAGGAGGCTGCTCAGCCTCTCAGGGAGCACCCAGGACATTGCCAGCACCCTGAGCCATGTGGGTGCTGCAGAGCTGGGATAATCCCCTGCGTGCTGACAGTCCCAGAGCAAACCTGTGACAACCCCCAGCTGCCCCTGAAGGGGCATAAATTAGAATTAATCTCTTAAAATGGATTAAAAGATGAAAACTACACCGGAGAAGCTGGAAAGGATGAACTTCCTTCCACCTCTGCCCTTCCCAAAGCATTTCATTTCTGCTGTTCCTACTGCAGCATCAGCATCTACACCAGAATTCACCTAAATCACGGTCATGCAAGAAATAAAAATCCCTTACAAATCTCTTTACACAGAGTAAAACAAATTTCAAACCAAACTCCTTTGAGCAGCAACCACCACCAAGATTATCGGGTGTAAAATCCCCATGGGAAAAAAATAAATATAAATCAACACAGAGAAAACAAAATACAGCTGACTCCTGTCAACTGCCTGGTACTCCTCATCTCAAACAGATAGACCAAAACTGGCCTTTTCTCATGAAAAACCCACTTCAATAAACTTCAGGGTTTCGGTCCAAAAGTGTTTGTCAGAAAATTCCCAGGCCAAAATACTTAAAGCACTAAGTCAGCACCAAGAACCAGTAGCTAAGGATAGATTTTCTTTCCCCCTAAATTTTTTGGCACCTGTTTGGCATGTCCTGGCCACTAGGATTTACAGTCCAAGGAGGAATAGCTCTCCGTGTTTTATGGAATGTACACAAAGATGTGTTCCTTGGATCCAGAGGGGTGGGGGAGAGATCCCAAGCAGTTCTGACCTCTGCTATTTACAGAGCCCTTTCCTGGCAGGGGCTGCGCTCCCAAGAACAGCCAAGAGATTATTTTCTCACTCCACTTTTTTATTTATAGTATTATAAAAATAAACGTGACATATTTAGGGGATGTGTCATATTTTAAAAAAGCTCAACCGAGGCACATTTTGGGCTTTTTATTTTTAAAATTCGTCCTTTTTAAAACATAATTTCCTGTCTGGTTTTCTGTTTCCTGTGATCAAAAATTTATCACAATGCCCAGTTTTTGTACCCCTTCAGTTACCATGTCCAAAAAGCAACTAAGTAGAGACCCTAATGAATTTTACTGGATCAAAAACAATCATAAAATTCCCTTTTTATAGCAAAAAGAGAGCATCACTGGAAGTTAAACCTGCCTCTAAAAGGAGCTGAACAAGTGCACATTTTTTCGTCAGGTTCCTACACACTGTCCCCATCCTGAGCAGAAAATTAGAAAGGAAAATATAAAACCTGGTTTTAAACCCAGCTGAGCTGCCATGAGTTCATCTTCTTGATAAAGATAAGTATCTGATCCAGGCTGAAAGGCCACAGCAGCTCTCTGAGTGCAAATATCACCTTTTCATTTTGGTGGGTGCTGAGGAGCATCGGCGCAGCTCTGAGAGGGAGCAGACAGGATGCAGGCTTTGGAAATGGGATTTCCAGACACCACTGGGGCAAATTCCCCACAAACTGGCAAGAAAAGCTTTCTCTCACCACCAGGCTGGGTTACACCACCCTTTTATCCCCCAGCACGCTCCCACCCATACCTCCTAACTAACAGCATGTGGAAAGATGGATATTTCTGAAATATTCTGTAAGAGGGGTCTGTGACTGCAGTGCCATAAACCCCAGGAGTGTAAATGGCTGCTCCACTCCCACCCCTGCCCTTTTTGCTCTGCTCTGCCTGTAAAAGTCCCCAGTGCTGATATTTTCCCTTTTCCCTGGGAATAAGGCTGGTTTAAGAGCTGCTCGTGCCGGTGCTGGCACAGCCCCACGGGACAAACCAGGGCACAGGGGTTTCTGCAGGGGTTCAGGCTAAAACCCTGCTCAGGCCTCCCTAAGCCAGGTCTTAAATCATCAGTATGGACCCACTGAAGGGATACTCAGTGTGTGATAACCACCCCAAATCACCCAGGCAGCTCTGGCACATCCCAGAGACACACCTGGAACACCCGGAATATTCTTTAAACAGTAAAACCATTTGTTGCATTCCCTGCTTTGCAAAGTGCAGCTATTTTCTAGAGTTAACCTGGAAAATGGAGCACCACAGTTCTCTCACTGTCTTTCACCAAATTTGCTCAGCTTCCACCAAAATGTTTCCCTCTTGGCTTTTCCCACAAAACTCCAGCTGGGATGTACAAGTCAGGCTGGGCCTTGTTTGGATTTTTCAAAGATGTTCCTTGCATGTTACCAACACCCAGGGCTTCAGTTTGTGACAGAAAATGGCAAAGTCTGACATCTCTTTGCTCAGTAAATCCTCATTTACACACGTGGGGTCATCTGTTTTTAATGTTCATGGAGAGCAGGTCCTGAAATTCATGAAGAGCAGCTCCACAATGCCCATTCCTGTGCTCAAAAAGCCTGCACAAAGTTACCCACACCTCCTCACTGACATTAAAAAAAAAGGCCTAACCAGAGCCAGTTGTAATAAAGCAGTGTGTAGAGGGGGGGAAAAAAACCCAGAATATTATAATTGATTATTTAGTGAAAAAAAAAAAAGGGGAAAATTATCACAGGTGGTGATGGCAGATGCAACAGCCCAGGAAACTTGGCAAAATATGGGTTATATTTGATTACTGATCTGAATACTTCTATGGTGAGGGTCCAACTTCTAAACCCTTCCAACAGCAAGCAGTGACACATAACAATATAAAAGAGAAGTTACAGAGCTTTTCTCCCTTTCTTTTTTAAATACCCAAATCACTGCAATCAATACCAGCTGCTGTGAGATATTAACTGCCCGAGCAAGGCAATAAAATTCCTTCAGTAAAACAATGGCAGCCCTTAAATGTTTAAAAACTGCTCATCATTGTCAGCTCTCAGAATGGATGTGTGACCACAGGAAAGACTCCACCACGCAGATTTTATCATGGCACAGGGCCAAAACTACTGTATTTCCAGGCAGTGAATTAAATGGTATTACTATAGTTAATTAGTGATGCTAATTGATTTTTATGATTTTTTTCTAATTTCCTGCTCTGCAATATTTTAAGATTTTTTGGCTGGTGGAGTTTTAGGGAGATGCTGGTGTGAAAACTCATCTGGGGACAGAGATTTCATCCTGATGGTTCAGGCATCTTCCACCATGTCCCTGGATCCCTGGCAGTGCCCAAGGCCAGGTTGGACAGGGCTTGGAGCAGCCTGGGACAGTGGGAGGTGTCCCTGCCCATGGCAGGGGTGGCACTGGATGAGTTTCAGTCCCTTCCCACCCAAAACATTCCAGGATTCCTTGGTCCTCTGCACCTGTTGATGTGTCCTTGTCCATTGTGTTGCACATTTAAGGAAAAAACCCCTATAAATATAAACTAAGGCTGTTTAATCTTTTTGTGTGGTGTTTTGTAAGACAAAACAGAGACAAAAAATTTCTTCTGGAAATCAACTTTTTTGAGGGCAGTTTTTCCACTAAAATTAGTTTATCCTACACTTTTTAGACGTCTGAAAGAGTAAACAATCAGAAAGGGTTTATGTTTGGATTGCACACATCACCAAGGCATTAGGGTTTTTTTTAGGAAGTTTTCCTGATCTGCAGGCTGGGAAGAGCCTGGGAAATACAAAAGCATCATGAAAACAGTGAAGGGGACCTGAGCAAGAGCTGCAGGACAGGCACGTGCTGAGCTCTGAAGAGAAATGACTCCAAGACCCCCAAGTTGTGCTCACCCACTTCATCTGTCTTTGCCTCTGTAAAGAGCAAACAAATTGTTCTTCATATAGCTCCAGCTTCACCCTTAACCTCCTGAAGGATCACAGAAGAAATATGCCACTGGTACCCAGGAGAACTCCCAGAGGTTTATCTGCAGGAGGTTCAGCATTTTATTTTACCTCTCTGAAATATAGACCAAATATGAGCCCTTGCCTCATACAAATCTTCTGCAAATCTCCCTTTGTTCGAGCCTTTAGAAAAAAAAAAACCTGAAAATTTAATACAATAAATCTCCAAGGAGAAAGGGGAGGTGGAATGGCCCAAAACTAACAGAGAAAGGTAATTCCAGGCCATGATTCCAGACCTGTGTCCATCCACCAAGAGTTGCCCACGTGGGCCTGAAGGATCTGACAGAGCAGACAGGGTGGGCTAAGCAGCCTCACCCTATAAAATAAATAAAGCAAACCCCACATTGGCCTGGACATCAGCCAACCTCCATCTCCCATGGCAAAGAATAGAAATAAACTGCAATAATATTTCTATTAAAAAAAAAAAAAAAAGAGAGAAAGCCCTTGAGCCATCCCTCCCCTTGCGAGCAATCAGGATGTTTTTCCCTTTCATGCTCTGCTTTTCTTTTCTGTGCCATGAATTTGCATTTTCTCATCTGCCTAATTCCACTTATGGGTTTGGGTTTTTTTTTGTTGTTGTTGTTTTAATATAAAACCTCTGTGGCTGGTGAAGGAGTCAGAAAGAGAAGATGCACTTCAACTCCTCACGTGTTTCCAGCATCCTTGAGGTGGAATTGGCCCCTCAGAGAATCAACTTCTGACCTGCTCTAAGTTCCTCTTCACAGGGATACATAAAAAAAGCCAACATTCCTCATTTTACAGCATCTGCTTTAACCCAAATATTTTTTAATTTTCTTGTTTACCAACAATTGCCTCACTTCCACCCACACCCAGCAGGGAAACCCCTCCTTCCTTTTTGCACCAACTCCCATTCAGTTAAGCCATAAAAGATACTTTTAAACCCCATAATTTTTGGACATCTCCTTTTTCACCCAGAGATTAAATCCCCACAGCACAGGGGCACTGCAGGACCTTGTCCCCATCGTCACCTATGCACCAGTGGAAAAAGAAAAGAAAAACAAAAAACCAAAACAGTGGTTTTTTCCCAAACTGAGAGCAGTGCAGGTGGAGGGAAAGGTGTCTCCTGGAAGTCAGTAATTACCCCTCAGTAATCCTGAGGCATCCTTTATCCTGGAAAATTGATGTAACGGATGTGAAGGGTTCACATGAGACAAATACACAGAAAAACCATGTCCAAACAAGGGCTACAGTTGTGCATTACCCATTATCTTCCCCTTTATTCATGTCTGAAAACACTGCCCAAAAAACAACTGTGGATGCTTAATAAACCCCCAGTTCTCCTCTTGCTTTGTTGCATCCAGCTCATTCCTGCCAACATCCCACTTGCAACTCCATCTCATCCAGGCACAGCCATTCATTCCCCAGAAAAAAAACATTTTTGTGACGCGAAAACAAGCTGTGATTTTTAAGCAATTCGATATTCAGTGTTTTCCTAGCACTAAATGGGGTTCTTGTACATAGGAACAGCCACTGCTCCACCATTCACTGATAAATGACATCAAATTAACAGCAATCAAATCAGGGCTTCAGCTGGTACCAAATTGTTGGTTAAACACCAGTTCTGGACTTCGCTGAGCAGTGGCTGAGCAAAGGAAACGGCAGAAAAACGCTGGATGGGGCCTGGAGCAGCCTGGTCTGTGGAAGGTGTCCCTGCCCATGGAATGAGTTTGGCTTTAAGGTCCCTTCCCTCCCAAACTATCCCGTGATTCTAAAGTGAGTCCAACCTATCACCACCCCCTGCTTTTTCCAGCCTTCCTTTCCCAAACAGGAGATTTTCAGCATCCCCTCAGCTCATCCAGAGGTTTCACAGCTCCTAGAGAAATCCAGTCAGTGAAAAGATAACAATTCCTCAAAACTCCTCTGCTCCCTGTTATACTTTGGATGCTGAAGGGGAAAAGGAGACAAAACCCCCCTTTTTTGCCTCACAATACAAACCAAGGATTTGCTGGCTGTGCCAAAGAGTTTGGGGGAAAAGGATTTTCTTCTCACTGCCCCACAACTTCCTGCTGGCTGCTCCTCCAGATTTTTGGGATATCCTCAGCAAGCCTTTGTATGGGTTAACTTCCACACCACACATCAGCCTGGATGCTGCCACTGCCCAAGATAAATTCTGGTCTGATCTGTCACAAAACCATTTCAGCTGATTTCTCCCCGTGTACTGAGGGATCGAAATCCCCCAGAGCTGGGTAAAGCAAGGCCATCAGCAAATCACTGCTAGGATGCACCCAAAAGGATTTGAAATCCTTAAAACAAGGCTCAAAATAACACAAAAATTAATGGCAGCCTCACCAGGCAAGCAATAAGGAATCTGTGTGAGTTTTCCTATATCCATGAAGAAGGAAATCCTTGGATTGCACTGCCCTGGTGCCATTCCCCTCCTTCCCTGGGTAGGGTCTGCTCCCTTCCACCAAAGCCACCAGCAGGGAACAAGAAGCAATTTCTATCCCATTCCCAACCTGTCTGGCTCCAAAGCTTCCCAATGTCATATTTGCACCAATTGCAGGAGCAGGAGACAGAAAAACAGAGGTTGGGAGGTGTTTTCAAAAATACAAGGCAAGGTTTTCACAATAAAGTGCCCAAAATGAAATCTTCCACAGGATAAATTTTGAAAAATTTCATATTTCTTTTTCATGCAGCCAGGAGCTTCAAAAATGGCATTTTCCCTGCTTAAAAAGTGGGGGGAAACAGGTAAATAAAAAGCTTAAATAGCACAAAACAAAAGTCCGTGGAGTTTCTGAGTGTTCTCCTTTCATTTCTGAAGCCAGGGCAGTTTTGTTTGCACCCACCAGCTCTGAACTGGGCTCGGGAAGATTCCGGGTAGGGAGCAGTTATCCCTCAAAAGGTCTCCTGCTGATGGCTGCGAGCAGAACTGAGGAAAAAAACTGGCAAGAAAAATATTTGCAAATATTTTAATAGTTGCCAATTTTCCTGATGTTGCAGAGAGCGGAGCTGGGGCTGGAGATTTTCTTCAAGCCTCAGCTTTCACAAGCAGCAATTGAATGAGAATCAGAGCCTTCCTTCAGATAAGCACGAAAATCACAAGTCCCCAAAGTTGCAAAAATTCTTGCAAATGTGTTCCAGTGACAACAGAGACACAGAAATAAAAGGCCAACCTTAAAAAATAAATAAACAAACAAACAAATGCAAGAAAATAACAAAAAATTAGGTTGTGGGGTTAAGTGAAATGATTTTTTTAGAAGTTATCGTTGGCAGCTTTTCCACTTCATTTTTTTAAAGATTTTTGGGTTTGTTTGCAGTCTGCGCATTAAAAATAATTAATAATAATCACGCCAGAGAGAGTTTCTCAGTGAAGAAGCTTTTCCACAAGAACCAGAAATAAGGGATTTACATCCTCTGGTTCCTTCTTCTGTGTACAAGGTTTGTCTTGGGGCTGCCACTGTCAGTGGGGAGAGGGATTTCTGCAGAGGGAGAACCACGGCACCATTGGAAGGAGAAGCCTCTGCCTAAAGCTGCTTCTTTCCTTCTCCCCACTGACTGTGGGAGAAGCTGAAATCCCATCTCCAATTCCCAACTTCCCAAATCCCAGCTGCAGGGACCAGGCCTCAGCATCACCTGGCACAAAGCACGAGGATCAAACTGTCCAATCCGGGCCTGAGAAGTCACAGTTTAAATAATCAAAAGCACAGACAGCTACCACTGAGTTGGGACGGAGATACACAATTAAACTGAAATAATCAACAGGGAGAAAAACCCCCTAAATTCATTCTTCAGGCAATTTCCACGTACACAGCACTGTGCAAAGCTGGGACGACACCAATGACAGATTTTAAATGTCTTCCCCCTTTTTTTCCCCCTACAATCTCATCTTTCTCAGCTCAAAAAGTCCAAAGATGATAGGAATTTTCAAGACCCTGGTGACAGGAGTGCTTGGAGCGAGCTTTGCCAGCCCATCCCTGGCACAGGCACTGGCTGGGGGTGGCATGGGCTGTGGGAATGTCGGGGGGAGATGCCTGGAAGCCATCGCTCCTGGCTCAGCCCCAGTCAGCCACTAAAGAACCAGTCCCAGTAAAGTTCACACCATGAGCACCGAGACCTGAAGTGCAGGGGAAAGCACAGGAAATGTTACATCTGCAGGGAAGGAGTTTAACAAATGTTTAAGGAAACCACTGCTCTCAAGACCCTGCTCTTCCCCATAAAACAAAGATCTCACTCAGATTTTGCCCTGGAGTTTGTTGTCTCCCAGACCCAGTTGTCTCAATGAATTTGTGGGGTCCTGGGTGGTCTTCCTGTGTTTACCCACCCCGAGTCGGGGCCACGCTGCCTTGTGAGCTCCTTGAAAGTTTTCCAGCCTTCTTTCCCTGCTCCTCAACAGTGAACACAGAAAACATCTTTAGCAAGTGCCTGGATTTCCATTTCAATTTACGCCGATGACCCCATTCAAAATGTAAATAGAAGAGTCTTTCTGGACAGGCCTTTTGCAGCTTTTACCTCTTCCAGGTGCATTTGTGTTGGGGTCCTCATTGTTGGGCAGAGCAGGGCATTTATGGGAACACTAAAAGCACAATCTGAACCCGTGAGAGCACATTGGGGTGATCTGTGTGTCCCCAAAAAGCCCCAAGAAGCACAGAGCTGTCACAGGGAGCCACTCGGAGAGCACACAGCCAGTGCTGTGCCATCCTGCTGCTCATTTGTTAATTGTTCAGCAGGAGAAGGCCTTAGGAGCAGCAGCATTTGTCTGAAAGTACCAAAACACTCATCCAAACCCAGCTGGACAGGGCTTGGAGCAACCTGGGATGGTGGAAGGTGTCCCTGTCCATGGCAGGGGTTGGAATGGGATGAGTTGTAAAGTCCCTTTCAACCCAAACCAGTCTGGGATTCATTAATTCATGACAAGAGGGACATTGAGGGGCTGGAGCGAGTCCAGGGAAGGGAACAGAGCTGGGAAGGGGCTGGAGAATTCCTGAGGGAGCTGGGAAAGGGGCTGGAGAATTCCTGAGGGAGCTGGGAAGGGGCTGGAGAATTCCTGAGGGAGCTGGGGAAGGGGCTGGAGAATTCCTGAGGGAGCTGGGAAGGGGCTGGAGAATTCCTGAGGGAGCTGGGAAAGGGCTGGAGAATTCCTGAGGGAGCTGGGAAAGGGCTGGAGAAGTCCTGAGGGAGCTGGGAAAGGGGCTGGAGAATTCCTGAGGGAGCTGGGAAGGGGCTGGAGAATTCCTGAGGGAGCTGGGAAAGGGGCTGGAGAGTTCCTGAGGGAGCTGGGAAGGGGCTGGAGAATTCCTGAGGGAGCTGGGAAAGGGGCTCAGGCTGGAGAAAAGGAGGCTCAGGGGGGACCTTGTGGCTCTGCACAAGTCCCTGACAGGAGGGGGCAGCCGGGGGGGGTCGGGCTCTGCTCCCAGGGAACAGGGACAGGAGGAGAGGGAACGGCCTCAGCCTGGGCCAGGGGAACCTCAGGGTGGATATTGGGGAAAATTCCTGCATGGAAAGGGTTGCCCAGCCCTGGCACAGCTGCTCAGGGCAGGGGTGGAGTCCCCATCCATGGAGGGATTTAGGAGCCCTGTGGATGTGGCACTTGGGACCGTGGGGCAGTGTGGCCTTGGCAGTGCTGGGGAATTTTTGGACTCAGCTTGAGAGGGTTTTCCCAACCTCTGGGATTCTGTCTTGTAAATCAAGGAATGCCACTACACCAAGCTATGAAGATGAGACAGAGTTTATTTCTGAATTCACTAAACCAATAAAAATCAGAAAATCTCCACCATTAGATTTTGCCCAAAAGGTACAAGCACTGCATCCAACAATTTCCAAACTGTGCCTGGATTACACATCCCTACACTGAGTCCTCATCCACCCTGACCTTATGGATACATCTTTGAGGCTTTAGGACTTCATGAGCTCCCCAATTAGTAAAAGTTGCATGCAACACCTTTGATTCATGTGCAAAAATTAAGCAACGCTTGGAGAAGTTGTATCTGATAGACCCAACAGAAAACTGCCAGCAGCCCAGGAATGTGCAATCAGCAATTAGGACTATTTAATACTCCCAGATAGAAAGGGGGAAAAACGCACATGGAAAAGTGAGATTTATCAGGCAGTTAATTGCCAAGCATTTTAATTTAAGAGTTAGGAAACTGTAATTCTAATTATTACCGCATTATGCAGTCATACATTTTCATACTCATGTAATATAGGACCCTCGGAATGACATGACACATTTTAATTAAAACACAATTACTTATTGACAATGAGATCTGTTCAAACAGTGCCTCCCTTCCAGTGCCTTTCCCTGTGCTCTTCACTGGTGAATGGCACATCAGGAACAGGAAGAGCTCAGATGTGATGTGGCACATTTTTGGTGAGGTGTAAATTCTTTTTATTTATCAGTTTATTTTTAAAAGCTGTCTCTCTATATGTCTGGAATGAGGTGAAGAACTATAAATAACACCGATTTCTCTTTGATTATGGTATAATTTGGGACTTTGTTTCTCTCTTTGCCAAGGAAAATTCACCCAGTCTTTCACGGTTCATCACACTGAGCACATGAACCATCATAAACTTCCCATAGCTTCCATTATTTTTTTCCAAGTCAAGTTTTCCCTTCACCAACAGCTCCTAAAACAAACCAAACTTTAGCAGGGGGAAGTTTTGAACCAAAACAAAAGAGCCAGGTGTGTTCTGGAAAGACATTTCTCCATAGGAATGTGCACAAACCACACCTTGGTCTTTTTTTGTAGTGAATTGTTCCCTCTCTCCAGCCAAAAACCTATTTTAGATTTTCTTCATGACCAAATAAACCTTCAGATTTACCAGCAGAACTAGCTGAAACAATTTTTAAAATATGTCCAAACCGATATAACTTGGTTTTTTAGCTGTAAACAGGAGAAAAAGGAGCAGACATCAGAATTTTAACCGATTTTTCCCACTTAGTATTCTATAGAGCACTTAAAATAGCTTCAAGATGGAAAAATAAATAAAAAACTTACAGCCAGTTGATTCAAAATCCAGCACACAAGTGCAGGAGATGGCTGTGATTCCCAAGGAAGCGAAAACCTAACTTTAGTTGCCCCCTATTTCTTAAAGCTTTTTAACCCAAAAGTTAATTTTGGTGCAAATCCCACTCTTTCCCACTGTTTGAGCTGTCAGCCAATGAAAGGAGCAAGAGAAACAGCAAATGTTTCCTTCCTTACCTTTGGCATCGAGGATTCACCCTGACAACAGCAACACTTCACGCCTCGTATTAGGGCTTGTTTTCCTCCATTTAAAGGCTTGTTGCCACAAATTAAGACCGATTCTACCTCACACTCCTAATCATTTAAGGTAATGAGCAGGTTCTACCCCTCTGCACAGCGAGCAGTGCATCAGCGAGACTTTTCAGCAGTCTAAAATCTTGAGGGTTTTTTGGGTTTTTTTTTTGTTTGGTTGGTTGGTTGGTTGGTTTTTTTTTGCTTTGTGTCATTGGTTTTTAATATGGTGACATCTCAGCCTGGCATTTCTGATGTGTTATCAGTATTTCCCACCCGGTCACCTGCAAGAATTTCTGGTCTCTGTAATAAAATTCCAAAGAAAACACACCTGGGGTTAAATGTATTTATTTATTAATATATGCTTTGGAAGCTCCCACTGGAATTTTATCCCACGCCTCACTATTTTTGCGTGAGGAGATTTTTATTCCTTATATCATTTTTTTTGTTCACACATATTCCTCTTTCACCTGGTCATTTGCCAGATGTTGCGGTGTCCAATCCTTGGAAAACCACCCAATAAAACCCTCCCACCTCCTCGATGGCTTCAGGAGTGGGAGTGATTGAACCTTCATCATAAATTCGAGGTTTAGTCCGTAGGGAAAACATTTATGGAACTACAGATCTATTCTGGGGCAAACGACAGAGCTGAACTTCCCAGTGACTCAGAATCTCAGCCAAACCTGTCCTAATTACGAAAGAGATAATTGTAATTTCTTGGGAGATGACAGCTGGGTTATAACACCAAAAATGCATCTTTCTGCACTGGCTGCAAATATTCCTGCTCATGCTCTCCCAGGGAAAACTTGGGAAGCCACAAAAGAGGTGCACAAAGGGAACACAGGCCCATTCTAAAGGGGTTTTTCTCCAGGATGATCACAAGTCCATCACGATTGGCAGCAAGCACGCACAGGGAGCACAACACCCTGGAAGTCTCTAAAAGCAGCAAGGAGAAAGGCAGAGGTTTTCCAGGGTGATTTTGGCAGGAGGGAGGATGATACAAACCTGGGAGGAGATGTTGACTCCCTCGAGGGCAGGGAGGCCCTGCAGAGAGACCTCGACAAATCAGAGGGGTGAAAAATCACTTCAACAAGGACAAGTGCCCAATTCTGCTCCTGGGATGGGACACGCCTGGATTTATGGACAGACTGGGGAATGAGAGGCTGGAAAACGGTGCCAGGGAAAGGGACCTGGGGGTCCTGGTCCGTGGCCAGTTGGATGGGAGTCAGCAGTGCCCTGGAGCCAGGGGGACATCCCTGTCCTGGGAGGATCAGGCCCAGCAGTGCTGATGGGGTCAGGGAGGGATTGTCCTGCTCTGCTCTGGGCTGGGGCGGCCTCACCTCGAGTGTTGGGCTGGTTTTGGATGCCACAACATAAAAATGACATTAAACTGTTAGAGGGTGTCCAAAGGGGTCAGGAGGATGGGGAAGGGCCTTGAGGGGAAGCTGAGTGAGGAGTGGCTGAGGGCACTTGGGATGTTCAGCCAGAAGGAAACTGAGGGGAGACCTCGTTGCAGTTACAATTTCTCGTGAGGGGAAGAGGAGAGGAAGAGACTGATCTCTGCTCCCTGTGACCAGTGACCTGAGGGAATGGCCTGGTCTGTGTCAGGGAGGTTTAGGTTGGAGATCAGGAAAGGTTCTTCCCCAGAGGGTCCTGGGCACTGCCCAGGCTCCCCAGGGAATGGGCACAGCCCCGAGGCTGCCAGAGCTCCAGGAGCATTTGGGCAGCGCTGCCAGGGATGCCCAGGCTGGGATTTTGGGATGTGTGTGCAGGGCCAGGGGTGGGACTGGATAATCCTGTGGGTCCCTTCCAGCTCAGGATACTCTGTGATCTTCTAGCTGGTGCCAAGGACTAGGACACAATTAGATGTCACAATCCAGCAACAGCCACCAGCTCCCTGCAGCATCTCCTGGCTGGGATCCTTAGGAACATCACACGGACGTGGGGTGGGACATTCTCTGCCTGTAGGTGCTCGTTTTAAACTGCTCTCACTAATCCCATATCCAGAGGGTAGGTGTGTGGAATTCAGGGCAAAGAGAAAAAAAAAAGAGAACGTGGAGAAGGGGAGAGAGGGAAGCTTATGGAATATATTCATTTTTGAGATTCACAAAGGGCAAGTGAGAGCTGTACCCTGGTTGATTTCACCAGTGCAGCAATGCTTTATCAAGATGGTTTTGCATTCTCCATGTGCAGAGAGCACCCAGGGATGATGTGTTTGCAGGGATTGCATTTCTTAAAGGAAGACAGAAGCAATCAGCGATTAATATATAAAAGCCTGACACCTTATATAGGGATAAAAAAGAAATTACAGCTCCCACTATGCAAAACCTGTGGGGAAGCTCTTCAGTCTTCCCAGAATGAACAGGCTGATGTTGAATATTCCCTAAAATCTGGTTATACTTGTTTATTCCAAGCTCCTCTGAAAATGATGATGCAGGACATGCTCTTTCCCGGATTTCTTTAATTTTAGTGTCCCTTCAGTCACTGATGAAGAATTTCTCCCCTCTGTTCAAAGAGCTGAATGGGCTGGTTGTGATCTGCAAGATTTCACTGTATGAGTTCCAGCTCTCAGCCCTTTTCAGGAGGAAATCCTTCCTGTGGCACTTTTGTGGGATACTATTGGGATATTTCCTAGTTTTCCTTTCACCTGGAAAGAAATGGTCACACAAACATCCTTGGAGAGCTAAGGCCTGATGGGAACGTGCAAACCCACTTTAGCCAACTGGAAATTTGATTTTAATTGATTTAGATTTCATGCACGAGAGAAATGGGATGACTGAAAAATGAACCTTTGAATGCCTGAGGAGGAAAACAGTTGGGATAATTGGGATATGACTTCACAGTTGTCTGGAAGGGATGTGATGTCATATTTTCTCTCCATTACACCATATCCTGCAATGGGAGGGACAACAGCACCAGTTGTTGCCAATGCCCCACTGGAATTGGCTCCAAACCTTAGGAATTTTCACCTAAACCATGTGGATTCAATATTCAGTACAGGCATGGAGAGGGGAGACAGCAGAGATGATTATAATGATTAAAATAAAAAAAATTTCAAAAGCAAAATGTACTGATTACTGACTAGGTTTGGTTGAAAAGGAGAAATGTGTCCAAATAATCCCCCATCCCATTTCTCTGTGGGATGGGGAGTGGGAACACCACTCCCAGCTGATGGATAACTCTTGGGAATGTTTCACCTGAGGGCTTGCATCAACCTGGTCTAGTGGAAGATGCCCCTGCTCGTGGCTAGGGAGTTGGAACAAGATGGTCCTTGAGGTCCCTTCCAAAAATTGGCAATTTTCAGATTTTTCACTCTGCAGCCGTGGATTTGAGTGAAATCCTTCCAGTGGTTAAAAATGGTCTCTAAGCAACAAGCACTGAAATGTTTCCAAATCTTTTTTGCTTGACCCAGGATTTGTGCTGAGTTAGATGAGTAAACACTGGCATGACGTGACATTCCTGTTATTTATGTTCCATCCAAATAAGTGGAAGATAACCTAGGCAAATTTCCATTATCTAATTATAAAAACCTCCTCATATTCCCATGAAACTAATTTTAATTTGATGAAAAACAGACAACTTGGAAATGGATTTCCTACGATTCGAGCGATAAGATTCTTTCTCAGTGTGTTCTCAATTTACCAAAGGCTCCAAAATTGGAGATCTCTATTAATAAACATTGCTGGTTGCTCATGCCGTGACTTTTGTGTTGTTCCACGCACACAAAAATAAAAATACAAGGAAAAAGCTCCTCTGCTGCATTCCAGGGAAGGAGGAAGGAACCACACTGGGCTTTATTTCCAAAAGTTGCTCTCACCATGGGATGCTCACAGGTATTTGCAATGCCTGTAAGAATTCCACGAGAAATTGCCTTTGGAGAACAAACCCCGTGGAAAGAGGTTGGAACTGGAAGATCTTAAGGTCCCTTCCAACCCAAACCATTCTGTGGTTCTGTGGTTCCATGAATAACAGGAAGCTCCTTACGATCATGAGAACCAGGGAATTATCCACAGCAGAAACAAACTGACACTTATTCCTTCTTAAAGATCACAATCCTGCTTTTCCTTACTCCTCAAAACTCCACAGCAGAATTCATGGCATGAGAAGAGGTCACTGGCACCTCTCCTGAAACTTCTGACCTTGTCCAGTGTCTAAAATGACCAGAAAAAAGGAGCAGCAGGAGAAACCTCAGATTTTGCTGCAGTCCAGACCCAGGTTTGACCACTTTTCTTGAAAACTAAACCACACAACTCCCCGATTTCCTGCAAAATCTAAGAGGAAGATCAATTTAACTAATGATGTGGGGGTTCTGTGTCCCCGTGGACCTCACACATATTATTTATAGAATGCATTAATATTTCATTTTTCCCATCCCTAAACAGTCTTTGAGGGTGAGGAAAAAAAAAAAAGAAGAGATAGCTGGAGACAGGTAACATTTTAATTGAAATTAATGGGATTGGTTTGATTTCACCTCTGAGGATATAAAAATCATTCATTTTTTTGTCATGAAAAGGATCTTTATGTCTCACCAGCGCCCTGACAAGCACGACAAGCTGTAGATCACACTGAGAATCCACCTCCCACCTCTCCCTGACCTGTGCCATGTAGACCATCACCCTGAAGTTCGTGAGAAACTAGCAAGGAAAAAATGGCAGAGATCATGAAAAGACAGAGCTAAAACTCTGCTTTTCCCTGCTTTTTTCATGCTGGGGCTGGCCAGCACGAGGAAAAGCCATCCCTTGGATGGGCTGGTGCCCAGGCAGCTGCGTTGCCATCCTTCCATCAGTGCCTGTGAGCAGCTTTAACCCCTGCCCAGGAACAGGCAGCGTGAGAAGCTTTTTATGCTCCCTCTGGGCTAGACCTGGGCTGCTGAACGTGCCAAACCCATGTGCTGAGCAATTGCTGCTCTCCAAAGGCCTCTCTGGAGCGGTGTTGGAGCCTTTACAGGAGCTTTGCCAAATGGCTGCAATGCTGAAGCGGCACCAAAACTGGCAGTGCCAGCCAGGGGCAGGAATCACTTCATTACAGCCCTTCCAGCCCTCCTCTAAATCGTTCTGTGCTGCCAGGGTAGGCGCAGGAACCTCTTGGCTTTAATTTACAGGACCAGTGTTTATTTTTCCTGCCATGGGTTAGGATGAGATTGTGTTTTCTGAAGCACCTGGGTTGCTCAGGAGGACAAACCACCGAGATTTGGGCTTTGAGCTCTTCTTGGTGTTTGAAAAGCTCATGCTCCTAAGTCACTTAAATCACTTCCACAAATCACATTAAATCCTCATAAACTTAAAATGGAGCACAAACACATCACCACCCCGACCCCAAGTTACCTCTCAGCTCAGCCCCAGTTTTCCTCCCAGCACCCTCCTTCTCACTGTCCATTACGGAATAATTTTCCTTTTTTCACAGAATCACAGAAAGAACGAGGCTGGAAAACACCTTTGAGATCATCAGATCCAATCTCTGACCTAACACCTCCTCATCAAATCAAATTTCATTAAAATCTCTTTTATAAAAGCTTTTTACTGTACATTTTCCAACAGCCATCACAGTCCCAAAGGCCAGCAGAACCTTGGCTGACTTGCACCTACATGAATTCGGTCCCGATGTAGAGGAAGGTCCTGAAGTTATTTCTTTTCTGCTGTAATTGTCAAATTCTAAATGGGAAAGTGAAATACAGCTCCCAGGAAGAAGTGAGGAGTGAATAAAATACCACAGAAGCTGCAAGAGAGTAGATGGACAAGTCAAATATGGCACTGACTCCTTGAAAACTTAAAGGAGGTGTGCAAAATTTACCTAAAATTTCTTTTTATTGCCAGCAAACGACACTGAATATAAAAAGGAAACTTACAGGATTTTGTGTTAGATTTTTAATTTTGGGGGGAAATACACATAAAATTCACCTCAGGAATTCTCTGGGAATATCAGGCTTTCCTTTCCTCAGTTATCATAACCTGATTTATCAAAGTTGGGATCCCGAGCACACAGCACAGCTACTGAAATACCCTGGACCCCAAAAAACATGGAAAAATCCTACAGAAAACCTCAGCAGATGTTTTTGGGGTTATTTTAATTTCAAGCCACAGACCAGGTTAGTCAAGTTCCTTTCAAGGAATTAATAGATAATAATAACAATTGCTTCTTCCGAGGAAAAGTGACCTATATTCCAGGTAAGGAAATATTCCTCCCAGCGAGGGACAGACACTGGCATGAAATGCTCTGCTAATAGCTACACTTGTATTATTTTTCATCTGGGTGCCCCAAGGATCTTCCTCCCCTCTTCCTATGCCCAGTGCAGGGCCACCCTTTGTTACAACATTAAAATCTACTTAATATTTTTTTATCATTTCACATCACAGCCCCGGTAATTGCACCCTCAGGAGCAAGGCTTCTTCCTGCGTCTGCTTTTCAATATTATTGGCATCTCCCTCATTTGGGGACCTGGAATGATCTTTTTTGCATTTTCCCCGTGAAATGACAAACACGGCTGGTTGTGGCTCAAGCACTATTTGGAGCATGACCCCCTCGGCTCCTGGTGTTATCCAAATTAGATTTTGATCTTTGTCAATTAGGCTTTGCCACTGTGGACCTGCTGTGCCATTATCAGGAGAATCCCTGTCAGGGTTGGGAAGTCAGTGAACTTTGGAAGCCTTTCTCCACCTTCCAGGGATGCAGTTTTACAATTAGAGCTATTTAAAAATATAATAATAAAATAAAAATTTCTATCCACAGCCCTATTTCTGGCAATCTTTGCACTGCTTGTCCTTAAACCAAGAATCACTCACAGCACAGAGAGCTCTGCCTTCCCATGGCAAAAAAAATTCAAGCAATCTTGATTTCCACAAGCATTTTGGCTTTCTTTTTGCTCCTTTTACTGTTCCTGGCTTTGTAATGTACCCAGCCACGGATTTGTCCAGGGGCCAGTTTTGCTTCTGGGGGGAAAAACATAGTGGCCAACTGAATGGAAAAGATGAATTCCAGGAAATCTTCCCTGGTTGTCACACAGCAGGGCTGTGGTGCTGCTGCAGCCCAAGGGCTTTGTCAGCTGGTTGGGCTGGAGAATTTAAACTGGGCAGCGACTGGGGGAATGTTGGGCCTGGCACAGCCCCTGGCCTTGCAGCAAGTCACCTCCCAGCACACAGCGTGCCTCCAGAGCCATCCCAAATCCTTTCATGTGGGGAGGCTGCCTGCCAAAAAACTTCCTTTTCATTCTCACATTTCAGTTCTGGCTCTGCTGTCCAAGGTGCATTTGCAGGGTTTGTTCCAGAGCTGCCCTGTGTGGGACACGGGAGCTGCTGTGTGGGCTGAGGGGAAGGAAGAACCTTCCTGGCATGAAGAAATAGTGCTGCAAACCAGGATTTTCCAGCAGGAGAGGACATTTCATATGGTTTGAGGGCAAGAATGGTCATCAGGTCTGACCCTGAGTGCACCAAAGATTAAGGATTTTGCTGATTCAGGATCTGTTTGAATTACAGCATCCACCAAAAATTAGTTATGAGTGAAACCTTCCCATGACAAAAAGTCTCCTATCAACCAAGGGCCTGCAGGGACAGGACACAGGGAATGGCTTCCCACTGCCTGAGGGCAGGGCTGGATGGGATATTGGGCAGGAATTGTTCCCTGGGAGGGTGGGCAGGCCCTGGCACAGGGTGCCCAGAGCAGCTGTGGCTGCCCCTGGATCCCTGGCAGTGCCCAAGGCCAGGTTGGACACTGGGGCTTGGAGCAGCCTGGGACAGTGGGAGGTGTTCCTGCCATGGCAGGGGTGGCACTGGGTGGGCTTTAAAATCCATTCCTACCCAAAGCATTCCAGGATTCCATCAGCTGCAGGACATTTAAAGGCTGCTCCTATTTCCCTGAAGGCAGAAATTCCCTCTCCTGCACTCCAGTCTCTGGTGCAGACCCAGCATTTGTTCTGCCTCCAAGGCTTCCAACCCAACCCATTCCAGGATTCTGTGCTAATCCTAAGGGCCCTCCAGCACATCCATCTCCAAGATCTAGGGGATTCAGCTTTTGGCACTTTTCCCTCTGCAGAAATTTGGGGGTTAACCCAACATCAGCACTTTTCTTTGCCCAAAACCAATTACTCTTTCCAAGCTGGATACAAACCTTCCCCCATGTTTTGTTGTTGAGTACATGAAGGCAGAGCAAAGCAGACGAACCCCACGTGGCCACAGGAGCTCAGCTGCTCCCACAGTGACTTCATTGGGAATGCTGGTGGAAATCAGTGATGGCAAAATGAGCCCTCCAGACATGGATGGGGTTGGTCCCTCGCTGCCCCGTTAGCAGACAGCTCCTCTGACCAGAATACACAAAATTTGAGAGAGGAGCGAGGACAGGAGAGTTTCTAACACCTGCCAGCAGGGAATTAAATGTGGGAAGAGCGCTGGGAGCCAGCCTTCCACAGAACACTCACACCCAGGGAGGCTCGGGATAAACAAGCAGATGAAACGGCTGCTTGGGAAAAGGGTTTCCACAAACTGCCCTGGATGGAAAGGATCAATTTTAACAAGGCTCTTTATAGGGGAGGCTGCAGGGATGGTTTGCAGTGGTTTGGGGCATTATCACCCCTTGTCGCTCACTGAATTTTTTCAACCAAGCTGATTTAGCCTCAATTTTTTCTATATTCTGCCTTCAGTTTTCATCAAGCCAATCTTGTTAATTTTTCTACAGGTACACAGAGGAAGAAAATATTTTTTTACAGGTTATTTTTGATAATAAAACCAAATTATGCATTCTGAAAGATCTTCTGAAAGATACAAATTTAGTGTTACTCAAACCCCACGCAAAAAGAAAAATAAGACCAAATTTGGAAGAAACCTGGGTTTTAATTGATGAGCATATTGGGGTTTGATCCAGTGCAGTTTGACATTGAACAGGTTTGGTCCAAGTCCTTAAAACACACACTGCTGATAATTTTTTACCTCTCAGCTTATTCAGCATGTTCAAGAACATGAACTAAGCTGTCTTGACTACAAATTAGCTCGATAGAAAAAGCCAGGACTAGATTTTTAAGATATTTTATTGTATAGCCTGCCTAAGACGTGAGGCACGGATTGTAAAGTTCATATATCATTTTGCAGGATTTATTTATTCTTTCTTGCCAACTCAGCTCCAAAGCCCAGAGGTCAAATCCTACAGCTCTTGACATCCATAGTTTTGCCACTGACTTCACTGATGGCATCATTTCAGGCATGAAGACCAAGTTCTTGGTTGAGGCTTTTTTCCCCTGTAGTTTTAAAACCCTTCCAAAAAAATCTCTATAAAAATTATAACGAGCATTTATAAAAATGGCTCTCCCCAACTCAAACCCCAACTATCTAAAAAATGCATCAAAGGAAGCGAATGGAAACATATCCAGGCCTGGCTTTGTCAGGTCATGCTCAGAGTTTACAGCATGGCTTGGAACCACTGAAGGAGCTCTTGCAACAACTTTATATTCTGAGTGTTTTTAGCTGCTCTTGACAGGGTGAGATTTCCAGAGTCGTGGATATGAACAATCCTGCTGGAAGATTATCCTACTGCAGATTAATGTCTTGCCTTCCCAGCTCGCTGCAGCCCACACCAGCCATGGGACAGGGTGCCCACACAAGCTTTTTGTCCTGCTCAAATCCTCTTTATGCCCTGCATTACCCTTGGAAGTGACCCCTGGATTCTGGGCTGTCCTCACTGTCCCCCAGGGTAGTTCCCACTCAACATCCCAGAATTTAGGGGGTGAATTTCCAGATATAGCCACCGACAGATGAGAATAATAAAGGTAAAGCTGATTTTTCTCACAGCCCTGCAAATACTTGCATGGGTAAATATGGGAGAGCAAAGCCAAGTCAACTTCCAGATATCCAAGGGGAACTTGTTAATGTGGAGGCCAAGACTTCTACCTTTCTGAACATTAATTTATATTAATAAATGTAATTAATGACTACAAAATGATCACTTTAGTAAAGGCAAAGCATTATAAATTTACTTAAATCCTTGGTATTTTAATAAAATCCCTCATTACAGGGAGCACATGCACACACGTACAATCACATGCATATTTATATGTTTTTATAGACATTATAAATATATATTTGTGTGCCTGTAAAAGCATATTCAGACTGTTATTAATGTAGGACCACGCTTAAACACGGGGTAAAACTCCAATTCCAATGTTTTTTCCTGCATTTTCCTGATAAACAGAGCTGGATCTATTTGTATCTGCTTGAACTCAACCACAGCAAAACCAATTGAAGAAGTGCAACATCTCAGGGTAAAATAAGAATAAAATGACCTAATCCTTTTGCCAATAACTTCAAAAGATTGGATATTTATGGCAACATCCTGATCCATGCTGGACCATCCTGATCCATTCGCTGCTGACCAATGAAACCAAGGTTTTGGAGTGAGGAGCTGATCCTGCAAGTGATTTGTGTGATCTACAGAAAAATCCTCCTCTGCAGATAAAAAAAAATGAGTGGACCTGGCTACAACTCAAATTCTGCTTAGTCTGCTCTGACAGCATAATCAAAGCTATGCTGGAAAGCATGGAATAATATACAAATATATATATATATTTTCTCAAATGACTCTAAAAACCCACAGGAATATTTTTTTTTACTTAAATGGGAAGGAGAAAATCTATATCTCAGAGAGTGAAAAACAAATTAAAGGTTCTTGAAGGGTGTTTCTTAACATTTACCAGTGTTTTTCCCCATGGAAAAGATGAAAAATTAGCTTGAACCCTAGAGCTTTTGGTCTTTTGTAATATTTTCCTTTTTTTTTTTCCCCTCCACAATGAATATAGATTTTTTTTTAATCGTATATGCAGCATTGTCACATATTTAGATTTGAAAGCTCTCTCATTGTTATATGAGACAGTTTTAAATTAAAAATGCATTTGGGACTTACCTGTGCAAGGAGGATGGAGGAGCACACAGGCATCAGCAAACACATGAATCTGAGTTATTTTTGGAGCGTGGTTTTGGGGTCTATAACAAAATAATCCTGACATCAAGAGAAATATTCTGCTGTCAGGCTTCCCATGCTAAGATAAGGATCTTTGCTGTCTGCTCCGATTTGGCTCCATCCAGGAAAACATCAGCTGTCATTAAGGAGAGTTTTGCCTTCTCCCATCTGGGTCTCATCACATACCCTGGAAGAGGAAATAAAGCTCCAGCAGCTCTCTGGGCAGGGGGAGAGCCATATTTTTATTTATCTGTATCAGCAAAATCACTTCTGAAGTGTAATCTTAAGGTTAAAACTGTGAACAGGGGTTCAGAAATCTGGGTTGATTTTTTTTTGGCCTAAATTCATCTCTGAAATGCTCGATCCTCTGCTGGTAAAACAGGGATGGTGTTTCCTCCCTCTCCCACCCTTTCCCTTCACTCCTTGTTCAAATGTAAAAGTCCTGAGGAAGAACCTCCTCAATCTTTATGTTGGTGGAACCTCACATGTGGTTAAATACTCATTTAAGGCTTAGAAATATGAGGCAAATAATATTAATAAGATAGATCCAGGAATCACTTGATTAAAAAAATACAGACTGGTTAAAGCAATTTAAATTTTCAAGCTGTAATTGCTAAATTAGCTAAAAATAACAAAATTATCACTGAGATATTCACTATTTGCTTTTTCACACACCTGTTTCAAATCCATATTTTGATGAGAATTCCTCTTAGAGGTTTCCTTCACAGGGATATTTGTGAAAAATGAAGACCAAAAAAGCTCTGCCCCTGGATCCCTGGAAGTGTCCAAGGCCAGGTTGGATGGGGCTGGGAGCACCAAGGGACTGTGGAAGGTGTCTCTGCCCATGGCAGGGGTGGAACGAGGTGGTTTTTAAGGCCCCTTCCAACCCAAATCAGGATTCTGAGGTTGATGCCAGGACTTGGCACAGCTCCCCTTGGCCTCCAGGAGCACATCCCTGCAGCTGGAATGACAGAGGGGACACAAAGTACTTTGGGAATATTTGGCAGTGGTGAAAGAGATGCAAGATGAGATCTGGATGGAAATAAAGCAGAGCTGCTCCGGTTTTTCATGCATTATTAAAATTGAGATTTTAAAAATTCAAACTTTATTTTTTACCTTTAAAAAATGCAACAGATGTGTGTGAAGACAAAGCTGGTGCCTGCTCTGCCTCGTGGAAGCCGTTTTATGGTTGTGGGAAGCAGATTCCAGAGGAGAGCACAGTGGAATGGCTGCGAGTATCTGTCATGTGTTAATTGGGGCAATCGGTGCAGAGCCAAGTTTTACATCCTTGCTCCATTTTAAGGGGTTTTTTGCACTTACTGAATGCATTAAAACCCAGGAAATGTTGTGGGGATTGTCCCTTGAATCCTGCACACTGAAATCTCACTCGCAGGGCCTACGGGGAGAGCTGATTTTAGTTTTGCTCTTTGGCCATAGGAGGACAAGGGGCAAAACAAGGGACAAAACTGCAAGACAGAGCTGGTGCAATCCACAAGACACTCAGCAATAAACCTTCATTTGACTGCAGAAAGCAATTTACAAGAGAGCTCTCTTGAACATCTCTGGTTCCTCTAATCAAATCTAATCATGGATTGGTAAATTCTGTATGTGGAGCATCAGAAACCTGATGTGTCCAAGGTCAGGTTGGATGGGGCTTGGAGAGGCCTGGTCTAGTAGAAAGTTCCCTGCCGATGACAGGTGAGTTTTAAGGTCCCTCCTGATCCAAACCAGTCTGGGATTCCATTATTCCATGATTCTGTGTATTCCTGAGCTGCTGTGGTGAATCCTGGAGCCCTCACTCCTGCAAAATCCCACTTTAAATCCAGCCCATGTTTTGCCTCAGGACTGCGGGTCAGATCCCAAGGAAAAAGGTGATCTTGGTGAAATACCTTGGATAAACAGAGGGATTGTCCTGGGAGCACCAACAGCAGAGAATGAAACGCTGCAATTTCCAAGCTGTGGTTACAGCAGGAATGGCCTCACCCACTTTGTTCTCCTCCTAGGAAGCATCCAATGAGCTCCAGTGGGTTCCTGCATGTCTACAGGGAGTGCAGACAGCCTCCCTCTTCTGCCCAAGACCTTCCCCGTGTGGAAAAGGGCAGAGAAGAGCTGCCATCACCACCCCACTGCCCCCCCAGCACCTCTGGGTACCTCCCAAAATCACAGCCAAGCTGTCCCACAGCAGCTGGAGTGGTTTCTTCTCTGCTTTTTCACCACCAGGTACCCAAAATGATCATGTAATTCCCAACTGGAGGCTGTTTGGATTTTGGAAGGGAGCTGGAGATGAGGGTGAAGGCAGGACCTTCTCCCCAGCTGCTGCAGGATGCACTGAAGACAGCAGAGAGGAACCTGCTGGGTCTTCATGGCTGGAAAAGGCAAGAAGCAGCAGCAAGGAGAAGGTCAAACCTTGGCATTCACCATCCTCCCCCAAGGGTCACCCAGAAGGTTGGGATTGGTGGTGGCACAAACACCAGGAAGGAAAGGAGGGACCACAGTGAGTTATCACTGCATAATTCCAGGATAAATTCAGTTAATAAAGCTGTGGCCTAAATAAACCCCATCCTTTGCTCCCTCCCTTCTTCTCAAGGCAGTGTGAATCATGCAACATTTTCACCTCTGGGTAGGGAGTCCTGGAGCTTTTTCCCAGAAAATAAAATTCCCACTGCAGCATTTCTGTGTATCTGCAAGCTGGGTCCTGAAAGACCTGCAGGTGAAATGGTCCGAGTAAACAGAGGAGACAAAAACAAACAATATCAACACATGATCGAAAAATTGTTTGTCACGTGGTTACTTAATAATTATATCAAAATTGGGCCAGGTTTCCCAATTAACTCCACCAAAACTGTTCAGACCTGTGACAAGATTTAAATGAGTATCAATTTTAAAATAAGTAGGGTTGAGTACACAAATCAGGACAGTGCTATGCTATGGAAATTTCATATATCTGAATATATCTGAAGTCTCACGTATCTCTGAATAAGTCAGAAATACATTCACACACAGAAAAAATTACAGTTAAGATTTGGCACACCGCCCTTATTTCAGGAGATTTAAAATGTAACAGCAACAAAGAACGTTTTCCACAAGAAAAATGTGAATCAGCAGCTTGATCTGTTCCCTGTTTTCACAAGCAAAGTCTTGTCTATTATAATCTTGTTTTTCTCAGCCATAAACACAGTGTGAAAAAAAAAAAAGAGAAATTTATGTTGAATATGGTTATAGTTATTATTTCCCTTCTGGGGATTTATTAAGCATGTGTTAGGAGTTTAGGTATAAAATGAAATTGTTTTTTCACTACATGGATGTCTTCTGTGACTATCTGTAAAATTTCATTAAGGTGTTAGACTTGATATTGCAGATCAAAGTAATCCCAGGAGATTAAGGAGACCCTGCTAATTGACTAAGGTCATGTACTGCACTTCCCACTGGCACTTTGGCCTACATTGACAACAGAGGAGCAGCCCCATCTCCAAGGACCATTCTATAAAAATACCATTTTCTTTATCTCTAGTCCAGTTTTCACACCGCTACAATAACAAGGGATTTCATAAATCCAGGTGGACTGATTAGAGTTTTGAGTATGTAACTTTCTGAGTAAAAAATATACATGATACTTTTGAACAATTTTGACATTTTATCTTACCCTTTAAAACTCCCGGGAACGGATTGCACGTTAGGTGTTTAAGAATAAAAAGTGTCAGCACATATAGCGAGTTCCATCATTCAAACTTGGCACTAAAGAGGATATTGAAAGCCTTGCTGCAGACCATTAAAACCAGCTAATTTACAGCCAAAGACATTGTTGCTTGAAGTGCCAATTTGGTCAATAATTAAGGTTTGGAATATATATATCTAGCTCTGACAAGAGAAAATTCCTAAAAACCTTTCCCTGTTGATCCAAACATACAATATATTACTCTCAATTGGACAGTGGCTCTTGGTTCCGTGTTGTGGTATTACTGAAAATTATGGATTATCCAGAGGCGTGGTGAGGAGTTATTGCTGCTGTCAGCCAGATTTGTGAACCCAGTGCTGAGATATCTGATCCCCCCCGGATCCCATGCCTGGAAAAGTGAATGCTGGAAATGTTGGAGGGAATTCACAAAAGAACTTCGGAAAATACGGCTCTTTTCTGTCCTCATCATGGGAGAAGTAAGAAACTCAAAGCCAATTGACCAGAAGTTTAGGGAGAAGATTTACAGGGAAATAAACAGGAGAACTGGGATTGTACAGCCCGTTAATTTAGCAGAGGATGAATAAGGAGCACTGACAACACCAAGCTGAGTGAGAAAGACGCAAATTAGAACTCACCTGCCATTATTTAACTGATAAAGTTATACACCAAGAGATTTTGCCACTTTTCTTTCACTAGAAGTTTGAAAATCAAGTTATTTGGGGTTTTCTTTGCTAAATATTGTGCTGTTACAAAAAGCTTGGCGTTTTTTTTTAGGTTTCATTCACTGATTATTTTTCCTCAGTTTTATCCAAGTTCTTCCTGAAAGGAAGACTCAAACTTGAGGCAAAGTCATAAGCAATGGGTTTACTGGGTACATTTCAGCGACGTTAATGGATGTAACAACCACCCTTCCATTCAGCAGATGAAATCCCCATCTAAGCAGGAGGATAGTGGGAGGCTTATGACATCCATAAAATGGGTGTCGTTTGCATGGAGATGAATTTCAGCCCTTCGAAGCCAACAGAATCACATTTTCCATTATGTTCAGCCAGCAGAACGGATTTCATTAATCAGCCTCTCATCAAGGGCTCAGTCCTACCACATTACTCACACTAAGTAATACCTAAGATGCAAATAGGTCCACTAAAGCAAAGGAGGCATCTGGAGAAGTTGTGCCATTCTCCGAGTAAAGGTGCTTTAATGGACTTTGAGAAATCCCTCTCTCCACAGGTGAAATCCTGGTACCCTTCCAGCTCTTCAGAAAGGCCCTGACTAAATAAGTAATCCAATAGAAGTATTTAATCCCTCGAATGCCAGAGAACTATGACAAAAGTTAAGCTGTTGATGGATGTGCCTGAAGAAAACAGGTAAAATTTAGCATTTACTGCTTTTTCAGCTCAAATAGCTCAGAATTCCTTTGCATCCAGCAATTGAGGTGGAACTCTTTAAGCCACCATTTTGACTAAGATACAAGAGGCCTTAAGTCCTAGGAATACGGAAAGACTTGGTATGGATGAGGCTTTAATACCCTTGATTCACTGGAATTCAGAGTGCTGCCAGTATTTTTCATGTTTCCTATACACATTTAACCATCCTATTTGATGAGGTGACTGAGTTTATCCATTAGGGATACTGGCCTTTACACTGAATACAATGTTTGTTTTCTATCTTATTAATATTTTCCTGAATTGGTTGGATGCTGTATTTTCCTTGCTTTATATCCCAAGGAGAACTATAAAATCTGAATGATCAAAAGAACTAAACAAAGCAGGAGAAATCCCAACTTCTATATTTGTATGGCATTGCCATTTGGCAAACCCAATGAAGGTTTTTGACCTTCCTTTTGCCAAATGCAAACGAAAACTAAAAATATTTATTGTTCCCAGCGAATTGAGCAATTGGTTATTATTCCCTGTGAAATGTCTAATAGATGTTAGGTGGTTTTTGTACCCCTTTTTGTACGTTCTGTTTGTTTGTTGTTTCTTATCAAGATCAGTGAAAGACTCTTTGGGTTAAAATGTGGGAAAAGAATGATATATTTGTTAATTGTTGCCATTCTTGCTATGATCTTTGGCAACACCTGCTGGTGGTACTCTGCAGTGCTGGAGCCACTCTACATATATGCCTTCAACATATAGACCTTCAACTGGCCACACAATCCCTGTCCACCTGCACAGAGCATGGGCACAGTGGGCTCAAAAATATCAGCCCGAGTTCATGAAAACACTTGCATAGGCTTTGCAGGCTCAAACACTCTCTCATATTAAAATGTGCCTGGTTTTGTTTGTCAATCCAGCTGCTGTGATTTATAAAAGTTGTCATTTTATGGCAACTTAATCCAAAGAGAATTTTGTCCAGAACATCTCCCGTCCGCTCTCTAGCAACGAGATATTTTGGGCAGCAAGATAAATAACGCTTAGACATCTAACAAAAACTGCTGGGGTTGGGTTTTTTTGTCTCAAATCCTCTTTTTTACATAGTACAGCAGCAAAGCCTCGTATTGTAGGTGAAAAGTCTGTAAATTTGCAGTAACTGAAAAATAACAGAAGGCGCAGCAGCATTCTTTATGTTAGTCTATATTGATCGGCTCTAATGAGCACCAGTGGAGCTGTAGCTAATGGTGGTATGTCTGGTGTTAAGGGCAAATGTGGGAGAAGATTATCAACCCAAGGGGTTTAACAGTTGCTGGACTGCCCTCAGCCCTCAGGGCAATGATGCACTTGAGAGGTCACTGTATCAAATGAGGGAAAAGATTCAGCTCGCGCTGCTGGAAGAAATGCAGCAGGAGCTGTGCTTTAGCCCAGACTGCCGGCATCAATAAAACAGTTCCTCTCTGCCGGCTGTTTCTTCCCCTCTCCTTCCCCATCACCTACCCAGCATTGCATTGCTAATTAAGAGCCCTAGCCCAGGGATCTGGGAAGGGATGGCACCGAACTGCTCTGATTTAGGCTGGAATATGCACCTTGGCACCATCCGCACGCGAGGCTCGCGCAGAGAAGGACGAGTTTCGGGGCAGAACGGTTTTACACCTGACTCCTGTTTGTTACCTGGGGGGGGTCACGCTGCCATTTGATGGGAATTTGCTTGATATTCCATTCAGTGTGCTGCTGCCACCCCCTTCTGAGATCTGAGAGGGCTGAGATGAGTGACCACCAGAGCAGAGAAGGCCACCGGGCTTCAAGGGGAAGTTAACTGGCAGATCCGAGAGAACGCTCGCAGTAAAATGTTTGTGCAGAAAGGAAGCTACAGGTATTCAAAAAGATAAAAATGAGCAGAGAAATGCCTTGAGGTGGATGGCATGTTGCACATTCCATGCTTTCATAGCCTAATGGAATAATTTTAACTGTGTGAGGCTGTGAAACTCACCAAGAAGCTCTGTTGAGAACCGAGCACTGAGATTTCAAATATTTGTCACAATAAACAGCAACATATATTTAAAAAAAAAAAAAATCAGAAACAAAATATTTTACTTAATGTTGTAAATAAGCAAATTAAATATTACCTTAGCTCCATTTTGCCATGGCACCCTGTGGTTATGGCAAATTATTTATTAGGTCTTTAAAAATTCTAAGACATGGATTCCTCTTGTTCCTTAGAGACCAGTGATGGGTCAGATTATTAAAAAAATCTTCACAGCTCTAATTTTTTTGCCGTGTTAACATGTAGCACACTGAATGTTTCATTCTTTGTTCCAGTCGGAGATTTTCCAACCTGAACAAGAAGGAAGCGAGTCAGCATTTGGTCAAAGAAGAATATTTCCTACCACTGTCAGCAAAAACGAGAAGGTTTTCAACTGTTATCGGGGCTGTTGACACGAAAACACCTGAAATAAGTGGAGCAGGCACTGAAGCTGGCGTGCACACTCAGTGGGAGCAACGGGGCTGGAGACGAGGAGAAACATTTTCCGCGAAGAAGCCGGAGCTGACACATCCGACGCTGGCTGCCTGATGGGCTCCAGCTCGGGGGTTTGATGTCTGCAGCTCCCACCACTGTCCATTAGACAGGGATGCTGCAGCCACAAGTGACACTAATGTGCTCCACTGCTCACACTGGGGAACCCACAGGAAAATGTGTTCATCCCCCGGCTGCTGCACGGTTAAAAAAAGGGAACCAGTCTGGCAAAACGGACTGAGGGAGTTTGTATCCCCAACGCTTCATCTGTCCCCGTTCTCGTGCCTTGTGAATGCTGAAATTTCTGAATATCCTGAGGAAAAAAATAACCCACGGTACTTTTAAAGTGTGTCCTGGAAAGTATTTGTGCATTTCCTGCTGTAGCTTGAATTCCAATTGGTTTAGGCAAGGCCAAGCTGCATATTCACAACATGCAAAATTCACGGCGTTTATTTCACGTGGCAAATTCACGGCGTTTATTTTCTACAACTTCAGTTCATAAGTAGCTTGCATTATCTAATTTACACAATTATTGAGATTTCCTCCAGTCATAAATGTTCAGTGTCCATGGGATGTGAAGCATGAGCAGAAGACAACCATTTTCATTCATGAACTTTTCTAATACTCTAAAACTCTTCTGTACTCTTTGTTATTTTAGTTTTGGACATTTTTGAGCTTAAGAAGGTCATAGATTAACTTTCAGATGTCTTTACTCTTCTAATGACAGAGGTAACAATCAAACTCCTAACTCAGTAGCAGCAATTTCCATGGTACAGAAGGATACATATATACAGAAATATATATATATAATATATTTTTTAAAGATCTCTGTGCACCTAATTGAAAGAACCCGGTGAAATGATTATGAGAAAGGAAAATGTGACTAACAGTACAAGAGCTGTTCAGTGATGACTTTTTTCTTAAGGAGACTTTATATTTTTTTAATGCGTTATTTAATTTATTTCATACATGTTGTTCCACTTGCTGCAGCTTTGGACACATGAACGTCTGGGATTTGAAAAATCCCAAAATTTGAAAATGTGGTGGAAATGCACATCACAGCACTGGCAGGACAGTGGCTCCATACTTGGGACCTTGTCATATTTACCCAGCTCACGGATCTTCACTCCAAAACGTAATTAGTCCAAAATTCCCCAACCAAAGTCCCTCAGAGTTTAATGATGTAGGAATCCAGCTAAGGAACCTATCTGGGATTTTTAATAGTTGGTATTGACCAGCCATTTTGAACTGTTTGTTTTGAAAAGGACATGCTATTTATTTTTTCTTTCGATTTAAATATCAAAAAGAAAAGATCTTGCTCTAGCTCCAAACGATAATCCATACAATGAATAACCACTCAGTGACATAACAAATTTCCTCACTTAAATGAAGAAATATTTTCAGCTCTTGAGATTAAGTAGCCACAAAATCTACCCCCAGACCCATCGGTCTCAAAAAATCCTACCAAGTCATTATAACTTCAGTAGTAAATAGAATTTTGCAGCTGTTTCAGGGGTTCATAAGAAGTACACCACATTTTCTTTGCATTGGAGGTTTTCACTGAAGTATCCTGGCCTGCACCCCTTAAACACCACTAAATCCCATAAGAGATCCCAAGATGATGCTGTTTAGCACAGTAATATTATTTTCAATTTTCCTACTTGCTGGGAGCACTTGGAAATGGATGAGCACGAGCACCTGGAAATGCAGGAGTCTTGCCAGGTTAGGAAAGGAACCCAAAACTTGAACCTTGTGAATTTTACAGGAAAAAAGAGAAGGAAAAAAAGAGAGGAAAAGAGTTCCAAACCCCAAAATTGTGCTAATGTAAAGGCATTCTAAAAATTAATCTGTATTATCATAAAGTCTGTTTATAGCTATGAACCACATGGAAATCTTCAGGAAAATGCCCCTTTCCTACTTACTCATTGACTTTCTCTTGGATAACATTGGCTCTGCTCCTTGAATCCTGGCATCTTCTGGGGGAATCCAGCTGCAAGGATCTTCCCTTTCCTCATGGAAATTCATCCACATTCCAGATCACCCTTGGAGTAAAGGAGAAGCTTTCCTGGTCGTGACTGTCCTGTTGGATCTTGCTGGTGATTTAAAACAGGTAAAGTGCCAATTAAACCGTTCAAACTCAAACCAGCACAACTGGCCACGGCTTAGCAGCCAAGATGTTTTATCATTTACCTCCAGAGGATCTTGGCTGAACTTCCAGCCTGTTCACAAAACTATCTGTGACATCTCTGGATGATGGAAATCTTTGAACCTTAAAAAGCTCTGACAAGTCATTTGAAGAATATTTAATAACAACATTCTTTGGTTGCTATTTGAGTGAAATAGCCAAAAAATGCCAAATTTCTCAGTGGAACATGACCCAAACAACTTTTTTCCACTCCATGGCTTCATGTAGTTAGATCCCCTTTCATTTTAATTCTTTGCATTTCTGTGGTTCAAATCCAAATAAAAAGAATCTTCATTCTGTGGTATTCCCTAAGTTCCCAATTCTATATTTAGAGGAATTTAGCAAGGTGATGGTTTCAGGCCAGGTCTTCAGAGGGTCTCAACCCACTTCACTAAATCATTTGAGGTAAATCTTAGTCTTTTTATCTAAACAATGGTCCTTAATTTTTTGAGATAAATATAATCCCATGGTAGAAGGGATGGAATCTGGCCTTCACATGAGTTATGTGAGCAGACTGCTTGGCAGAGGATGGGATACTCCTGTTTTCAGGGACTTTGTCCATTCTCACTCCTCAGAGCCAAAAGGACAACGTTTGTGCCTCTATTAAAGTTCAGCATGAAGACCTCTGGTAACATCTGTTCAATGAAATTATTACCACTGGCTCCCTCCGTCAGTTTTGACCAACAACTTTCTGTCTTCAAGTCTTATTCCTAAATTTTTCCTTCCAAACTGTTTCATGTGGGGTTTTTTGTTTGGTTGGTTTTGTGGAGGGGGGGTTGATTGGTTTGGATGGGGTTTTTTTGGTGGACCTTCTCTAGAGTGCTTTTCTCTCCGTCCACATCAACCTCATTTCTGCTTTTCCCTTCTCCTTTTGTCCTCTGCCATCAGCTCCTCAATGAATATCCCTCCAGCGACAATTTACTGGCATTTCTTGCAGGTTTTTTAACATCCTGGAAAATCTGAAGGCTCCATACCTAAGCCCACTGCCACTTGGTTTGGTCACTGAGTTACTGGGTTCAATCATCTTTAATTTATCTTTTTTTACTTATTTCAGAGAAAGAGTAGACTCAAAAATGTCTTTTAAAAAAGTCTCACAGCATTCACGCATGGGCTTGATGCATCCCCAGAATATATTCCTGGTTCCCATGTATGGAAATGCTGCCTAAAATTGAAGGGTGATTTTTCATATTTAAAGAATTATCTAGAGCAGTGTCACTAATACTGCCTTGACACAGAAAACAGCAAAATCTAATTTGATAAGGTGAAAACTTCGTTGATTGGAAAACAAGGAAATGTATAATTTCCCTCCCTGATCATGTAAAATCATTAGAAATAAAAGGAGAGCAAGGAGAGAAAAATCAAGTGCTGAATCATGAAAAGAGTCAGCAGATCAAGGTCTTTCCTCTAAAAAATCTTTAGCAGGGAAAAGAAGAAACAGTGGATATTATTTCCAATTATTTCTCAAATTGGAACAGAGAAAGGAAAATAAAAAATACACACACACACACACACACAAAAAAAAATCCCTGACTTGGTGCTACTGGAGTTTGTAGCTGGAAGGAAAGTCCTTGCTTATATTGAAGTAAAGTTCTGAAAATAAGCAAAGAACAGATTTATTGATTTTTGGTGAAGTCTGGGTGTAAAAAAGAGAAAGAATAAAGAAGTGCTCTTTGCCCGCTATGTCCAAATGACATCCCCAGTGGCCTTCTTAATGGTGGGGGAGGGGAGGGGGCAGGTGCCTACCCCGGCACACGGCCACAACTGCCCTTAGGCAAGGGCTAATGGTATTGGCTGAGCCTGCTCTAAGCCTCTCTTTTCTAATAGCCAACTTTCTCTGTGCGAGAAGACAGACAGATATTGATTGGTCCAAATGCCCTTGAGTTGACAACATCTGAAATGAAAATCCACAAGACTAGCACAAACTTTCTGCAAGTTCAATTCCTCGGAATCTGATTAGGAGGCTGGCCGGCACGAGCGTGTTCATGGAAAAGGTCTCCCTTTGTCGCTGCCTCCATAGGTGTAATTAGCGCATCCGTGGCACAAATGGCAATTTTGGGAGGCAGGTTAAGGATAACGAGGGTTTGATTAAAGAAACAGAGAGAGCCGAGCCCGTCGTGAAGTTTAGCAACGAAGTGACAAACACACGGGTGCCATTTCCCAGCTCTGAGCATTAATTGGGTACAAATTTATAAAATGCTCATTCTCTTTCCATCTGCTGCTAGAAGGGGTGCTCTCCCAAGTTGTAGATAAAGTGATCGAATTTTAAGAGTCCTTTCAGGGAAGTTACTTCATCCAGACTAAAGTTCTAACTCCCAGCAAGTCCGGGTTCATTTTCTAATGACTTTGTTTTCCAGAATTAAAATACTGGATTTAAAGTTTGCAAATGTTAAGGATGAGGAATGCAGAAGGCTGGAGGAGTTGATTTGTACCTTATTAAGCATTCTTTTTTTTATTCTACAAATTCCTCCTAAATCAATACATTGACTACTGTATAAAGCTTAAATAAAGCATTATTAAAGTGGAAGCAGTGTTCCTGTCCTGGTGGGTTATTTAGAAGCATAAAAGATACACTCGTAAGAATCAGGATCATGCCAGGTAAAGTACAGCTGGAATACACATTAAATTTATTCAGTCATTGATTTGTAATGTTGATCCTCCATGGCTTCATGTTTCTTTTCTCATTAATCTTAGTTAACCCTCTCAAAACAATGCCAACGTTGGCGTTTGATGTATTGAAGATCCAACGTGCAGAGGATGCTGCTTTCTGGACTGTGATCCCTGCCATCAGTGGGGATAAAGCCACAGAACCAGAGAATCTTCTTTGCTTGATTTTGTGCTAAATATGAAAAAGAGAAGGGTTTTTTTCTCAGAGGAAGAAGCAAACAAAGAAAGAAGATGCACAGTTCCAACCCCACAGCTGGAATGAGGTGATCTTTAAGGTCTTTTCCAGCCCAAGCCACTGTAAGATTCTGTGCTGACCTAAGACAGGGAATGTGAATGTTTTGGCTGCAGAGAATTGATAGATCTGCTGGAGGTCTCCTGTGGGGCAGGGAACAAACTGCTGTGGTGTTTTCACTAACAAACACTCAGCTCCAGGAGAAAGTCACTGCAGAGGAGTGCAAAGCACTGCAAACAACCCCATTTTAGAAATTAAGATCTCTGCCTATAAAGCCAACAACTATTTTAATTGGAGACTCTACTTAGTAAGGCATTTCCATCTGCTCCCTGCCCTTCCCTCCCGACCCACCTGATAAAGGTGTTTTTGTGAGAAGCTGGTTGAAGATGAGGGGCAGGAGAGGTCATTTTTGGAGAAACCAGCAGCAAATACACAAAAGTGTGCAGAGACTCAGGAGCCTGGGGCGTTTGCCATCCTGCTGGAGGTGATGCCTGTCAATAAAGCCCTGTCCATTCCTCTGTGGGATGAACTGGGCTCAATCCATCATTCCTCTGGACTTCTGGCCATGCAGAACCTTCAATCCGGTGGTTACCCACCACTTCTGAAAGTTTTCCCCTATCTCCTTTTGGCAAATACGGATAACAACGTATTTTTTATTTTATGTCATGACAGAGGTATCAAATAGCAGCCGTTTAGACTAAATGACTGACTTTTCCCATGTCTTGCTGCAAAACTATAACTGGATTGTAGTTCTCCAGAGGATGCCAGTGGTTTTCTTATGGAACAACTCCACGGACTGGGACTTTAGCATCCAGCTTGCTTTAAAATCCATCTATATTTTAATGATCAGGTCCACACTTCCCCATCTGACTTTTTAACAAGCTGAGAATCCCAACAACACATTATCAATACTGGCCAAAAATAAATAAATAAATAAATAAATAAATAAATAAATAAATAAATAAATAAATAAATAAATAAATCCCAAGGTACAATCTTCCCTGTAATTATTTACGGCCTGTAGGAGATCAAGACTGGGATGAAGAATGGCCACCCCCTTTCATATCCATACAAGTTACATCCAGCATCAAGGGGAAAATGATTTAGCTGAAGACAGACTCTGGAGCAAACATTAACAGCAAATGTGAGTCTTGTTTGTGGTAAATCCATCCCTTGAAACTATTTCTTCCTTCAGCACTAAACAGTCTTTCTAATCTTTTGTCTTTTCAAATAGCTGTGATAATATTAAAACCATGCTTCACAGCAAACAGCATTTCTGGGATTTTCCTAAGAGATGTGGCTTTGGATAAGAAAGTGCAATTGAGTTAAAGCAGTAGGAGAGCCCGGAGTCAGTGGGGTTTGTTGTGATCTGCTGACCACTTCCCAGTAGGCATCTCTGCAGTTGCTGAGAATTACTAAACACCATTTCAAGGAATATAGGTAATTCAGTCAACCAAAAAACCAAACAAAATAAGCCCAGCATAAAATACATTTTAAAAAACCCTACTGGCATGTGAAAAGCAGGAATCTGTCGAGCTTGCTTTGAATCATTTCCTTAGCTAAGGAAAAATCAGACGGTCGAAATTTCTCAGTGTGCACAAAGATTGAAAAATAGATATTTCTGCTAGCACTGAAATGTTTCTGAGACAGAGAAAAGACAAAGCTGGATTTTTTTTTTGTCCCAATGCTTAGAAAGTGTCACACCTTCCAGGCAAATATTCCACAACAATTAAGGCAGTAACTAAGAATAAAGTATTTGATAGCAATAGTCAAAAGAATTACAACTGAAGAACTCCCTTGCTGTCAGATAGAAGTGTGGCAGGATTACCCCACACCAAGCCTGGCTCTCTGTGGCCTGGCCAGCATTTCTGCCATATTTTCCCATAATTTTTCATGAGGAATTGAAGCCGATAACAGCCAGAACAAACAGCTGATGAGCTCTCAGTACAGCTGCCCCAATTCTCAGCCTTTTCGCTCAGAGCCCCTGATTTATCATCAAAAAAAAAAAAAAAAATCCCTAAAAAAACCCTCAGCTGGACTTTCACAACCACTGCTGCCAAGCAAATATTTCTCTATATATTTGTCCCTACAGATGCCATGGAGTTTACTAAAATACCTGTGCATGCAAAGTGGAATGAAGAGGTTCTGTCCGTATTTTATCATTATTGCACTTCTAAGACAATACCCTGCTCCCTCTCTAAAGAATGATAGGATGGAGTAGCTGCAGGGGATCCTACGCCTGTTGCCTGCCAAAGCTGCTTACTACTTAACAACTGATCAACTGGCCCCCAAGGCAACAGCTTAACAAGCCCCAGTAGAAGTGGACTCAAGATTTCCTCCTCAGCAAAGAAAATGAAACCATTTACCAGGTATGACCAATATCCAGAAATCAAGGGGAGCAGCACCAGCAACACTTTATCTCCCCAGCCCTTCAGAAACAGCGAGGTGTTTTTAGGCTGGACTCCTAAAGTTGAGCAGGGTTTAACAATATTGGGCTGAGAGAGAGGAATGGGGTGCAGGGTTGCTTTGCAGGTTGGTTGTGCCTTGCACAGCTCCTGCATCCCACACTGCCTGGCAGGAGGGATGCTCGTGGGTGCTCTGCTGTGCCCTATGTGTGTGTGAGGGAGGGACAGAGAGAGCTTCAGGAGTGAGCTGCAGCAATTCCTCTGGGGTGAGCTGTGGCAGCTGTTTGCCAGCACAAAGCAATTCTGTGCCGCACTTTCGCAGAGGAAATGAGGAATCCTGAACTCGGCTGAAACTACAGGGGGGATTTTAGGGGAGCAGAATTTAATTACCCAAGCTGGAATTTGGCCAGGACACCAGGGCTCACACCTCTGCTCTTGTGAAAAGTGCCAAGAGGTCTTTAATAGTAACAAACGGTCAAGATTTGGGGTTAGGGTTTCACCTGAATGGTGCTGCCCTCAGTAACATTTTGCTCCTTACCAGTGTTAGCAAAACTTTATCCAAAACTCCTCGGGATTACAGTGGGGTTTCCATGAAGAACAGCTTTTCCTATAAAGTTTCTGTTTATCTCAGGATCATCTAGAAAAAGCCACCTCTTAACAAGTCTTCAGGTCCGCTGCAGGAAATGAAAGGAATATTTGCCATGCTCAGGTGGGGTAGACCAGGGAGATTTCCCCTAATACATCCAGATTAGCTGAAGCAGCTCCATAACCTCCCAAAAGCCTGACACATTTCCTAAAGCATCCATGTTCCAATCCTTCCATCCTTCAAGTCACCAATGATCTCCTTGGGAGATTTTTTTTTTAAAAACAGTGTTTCAAAAGGAAACTTGGAGCCGAAGGGAGGGTTGGCATTTTCCAATTTGTTTCCATGACCTGCTTTTTTTATAGTCTTAATCCTGCAGCCATCAGGAGAGGTGTGAAGAAAACCTGCAAGGGACAAACCTTATTTGAAAATTGGAACGACCTGTTGTCAACTGCCCTTCCTGCACACGGATTTATGAGCACAGCTTACTGGGTGTATTTAGTGGGGGGTTCCTTGGCTGGATGAGAGGGTGTTCTCCAAATTTCTTCTCTGTTTTCCCTGCTGCCATTTCTTCCCCAGACATATTCTCCAAATTAAGCTCACAGCTTTTTGAATGTTGTCTTATTCATGCCCCCGACTGTAAGTCATTATTCCCCTTCTCCCTGTATGAATATCCTGGAGAACTTGACAATAATGAGGCTGCAGATTGCTGCTGCAGGAACTGCCCTGTATAATTTTAACCAGGGTCACATCATTTCCTTCTGTTTTCTATTTGTAACAGGCTCTTTTTGCTTAGATTGCAACCAGAACTGTTTTCCTCTTTGTGACTCTGCATTGTCCCTCAAAATCATTTTTGCAATGACCAAATTACTGTTATTAATGAGCAAGAGATCAACTTTGGAAGTCTGTTAAACATCCAGCCATTTGCACAAGCTTGGAAAAAGTGAAGGTTCAAAAACTGTGCCTCACCCAAAAATATTTGTGATGAAAACTAAAAGGGTGAGAGTCCTCAAGAAGAGGATATTGAATATTTTTGAGATTTTGGAAGAGCTATTTGAGACCTTCAGAGGGGTTTATCAGGAAACTCCAGAGCTCTGAGCAACGTGGTCTAGTGGAAGTTGTCCCTGCCCACGGAAGGGGTTGGAACAAGGTGATCTCTAAAGCCACTTCCGACCCAAGCTGTGCCATTCCCAGGATCATGTTCAACACATGAAGAAAAGATTGCATCCTGTACATAACATCATCAAATCACAGAATTGTTTAGCTTGGAATGGACCTTCAAGACCTTCTAGTCCCACCCCTGGCCTTGGGCAGGGACACCTTGCCCTAGAGCAGCTTGCCAGGTACACAACATATCTCAGTAAAATAACCTGAGTGCAAAAGAAAGGAACAAAACAGAAGAAGATTCACTAAACAAAAAAAAAATATAAACAGAAACTTTCACTCGAAATTCCAGGCATGACTGCTCTTGTGCTGCTGCAACAGTATGTGAAATGTGAGCTCCAGGTCTGCCAGCACCAAGAGGATTTCAATATCACAAGCCCTAATGATTTCTATTGCCTCATTGTAGCATCCTCTGAAAGAAAACACAGCTCTGGATCAATGCAGTCATTGACTGACTCAGTGTATGGATAAGTGATGCACATTAATACAGCCTGCATTGAACTGGAGTGGCCCTCGGAATTACAACTAAAGGTATAACAATGCAATCTTCCCTTTAACCTGAGCAAGAGCTGCATTGACTTTTCCAGCTCTGTTTTCCAGCAGGCTCTGCCAGCTCTGTTGCAAGGCAGCCTGGGCAGCCCCCGAGCAGCTCTGCACAAAACAGGGAGCAGTGTTAGGTGAATCAACCCTCCAACACAGCCCAGCACAGCAGACAGCTGCACCATTTAAAAGCACTTTGCACTCTAAAGCATCTCTGTAAGCTCACTGATCTATAGGTTCTTCATAGATACCCTTAAAAATCTCGCTGGAGATGGTGAGAGATCGGAGTCGATATCTTCATTTGATAGATGGGCAACCAGATTAAACAGAAAACCAAAGGCTGCACAACTTTTTGTACCACGTGGTCCTAAACTGGAATCCTACTCCGAGGCTGGGATGGACATAGGATTTCCTCCTGAGCTATAAAACTCCTCTTTCTCTCCACCACACTGAACTTGCCTGTAGCACAGAGCTATTCTGCAACTGCACAGCTTCCTTTTTTTATCTGTTTTTTTAAAGAACTGACCCAGTATCACCTCTGGAACACAGAAACTCAAACAGACCATCAAGTCCTGCTTTCTGACACAGCAGAGCGAGGGGATTAGAGAATAACACTCAGGCTGCACAATTAAATTATAGATGCCATGCCCTGCTCCATGTGCTGCAGGAGAGACCTTGTGCAGCTGAGGGCTGAGCTGGGCCCTGCATGTTCCACGCTTTATTTCCAGTGAAAAGTGACCAGGAGGAGGAAATCCCAAGGCTCAATAAAATTAACACTGGAATTCACTAGTGCCCAGAGGCCAATGGCAACCCACAGGGCTTGGATGGATCCTTAGGAAACAATAATTCACCCAGCCAGGAGAAATATCCAGAATAAACAAATGGAGTCCCAAATATAATTTTTAAAAGAAATGAAGCCCTACATCCCTACCTTCCAAATGTTCATCTTCAACTTTCATTAATTCAGCGTTTGGTTCCACTCATTTTACACAAAAAACAAAGCAAAACCTAACTCTCATCCAGGGGATGATTATAAAGAGAAATATGAGGAAACTTACAGAGTTTAGGCTTTCAAGATCCAGAATTTTAGAAAATTGTGCTTCTAAGTTGCATTTTTGAATGTTGGTTTGGTATATTTCAACAGAGAAACTTCTGTCTAAAGAACTGAGAGAGCAAATTTGCAGAGTAAGATAAAACATGATTACCCATGGTACAACTAATGAACATTTACTGCTGTAGAACTTCTTATTTGGGGTATTTATTGTCTATATTTGTTGTTGATGCCATTTGGAAAATAATTAATAGGTGAATTCCTCAAAGTAGGGTTAAACTTTAGATATTAAAAAAATACTTTTGAGTAATTTAGTAAAAAGAAACCTTTTTATTTGTTGTTTTCCTTGGTTTTCTAACACAGACAACTGGTCAGTCATGACCCATTTCTACCATTCAGTCGATATAGCATGGACTGATGCAAAATTTAAAGCTGAAAGACCTTTTTCTTTTTGATGCCATAAAAAGTCTACCAAGGTTAAGCGAAAAAAATAAAATGTGAGTTAGAAATAAAAAAACTCTTTCCCTGTGTGAACTTCTTTAGCATAGAGGCCTGACAAGTCTTTGGGGAATCCTGTTTTCATGTAGGTACTGTGAGCCAGAGATTTATCAAGTATCACAATCCACACAGTACAAACTTCAGCTCCATTATTCTTTCTAAGGAATGCTGAGAAATAATTTATCATTATCTCAGCTCTAAAAGCTTTTATTTCTTAAAAAAATGTCTCCTCACATCCTTTAATTTTTTACTTGATGACATTTCAGAAATTCTCAGTAATCATTTCCCGGTTATTAGCAACTCTCAAATGAGACAAAGTGGTATCTACAAGGCTAAAATACAGGTAAAAATCATATATTTAAAATTAAAGATCTATTTTTCATGTTTGCTTCTATATCTTCCTTCACAATGAAGAGAAATCCCAAATACCTGTTCATAAACACTCTGGACAGACACGTGGAAAACTTTTTGAATATTTTAATTCGAGCACCTAATAAAAAAAAAAAGTTCATGAGTGTTTTCATGTCTAGGACTACCAACATTTTTTCTTTTCCCGTGCAAGAATTTCACTGAACATCACGGGTCAATCAAGTGTTTCGGTCTCTGGAGAAAGTGGAAGAAATCACTTGAAAATGGCTGGAAAAAAATCTTGGTTCCAGAAGGAGTTTTGAAAAGGTGGACTCAAGGTCAGCAAAGTGCTAAACGCTGTTCCCGACTCCCGCCAATCCCTCGGCGATCCCGCTCCTGCAGAGTTTGATTGGAACGAGCCGAGCTGCAGGGCTCCTGGATGCCTTGTCATTGACCACGGTGCATCTGTTGGGCTTGTAAAAAATAAAAAGGATATTTTAGGGGAAGCCAAAGCACTCTTGTTTACACAGCCTGCAAGTGGAAGAACAGATGCTCGGTGCCTTAAAAGTTATAAATACCTTTGTTGTGGTGATGCCTTAGGTTTTAACTTTTTTATTTTTCAGATTCTGTACTGCTTAGAGTGTAACTCTGCAGTTCCTTGTAGCCTGGAATTTCTGCTCTCTCGTGCTGGGCAGACACAACAAAGCCTCTCCAGGCTTTGCCTTCAAGGACAGCCAGGCTCTGCTAGGCCCAAAATGTGTAACCCAAAGTCTCTAAGGGGGTACAAGCTGAGGGGAATTCCATCATTGAACTGGGGCTTTAATTGGAGAATTAACCGTGGTATGCAAATGAACCAAAGCTATAAACGTGTGAAGAACTCGTGACCTGGGGTCCATCTCGGGGTCCATTTTTGGAGGCAGCCTCTGGCTCCCCAGGGTGTGCCTTGAAGGCTTTCAAATAAATCCCGACCTTTATTCCCTTCCTCTTGTCTAGTCTCTGTTTCTAGGTGGCTGGAGAAGGCATCAGTGGTTTAAGGCATAAAGATGCATCAACGTGTATTTTTTTTTAATCATTCCCGATTTCCCTTGGAGAGTTGAAGAGCTGGGTGACTTTTCTAATTGGAGAAAATAGAAGCCTTCATATGATAAAACTATTTAAAAACAGGAGTTAACCATAGAACAAAAGCATTTCTGAGTTGGGTTAGTCTGATTTTGTTATGAATTAAGCACAATGATCAAATTCCTGGATGTTGGAGTGGTTTGGAGGTGACTCTTCTGTCAAGAAAATAAATATAATTATTGACCTGAATCCCAATAAAATGACATTCTCATGTTCCAAGTGGCCATTTTTATATTAAGAATAAGTTTGTGCAGGTAGAGTTGATTATAAAAGAGAAAAGCTCTTGGGATCCCCTGCACTGAAATTAAGCTCCACAAGCTCCTAGGAAAGCTAAACAAACTGTCCAAGCTCGGGAGGCTTTGTGCAGGACGGGGATGCTGGGAAAAAGGGAAAAGAGGAGTTTTAGGTTGTGAAAAATATCTTCTAAAAAGATCAGCTCTCTTATTAAAGCACCTGTTGGATTCCTTAGCTAGAAATAGGTTTATTTTCACTTTTTTTCCCCTTTATGAATAGATTTATTAATTTGATATATTCAGAACTAGTTCGGAATATTTTAGACTGCAGTAGTTGACCTTGTCAATACTTGCTTGCCCTAAAACTCTGATTTTAACACCAACTTACCTTCTTTTTTAATTTCAAGGTGTTTTTTTCATTCTGTAGATGATCAAAGGAGAAGTCATGTACATGAGATCATTTGAAGAGAAGAGATTAAAGTTTTAAACTACAGAAACTTAATGTATAATAACATAATTATAATCAGGGATCAATCAATACATTTATTTTTGCATGCATTTATAATATGCTTTCTAGACCCACATTGTAGCCTTCAGTAATTTCAGAATTTTCGTCCCTTAGAATTTCAGACGAAGTTTCAGAATATATTAAGAGAATCAAATCCAAGAAAACTAATTTTTGACCAAAATTTTTCCTGTACAAATCAATTAATGGTTTAATTAATTGGAGTTGCTCGGATTTACGACATGAAGAACAGGGGGGGTTATTAAAAGAATAAATGAACATTACTCCATTTTATAACTATGGATTTGAATTTAGTAAAATTATTTAGCAAATATTTAATTTTTTAATTAAAATTATTTAGCAAATCATTATGTAGCAAATTTGATGCTTTTCCTTTTAGAAATATTAAAAATCACTTCACGAAGACTGCAAAAATTTGGGCAATAACTCCCTAACAGCTGTACCTGTGCAACCCATTCCATGCTCACCAACAGCTTCCATATTTCTACAGATTTTTTATGTAATTAGATTACAACAGCCATGAAGTCACCTTAAGCTTTTCAATTTGTATGGATTTCTCCTGAAAATAGTTGTTGGATGCATGAATTGCTTGGTGGAATGCCATAACTGTTTATGCAAAGGCCAGGCTGGATGACATAATAGTCCCCATTGGTCTTCAAATCCAGGAGTCAATTAATAGTTGGATCTGATATATATTTAAAGGCTTGTTTTCATGGATCCACTTGAGATTAAATAGAAATGGCCAAGTTTTAATTATTTTAACATCTGATATTCGTCAAGCAAATTACTTCAAAATCAAACCATGACTTTCCATCCTGGTGAAAATGTTTAATTACAGTAACTACAGGTAAAATTAGTTCAGTCTGGTCTCCAATGCTTTTGGTTAGTGTTAAATACTGACATGGCTGTTTATTATCCTGCCAGGTTCCAGTGCTCAGGAACATTTCCCAGTTCCATCCACAAAATCCTGCTCTCACCTCCAACAGAGGCAGCAAAAGCAGCTACCTGCGCCTTGTGATCTAGGAAGTGTTTCCAAAGAGCTGGAAAGTAATTATGGATGCAAAAACCTTTCAGAAGAGCTAAAATAATGGATTCCTGCATGAGTTTTAGAACTTTTTCTAAAAGCCCTCAGAACAATAACTCAAAGTTAATAAAAAAATAAATGAATGTACTTAGGTTGAATATTAGGAAAAATTTCATCACTGAAAGTTTGCCAAGCATTGGAACAGGCTGCTCAGGGAAGTGGTAGAGCCTTCATCTCTGGGAGTGTTCAAAATTCGTGTGGATGTGGCTCTTGGGGACATGGGTGAGTGGTGGCCTCGGTGGTGTTGGGGGAATGGTTGGACTCAGTTATCTTAGAGGTCTTTTCCAACCTTAAATTCCAACCTCTATGATTCCATGGTTATTGATAGATTTCCTTTCTACTGAAGATGTGACAATTAATTATTCAATATCTTATTTTCATGGAGAAGACTTTAGAACTGACAGTAATATATTTTCATGTCTTCTTCCATCTGTTTTTGCTTTCTACATCCACAAATTTCTTCAGTAAAATTATTTCACCTCGCAAAGATATTTTTTGGAAGTGGACAGGCAGAGAGCTAAGCCAAGAAATAGATGAAGTCAGACAAAAACATTACAAAAATCAGTGTTATTTAAAGTTTCACTCAGGGTTATTAATTTGAGTGTGAGCCCAACAAGCTGAGGTAGCAATACTGGGGTTTTTGGGTCATACTGTACATTTTCTTCATGACAGGAAAAAGTTCTTCTGGAATTGCTCTAGCACTGAAAAGGCTGGCAGTAGTGAGGTGAAATATGGCAGGAAAATAACATCCAGCCAAACAACCTCTGACTGAACACCATGACAAAAGATTTGGGTGGATTTCAACCAAGTCACGTCTTTTAAAATCACACATTCACACATCAGGAGTGTATAACTCACCCCACTCTGATTTTCACTTATGTGGGAAGGCTAAAAGCTGATTGAAATGCACAGACTGATACAAATGTAGGGATTCTACAAACCCAAAATTCTGAATTCTATAAAAGGAATTGTACAAAAACCAACTGCCCCTGAGTAGCTGCCTCTAAAATGTGCCCATTCATGTGCTGATGAGGAGTCAACTCTAACCCATTCAACAACCCAAGATGGGCAGGTCTAATGGTTGGACTTGATGATCTTAGAGAACTTTTCCAACTTAAATTTTTCCATGATTCTAAGTCATGATGGGAGTTAATTAAGCTCATTTACATCTGGGTAGAACTGAACAAAATTAAGTGTGAGCATTTTAGGATTGCAGAAAAAGAAGTTGTGCTTGTCCAAATATGAAAAAACTGAATTAAGGATTTTACAGATAAATTAAAATGAATCTAATTTAGAATTCTACAAACATATTAAAGTGTTTAAGGGTAGAGCTAAGGTTGCAGATACCACATTGCCTTGAGAATTTCTCTCAGTGGAGATTTGAGCAGAAGCTGCTCCTAAGAGCCCATATTTGTTTCTTTCTAGGACAATACACACACCCTGGCAGAAAGGTGTATTCAAATGCAAAATGCACTCGAGGCTGATAGTTCTGATCTCCTTTAATCTTCCTCTCTTGATTAACAGTAAGGGCTTCTGTGAAGGACAATTGACGTGGTGCAATAGGTCGCCTTCTGGTCTCAACCTTGGCGGTGTAATCAGATACCTGGCAAGCTTAATAGAGGTCACTTAATGCAAAGATTAAAATTAACTGGAAGTCAATAAGGGAATAATAAAGGAAAATGATCACCCTGTTGCTCCTACTTTGTAAAAGTAAACCTCACATTGCAGGCCAGGAGTAAAAAAAAATGGAGTGGCAGGCGATCCAACAGGCCTTCAAAAGCCCTCCAGCAAACAATTTAATGATTTCAGGTACCCTTTAAACTAAGTGGCCAATCACTGTTAAATCCTTTGGTATTCATTGTAATAACACTGATCATGATGAACTCTTTTGGTATTAATGTGGATGTAATATATACCTTTTTAATTATAGAACAAGAAAATCCAATTACCCCTTTGCCTCATCAAAGTTCTTCGTTCGCCGCGACTATTTAAACATACATTATGAAACATTCAGACTGAGGGAGGTTTCTGGGCAAAGCAAGAGCCAAATCCTGCCCTGTGCTGACCACTCCTAACTGGCAGGAATTCTGGAAGAAGGTCAGTGTGCCAAGCACCTCCTGCTTTTTGCAGGATCAGGCCTTGAGAGTGCACAGAAAGACAGAGGGTGCACCCATCAGCTTTGGGAAGATCCTGATTAAAAAGGCAGGAAGAATTTGTTTCTACGATGAAGCAGAACCTGCTCTGAACAGTTAAAATGATCATTAGTTAGGACAAAATTTACTCTGTAGAAAGGGGAGGAATAAATGATGGGCTGAGTAAACTACTTTGGTTTTATTCCAGGTACCACAGGCTGAAGTCTCCATGTTCAGTTCCTATTCTCTGGGAAAACTTTGAATATAGGCTGGATATAGTGTTTAAAATTTAACTATTGGGAGATAGACGCAGAAAAATTCAAGTTCTAAAGTCCTTTTGACCTGATCCTGTATTACAAATAAAGCCAACTTCAGAAATGTGTAATCACAGAGTGTCTCAGTCAGGTCCCAGGAGCAGTGGGAGTCAACCTTTTGGGAGGATGAGATCAGCCCATACTCAATGACACCACTTCATTCCTTAATCAAAAATAGGGAGGGTTTGCTCAAATACATTTATTGTTGTCCCTTCCTAGAAATCGGCCAAGCAACCTTCTGTCAAAAATTTTAATTTCTTAATTTTTTTTTTTTTTTGGCCACCCTCTCAGTTCAGTCCCACAAAAGTAAAATCTGCCAGAACACTTCCAGGAGAACTTCATAACCCTGCGAAGAATCCAAAATATTGCAGAGCACTGCTATTGAAGGGAACCTATGAGGTATCTTCTCCTATTCCAGTTTAAAACTACCACAAAATCACACTCAAAAGAAAATTTTTATGACACCTCCAGCAGATTAATCTCAGCACAGCTGTCCCAAAGGTGAGCTACAGCCGAGGTAGAAAAGCTCAGTGTTTGCACGTAGGAGTAGTGTCTGAGTAGGGACCAGGGGAGCTGCAGACCACTATGGTATATAAATATACTTAAACAACAAATGCTTTTACTGCAAAATGGCTCTGTAATCATGTCAGGCTTTAATTTGTAAGATATCACTGAACATTTACAAGATAATTGCCCCATTTCTATACCTCCATTGCTACTACAACCAGTTCATCACAAAAGGAACATTCAGAAGGAACAAAACCAAGTACTCACAATCCTTTAATGCTACATGAGGCAGTATAGGATTAATAAAGATATTTTAAATGCATTAAATGTTGCTCTTTCTTTAAAAAATTACATTATAAAAACCTTTCTTAAACATTATTTGAATAAAGTCTCATTACTCACAGTCCAGAGAAGTTCATTAGGAGAAGATCACTTTGGAAAGCATTCAACTAACTAGCCTTTCTTCTCAGCAGTGAATTACATTAGCTACTTCCTAGTTATTTAAATCTTGAAATAAAAGATGTAAACGCTACACTGACATCTTAAGATCATTGGTAAGGCAGGTCTTGCATGCACAAAAATGCCCAGCTGGTCCGGAGATGAAACAGATTGATAATTAGTTGCAAAATGTAACATTTCATCAGGAATATTTTGAATAATCCAATTTATCTTTGTCAGATATGCGGCACATATTTTTTCCTTTGGAGACGCTTTGTTCTTTAACACAACATTATAATTTCTGCCTCCTAATTAAGGCTCGCGTCGCTCGGCCCTGCCTTGATGTCCCGCCGCCGAGCGGGGGCCGGCGGGCCTGTGTGGAGAGAAGGTGGCTGCCCTGAGCCACAGGCCACCACTGGCTCCCGCTGCCTCCCACCACCCTACTGGGGCCCAACTGGTTTGATAGGGGCGAGATCAAAGCCCACGGCTGGGAGGGAGGAGGGCCTGGCTCTGCTGGGAGCAGCTGGGATTGCTCGGCGCTCTCCAACAGGCTCCCGGTGCCTCGGCTTCCTAATTAACTCATGGAAAATCGTCCTGGGCACACTGGCTGCCCACACGGACCCAGTGGTGTGGGGGTCCCACTGCTGCCTCGCCCACCTTTGCCACGTTCGTCCCTGGAGCCATGGGTGGTGGGTGAGGGAGGCCCATCTTTAGCAGGGGGTTGAGAGCGGCCTGAGTGGCACAGGAGGGGACGTGGACACCCTTGGCAGAGCTCCCAGTGCCATCCCTGCTGGTTTGCACGAGGCAGTTCCACCCCCACGTGCTGCTATCACCTCTCTTGTAGCCTCACAAAACAGGGATTCTGTGTTTGCACAGCTCGGAGAAGCTCCTTGCCGCTTGTGGTGGGAACAGCGATGTTTCTCACAGGAACATGGCACCTTCCACACCTCCAGTTGGATGGGCACAGGGCAGAGCTGAGGAAAAACCAGCCAGCCAAGTCCCTCCTACCCTTCCTTCCACTGGCTCCTCTGCCTGAGAGAGGGCTGCCATGCCAGAAACACCAGGGCAGAGACCACTTGGGCCCACTGCAATCCCAGTTAAACCCCCACTGTCTTTCACAGCTTCAAACTTCATCCCTGACATATCTCCGGGTGTTTTTTAAGGAAACAACCAGCATGGAGTTCAAGATTGCTTCAGAGGTACCAGATACCAAAAAGCTGCTTTTGAAGAGCCACTGTTGGGACAACCCTGCCCAGCACAACCTCATTCCCCAGCCCAGACCTGCACATGCTGCCCCGTCAGAGAACAGCTTAGAAACACAAGGAAGTTTCCAGCCACATTTTAACAAAGTGGTTGTCTTGATGCCATGATGAATTTTGTCTTTTCTTTTATACCCCTGTTATACCTTTTTGCAACTTCTGTATTCTTGGTGCTTTTTTGCCTACATTCTTGGACTTGTTTGTTAAGCTAAGAGACTCAACATTTTAGAGGCTTCGTAGTTAGGGTGCCAGGGTGCCCAGACCCCAAGGTCCTCTCCAGAACACATTTTGTAAACTAAGATAGAACCATCCAGGGGAAGGTTCCTTGGGAGGGGGGGGCTCATTTGAGCCTCTCATTGGGGAATATTTGATAGATATGCTAATTAGTAAGACCTAGAATGTAAGACCAGATCTAGAAGAGGGGGACTTTGCAGTGGGGATGGGGGGGGTGCACAGAGGTGCATTCGACCTGTTCGTGGTGCACCTAAGGATCCTTACAATAAATACCAAGGTAAAACCCTTTTTCCCCTTCTAACCATGTTCGCCTCTTGATTTTTAAGACCAGGAAAGGCATCAGTCTCAAGAACAATAAAATAACCAAACATCTCATCTGGCAGAGAGAGGGCTGGAAGGATTTCCGTTGTTTTTTGCAATAAAACATTAGCTTTTTGTAATTCCTCCTCTGCCTCAGGATTCAGGTCCTCGCTGACCTTGTGGAAGGAGGTGCAAAGTGCCCCTGGGTCAGCGTGGTTCTGCCTGGGCTGACCAAGCATTTGTGACCTGCAACAACAACAATTTGTCCCCACCCCAGGTGCTTTAAACGTTCATCACCCTGTTGTCTTTGCCTTGTGCACTTCATTCAGCAGGTGCTTCTTCACATGCAATGCTTTGACTTTTCAAATTTCAGCGGAAGTTTAGGAAAATAAAATAATTTGGAGACCTAGATTGAAGCTTTGTGTGAGTTCTTTGCCAAACTCTCTTCAATAAGAGATGGAAGTCATGTAGCCTTATCAGCCTGCACCTCTGATATGATAATGATATCTGTACCGCCCAGAAAGTAGGTCACAGTAATTCTTCATAGCAGTTTTTGTAACCTACTCAGGGACTACAAGGCCAGCTATTCTAAAGATAATTCTGAATTTCTTTAATAAGATTTTATTGGATTCAGATAATTGATCCGATTATTGAAACCTGGGGAAAGTGCTATTGACCTGAATATATACATCAGTAATTTTTTTTTAAATGAATTTAGGTCATCACAAAGTTATTGCCTCTGCTTAATGTCAGGCAAGGTGCTCACTACAGACCTGGCAAACAGACACAGCTCCCGTGGTCCTGTCCTTCCCAAAATACATGGGAACCTCCTTCCTCATGCCCTCAAGAGGAGTTGGGGGACTTGAAGTCTGAGTTAAGCACTTGGGGACTGGTCTGACTTTCACAATGAGAATCATATCTTTTGATTTCTTTAATTTTTTTCCCTTGTCTCTCTTTTAAGTCAGCATCAGCAGATATCCAGAGCTCTGCAGTTGCCTTTTATCTTCCCTGCCTGTGGCAGGGGTTGGAACGAGGTGGTCTTTAAGGTCCCTTCCAACCCAAACCAGCCTGTGATTCTGCAATTCCATTTCTGGTACTGCAACTCTTTCTGATCATCCAATTCCAGACAACTCCATTTTCCACCTTGCTCTTTGCTTGCTTCCCATACCATCATCTACACAATGCTATTTATTCCCACAGCACCTCGCCCAAGCAGCCCTGCCACGCTCCTCCTGGAGAAGGAGAAATGACTGGGAAGTCATTTCTAATTACACCTCCATTTCTAATTATGGCTCCCAGTCTATTGCAGTGTGGAGACCCCAGTTCCACCTTTTACAGACCCAGCAGATGTCCCTGGGAGGTGACAAGGAGAGTTTCAGAGCAGAGGACTCACGGCCATCCTGCCCCGAGTGGGTGGAAGAGCTCTGGCTGTGCTCCCTTTCCCCCCTCACAACCTCACACACACACACACGGATAAAAGCTTTTCCTAGAAAGGAAAAAATGACATTTCCCACTTCCTGCAGTGGATAAGTCTCAGCTGAGGGTGGCTGGGCTGCTCTGATTGCCTGGGAGTGCCTGGCTGGTTGGGCTGTTGCTCCCACTATTTCCTTGCTCTAACACAATGCCCTTGATGAGCTCTCCCACGCCAGACACAGCAGCACCAGGGGTGATGGAAATGCACCCGGAGACAAAGCTGGGACAGCCTCACTCCCACTGCTCATACAGAATGGGACTGAAATTATCTGTACAGCCAAGCCTGGACCTGCCTCTATCATCTCTGATCAGTTCCCAATGACTGACTTTCCACAAAATGCTGTGTTTCATTCAGGAGGAGGCAGAAAAAAAAGCACATTTTTCTTATTCGTTATTTTTTGCACTCCTCATCTGCACAGATCTCAAAACAAAACTTATCCTTGACCTTACAAACCTCCCTTTTAACATGACTATGCAGAGTGTTTCTTTTTACTTGGATTTTGCTTTTTACAAGTATTTTATTCTTTCTTTTGTACAAAGTCCAAGCCTCAGTCTTGCTACTTTAAGCATTTTTTGTTCAGATACTTTCTGTCCTGAAGCAAAAGATTTTTTCCAAATAGCATAACTTTAGCCCATTAGCAGCTCCAAGTTGGCAGTGGAATTACCCTTCCCTCCTCTACCAACCTCTTGGAATTGCTTGAAACTCTGAAACCATAGGAAAATTTGTCCAAGTGGGTGTGAACACCAAGCTGCAATGTATGAAATAATTAACCAAATTCAAATTAAAGGGACTTATCCAGGCTTATATTGCAAATCTTTGGATGTCACCCTCTAAAACATGGTCCTCAATGGCTTCACAGGCTGCATGGGAGTTTGTCCCTCAGCTGCACAGGGTAGAGGAAATCTCTGCAGAGGATTTGGGTGATGACAAGTGATAGAATTGGGATTGTTCAGCCTGAAAAAGAGAAGGCTCCAGGGAGATCCTAGAGACCTTTCTGGTGCCTAAACAGCTCTGGAAGAGCTGGAGAGGGACTTGGGACAAGGGATGGAGGGACAGAAAGAAGAGGGATGGCTTTAAGCTGGAAGAAGGTAGATTTGTCTTGGATATTAGGAAGGAATTGTTTCTTGTGAGGGTGGGCAGGCCCTGGCACAGGGTGCCCAGAGCAGCTGTGGCTGCCCCTGGATCCCTGGCAGTGCCCAAGGCCAGGCTGGACACTGGGGCTTGGAGCAGCCTGGGACAGTAGGAGGTGTCCCTGCCCACAGGAGGGGTGGAACAGGATGACTTTGAAGGTCCTTTCCCACCCACACCATTCCATGATTCCATGAAGTCCTGCCCATGCTGGAGACCAGCTGGTGACCACCACCTGCAGAGTCAAAGCCATCCTTGAAGTTCCACCAGAGCCTTATTCCAGTCCTGGAGAACCAACTGACTTTTGCCTGTGCTTTTCCGTGATTTCTTTTGTTGCTGCTTTTTATTTCCCTTTGCGTTGTGTGGAATTACGAGCTCTAATTACGTAAATAAACAGCCAGGAAACAAACCAAACCTCTGGGAGTCCTGAGGGGATTCCCTTCCCTGCAGACACACCGGCCATTTGCAGGTTCCCACTAGCTTTGCTTTCCTCTTTTTTTTTTTTTTCCCTTTTGCTGCCCAGGGGGGAGGATTTGTCACTGAGCAAAGCAAGTCTCTCAAACTTCTAAGAAAATCATAAACAGGCTGCAGTCCCTCATGAAAGCGAAGAAAACAAATGTGTGAACGGCAAAATCAACTATCTCTAATTTATTTATCATTGAAAAGCTAATTGCATCCTCCTCAGAAGCATCAAAAAAGCCTCAAAGTGCTGCAAAACACACGAGCGTTTAGGGCATCCTCTGGGATTATCCCAGGCAGCTCCTGCTATCCTCCCTCTGATGCTGAGCGAGGTGGTTCAACCCTACAGGCTCCATCCTCCCAAAAAATCCCTGGATGGGCTGCAGCTTCCCACCCTCCTGCATCAGGGAGTGGCAGAGGTTGTACTCCTCACCAAGCTCCTATAAAATAGAATTTTTTATATTTTTTTACCCAAAACATTCTTAGCCATGGAAAAAAAAAAAGAAAAGTCTTTAACATCATGAAGGGGTTTGGGATTTTTCCAAACCTCCCGAGGAATTAACTTTACCCTTGGAAGAGTCTTGTGTCATTCAACAGGTGCAGCTCCTGGAAGTATCTAAATAAAAAAAGAGTCAATTCTGCAGCCATTCCTTAGAAAAAAGGACTGAACAGAAATGATAATGTTTCCTGGGATTTTTATAAAAAACCCCAAATTTCTATGGCAAGATAAAACCCTCGATTAAATTTTACAGTCTGGTATAAAAAGTGCTGTCTCAAGGTTGTTATTTTCTATTATCAGTGAGAGTTTTCCTGAAGACACTGAGATAACTCATTGGGCTTTTCCTCAGCCCTGATTTAAGACAGCTGGAGCTGAGGAAAATTCTCCTGGAAGTGAAATGAAACATCAGGACAGAAGAGCACTGACATAGCAGAGATGATAATTGTCCCTCTCCCTGTCCTACCAATATCCAACTATGAATATTTGGGGATTTACTGCAAATTCACAGAACTTTAATTTTCCCTCACAGCGTTTGATAGTGAAAAAAAGGTTAAATATAAGCTATACCAAAATAATATCTATTAAAATTATCACCATTCTTTCTGTTTTGCCTGTCAATTATCTTGCTGTAGACTCACCAAAACAAAATCTAGAGATCTCCAAATCTGGATTTTTACTTTCTTTTGTTCACTCCTTTGCAGTGAAATAATTGCAAGTAGAGTTCGTTTGTGGATAATCAATATCCTGCTGCCAGTGTTAATGGGACATGGGATAACATAAGGACAGTCCCTCTCCAAAACAAATTCCTGGCAATTACTATCAATCATTCCAGAAGGGTTTGGGGGTTTTTTTCCAAATCAAAAATAAGTCAGGAGTTTGGTTTTTGTGTGCACAGTCATAAAGTGATCGTTTGCGAGAGCTGTAGATTATCTGTGAATAATCCAATCTTTCATCCAGGTTTATTTTGGATTTCTACAAATGGTGAATAACTCAGCCGTGTGCTCAGATGTGTTGGTGAGTCTGCAGATTAACAAAGTAAATGTATGAGTAGAGGAAAATGCCCCTTTTTTTCACCAGATAGAAACCATCGGCCCTTCATTCTCTTAACAAATTTTCAACCTGAAAAACTCCTTCTCAGTAAATCCTTAGAGCACAAATAACAGCAGTGAATTATAGAATCAAAGACTGCTGGAAGAGACCTTAAAGATCATCTCATTCCAAACCCCTGCCATGGTGAGTGACACCTTTAAAAGATTCCTCAAAAAAAAAAAAATCTGTAATGACTTGGCAACCCTCCTTTAAAAATCCCATTTTTTAATAAATAAAAAACTTCATTACTCCAATAAAATCCTGGTTTAATCTATTCATTTAAGAAACAGGAACACAAATGTTATTTATGCCAAATGGAGTTGAGATCACCCCGTGATAGCCCCTAAATTTGTGACCTTGAGTTAACTGTGAAGCAACAGCAAGTGAAAATCAGTGTGAAAAGGAACAAGTAAGAAAGAAAACAACCCCTAAATTAAAGACCTTTTCCTCTGCAGCAGTTTGGGCAGCAGCTCTGACTGTCATCAGGGGATAAATCAATTTGCAGGGCTGTGGACAGCCCTTTGATGGGAGTTGTGAATGGTTTAACTGGGGAAGTGTGGGAGAAGTTGGAGGTGCAGAGGCAGGCTGGGTTCAGGGTGGGTGTGGGCACGTGGGGTTGGGGGCTCCTCCAGAACATCTCTGCCCAGAATTCCTGGAGTCTGCAGCCACCACAGGCTTGGATCTGCTCATCAGTGGAACTCCCAGATATCACTCCTACCTGGCTTCTCAAATAACAGCGGGAAAAACGATGATGTGGGTTATAAAACTGATTTAAAAGTTAAATTTTACCTTGGGCACTGCCAGGGATCCAGGGGCAGCCACAGCTGCTCTGGGCACCCTGTGCCAGGGCCTGCCCACCCTCCCAGGGAACAATTCCTGCCCAATATCCCATCTAATCCCAGTGGTTTGAAGCCATTCCCCTTGTCCTGGCACTCCCGGCTCTTGTCTCTCCACCTTTCCATCTTTCTTGCCACACATCCTACAAGGAGTAAGTTACTCTGTGTAACCAACACCTGCCTTTGCCCAGGAAGGATTGCAAGTAAAGGTTGGGATATTTCTTGTTTCAAGCTCAGTTCTCCAGTACCCAAATTCCTGTGCTCCACTGGACACTGCAAGAAAGAAAACCTTTTATTCTGCTCTAAATTGTTGACTTTATCCCACAAAAAACCCTCACTCTGCTGGTTGGGAGACCACGCTCTGTCTAAATCCATTTTCTTTCCAGTGTTTAATAGAGGGACTTCAAAAGCTGCTCCTCTCCTCATCAATGGAAGTGACAAAACAATGTTTTTTTTCCCAAATATTGGAACCTCAGTAATATATCCCCCTAATCTCCCAGCCACAAAAGTATTTTATAACCAAAGCAGGGTGGTTTTTATGGGTCAGATGTTCTTGTCCTACTGCACTGGAGCTTGTATCCTCCTGATACCACACATGTTTGTTCTCTACTTAATTTTTAATGTATGAATTTGTTTTTATATTAAAATTCAATAAAATTTTAATTATAAAACATAATATATCACACTGAAGTATATATATCTATGGAGAGGCACATCTGTGGTTTTACAACAGATGTGTGGAACTCTGCAAATATTTAAGATGCAGATTTTGCCACTAAAATGAGCAAGTACCCAGCTTGCCTGCAGATGAAAAACTCAGGTAGGCCCAGGTTGAGTGCACCTAAATGGGTCCCTGATCTCAGGGAAAGCAGAAAGCTGATGAGGAGTTCCTGAATATCAGCAGGGAGCAGCAGGAAAATCAGAATCAGAATCACAAGGAGCCAAAAGAAAGGGAGACCCTCTAAGATGCAGATCCAGTTTTTCCATAAATATATTTTTCATAGATCTGAATCCTTTCTAATTGATGCCTTTTCAGAACTGTAGATCTTCCTAACATTCACTGGCAGAAGAAGCATCTTTTTGAATTCATATAAAAACTGCACAGCATCATTTGTGCAATTTACTTGTTGCTGGTTGCCATTCAAGGCTCTCAATGCGAAGAAATTCTCTATTTCCCTTTAATTTTTACATCAGAATTTATTCTGCTGCCATTGCCATGTCTGTTGTACTCTATTTATTCCCATGAGCCTTTCAACAAGAATAAAGTCAAACACACAATTCAGGAGAAGCTTGGGGTGAGAAGGAGGACATTAAAATAATAATGAATGAGGAGAATTCAAGTTTGGTGCTTATTTAAAGTAGTCCAAAGTGAAATTGCCACGTAGATGTAGATCAAAAGTAGCCCCAGTGAAAAAACACAAGTGATGGGAGGAGAAATAGGCCCAATGGAGAGAAATAATACAGAATTTATCAGAGAAAAACTCTATCAAGATGGGGTTTTTCAGCTTAAACACCAACCTTTCCAGTTTTGGTGCAATTTTGGGGTGGCTCCTCTCACCCAAGCCTTAAGGTCCACAAAAAGCCATCGTGGATTTGGGGCTTGGCCAGCACAGAGAGGCCACTGGAAGAAGCTCTTATTCATCTCCTTTATCTCTCTTTTCTCACCAAAACTCTCCATTTCTCATCTTCCTCTTGCACATGAGAACGTGGAATATTTAAATCCTCATCTGAACAATAAATAAAAACAAATCTCCGTGAATTATCCAGAGGAGCCTGAACTACACACTACAACTCTCTTGTAGCACACCCAAACCCTAAATTTGCATCCTAGAGGTTGTTGCACTAAACATTCCCAGCATTTTCTTTAAAGACATTGAAAATCCAGTGCCAGAAATGCAGCAGATTTTCCTATTCACTGCCCACATCACAAGGCTGACCCACATAATTTTAAGCAAGGAGCTGAAATCTCAACCAAACTCCACAGAGATTGCACGTGATATTGTTTTAACTGTTTGCTGAACTCTTTCTAGAATTATTTGTCCTGAATTTTGGTGACACGAAGTGAATAAAGAATCACATCTCACCTGGGAGTAGGAAGTCTGAACAATGAGTTTTTAGCAGTGAAACCGTTTTTGGGGAGGGGAGAAGGGAGAAATCTGAGTCGAAGAGCAAGGTCTGCAGGTTGTCTACATGCTTAAAATATTAATCAGTCGGCAACATTTCTCCTCTGGAACAGAAAAAAAAGCAGGAAAAAAGACATTTCATAGAGCCAATAACACTCACAACTTGAGAAAGCGTAAGATGATCCTTTCCTTAGAAAAATCCATCACCAGCTAAACTCCTGAAGCAGGGGGAGTTCTCAGGATTGCTTTTTTTTTTTTTAAAAAAAAAAAAAACAAATGAAAAAGCTGCTGGTTCTCCTGAAAGTAAGGAAAGGATGATGCTAATGATTGCTTTCTGTCATAATTGCAGCGAGCTGTCATCAACAAGGAATTGCAGCTCAGAACTCTTGGGAAGTGCAGCAAGAGAGGCAAATCCGTGTCAAACTTCTGCAGATGGTGCAGATTTATGCTCTCTGTCAGACTCCAGTGGAACATGCTGTCTCTCACCTTTTTTTTTTTTTAATTAAAAAAAAAAAGGAAGAAAAGGAAAAGAAAAAAAAAAGCCATTATTAATAATCTCCTTGGCATTTTTCACTCTCTGGTTTGCTTTGTAAAATGATGACTCTGCCTGAAGTTTTTTAACACCGTAAATAAACTGAAACCTTTGTGCTTCCAGAATGTCACTGCTGTTTGTGAGCAGCTTTCCCTTTCTTCTTGCCTTTTGCTTCTTGCAGAGGAAGCTGAGGCACCATCTCCTTGGACTTCCAAAGATGCCAAGCACATCTATTTTTAAGCATCTATTTTCAGGTGCAGAAATAAACTTCTTATTCCTTTCTTTTTTGTTTAATATTATATAGGGAAAAACAGTCCTTCCATCCTCAGCACTCAGCCCAGAGCAGCAGACACTGGAAATTCTGAGCTTAGGATGAGACCAAAGGCCCAAGTTCAGTGTCCCTCAGCCTTCAAGGAGAAGAGACAACAATAGGATGAGGAGGAATGGTTTTAGCTGGAAGAAGGTAAATTTAGGTGGGATATTGGGCAGGAATTGTTCCCTGGGAGGGTGGGCAGGCCCTGGCACAGGGTGCCCAGAGCAGCTGTGGCTGCCCCTGGATCCCTGGCAGTGCCCAAGGCCAGGCTGGACATTGGGGCTTGGAGCAGCCTGGGACAGTGAGAGGTGTCCCTGGTGGAATGGGATGAGCTTTAAACTCCCTTCAACCCCAACCAGTGTGGGATTCTGTGATAACAAACTGGGGTTTGCCACTTGTCCCCTGACAGTGTCTGTGTCATAGGTGCTGCTGTTTCCTAAACCATCATTTTCCTATTTTTCTTCTAAGACTGAAAACTGGACCCTCAAACCCCTTTGTAATTCAGTCTAGCAGCCATGCAAATACAAATATTTCCATAATCCAAGTATGAATTAAAAGTCAAATTACTTTATGGATTTATTTATATTTGCACACGAGGGACTTCATCAAAACAGACCTCAAGAGCTGAAAAACAATTTTTTTTTTAAGCACAGCTTTTCTCTTTCAGTGTTAGGTTAACAGGTTCAGCTCTGTGATATTGTAAAGCCAAAAGGGGAAAAGGAACTGTGCTCTGTGAATTTAATGAATTCTCTTCTTGTGGTACAAGGCATCTAAATGGCTGTGAAGGAAGCGTGAACATGTTACAACAGTGTTTTAGTGGAATTGCTCTTCTTGGAGTGGTTTGGACAAGGCTGGAGGTGGGATTTGCATGTGGCTGTGCCAGTCCAGCTCTATAAAACCCCACAGTGATGCTCCTAAACCAGCTTGGTCCTGGGATCCGGACTTGTTCCCTTTCTCCACAGAAAATTATTTCAATCATGGCTTTGTGGTGATTTGCTTCTTCTCTCTTTTTTTTTTTTTTTTTTTTTTTTTACTTTTCTTCATTGCTCTCCTTCCACATTTAGGGGGATTTTGTCTTTTTCACTGATTAAAATTTGAGATTCTGGGGGGGAAAAAAAATAATAGTGACCTTTTGATGCAGTCTACAAAGTACTCCCACTAAACAGGCAATAAGTGAATCTAATAGACACCCCAACCCACGCCAAGTCCCATAAAATCAGGGTGTGAAGCATAAGGGAGAGAGGGATTCATATTAATAATTCATTCCAAGCAACCCCCTGGAGCAGTTTTACTATGATATGCTATGCAGAATGCTTCAACACACTAATTAATATTTTCAAAGTGTTCCACGAGCCCCTTTTAAAAGCACTTTTGCCATTCATTGAGCATTCTGCATTTCAGCAGGGGAAGCTCAGGCCTGCCCCCCAAACCCAGGGCTGAGCTGCAGGACTTGGGGTGCAGAGGAACAACCAACACCCCCCAAAGCTGCTGCAGTCCCCTCATGAACGGGGCCTTTTGCTCCTCAAATCCAAAATGAGCTGGAATAAATTACGCTCCCTCGTAGCCGAAAATGCAGGTGACCTCCAGAGAGATCTTGTAATTGCACTGAAGAGTCCCTGCCGCATTCCCCTTCCCAGATTTTTCCAGGGAAAAGCTCTGCCAGTAACTTGAGACAACACCAAGTTCTTCTTTAGAATCACATATTTATTGTTTCTTACCCCTATTTACAAACCAACCCAGTTTCCTGCTTCAATCAGCAAGAAAACATCGTGAGGTTGTGTTCAGCAGTGAAAGAAAAGTGGAGTTTTAGAAGTAAGGAACTTAACCCAGTGTTTGAATTTCGGTACAAAATTCTATCTCCAGCAATAAATCTCTCCATTATATTTCTATTAAATGCACTACAACACTTTTTTTTTAAAAAAAAAGAGCCGGGGATGACACTTGACCTGCTCATGCTCCAAAAATCCAGACAAAAGGATTTCTTTAGGAAAAATAAGGCAGAGAGTGAACCCTGCCCAAATGATTGTTTCCTGGTTGGTCCAAATAATCTCTTGTCTAATTAAGAGCTGAAGAACTCGAGGAGAGAATTATTTTTAACTCCTGGAGTGCCAGGGATTGTTTTGTAAAGGCTGGGAGCGCTTCTCAAAAAGTGACACTGGACTAAGTTTCAGCAACAATTGGCTGGGCTTAGAAGGAAAATATAGAGAATTAAGGTGCCTAGGATACCTAGGAATGCTGGAAAAATATGCCCAAATTTCCCACACCCCTCTAAAATCCAGGTCCTACCTCTCCTTTGCAGATCCAGGTGATTTACACCAGGCTCACTGCATCACATTCTGGGGCCAGCGTCAGGATTGGCCCCAAAAGAGGCACTGCCAGCCAGCCACCAACACAGATTGCATTAGAAATTCTCGGGACATTTAGGGAAATGCAAAACAATGGCATTGTCCACTCTGGAGCTGGGTCAGCTGCTGCTCCACGGGCTCAGAAGCCATGCAGCACCGAGCAGTGGAGGGACTGTGCTTCTCCACACAAACCCACAGCAGTCCTGCCAACGCAAATATTAATAATCAAGATAATCGTGTTGATTTTGGACACTCCCCTGAGGATGCCCTCTAACCCCAGCTTGGCAGTGTGTGAGAGATGCAATCCAGCACAGCTCAGGAGCCTCTCTCCCCACAACCCCTCTCAAAGGAGCCCCTGTGGGTGCTGGGTGACAGCAAGGACAGCACCCCCAGCCCACAGACACCCAGAAAGCAGCAGAAAGAGTCACCAGGAAGCCAAGGGCAGGGAGAGACTGGGAATCCTCATCCCCAACTCCTGCCCTGCCCCTGTCCAATCCACCCTGCTGCCCACCCACAGCCCAGCTCCTCCTGACACCCGAATATTCACCAGTGCTGGGCACACCCCAGCGTGCGGGAAGAGCTCTTCTGTCTGCAGAGAGCCCAAACTGGTGCCAGCCCCTCTCCCAGTGTGCTGAGACCTTTAGGATGTGTCTTTCCCTGGGACCTTTAGGATGTGTCTTTCCCTAGGACCTTTAGGATGTGTCTTTCCCTGGGACCTTTAGGATGTGTCTTTCCCTAGGACCTTTAGGATGTGTCTTTCCCTGGGACCTTTAGAATGTGCATTATATTGGTATCTTTAGGATGTTAATTATTTTGGTACCTTTAGGATGTGCGTGACACTGGCCCCTGGAAAGCATCCCCAAAAAGGGCTCATTTGGGGTGCAAAGAGCCAGAAATTTGTCCTTTTATTTTTTTAGAATTTTGTGCTCTTGATCTGGTGACCCTTTGCCACTTGGTTTTCAATAAGGGGTTGTGCCCACTTTTGCAGGATTAATTCCCACTCCTGCAGAAGATGCTCCTTGCCTTGAGGACAGGTGACACAGGGGCCCTACTGGAACCTTCCAAACTTCACTCCTGCTCCAGCTGGCGATGAAATGGGATTTTTTGGGATCAGTGAAACAGTGAGGTGCTGTTCTTCCCTGAACAGCAGCTTGGCACTGCCTGCCCCAGCAGGAGCAGTGGCTTTAACGCTGGTGATCAAGACCTGATGGAGAATTTGGAGCTCCGTATCCAAAGGCAGAGGATCCTTTCAGGTGAGGAAAGGAACAAAGGAGCAAGGCCTTGTTTTTTGCCCTGCCAGGAAAACACAGGAGGTCAGCAACCTGTACCCAACCCCAGGCTGTGCTCTGTGAGCAGGGTTCAGGCTGCTGCCTGGGCAACCACCGCAGACAGGGAAGCTGGAAAATCCTCCCAGAGCCTGAGCACGATGCCCAAACCCAGCTGGCAGGAGGGCAGAGGGGAGGAAGGAGCAGGAATTGCTCCCACAGCCGTGCTGGTGTGCAGGGATGTGCTGACTTTTCTGACAGCACACGCATCCCTCCCGGCCAGGCCCGTGCTGGGAAGGGCAGGACCTGCCCCAACACCTCCCGGCCTCCTTCCCTTCCCACACCACTTCAATGTGGAGTAAATTTTGTGCTCCAGATCGACAGAAAGGATTCTTGTTTATAAAACACCCTAAGTAACAAGAGCTGTTCGAGAGAGCAGCCCCCACTCCTGACTTTTGTACAGCTTAGGCTGTGCAGGAAAAGCTCCAAAACAACAACTCCGACCTTTTTCCCCCATAAATGTCCTGACACCAGCTCGCTCTTGGGCTGTGGGGTTTGTGGCCCTCTTGCCGTGCAGAAGGGCTTTTTAAATTGATTTTTGGGTGCATCTAAACCAGCATTTTCAGCTGCCCTTTCCCCACCACCCTTCAGGCACCCAAGGGATGGAGCTCCCTCCCTTCCCTGCCGAAATGGGTGCCCTGGCCATCACCAAATCCATTTGGGATGAGCTCCCGAGGTCCCGGTGTGGGGTGGGATGGGGACAGCCCGGGACTTCCACATTTCAAGGGGACTCCGAGTTGTGTGTGTTCTGTGCCCCCCTCGCCAACTCCTCCTTGGCTTTTGGCAGAGGCAAAAAAGAGGTTTGGATGAAATGCTGGGAGCTGGAGATGGAATTGTTTGAAAGCTTAAGAGTGCCATCGTGTGGATGTGGGATTGGTGTTCCTGCTCCACGGAGCGGGGCTGGGGCTCTGAACCCTCCTCTTTCCCCCCAAAACAGAGTTATTTTAATTCCCTAATAAATCTGTTGTTTGGGGTCCCACTGTCTCACCCACTCTGTATTTGTAACTCCTCACCCTTCTTTTCTTTTTGTTAATCATCCCTTTTTTTATCATCATTATTTTTTATTATCATTGCACTTCATTACTGGTTTAACCTTTTCCCTTTTTTTGTTTATAGAACACACTTTGTCCTGGCACAAATCACATGAAACTAAATAAACCATGGGACAAGGAAGCAAGAAGAAAATAAATGTCTTCATTCTGAAGCCATTTCCTTTGTGCTTTTGGACTCTGGGGCTCTTTACATCTCAGAGTTTCATGTTTTACTGGCTATTAATCGCCAAATTTAAAAATAAAAAGATAAACTGCTCTTTCTGCCTGTGGTTTAGGAACACACGAAATATTCTATTTGGAATATTACAAATCTGTAAGGGTTTAAATTCCATACATCTCTCAGTTTAAAAAAAAAAAAAAGAAAAAAGGAAAAAAGGAAATAACTGAGATTTCCCAAAGCGAGTTACATTTTTACAAAAAAAAAAAAAAACCAGGTAAGGAATTTTTTATATTTGGATTTGAATGGGCAAGCAAAGATATTTTCCTTCTCATTAATGCAATGGATGTTAATTAATAAAATAGTGTTAATAAATTTAAGGGCATGGGACTGATCCTGCTCTGAACTTGGCCTCATTCTTTCCCAGTGCAGCAGGTCTGGGCTAAAATCTGGGGGGTTTTTTTGTCAGAAAGTTTTTAATCCAGGTTGTTGAAGTCAGGAATGATTCCCACTCCCTTGACCAGGGTGGCATTGAGCCCCCAGAGAAAATCTTCCCCTGAATATCCATTTTTAAACAATTCAGCCCCAAATTTAACCTTGACACTGTTATTTGCTAAAAGCCGGCCTCTGGATCCCAAGGATTTGCTCATCTTTAAAGAACTTTTGCATTCAAGCACCACGGGGGTGGTATCAAAAACAGCCAAAAGCCATGCTCAGGAAAAAAAAAAGCAGATTTTTAGCCAAAATGTTGGTGAGGTTTTGTGTCCCACGTGTGAAACAGCAGCTCCAGGGCTCCAGCAGAGGGGCAGGTGAGGCTAGCGTGGATCCGGGGGTTACAGTAACACAAAGTGAGAATCTCAGGGCAGAAAATTGCATCTAATTTGTTTTAAATTCACAGAAGTCTCAGTCTTTTGGGACGTATTTTTACTTTACATATTTGTTAATGCGAAATGTTCCCGTTGCCAAATACGCTTAATATTCCAGCAGAAACTGATTCTGCTTTCGCCTCCTTACTCTTCCTACACCAAAAAGAAAGCTGCTTTTGCATCACCCAGGTGTCCCTCCTACCCCCATCCTTCAACATTCCAGCTGAGAAAGTGAAAGCACGAATAACACATTGAGAGTGGGATTTTAATTGGTTAAAAAAAAATGTGCCAGAAAATTCCCGCTTTTCTCACCAGATCTTGTTGTGGATTTGGAATAAGGAACACAAAGCTTTTAAGGCAGGGCACATCTATTTCCAGTGTTAAATCTCAGCCCCTGAAAGTGGCTCTTATAAACTTCATTTTAAAAGCAGACTCGAGGCGGGCTCTTGCAGCCCTGTGATTGAATAATTCATATTATTTGCCATCATTTAGGGAAGCTGCCGAATGCCAGGGAATAAATATTTTGAAAAGTAGGGAAATCTGTCCTTCAACAACAGGGGAAGGGAGAGGTGCCAGCAGCAGGGAACAGCATCTCTGTGTCAAACCAGCACCTTCTGCTGCAGTTTAAAAGGGTTTAAAGGACCACTCTGAAGGACTAAAGGTTTAAAATACCAGTTTAAAGGCCCTGTTTAAAGCTCATCCACCCAGCTCTGCCAAAGAAAACTCCAGTAGAAAATCCTCCCCTGCAAATCCTAAATGAGTCAGGCCTGAATCAAGCAGAAAAGCCCAAGTGAGGGAAAATCCTTCTCCAGGAGAAGCAACCTGCCCAAAACATCCCAGTGAGCCCCTCACCAGTAAAGCTTTCCCAGTCCAGAGCATTTGGGCTCTGGAACAAGCTGGGTGGGGGTTTAAAGGACCTGTTTAAAACTCATCCCCCCAGCTCTGCCAAAGAAAAGCCCAGCAGCAAATCCTCCCTGGACAATCCCAAACAAACTAGGCCTGAATCAAGCAGAAAAGCCCAGATGAGGGAAAACTCTTCCCCAGGCAAAGCAAGCTGCCTAAAATGTCCCCCAACCAGTAAAGCTTTCCCATCCAAAGCATTTGGGGTCTGGAACAAGCTGGCTGGGGTTTTAAAGGACCAGTTTAAAGACCAATTTAAAATTCCAATTTAAAGGAGCAGTTTAAAGGTCCTGTCTAAAATTCATTCACCCAGCTCTGCCAGATAAAAGTCCAGCAGCAAATCCTCTCTGGACAATCCCAAAGAAACTAGGCCTGAACCAAGCAGAAAAGCCCAAGTGAGGGAAAACTCTTCCCTAGGAGAAGCAAACTGCCCAAAATATCCCAGTGAGCCCCTCACCAGTAAAGCTTTCCCAGTCCAGAGCATTTGGGGTCTGGAACAAGCTGGGTGGGGGTTTAAAGGACCTGTTTAAAACTCATCCACCCAGCTCTGCCAAAGAAAACTCCAGCAGCAAATCCTTCCTGAACAATCCCAAACAAACTAGGCCTGAATCAAGCAGAAAAGCCCAACTGAAGGAAAACCCTTCCCCAGGCAAAGCAAGCGGCCTAAAATGTCCCCAAACCAGTAAAGCTTTCCCATCCAAAGCATTTGGGGTCTGGAACAAGCTGGGTGGGGTTTTAAAGGACCAGTTTAAAGACCAATTTAAAATTCCAATTTAAAGGAGCAGTTTAAAGGACATGTTTAAAACTCATCCACCCAGCTCTGCCAAAGAAAAGTCCAGCAGCAAATCCTCTCTGGACAATTCCAAAGAAACTAGGCCTGAATCAAGCAGAAAAGCCCAAGTGAGGGAAAATCCTTCCCCAGGAGAAGCAACCTGCCCAAAATATCCCAGTGAGCCCCTCACCAGTAAAGCTTTCCCAGTCCAGAGCATTTGGGGTCTGGAACAAGCTGGGTGGGGGTTTAAAGGACCTGTTTAAAACTCATCCACCCAGCTCTGCCAAAGAAAACTCCAGCAGCAAATCCTTCCTGAACAATCCCAAACAAACTAGGCCTGAATCAAGCAGAAAAGCCCAACTGAAGGAAAACCCTTCCCCAGGCAAAGCAAGCGGCCTAAAATGTCCCCAAACCAGTAAAGCTTTCCCATCCAAAGCATTTGGGGTCTGGAACAAGCTGGGTGGGGTTTTAAAGGACCAGTTTAAAGACCAATTTAAAATTCCAATTTAAAGGAGCAGTTTAAAGGACATGTTTAAAACTCATCCACCCAGCTCTGCCAAAGAAAAGTCCAGCAGCAAATCCTCTCTGGACAATTCCAAAGAAACTAGGCCTGAATCAAGCAGAAAAGCCCAAGTGAGGGAAAATCCTTCCCCAGGAGAAGCAACCTGCCCAAAATATCCCAGTGAGCCCCTCACCAGTAAAGCTTTCCCAGTCCAGAGCATTTGGGCTCTGGAACAAGCTGGGTGGGGGTTTAAAGGACCAGTTGAAGGGACCTGTTTAAAGGACAAATTTAGAAAACCAATTTAAATGACCAGTTTTTGAAGAACCTGTTTAAAACTCATCCACCCAGCTGTGCCAAAGAAAAGCCCAGCAGCAAATCCTCCCTGGACAATCCCAAATGAGCCAGGCCTGAATCAAGCAGCAAAAAAAAAACCCAACTGAGGGAAAATCCTGCCTAAAATATCCCCCCACCCCTAAAGCTTTGCCATGCCAAACACTGGGGGTGTGGAGCAAGCCCCCTCTAAAGGAATGCCTTTCCCTGCTGCCTTTGCCATCAGTCACAGGATGGCAATAAAACCTGGAGCTGTTTCCTTACACCAGCACTGCGATTTACCTACCCTAATAGACAATGCAAATGCTAAAAGGCACATATACATCTTCATTATATAAGCTGGTGCCTGAGTCATTTTCCTCCAGAGACAGTTTTATTCATTTTTATACAATTTGCCTACTGTACAGTGCAGATGGTTTCTATTAAGTAAAATATCTGTTTGCTTCCAAATTTTTAGTTTTCGTGATTAAATTACTTGAAAATGATGGTACATTGTATTACCCTCCTTTCAGGACTTAATGCAGTTGCAATTGCACGAGGCTGAACTGGAAACCCCAGTTTTATCCGCTCAGAAAATGGGGATTTTGGCCGCATGCTGGGAATTTCTGAGCTCAGTTTTCTATGTGTTGCAGCGTTTTTCCGAAAGTCAGAACTATGGGAATTGTTTATTGAAGATATATCTTAACAAGGAGTTTAAACAAAAGTGTTGGACAACATGATGAGGGGAAAAAAAAAAAAAAGGCAAATTTTTTTAAATTTTCTTTGGGTTTTGTGGGTGTGGGGTTTTTTTGGACTGTGGAAAAATTGCTGCTTCTGTGGGAGCGAGGGGTGGGAGGCAAGGCCGGGAGTGTGACATCCATCGCTGTGCTGCCATCGGGTGGATGGCTGGGAAAGCTGCACATTCCCAGAGAGCTGCAGGAACAGGGAGGGAGCAGCAGCACCTCCCAAAAACTCCCCTGCAACCCCTGCACATCCCTGGGAACGGGGACATTTCCTGCAGCCAGGACAGGGCTGTCCTCAGCAGAGCTCTGAGCCCACCAAATGACCACGGCCTGGGCTTGCACAGAGGCAAAGGATCCTGAAATAAAAATGGGTTGGGTTGGAAGGGAACTTTAAATGTCATCTTGATCAACTCCTGCCATGGCAGGGACACCTCCCACTGTCCCAGGCTGCTCCAAGCCCCAATGTCCAGCCTGGCCTTGGGCACTGCCAGGGATCCAGGGGCAGCCACAGCTGCTCTGGGCACCCTGTGCCAGGGCCTGCCCACCCTCCCAGGGAACAATTCCTGCCCAAAATCCCATCTAAATCTCCCCACTTTCAGCTTAAGGCCGTTCCCTGTGTCCTGTCCCTCCAGCCCTTGTCCCCAGTCCCTCTCCAGCTCTCCTGGACCCCCTTTAGGCCCTGCAAGGGGCTCGGAGCTCTCCCTGGAGCTTCCCTTCTCCACACTGAACACTCACAGCTCTCCAGGCCTTTCCTCCAGCCCTCAGGATCCCCAGGTCCTGCTGAACCTTCACCAAAAAGGAGCCAATCCCTCACCCTCAGGCACTGCTACACCTGAGCAGATCCCAGAACCAATCACTGGGGTTTCCCCAGGTCTCCCAAGCCCCCTCTGCTCCCCCACAAACACAAAATGAGGCTCAGGTGTCCGTAGGTGTCCCAGGAACACCCCACACCTGGGGGTTTATCCTGATCCCTTGAAAGGACAAATCCTGCTGAGTGTGCAGGAAGTGAAGCACCAGCCTTCCATGAAAAGCAGCTCTGGGACATAAATCGACCGTGTTCCACTGCTTTTGAAATTCACAGAAGTGGGAAGAGGTGCAGGAACACGATGGGGATGGGGAGAGCTGTCCCCTGGCAAGGGCTCACTCCCTGCATGACTTTGGGAACAGCCAAAAACACCCTGGCATGAAAGGCTGGCACAAAGAAATGAAGGGAGACAAAGTAAGGGGAGTCCCAGCCAACGTTTGGTGCCAAACACCTTAAAATGAGGTGACAAAACATTCAAAGGTATTTAGCTTTACCAAACACCAACAATGCAAACTGGAAAGGGAATCACTGATCCAGTGTCACCCACTGAAATGGAATAAAAGTTCCATCCCAGGGACTGGAGAGGAGAATCCTAAGGAAGTGGCAAGCCCAAGGAAAGCTGACACGGCTCTGGCAGCTCAGTCAAACAGTAGCACAAACCCTTTCTGTGCTCTTCCCAACCCAAAACAAAAGCTTGTGGTGCCTGCCAGGACGTACAAATCTTCTGGAGGAACAGAGGAGAGAGAAATTAATGTGCATCTGTAACAGGTCTCCACAGTGTCAAGTAAAAAATCCATTTCATCTGCTGGCATTGGCAGCACACGCCCATAAATCAGAGAAAGCAAAATATTGCCTTCATATCCATCGGAGATGTTCAGGGAAATAAGGATCCCATCTCTTGGGCTGCCACAGAAATTATCTGTGCCATCAGAAAAGGCAGATTCTGAATGTCAGCAAAAGCACAAGGAGCAGCTGCTCCATTCAGCCTGTCCTCTGCCTTTGGCCTGGAGAACAGCCGGGGGAGAAAACCCTCCTGCAGCAGCTTCTGCTGGGCCACAGGGTGGGCAAGAGACCCCAAACGCCACCCTGAGGACACAGAGCCCCTGACAGCACCAGCAGGGACCACAAAGTGCCACAAAAGAGCAAAACTGGGAGTCCAGCTCCTGCCCTGAGTCTCCAAACTGGGAGGGAAAATGAGCGTGGATGAGTCAGGGAATTGTGGTCACACACGGGAAGAGCAGAAAGCAGCCACAAACACCCATCAGGAAACAGGTTCTAATCTTTCCACTGTCTCATCCCTAAATTTAGGGATTTGTTGAAGATGGGAAGCAGGACATTAACATGTACAACATGCCAGCTATCACTGCAACATAAAATTCCTGGTTTTCCATCTGCCATCTCTCAACAGGGTAAAGGAATTCCTCCTGCAACATATGAGCAGTCGTCTCTTTTATGGCTTTTTAATGGAAAGCAAATAAAAACTCTCCAACTTGGAATTTATCAAAACCATCTTGAAGAGTCTTTCAGAAGAGTTTTTCGCCCTTTCCAAGAGCTGCACCAGCTGCATCCAATCATGGCAAATAATTCCTTCCCAGCTATCCAGTGAGCCTGGGAAGGGGCCAGAGCCTGCAGCCCAAATCCATAGGATGGCTGATAACACAGGGAAATGTGATTTCCAACTGGAATCATGCTGCAAACAAATTGCAGGTGACCGATAAAAAATAAAGACAAGGTTTTTAAAGAATTAGGTTCCATCAGATAATAACCACAGGATAAAATAATGTCCAGGCTCTAACGCTGACCTCATTCTCTGATCACACTTTTTTTGCGAGGACAGAACCCCAAATATGAATTATAAAATTCCTCAGAAGGGTGATGCCCCTGCTTCAGCCAAAGATCAGTGTGAGCCCCATCACTGAGGAAGAGAGGAAAGTGCTGGGTTCATACAAAATCAGCACCAAATAAAAAGGGTTGGCCTCAAACTCTGAAGACACCACTCCAAAATTTTCATTTCTGAGCCTCTGTGTTATCATGACACAGCTCCACGAGCAATTTAATGCACTCCCAGGGCAGGACAGAACTGCAATGCTGTTGGAAGTCTCTGATGCCTGGAGTTTGCAGCAGTTTGGGTTTTAAATTCACCAGGAAGTTCTGAATGTACCAAAGAAATGAATCCTGCAGAACAAATGGAAGATACTGAGGTGCCACCACAAAAAGACTAAAATAAATTAAGTGTTGAGACAGCAACACAAAGCACAAACACAAAGTCTTAAGGCACAGAGCTCTCAGAGAAATATCCAATAATTCCTTGGGGCAAGTGAAAGGAAAAGAAAGCAACAGAGAAGTGTTACACTGATTTCCAGATAACAAGGAAAATGATGATGAAGGAAGGATTCAGGATTATAAAGAGATGTGGAGGGTGGAAAGTGATCATCCAAAGGGTCTCAGCTCCTCCACCAGAGTCCCTGGATAAGGAAAATCACAGAAATGAGTGGACAAAAACATGGACAGGTTTTCTGGAAAAGAAATGTCATGTCTGTCCTGGAATCGATTTATCTATTGAATAGAAGAGATATATGAATATATAGAATAAAATATACAGAATAAAAGCTGATGGCAAAGGGAACAATGCTATCAAACCATCCAACCACGGGAAAGGAACTCCTGTCCTTCTCCTTCCATAAAATCATGGAAGAATCAGAGAATGGATTGGGTTGGAAGGGACCTCAAAGGTTGCGTTGTTGCAACCCCCAAGAGAACAGAGGGCCAAAATTGGGGTGAAACCCTGAGAATGTGGGGGCTTTGGAGCATCTCTGAGCCCAGGAAGAGCAGAAGGCAGAACAAGAGTCTAATGGAGCTTTCAGTGAACCCAAAGCAGCAAAGTTGTCCCTGCTCAGTTCAAGGGCAGAGAACACAAGCATTGGTGAAGTGTTGGTGACAGAAACCATGGTCACACCAATAAAATCCTTCCCCAGCAGAAATGCTGGGCACAAAGCTGCCCTCATGGCTGCTGTCATTTCACCTGTGGGGGGGGGTTTAAGGCACAATTGTTTGTACTTGGATGGAACAGGGAAGGGAAGGAGTGTTGGGATTTGGTGCTGTTCATTTTCAGTGCTGTCTGACTAAAGGTCCACTTGCCAGTGCAGAATGAGCAAAAAAACCAACATTTCACTGCACAGGCTTCCTGTGGGGCTACATCGTGGTGAGGATTTTAGGTAATAATGCACAAATTGGAATGTAAATGCAATATTTCAGAGGTGGAGGAGCAAAGCTGAAGAACAGAGGAAAAACGCAAAAAGTTTTAAATAGTTAAAATATTTAAATAGTTTTAGTAGAGCACACACTACTCTACTACAGCAATGTCCAACAGCCAGCACCACTGCCAGTGGCAAGGGAGAAAATTCATCCCCAATTCAGAAAAATCCTTAAACTGGAATCTCAGCAGGCCCCTCCCTGTGCCTTTGGGATCAGGAGCTTCAAGACAAATTAAGTCATGATCTTCGAGTACTGGAGGCTGAGACAAGAAACATTTTTAGGCTCTGGTCCAACATGAGCAAATCACACAGTCTGGAGATCAATGAAAGCCTTATCAAACCTTATCACTGCTGTGTTTGAAGATCGAACCTTAGAAGCACTGAGGTGCTCAGGAGGCTTTTAAGGCACCTGATAAATGGAGATCCACTTTGGGTTGGAGCTAAAATATAAAGAGCTGCCCACAGATATTCCCAGAACAAGATTAGAGGAGTTCTGCTGTCCCATCACAAAGGTGAATCCACACCTTTGTTCACTGAGTTAATCCAGATTTATAAATCATTTTATAATGATGCAGATTTTATCCTGTAATCAAACCCATGATTTTTAGCTTCAGGCCATCCTGTCTTCTGCATCTTGGACTGACAATTCCAACAGTTGGGAGCTTCCCCATCTGCTGAATATCCCAGGTTCCAGCAGAACAAGTGGATCCATGCTGGCTGCAGGCCAGCTGAGAAGGAGGAAGATTTATTCGAACTCTCAGGAAAACATTTCCAACAGCTGGAATAGAAAGGAAATCCAGGCAGCATCTGAATCACAGAGTTATTACTCTGCCACTCCACACAGCATTACCAGGGTCCCTCCAGCAACCACATTATTTAATAGACCATTTAACAGACTATCAAAAATCCAGTTGTCTTCATTACAGCAAACAGGAAAACGTGGGATAATGGAGTGATTCTGTGAGTGGAACAACTGCTGGGAAGCAAAGGTGAAGCAGCACAGAGAAGTTTCACACTGACAGAAATCAGGATGCTCCACACAGGCCGAAAACTGGGAAATTTCAGATCCTGAGCAGCTTAATTCTTACTCTGGCTTAGCATGAATGAATAAATTAATAAATATAAGTGGGAGGGGGGAGACTGTGCTGCCATAGGTCGCACTTTAAAGTGCTTGCACAGATGCTGAACATTTTTCAGATGAGTCAAGGCAATGTTCCTTCAGGACAGGCCCAACATCTGCAAGCAATGAAGGTGGAGCCAAGGTCCAGCACTGCACATTATTCCTGCAGAGCCCAGTGATTTCATATTTGTAGGGTCACAATTCAATTCCAAACCAGGCCGAGCATGGATGAGCCACACGGTGTCTGATCCAAGGAGATTCCAGACACGGACAGAAACCAGGGAAAAGCATCTCTGGGGCCGTGCAGGGGAGCTCAGCTCAGTTCCTGAATCCCCCTGCCCCGACCCTGCTGAGGAATCCCTGGGTTCAGCGGCTGCAGGTGACCATGGAAGCTCCTGGGAGCAGAGCTGAACCAAAAGGCCTCAAAAAGGCAGCTGGGGTAGGCTGGAAACGTTTTTCCGTCATGTAAAAACTTAAATGGTTAAAAGAAAAGGGTTGTTTTCAAATACTAAACTTGCAGCACAAGTGAGAAGTTTAACGAATGGCTAACTGGGAAAATACGCATGAAAGTATAAATTTATAAAGAATAATTTCCTCTTTCACTGCTTCCCCCAGAGCTCAATTTAAATTATGACTTAGCAAATGCCCCCAAGTCAGGAGCAGCTGTCCCAGAACCAAGGGCTGGCCAGCAAGGCCTGGCCAGCTGTGACAAGGTTTGAGGACCCTTTCCATGCTGGAATTTTTCCAAATACCCAACCTAAACCTCTCCTGGTAGAACCTGAGGCCACTTCCTCGTGTTCTACCCTGAGATGGATCTGCCTCACTTCCTAGAAACTCAAATCCTGTCACCAAAGGGTCCTGCAATGACCCTCTTGACACAGTTTTTACCTAATTAACCAAACACCACAGCATTTTGCCTTTTTTTTTTTTTAATTTTAGTACTTCACAAAGCAAATTCAAGATGACCTTAGTATTTTCTACATTTTAATGAAGCAAAATTCCAGGAACTTTTAAAAATTCCTTGTTCCTACAATGAATAATATAATTCTTTTTCCAGATAACTCTCGTTTTCCCAAGTTTTGGAGTGGCTGCTCCATCCAACTAGGATACTTCCCTTAGGGTTTTATATCGAGGTTCATGATGGGTGCAGATCCCAAATGACCTGGGGCTGCTGCCAGCGTGGATCCCCCAATGGTGGGGAAAAGCAGGATTCTTTTTTTTGTTATTTTTAAAAACAACATTTCAAAAGAATTCCAAATTTCAAGTATTGTTAGAGTAAAATTAACCACTGATCTTAATTACCCACTCTCTGTGGTGTAAATTAAAGCTGCTCTAGGAGTGTTTTCTCCAGGTAACCATTTATGGCCTCAAACCTGGAATGAACAGTTTGGATATTTGGATTTTCCACGCACTTCAGCTGCAAAGGAAAGGCAAATAATCACGTGAGGCTGCAGCTCTGCTCAAGTGCAGATGATTTTAAAGACACTTAACCTTCAGTGATAAGTCTAAAGCACAGCACATCTTGTGCCTGCCCTCAGGATGTTCCACATCCAGTAGCTCTCACCTCTGGAATCAGGGAATAAACAACTCCACTTTTCCAGTGGGGCTTGAAACAAACAGGAATCCACCATCATTCACATTAAATATATGAATGGAATCTGAAGAGAAAATGGGATCACTGGGAAAAATACATCCTGAGATGGAAATATTCCCAGAGCCATCATTAACCAGGATTAGGATGTCTGATGCAAAGTGTGTGTGCTCCAGTGGTCTAAACACCAGGAAAAGGATGTCTTGGCAAATTGGTTCTCTGGAGGCCAAAGTTGGGAATGAAAACAGGAGAAGAGCAGATCTTCATTTTCAGCAAACATTAATTCCTTTTCATGGTGGTGCCATTAAAGAATCCTGGCAGGGCTAAGTTTCCCTGGGAGCGTTCCAGGACCAAAGTACTTCTCCCTCTGGGATTTTCCTCCTGCCAAGTGATCAATAACTTAGCAATGTTTCACCCATCTGAGTGCAGGCCTTGCCACAGCAGGAAGAGGGGAATGGATTCATCCCTGGCAGATTCCAAAGCAATTCCAAGGTGGAATTCCAAGGTGTCACCTGCTGGATCACCATGAAGGGGATTCAGGGTTTACCTTTCCTTTGTCCTTTAGCACAGGGTAGGGCACCCAAACTGGAGAGATTATGGGATTTTTCTTTGGATGATGGAAAATTTCAGCCCCATCAGCTTCCCTGAAAGGACTGGGCTTGGGGGTTGGTTCCTGCTGAGGATTAGTGGGTGTGGAGTGACCCCATCCACTGGAAAAATGGGAAAATAGGGCTTGGAGATCTCACCATCAAACCAGGAAGATGTGTTCATATCTGGATGTCAAATATTGAGGCAGAACTCTGGAATTAAAACAACATCCAGATATTGCTGCACTACCCACTAAACTTTGCTGTTTCTAATCTTGCAGAACAGCAAACCAGACAAAAAATTACCTAAATTTTCAACAGAAAAATGTAACCTGCTCTGGAGCTGATGATAAAGCCCTTTAATTTCCTGGGGAAAACACATCTTTCACCAAAACTGCTAAATTTGTACCAGCATTTCTACCAGCGTTCCAGGTGCAGGCAACGATTGGAGGAGAAAAGATGAGAGACTGGAAGAGTTCCTTCCACTGCAGCTGGGCTTCAACCTCCAGTTCAAAACTGTGTTATGATTATTCCAAGAGACAGTAATTTCAAGAGATGGACTTGGAAGAAATAAAATTAAATTTAAATGTGTCACCACGTCCACACAAATGAACTTGCTTACCTTGAGGTGCCCAGCAAAGGCTGAAATTTTGGGGTTTCTTTGTCCCAGCTGTGATCCACAAAGTGCTGCCACGTTTCTCCAACATCTGGGATTCACCCTATCTTTCCTAATGATTCCCTGGAGTGCAGGGCAGGTGGTGAGGTGTGGATTTGTGGTGTCACACACACAGAGCTAGTGCCACACACAGGGAGCAGATAAAGGTGTGTGTTAACCCCTGGGGGAGTCATGGCAGGCTGTTCCCAAAAGGGATTTACCTGGATTTACCTCAGAAGCACGGGAGCAGCCAGCCTAGACCACAGCCAAGAGCAAACAAGCCTGGCTTTGTCACTTAGGCAGGGCTGTTAGGCTGGGTCCTGCGGGTTTCATTAAGGAGAGGAGCAGCTCAAGTTCTCCGAGTCCCTGCGCTCCTCGGCGCTGCACGTAGGATGAGGTTGGAGCTTGGAAGACATTTCTCATTCAGGACACATCAGTCACATCCTCCTGCTGCCCAAAGAGCAGGAAAGCTTCTCCTAAAGTGGTTTGCTGACAGGAATTTGACTTTGTCGAAGACATGAGCCTTTAAACCACGCCGCCGGAGGAAAGCTGCTGCAACAAGTACATCTTTTATAATGAATACAAGGAGATTCACAGCCAGGAAGGAAATTGTATTTAGGAATACATTTGTGTTCGGATTTTATTACTAATTCATTACATTCTTAATCTGAAAAATCCTCAAGCAGCACAACTACTTGAGAATTATCATTAATAATTACATTGATACTGAATTCTTTTATGCAAACAGTACAGTTGACTTAGAGATAGGACTCTTTGTAAACCTCCTGAGTGTTTGCAGGAAGTTTAATTCATTCCCTATCTCCTTTAGCTTGCAAATGAGGTGTGAAACAATTGTCTGCTCCTGGAAGGTGCCAGCATTCAAGTGCCACACGCAGGACCAGGATGGGTCGGGCTGTGCTGTCACCCAACGTCCCCAATGCCATCGAGTGAGGCCACCCAGGTATCATTAATTTATCATTAATTATTACAATTTACTGACTGCTGGCAGCGCAGGGAGGGCCTGGGTGACTTTGGAACATGCCCAGGTCTGTAACTCACCTCTGGATCCAGAGAAGGCAACACCCAGGATTGTTCTGGGACCAGGGATGGGCTGCGGCCGAGCAGGACCCTCCTGATAAAAAACCAAAACATTTTGGCTCATCATTAGGTCTTTTCCTTCCCCAAGGAGGGAAGAGCTCCCAAGCAGGCAAACATGATTAACAAGATGCCATAACCTCCCAGACACCTTTTTTATTTTTTTTTCAAAAAGCAGCACACGCTGCTGCCAAATATTTCTGGGAAGGAAACAAAACTATTCTGCTAAAGAGATTTCATTTGAATATGTTGTACCTGAGCCTCATCCTGGAGTTTCTCAGCTTTCCTATCAGTTTCTGCTAATGAGTTTAGCTCCCTGGGTAGAACGTGTCTGGTAAATTTTTCAAGAACTGATCATTAGCAATGTTTTGTATATTTTATTTTCTTGTTTTCGCCGTATATAGAGTTGTCATTTTTAATTCATTGCCCACTGGAATTTTACGAAGGAAAACTCACATTCTCTTCAAAATGAGATGAGGAGGTTGGCACGGATTTTAATAGATGCATGTTGTGCTGCAGGTGAAATTTTCCAATTCTAATACGGGCGTGTGAGAAACAAGGAAACGTGGCCCACACTGAGAAAGAGAAGTGGTTCTAGAGATAAGAAACTCACTCCTCCCATGGCAGGGGGAATAGAGCACTGATAGTTTAAGGAAAAAATCCTAATTCTCCCAAACACACAACGTGGTCCTTGCCATTTCCGAAGTGCATCCCCTCCTCTGGCCTCTGCCTTCGGATTAGAGAATTTGAGCTCAGCAAATTGGGGATTTTGTTGGCACAAAACCTTGAAAACTCCAGTTTAATCCTGATTTATGGGGAAGGGGGTAACATAATCTTCTTACTTTACAGCATTTAAAAGGGCAGAGAGGAATCAAGTGGTTTAGCCTAATTTAGCTGGGGGTTTTTTCTATTAGATTTGTAAAACAAGATGAAATAAAATGAGCGTGTCCACGCACAGAGCTTCTTATAATGAGCTGGGAAACTCTACAGGCAAAGAATTCTAATTGTAAACCAGGTTAACAATGCAATAAAATGCTCAGTTTTGACTCATTTTACTTTTGGGTGCCACTATGACATCACAACCCTGACATTTTTCTGTGTTACATCCCAGAGATGCATCTCTGAAATGTGCTCACCTGTGGTGCTAAAGGTGCCCCCGTCTCCAGATCAATCCCTCTATAAAATTATCCCTATTTAACCCTAAAATTAACCCCTGTCCAGCCATTTTTTTCCATGATCAAGGAGGATGGACTCCTCCTCCTGCGGATCTGACCCGTTAAGTCAGGGTTAAAACCACAGTTTTCCAAAGGCTGTTGTTATCACTAACAGGAAACTTTCCCCTCTCCTCCACTTTCTCCATCCATTTTACCTTCAAAGAAATGTTGAGGCTCTTGGAAGCGTGAAGGATCCCAACTCCTTTCCATGTTGTGGAAGTCCAAGGAGTCCTGCTGATGCATCCCATGCCTCAAAAACAGAATCTGGAGGGATTTGGTCATTTCTTCCTCTTCCTGAACTAAAGCTCATGACCACAAAACCCTGGGGCTTCTGCCAGTGCAAAGAGCTCCATGGCAGAGTGAAAACTCCCACTCATGGAATCATGGAATGATTTGGGTTGGAAGGGATCTCAAAGATCATCCCCTTCTAACCCCCTGCCATGGCAGGGACACCTCCCACTGTCCCAGGCTGCTCCAAGCCCCAATGTCCAGCCCGGCCTTGGGCACTGCCAGGGATCCAGGGGCAGCCACAGCTGCTCTGGGCACCCTGTGCCAGGGCCTGCCCACCCTCCCAGGGAACAATTCCTGCCCAAAATCCCATCCAAATCTCCCCACTTTCAGCTTAAAGCCATTCCCTGTGTCCTGTCCCTCCATCCCTTGTCCCCAGTCCCTCTGCAGCTCTCCTGGAGCCCCCTTAGGCCCTGCAAAGGGCTCTGAGCTCTCCCTGGAGCCTTCTCCACTCCAGGTTGAACACCCCAAGCTCTCCCAGCCTGTTGAATTCCTACCAGACCTCAGAACCACTGACATACCAGTCACTGTGCCCACCACTGAATTAGAAATTCAATTTAAATCCCATTTTTCTCTCTCCACACAGCCAAGGAGAGCCCAGCCTGGCCTGAGGATGTTGGTGCCCAAACCATTCCCATTATCCAGTGAAAATCTGCTCTTGTCCCATCCCATCCCAACACCTCCCCAGCGAAAGGATCCAGATTTCACATCTCTCAGTGCATCACAAAGGAAAGGAAAAGCATTCAGGACCTCATGCAGAGCATTTCCCAACTCCCCACTCGAAATCAGGAATGCATTTGATAAGATGCACCTAAAATATTGCAGCAAAGCATCCTGACAGCTCCAGTGTCTCTCAAGGAACATCCAGAGCAGGAAGATATGGACATTTTGTAGGAAATTGTGCATTTTAAATGACAACTTATTTATCTGCTTTTGTTCCCCCTTTTCTTGTACCTATTGGAGATGGATACCTAGGATCACTTTCGGGGTAACTCAGCCCAGATATCAGAGGACAAGGAAATATTTGACACCCTCTTGGTGATTTTTAATCAGAAAACCCGCCCCAAAAAAGAAATGAACACATAATAAAATGATTCCACAGGAGAAAAACGTCTGACTTGAGCCGTACCCACAGCATTACAAATGGGTTTTGTCAGCCCGCAGCCTTACAAGGCTCGTTGGTAGTAAATTAAATTTGGTCCGTTTATAAAGGTATTGCTTTCATGTTTCTCTCCCAAGATCTGCCATCCCTCGGAGGTTTGGAATCACCTTGCTTCTCCTGGCTTGTCTTCTATTCTTCATTACACAACAGATGACCTATCAGATATTCTTCTTCTACTCCAACAGCTTTCCCGTTGCCAACCTTCAATGAGAATAAAGCCTGCAACCCTTTTTATCTTCATTCCGCTGCTGTTTCCATCGGGGTTTTTTTCTTTTTTTTTTTTTTTTCTCTTTTCCTAAAGATCGTTTGCCAGCGTTGCTTCCTCGGGTTTTACCCAGTGGAACAAGCAGTGTCTTCTGAACTGACAATTCTGACTTTTTGCTGCTTGTGATTTTTCTAAAGCATGACAAGTGCTGGCGTGAAGACACGGCAAACCTTTTCAGATAAGGAGCTCGGAAAAAAGCACGGCCTTTCAAAGAACAGGGGTACTTACTGCACAACCAAACGAGTCTCCCATGGATTAATTTAATTCAGCTGCACCTTTTCCATGGCAGCAACAATTAGAACCAGGACTTTTTAACACATTGTGTTAATTTTTTTTAAGTGTATTCTAGCGCAAAACTAAACTTTTTTCTTTTTTTTCTCCGTGGCAAGATAAAAATATGATGAATTTTTGATATATTTTACCCTGGATAAGAAATAGAAAGAGACAGGAAATGGATCCCTGCAACTCTGTTAGAGGGAAAGGCAGGTCTGGGGTGAGATTTTTTAAAAAAAATTTCCACTCTGTGCATCTCATTTTCTACTTTGCACATTCTTCAGAAGATCATCCCAAACTGAAAATTAATGGAATATCACTGATTTCTCAATGAAAGAAAAGGGTTCTTGAGTACCTGCCCAGGATTTAAAGTTTTCCCAGAGATATTGAGGCTGCCCCTGGATCCCTGGCAGTGCCCAAGGCCAGGTTGGATGGGGCTTGGAGCAGCCTGGGACAGTGGGAGGTGTCCCTGCCATGGAACTGGATGGGATTTAAGGTCCCTTCTAGCCCAAACCATCTGTGCTTCCATGACTTTGGGAGCTTGTGGAGTCCCAAGGCAGCAGCTGTGTGTGGGTGAGACAAGGCAGGCTGACACTGACAAATAAACAAAATAAATGTGAAAAGAAAAATAAAAAAATAAATATCTAAATAAAAATAAATTTTAAAAAATTATTAAAAATAAGCATGAACTAAATGAGCAGTTCTCAGTCCTCAGATGGGTGGGGATGGTCTGATCAGGTCTCTGCTGTGCACACAGTGAGCTGGGCTGGAGCTTGGATGTGGCTGAAGGACAACCTGGAGGATCCCTGCTGGAGGCTGATGGCAGGAGGGACCCAGCCAGCACAAACCTTCCTGGGGTTTGCAGCCCGAGAAATGGAAAGGGATGATTGATGCTGATGGCAGAGACGGAGCTGCTTTTCCTCAAGCCTCAATTCACTCGATGGAAGTTGCAGGCAAAGGGCTGGGTCCCTTCTCAGGGCAAAAGGCATTGCCCAAAGCTTTGTCTCTGCCCCTCAGAGCAGCTTCCATCAAATCCCCACCTGGTGAAGGACATTAAGGCATCCAGGAGGGAGGACAGCGAGTGCTGGAAAAGCAGCAGAGGGAGTCGATAGCTCCTCACACACAGAAACAAAACTGTTTTATCCCTCGCCCATAATGGATCGGGAGAGCAGCTATCAGGTTCTATTATCTTAGTGCAATGTGAATGGAGGCTAATGGCCTGCTCCAGTGCTGAATTAAAAGGAGGATTGAATCAATAGATGTGAGAAGATGAATCAAGTGTCCATTTCCTTCAGCTGATAGCAAAAAGTAATGTGATAATGCAGGAGGAGCTCTCCTCTAACATTTCTGGGGTGTAACTGGAGAGTTCTCGCTCAGTGCCAGCCAGAGATGAGGCTCTTTGACTCAGGAAGTCAAAAACAAGACAATGCAAAAAGAAAGGAGCGCTGTGAACTCAGCCACTCACCAATAACCTCTGCTCAGCACCAAACCTGCCGACTCATTTGCTTTCCTCTCCTTCTACACTGGGAGCAGTGCAAAACAGATGCTGTGGAATAATTTCTTTTCATATCTGCCGTTGTTCAGTGGCTCGGGCAATGCCTCCACCACAAGCAAAGGGCCTGTAACAGTTCCAAATTGCCTTTAGGAGCTCTTTTGCTAAGCTAAAAGACAGCACTCACAAATACATCACTGCTCTGCCCTTCCCAGGGCTGGCCAAGACAGCTTAAAGGTGAGAAAGCATAAAATATGACTCGACCCCGCCTTAGCTCTTCCTAAGGAGCATCTTCCTGATGCCATCAGCACCTTTAATCATCCTCTTTCATTTGGGGGAGAATCGAGCAGTAATTGCCGTGCCTGCAGTGCTGTTTGCAGCAGCACTGATTAATCACACGGGGTTTTTAACAAGTGAGATCCTCACTGAGGTAATGCTGCAGGGAGGCTCCGTGGTCACTGATGTTATTCAGGTATTGATTGGGGGAAAGAGCCTGGGTTCTGCTTCCAGCTCTGCCACCTCTTCCAGCTCGGTGTGACCTTGAGCTTCTCCCTTTCTCCAGCCCATTTCCCCACCTGCACAACTGCAATGACAATTCCTCACCCCTCACCTTTTTGCCGTGGTGGGCCGCACACATCAGCTTTGGGCAGGACACTGAAGTGTTTCTCCTGAGCCCGTTTGTGCTGTAACACAGATTGTCCTGCCCTGAAAGAGAGTTTGCCTTAAAAAAACAAACAAGCAAATTAATAAACGAAATTCTGTAGGAAAATGGCTCAGAAGCTGCTGAGAATTCCAAATTCCCTTCCCATGCACTGATATTTTTGGTATCTATGAGAGCCATGCAGTAACTGAAGTTGAAAGGGGTGGCTGGGGCTGTGTAACCCACCCAGAGCAACAGCTGGAAGCTTCTATTGTAAATTACATTATATTACAAAAAAAAGTTATAAAAGAGCACGATTTGCCTGTGGGTTAATCTGAAATAGGGCCCAGAATGGCTCAGGCCAGGACAATCCTGAGGTACAGCAGTGAGAAAAGCTCCTTTCTCAGGGGAATCCAGGGCAGTTCTCCAGTTCTGTCAATCCTCATCTGAATTTCAACCCCATTCCAGCAGCCTTTACTCATCCTTTGACTAAACCCCAGGATTCATGGTTCTGGAAATTTCTGCTTCTCTTTCTCTTCCCCTTCAGTTTTATTTTCTTCTTTCATCCTTTTCACCTTCTTCTCCAGCATATTCCATAAAAGACCTCCTTCTTCTCGTGACAGTGAGGGTGGAGCAGCTTATTTACACAGATATTTAATGGCTATTTTTGTACAAATGGCTCTCAGATCCACCTCCCTCGTCCCAATTTATCTCCTTTCATTCAGCCTTGCCTCTGTTGACACCTCTTCCTGCAAATCCTGATTTAAAGTGACCGGAATTGGAGTCTTGCTCTTTCCTCTTAAGGATCTTTCCTTCCCAAATTCGCTGTCAGCCCTGTCAATACTCTCATTTTCTGGTCACCCAGGACTATAAATGAGGTGGTCACAGGTGATGACAACCCATCGTTAATATTTTAGCCAATTAACGGTGACGTGGCTGACAGAGATGTGAAGATAATGAGGATCTGTGCTATAATTTGTAAATGTAGCCATGGAACTTTGGTTTTTATCAGTGAAAAATGTTCTGTTAATACAAACTTACACCTGGATGTGGTAATTCCAAAATCTGGAAATAAGTCCTGCTACCCTCCTCCCACACACCACAGTTGTGCTCCTGGTTATTAATGCAGGGTAAAGAGCACAAAATCTTGTGAAAATCCCAATTTAAATACATTTAGACTAAACCACATCTCTCCAAGAATTTCTGTAAATTTTCTGGGGAAAAAAAAGATGAGTATGGGAAAAAATATGACAAGTATTAGCAAGAAAGGCTGTTTAAAAGTCCCCAATTCGGAGAGGATGCCAATGGATGGTTTATAAGACAAAATATGAAAGTTTATAAGTTAAATTTGGAATTTTAGGAAGGAAATGCATTCCCAATTCCCAGGTGTATCCCTCTCCTGCTTTCCCAGCCCCAGGGAGGTGTGACAGAGGAAATAAACTCCACCTTGTATTACGGGGGAGAATAAAACTGTAAATTTACACCCCTCCAGCAACAGGGAGCTAATCAAGGTGCTTCCATGACATGAAATTAATGGGAATTCTGTCACCCATGCCCTGCCTGCTTTGCTGGGAGCAGCACCAGGAGCTCACTGGGCAGCCCAGCCCTGCATCCATCACTGGAGCTGCTGCTCCTGCTCCTCAGGAGCCCTGCAGCCGCCTTGTCCTTCCCTGCTCCCTGCCCAGGCAGTGCTGGCAGGCACAGGCAGGGAAAAGGGAAGCTCAGAAATCAGCCACGGGCAGGAGAAGGAATAGCAGGCAGTGTGAGACCAAAACACAGCTCTGCCCACCCCTGGAAATTACACTCCAGGACACTCCAGGACACTCCTGGTTGTTAGTGCGGAACAAAGAGCAGAAATTCCTGGGAAAACTCCCATTTAAAGAATTTGTAAATCACAGCAAGGTTTTCTGCTTCCCTCCCTGCCTGCTACAAGAGTTTTTTAAACATGACAATTCCTGCCTTGGCCTGCCAGGCTCCTCTGCTGCCACTGCCAGGCTGCACCTCTCTCATCCCTTCGGGCTGTAGATGCTTTCAGGATCCCCCAAAGGCTCTTTTTCTCCACTCTGTCAGGAAATAAGTAAGCATCTCTTTTTTTTCTGTCCAAGATGTTGTTTTTTACCTTTCTAATTTAGGTTCTGGAACAAAGGAAGGCATTGTCTGGAAGGGGGAAAAGCATCCACTGCTGTCTGCCAGGTCTTGAGGAGCATCAGCTGAAGCTGGACTTTGGTTTAAAGAGTGTTCAAAGGTCATGACAAGCATGAAATCACTACTGGCAGCTTGGCAGAGTTGTTTCAGTCCTGCAAAGATATTTAGCATAGATGAGCCAATTAAAACCCTGAGCTGGCTGATCCCGTTGAATGCAAATTCTTCAAGGGGTCTGGGTGATCCTGGGTGTCTGCAGGAAAAGAAAGGAGCTCTTCCTAGGAAACACAACTGGAAATCAGGAACAGAGCTGAGCAATCCTTTCCAGTCAGACTGATTCAGGATTCCAGCCATGTTGGTAGCACAAAGGAAAGCAAAGTTTGTCATATTCTTTCTGAAAAAAGAGAGCACACCCTGGCACTGCCAGGGGATGTTCCTTTGGAGTTCCTGTGATCTGATGGGGTCCCCACTGCAGAGTTTCAGGTGTTCACTGCTCAAACACATCCTTGAGTGCCACATCCAGAGGGGTTTTGGACACTTCCAGGGATGGTGAATCCTTGATTTATGTGGGAATGCTCAGGCAGTGGCTTCTCCTTTAACATCAACAACAACAATTGTTACTACTACTATTATTATTATTATTATTATTGTTGTTGTTGTTGTTGTTGTTGTTGTTGTTGTTGTTGTTGTTGTTGTCATTATTAAGATTATGATAATAATAACAGATGTTTTAAAGAGAGGGTGAAACAGTAACAAAATCCAAGAGAAACAAGTGATGCCCAACACAATTTCTCAGCACCCACTGAGCAATCCCCAGCCCATCTCCCAGCCACAGTCGGTGCCTCCCAGCCAGTGCTCCCAGTTTACACACTGGGATTGTTGTTCTGTGGTGTGGGACATCCCCTGCAGCCAGTTTGTGTCAGGGGAGGGCCTGTGAGACATCCTCCCATAAATCCAAAGCATCACTCATCCATCTGGTGAGATCAGCTGAGGAAACAGCTTGGGAAGCACTGACAGGCCCCCATCAGCACCCACCTCACACCCCAAATCAAAGAAACCCTTGGACTTTAGGGCTGCTGTGCCCTGGAGTGGGTGTGCGGCCCAAGAGCCCATAAATACAGCCCTGCAGTTTATTCCATATCAGAGCACTTTGATTTACTCAGGAAATAAAGAATCTCCTCCTGCTCCATTCAAACATTATATACAGATTTAATCACAAGCCCCGTGATACTTCACATTACTCACAAAGCTGAGCTTTTGTACTTCTCACATTCCTTCCCTTTGCCTGCTTTTTTCTTCTTTAAGTACCCATAAGATTAAACAAAAAAAAAAAATCCCCGAAAACAACAAAAAATCCCTCCCCAAACTTAAAAAAAAAGCAGCAGCCAAATACAGGGCCACAAATGACATTTTTCTTTTAACAATCTTAGGTTTTAGACATGATCTGGGGGGACTCACGTGGATTCCTGAGTGCTTGGGACTGCTTGGGCACTGTGAGACACATTCTGTCACCGGCACAGAGAACACTCTAATAAAGGACTGAATACCACGAGTGACTCAACAATGCAGTAACAAAAAGGTGAGGCTCCTGCTGGGGGGAAAATGGGCAAAACAAGCAGGAAGGGAACAGAAGCAAGACCTGGATTCAATTTAGGAGAAGAATGGGGTCCTCTGAAAGCAATAAAAGCTTAGGAAAAGGAGTAAGGAGAGAAAGGGAGGGAAAAAAAAGGAGAAGGTTGAAACAAAGATTTGAAAGGGTCACACCTTTATAAAGATACTGATCTGAGGCACCAAAGCTTTGTCAGGGTTGAACTTCTGAACTTTCTTTGGTGCCAGGTGAATCGTTCACTTCCCTGGGCTCCACCACGCTCCCCCCTCCTCCTCCTCTCCAGCCCTTCCTCACCCATCACTCCCCAAAAGAAGCTGATCCGTCCCCAGGTCAGGGAGCTGGGATTGAGCTCCTTCCTGCCAGCAGAGCTCCAGGAGTTCTCCTGGAGAGCCCTGTGGAGCAGGGGGGAGGCAGCAGAAGGAAAAGCAGGTGCAGCAGCTGAGCTCCAATCTGCTGAGCCCTGGCTGCTCCAGCAGCTGCAGAGATGGCACTCGCTGAGCTGCTCCTCCTGCAAACACAGAGTTCATGGACTCACACTTCTCCTGGAAGCCTGGGGGATCGTGGATGCAAAAGGCACAGTCCCAGGAAAAGTTCTCGTGTGCCTTTAGGAGGGTGTTGGCAGAATGCTGAGACTCGGGGAGGATGCTGAGAAATGCCTCAGTTGTGCTCTAATTTCTTTTCTAGAATCACAGAGGGGTTTAGGTTGGGAGGAACCTTAAAACCCATCCCATTCCTTGGGCAGGGACACCTCCCACTGTCCCAGGCTGCTCCAAGCCCCAATGTCCAGCCTGGCCTTGGGCACTGCCAGGGATCCAGGGGCAGCCACAGCTGCTCTGGGCACCCTGTGCCAGGGCCTGCCCACCCTCCCAGGGAACAATTCCTGCCCAATATCCCATCCAAATCTCCCCACTTTCAGCTTAAAGCCATTTCCCCTTTCCTGGCACTCCATGCTCTTGCAAATCGAGGTAGATTGAGGTGAACATCACCCTCAGCTCTCCTGAGCTGCAGATGAGCTTTGATGCAAGGCCACGACCACTCTGTGAAAAATGAGCATTAAATTATTACAGCACCCCTCAGCAAAGGCACTGCAGGAGCAAAATTTTCAGCTGGCAGCAAATACGCCAAAAAACCCCACAGAAAAGACACCAGACTTGGGCTGGGATGGTTTAAGTCTCTTCCCTGGAGCCATGGATAGATCCCACCACAAACCCCCTTGGAGCAGGTGAGAGGGAAAAGCCCCAGTGGAAGCCTCTGGGCTGGCAAAGGTGCCCGGTTAGAAGATGGCCACACCACAGAGCCAGGTTCAAGGTAGGAAAAAAAGGCAAGGATTGCAAACTTTGCTCATAGATATTCTTCAAGTGGTGTTTAATACCGCTCCTTTTGTTTGTTTTGACAATGGATCTTATCTTTTGGTAAGGGCTGTGTTCAGGACTATTATTACCTTCTATAAAAGCCTCATAGTCTTTCTTTCCACTTGTTCAGCACACCAGAGTGGCATAGCAAATTTAATCGAAGAACGCAGCTCCAGGGAGAGCCTTTGGAGACTCTCCCCTTTTTCATAATGCTGTTATCTCCCTTTCCTTGTGTTGAGGATGCATAAAAATCACAAAAAAGTCATTCTGAGTATATTCTTCCTGATAATTATTGTCAGACTCCGAGATAAGTACCCTACGTGATGTAATGTGTGTTAGACCCGGCTCTCTGAATGCAAATCCTGCAACACTCCTAGGCCCAAACAATGGGCACCCTAAACACCAGGGCCTGGTATTTTGCCACAGACAAGAGAGAGCTTTGATTTTTTGTGTTTCGATAAGGCACAATCTGGGTGCCTTTATCTCAGCTGTTATATTTAAAGATGACATTCTAGCCTTGCAGCCTTGCCTATTGTCTTGACCCTGATTATCTCCAAATGTTGTTGTTTAGTCAAACTCGCCGCTTTAATGAAAGGCCTGCTCCCAATTTAAGGAAAATTATTTAAATGCAGAGTATCCTATACACTGCGGTTTCCAAAAGAACTAGGCGGTTAATCAAAAGTTAATTGTATAATTCTCATGCAGATTAGGGCCTCTTGCAAATGAATCCCAGGTTGTGATTATTAAAAAAAGGGAAAGTGCTGGAGTAATGCACAAGGGTCTTCAGCCTGGTAAACAATCAGCTAAGGTTTAATTTGTGGTAAACAAAGTGCTGATACACCAGGGGTCTCCAAAGGAGACAAAAAGGTGAAAATAAATTAAAAAACAACATACAGATATGATCTTTTTGTTTTTAGGCATCTTTCAAAAACACGGGCTCAATGAACAAAAAGTAATCCATTAATATTTACTGGCAGCATCCTGGCAGTATGCAAATGAGAGCAGCCCCATAATTATGCTGCAGCCCTTGGACAGGGATCCTGCTCATGCAATGTCACTGCCACCACCTCCAATCACCACCTCTGTGGTGCTCCCGTGGCAAATAAACGGCTCTAATGAACACTTTGATTAATCACAAACTGCTGCTCCCCGTGCCAGCCAACAACCTTGGCAGAAAAGGGCGCCAGAGGTAGGTTCAAAGCTTATCCTGGAGTGCTCTGGAGTTATCTGAGGGGAGGAATAAACCTGGAGTGATGCTTTCCACGCCAAAAAAAGTCATGGCTCAGCTGAAAAAAGATAAAATAAAGAGGAGGTGGCATTCCTATGGAACTCGGGCTGGAGAACCAGCCCCAGGTTTTTAACCAACAGCCTCGAAAATTGATTTTTCATACCTGGATAACAACCCAAGGGGAACAATACTTCTGTTCTCAAACTTTCAAAGGAAGTTGCTGACCCAAATTGTGGCCAGGATGGAAGATGAGCAGAGTTAAAGGCAACTCTCTGGTGACCCTTCAAATGGGGACCCAAATGAGAGCCTTGGACTCTCCTGGGATATCAGTGGGATGGCTCAGGGGAAGAGCTGTGGTTCCAGTCAATCTTTAAAGCCTTTTCTATAAAAATGGTGAAAATGGGAGTGACTGAGTTGTTGTCTTTAGTTGTAGCCACTTCTGATGAGCAGTAGAAGTGACACGAGCAGGGTCAGAGGGAGGTCACGTGTGGCTGCAGAGCTCCCTGCTGCCATGAGGGATGCAGGGCTGGAAATCCCTGTCTGCCTGCCCAGGGAAAAATCGATTATCAGCTTATTTATTTCCTGATGACAACATGCTTGGTCCTGGGTGAAACAAAATACAAATCCTGAAAGCAAGACATGAGCTCCATCCTGGGATGTGCTTGGCACTCACCTTCCTGCTTTTCCCTTTCTAGAGGGAATCCAAGTCATGATTTTCTTCTGCTGTGAAGAGATTTGTCCTTTCAATTTAAAGTAGGAACAGGATCTTCAGCCAGGTATGGCTGATTTAAGTTAAACTTCATAGCTGGCCACACTTGGGGAGGCAGAGCAGGATTAGATGGGATATTGGGAAGGAATTCCTGGCTGTGAGGGAATTCCCAGAGCAGCTGTGGCTGCCCCTGGATCCCTGGCAGTGCCCAAGGCCAGGCTGGACATTGGGGCTTGGAGCAGCCTGGGACAGGGGAAGGTGTCCCTGCCTTGGCAGGGGTGGCACTGGGTGAACTTCAAGGTCCTTTCCCACCCAAACCACTCCAGGATTCCAGGATTCCATAATTCTACAGTAAATGTGCATATTAAACCAAAATAATAATTTCAGCTGCTCTACACAGAGCAGATTTTCAGGGAGAACCAAGAGGCCACTGCCAGATCCACAGTGAAGGCATTGGCAAAACCAGCTCAAGCTGTGCTGGAATTTGGCTCCTTTTCTGAAGGCCTGAAATGAGATGTAGGAGAAGGGATGGAAAGAGGAACCAGCTGCAAGTCTCTGTCGTTCTACACGGTCAGAAACCCCAGTTTCAAGAAGAAATGAACAGAACACACCCCTAAATACTCTGAAATTGAAAAAATTGTAATAATCTGCCACTTCCTAGGATTTGTCAGCAACTATTGTGATATCTGAAAGGGATTCTTTGTGTAAAAGATGACCACCAAAGCATCCAAGCCTCCAACAGTGGAATTCTTAACCTGGAGGTGAAGGTAATGCTATTTGACATTAATTAGGAACTATGGGTAATTAAGGACACATGTTTATTTGCCATTAATTGAAAAAAAAGTACTAAGAATGAGCAAACTTGTCTCTGAGGTGGATTCTTTTCATTTTCACACTATTATTATTCTCACTTAGAACATTTTGTTTTGAAGGAAAACATCGGGAAAATGTCGCCTTAGAAATAAAAACCTAGGAGCTATTAATTATGAATTATTAGTAGTAGTAGTAGTAATAATATCATTATTTTTCTTTTTTGTTATTATTAATATTGTTGTTATTATTATTATTATTTACAGGGGTTTGCTCTGTGCTCCTGAGAGCAGAAGCAAGAGGATTTCCCTGAAAAAGCTGAAACCCTGGAGCGCTGGGAGCAGCTCCAGGGGCAGCAGCAGCAGCAGGCAGGAGCCCTGGGGGCGTGCCAGGGGGGACTTTTAAAGGATCAGGGAATATTATCCCATTTCTTCACCATTCATCGCTCCAGACATGCACCACTCCCTGCCCAGAGCTCAGAATTATTGTTTCTTTTAACACAGGAAACCCAGAACAGCAGAGACCTTTCAACTGCACTGCCCCGGGTGCAGGTGAGGGCAACGTTGACTTTTGCCACTTTCCATCAGCCCATGGCAGATCCCTGATAAATCTTACATCAGAGACAGACTTTGGAAAGTAAATTGTTCAGTAATATGCATTTTCGATCAAAACACAGGGGAGGCTTTAAAAATTTACCGCGCATAAATAAAATATTTGATCGCTCTGATTCCTATTTTCCAAACCCTCACAGACACTTCATACTAATATTGACATTAAACTTCAATATTGGTGTAGGGATGATAAAACAGAGCTGCTATAAATACTTGAACAGGATGCAGGAGGAAGTTTTGACAGAAATAGTTTTCCAAGAGGTTCTTGGGATCATTTCTCCTGTTGTGAGATACAAATAGGCCCAGGAGGCTGTTCCACAAGCAGGAGCAATTCTCCAGACTTGCAGGATGCTGCAGCCTGGGCAGGGGTTACAAGAGCCAGCTGGGTTTCCTTCTATCACAGAATCATGGAATGGTTGGGGTTGGAAAAGACCTTAAATCCCATCCAGTGCCACCCCTGCCATGGCAGGGACACCTCCCACTGTCCCAGGCTGCTCCAAGCCCCAGTGTCCAGCCTGGCCTTGGGCACTGCCAGGGATCCAGGGGCAGCCACAGCTGCTCTGGGCACCCTGTGCCAGGGCCTGCCCACCCTCCCAGGGAACAATTCCTGCCCAAATCCCATCCAAATCTCCCCACTTTCAGCTTAAAGCCATTCCCTGTGCCCTGTCCCTCCATCCCTTGTCCCCAGTCCCTCTCCAGCTCTCCTGGAGCCCCTTCAGGCCCCAAGGGGCTCTGAGCTCTCCCTGGAGCCTTCTCCTCTCCAGCTGAGCACCCCCAGCTCTCCCAGCCTGGCTCCAGAGCAGAGATGTTCCAGCCCTTGGGGCAGCTCCGTGGCCTCCTTGGGTTTGCTCCAGCAGCTCCACACCCCGTGCTGGATGCCTGTGTCTCAGCCTGTCCCTCTGAGCACCTCCATGAGCTTCACAGCCAAGAACAGTCTGGGAGAGTCTTGATAATCCCAAAGCAACAGAAAGGCCAAGCTCAGGCTTCAGGAAATATTGGCAAAATCCCCCCAGAAGTGGGATGGCTCCGACCTTCCAGAGCCTTTGTGCTGCTCTGCTGCTTCCCAGCTCGAGGTGAGAGTGCAGAATTGCTCCGAGGGCTCCCTGGCCACTGCTCTGGGGCTACAGCCTTGGTCTCAGTGTCAGCCCTTGGAGCAGGGCTGGGAGCACAGGAGCATTGTCACCCTGTGGGTGTCACCCTGTGTCACCCTGTGGGTGTGTGACCCCACAGGCATCCATCCACGCCGTGCCCTCGCTCACAGGGTGAGCTGAGAAATCTCCTGCAAGCCACAATTCTCCATAAAACACATCAGAGGCCTGCTCAGCACAATGAATAAAACCCCAGTCTCCATGGCACGGCAAGAACATGACATATTCGGAAGTTTCTTTAAAAAAAATGCAGCTGAAGAGCCCAGTTATTTCATTTTAGGCATGGTCTGTTTTTGCTGTGGAGGAAAAAGCAAATCACCAGAGCCAACATCAAAAATAGTATCCAATCTACTTTAAAACCAGTAAAAAATTCCCAAATAATTAGAGCCGGGTTGCCCAGGAATCGTTAGAGAAATCAATATCCAGCACCAGTGAAGTGTCCACAAAATACCAGATGGTCACTAGTAAAATCCAGAATGTGAGAACTCAAATACTGCCTGTAAAGGGGAAAAAAAAAGATGAGTGGGAATTTTCCTTGGGGGAAGACAAAACTGATCAAAATTAAATTCGGCAATTTCATGATGAGCTTGTTTTGCTAATCAATATCTGAGCAGAAGGGCCGGGCTGTGGGGTGGGCAGGGATCCCAGCAGGAATGGCCAGGGATAATCCCATGCCAAGGGCTCCACCAGCCTTCACGTGGCTGCAGAGACCCAGTTCTGCAGGTAAACTGATGGAATTTAAGGCATGAATTCCTCAAAATTCAGGAGGGAGAGAAGGGAGGGAGGAAGGAAGGAAGGAAGGAAGGAAGGAAGGAAGGAAGGAAGGAAGGAAGGAAGGAAGGAAGGAAGGAAGGAAGGAAGGAAGGAAGGAAGGAAGGAAGGAAGGAAGGAAGGAAGGAAGGAAGGAAAGAAGGAAGGAAGGAAGGAAGGAAGGAAGGAAGGAAGGAAGGAAGGAAGGAAGGAAGGAAGGAAGGAAGGAAGGAAGGAAGGTCACAGAATCACAAAATCCCTGAGGGTGGAAAAGCCCCCCAGGATCACTGAGCCCAGGCTGTGCCCCATCCCCACCTTGTCCCCAGCCCAGAGCTCTGAGTGCCACCTCCAGGAATTCCTTGGACACCTCCAGGGATGGGGGCTCCAAACCTCCCTGGGCAGCCCCTGCCAAGGCCTGAGCACCCTTTGTGTGACAAAATTCCTCCCGATGTCCCTCCTAGGCCAGGGCCCAGCCACCGTGTCCCTTGGTCTTGTGCCATCACTGAACTCCTGGAGATCCCCAGCAGGGCCCAGCTGAGGGAGCAACCTCGGAATTCCATCCTCCCCACAGTTTTCCAGGGTGAGACTCAGTTTCCTCCTTGGAGCAGGAAGGCCAGGAGACCTTTGCCAGAGCACCTGGGCCTCTCTCTGGTTTTCTGTCTGGCCTTCTCACTTGGCCATGACTGAAACAACCACTTTGAGCAGCTTTTGGGTTCAGTCTGGTGATAAATTGTACAAATAAACACATTTTTAAAAGATTAACTCAGGATCTTCTTTGGAGTTTAAATATGTAACCCCTCCAGTTTTAGTTATTTCAAGTGAAGCTCGGGTTGGAATCTTGGAGAACAAAATAAATTGGAGAACTCTTCCTTCTACTGACACCTCATTGTCCATATGACGCTTGTTGGGATCCCACAGCATCTCCCAGAATTCTTGTCTTTTACCAGACTTACAAAATGGGGATTTGTCTCCTTTTCCAACCTTTCTGTTGGTTATGGAAGTGTGTCCACGTGGCCTCTGCTTCTGTCTGATTAAATCTCCATTAACTAAGTGATTGCACCCACTATAAATTACACAGGGTGCATCTCCCTGGATGTTTAGAGATCCATAGCACAGTGCTGGGACTGGCACAGGCTTTTTTAAAAGGACTTTTAAGGAAAGTCAAGGAATTTGGTGTGGCTCAGTCATTACAGACTTGTTTCTTTGGAGTCCATGGAATTAGGACATGGAAAGAAGCGTGAGACTTGGATCCCTGAGTTTGGGGTGTGGCAGTGAGGAGTTCCTTGGAGCTGGGGCCATGGGAGGTGACCAAAAGGAAGCTCAGAGGCCATGGTAAAATTAGAAATCATAGCTCTGACTTTAACAGGTATTTTAGGAGAATTTTAAAATTTAGATTTCATAGAAATTTATTGAAATTTACAAATGCAGATTTCATTGAAATTTTAAAATTTAGATTTCATTGAAATTTATTGACATTTTAAAATTTAGATTTCACTGAAATTTAAAAATTTATATTTCATTGAAATTTATTGAAATTTAAATTGTAGGGGAATTTTAAAACTGAAGCAGATTTTTGACTCCATAAAGAGGAAGTCACATACAGACATGATCAGCTTGGCATGAATGTTTGGTTGGTTTTGTTTGTATGTGGATATCACTCTGAGAGGTCTGAACCACCCAAATTTGCTGTTATTTCCCCTCTGGAATAACTTCCTTACCTGTAAATTCAGAGCTGGACAGAGGAAGAAATGCCAAGCACACTCCCAGTACAAATTGGGCAGGTCTATGAAGAAGTGAGATCATTTTCATGGCTTTATATTTACGTCAGGCTTTAAGGCACTGAGCTCACCTGTTGCACGTTCCCCCACTCTTGGCTTAAGTGCAGAAAAGATGCAGAGCCATTAATTAAGTGATTTATTCCTCCATGGATCAGTCAGGGAAACAGTTGATGGCTGCACTTGTGAATGTCAGGACTGGAGAAAACCAGGTTAGACAGCAAATGTAAATTGAAATTACAAAGCGTGCAATGACAAATATCTTGAAGAAGAGCCTGTTTTGGCTCTGTTTTGTATTTTATCTCTCCCATCTATTGCACACCAGGTCAGAATTTCTGCTATTGCAACAACACTTGAAATACTCATAGTATTTACTGATAGTAAATGAATGTGGCTGTACAGCTTCAATGCAGCCCCACAGCCTACAGAGGGGTCATAATTCATCTTTAATTCATTTAAAATCAAGCAGCTGCATGACATCACTCTGACATTCCCTAAGACAGCAACAGCCAGCTGATGTCACACTCATTCTGAGGAAATATGTCAAAATAGATTAGCTCATATTTTTATCTGGACAGCTATCAAACGAAGCCAGCAGCAAACAAACTCTGCTGAAAGCAGACATTTCCATGTTGGCAGTCTCGAAAGGGACAGAACAAATTATTTATAACACTGCAGTTTTCACACGCAGGCAAGGCCTTTCTCTTCAGACTTTAGGAGGAAGAAAACGAGGAGAGCATTAGAAGCCAGCTTATTTTCAAGCCTGCACTAATTCCAATTTCACAGGCGTACAAGCCAGCATTCCCAGAAGACTGGGATTCACAATTCAGCCTGGAAATGGGCTAAGTACCACTTGTTCGAGGTGTAAATTGTCAGAGCTTGGGAAAAAACAACCGATTCCTTTTTGTGGTGCTTGTTTTCCCACAGACAGACACTGAGTCTGTCCCTCTTTTCCCAGTCCCGCTGTGGATCACACTCACAGATACTGGCACCTCTCAAACTGCATTTCACCCAAGCCTAAGAGGCAGGAGGCAGTGCCTTTGCAAGGCTGGAGAGACTCATTCAGGGGAGTTTGATCCTCTGTCACACAGCTCGGTGCAGCCTGAAATCATAAATTTCACGTTTTTCATATTCTTGACACCTTTGTCTGTGGTGGGGCATCCCCTCAGCCCTCCTTGGCCGCGCCGTGATCTCAGAAATGCTCCTTAGGCTTGGCCTTGCTAAACGGCACCTGATTTAAGCTCTGACTTACCAGAAACACCACTTGCTCCCAGGAATTTGGGCTGTTGGGAATTCCCCTTGGAAACTTCCTTTTTCTTGCCTGAATAACCCAAACGGAACATTATTTTTATCATCAAACTTTCCAAGAAAGCCACCGACCTGAGTTGTGGCCAGGATGGAAGATTAAATGGAGGACGTAAATCAACTCTCTTACGACCCTGTAAAAGCTCCTACAGCGAAAATTCCTGTCTGGATTTTGGGGGGAAACCGGTTAAAAAGGGCTGAATTGCTTGTGGGGATGCCCTAAACCTTTTAGGATTTGATGCACTTTGCAGGCAAACCCGGGAACTCCCGGAGGGAACTGCGGAGTTCCACTGGGCTGCTGGGGATACGAATAAAATGATGAATCAGAAGAATGTATCGACCTTTTAGAGACACCAATCCAACCCAAAATTCCTCCTGTAAACCTGCACCCCGCGGGTACAGCGGCGCTTCCAGGGACTGACAGGGTGGTGGCGGATTTGGGGAAAAAAAGGCATCATTGAGAGAATTCATTCACCTGATAATTCCCCAGTGGGGCCGGTTAAAAAAGGCAACTGGGCGGTGGCGTTTTACAGTTAATTACCAGCAATTAAATGCTAATTGTGCACCTTTAACTGCTGCCGTTCCAAATATTGCCCCAGGACTCTGATCCAGGGGCTGCTCATTCTTCGGTGGCTGCCCTGGATGTTTAGGACACAATTCCTGACTCCCTGAATAGGATAAAGCACGGTTTGATTGTGGGGAAGGATCCAAAATAACTCAGGGGTATAAATATTCACCCAGCTCATGCTGCACTTGGAGAATTTTTACAGATCTCTAACTGCCCCCAAAATGTGGAACCATCCCAGTACAGGTGATATCCTAATCGGTAGAGATTCCCACAAAAACGCAGGGAAAGCAGCAGCAGGATGGGAAGCATTTCATGAAGCAGAAGTTGAAATTCCACCTGGAAAGTGTCCAGGACCAAGAAAAGGAGTAAAATCTTTGGGTACTTGGTGCATCACAGGTAGCACGGGAGGTTCTCTAGACCTTAAGGAATATAAAACAAATAAAGATGCCCCAATGAAAGAAAGAATTACAACAATTAATGGGAATTGTAGTGGATTGGAGGAAACTTGTGCCCAGATTTTCTGTAATTTCTCGCCCACTTTACAAAAGGGGAAACAGTGGAACTCAAACAGGAGGAGGCAGTCAAACCCCTGATATGGGAATTACAACTTCAGAGAGAAAGATAGGAGAAACATTTTCAAATTCCAAGCTCTATTTCCAAGCTTCAATAATAAAAAGTCAGCACGACCATTGCATTCTCCCAGAGATGCGCATTTACACACAATTTTGGTGATTTCTCTGCTACACAATCTGCTTAGAGATGACACTTAGGAACAGAAAACCTTCTATGTTCTTACGGTTGTACCTAATTATAAAGGTAACACCTTTGATCAACGCCTTATCTTTCATTTTGGATCATGCAAAGACTTTTAAACTTTTTAAGTCTAATTCTCGTTTAGCTAAATGTGGGGTTTTTTTTCTCCTTGAAGTGCTCTTTGAAACACAAACCACAACAGTTTTTAAAAATCTGCACTTGGTACAGACACTTGCGGACACCAACTCTGTTTAAGTGATCACAGAAACGGGGCTTGCAGATAAAGCTGATCAAAAATTAAATTCCGGCCACAGAAAGGGCCCCAGTTCATTTTTGGTTTCGAGCAAGCACCAATTGCAGCTCTCTGGAGAAAGAGACTCCAGCCCTTTGTGTCTCCACGGAATTTGGGCAGACTTTAATCTGAGGAGCCGCTCGAGTTTGTGAACTGCATGCCTTAAACTCATCACATTGTTGATAAAAAGAGCAACTCCCCATGCACAGCAGCCACTTTTCAATGCTGTGACTTGATTATCCAATTTGTTTTTGGAATAGCAAAGAATGCACAGTTTGCAACAGTGCCAGTATTCAAGAGCACGGTGGTGGTGGAGGGTTGATCCTGGCTGGTGCCCACCAAAGCCACTCCATCACTCCCCTCCTCTGGGCAGGGGAGAGAAAACACAACCAAAGTCTCGTGGGTTGAGATAAGGACAGGGAGAGATCACTCACCCCTCACCCTCATGGGCAAAACAGCCTCGACTTGGGGAAATTAATTTAATTTATCACTAACAGAATCAGAGCAGGATAATGAGAAATACAAACCAAATCTTAAAACCTTTCCCCTCATCCCTCTCTTCTTCCTGGCTCAACTTCACTCCCCATTTTCTCTCCCTCCACATTCCCAGAGGCACAGGGGATGGGGACTGGGGGCTGAGGTCAGTTTATCACCCTCACGCCCTTCCCCTGCTCCAGCCTGGGTCCCTTTCCAGGGGTGCAGGGGACTCCCAGCTCTGGCACCTGGAGCAGCTCCTGCCCCTCCTTCCTCACTGCCCTGCGGGGCTGCAGAGCTGCTCCTCTTCCATTTCCTCACTCCCCTGTCCAGCTGAAGTTGTGCAGGGGTTTTTTTTTACCCCCTTCTTGACCCTGTTATCGCAGAGCTGCTGCCACCATCTCTGCTGGGCTCAGCTTGGTCCATCCTGGAGCTGGAATTGGCTCTGTGGAAAATGAGGAAAATTCCCAGCAGCTTCTCCCAGAAGCCACTCCCACTACCAAAACCTTGTCAAACAAACCCAAAACGGTTGTAGAGAGGAAATTCTTTTGAAATGCATCAGCCACAGGACTGATTTCTTCCCCACCTGAGGAAGGCTAAGGAAGGGAGCCCGACCATGTGGATATCCCGTGGTTTGGCTGCCTCTTCTTTCTCTCTCCTGAAGGATCCCTGGAAAAGCTTCAAGCTGAGCATTAAAAAGAGGGGCTCAGGGTGTGAGGTCTGCCTGCAGCACTGCCATGGGAGCGTGGAAAGGAACACAGAATCACAGAACCACAGAACCACAGAATCACAGAACCACAGAATCACCAGGTTGGAAGAGACCTTCAAGATCATCGAGTCCAACCTCTGTCCTAACACCTCAACTAAACTAAACCATGGCACCGAGTGCCACATCCAATCTCTTTTTAAACACCTCCAGGGATGGTGATTCCACCACCTCCCCGGGTAAACCATTCCAATACTTTATCACTCTTTCTGTAAAAAACTTTGTTCTAATATCCAGCCTATGTTTTCCTTGGTGCAACTTAAGACTGAAGGCTGCTGAGTTGATTGTCTGAGAATTTGTCACTTTTGGTGTCAGCGCTGCTTGTCCTGAGCTGGGTCATCAAAATGAGGTGGCCCAAGACCCTGGGAGCCTCCCAGTAGCCCTGGAGTTTGTCAGAACTGGAAAGAAAACATAAAACAATGCCTAAGACAAGGTAAAAGCACTTCCAGCAAGCCTGGAGCTGCTTCCTCCTTGGAGGAAATCCACTGGCATTTGCACTGGGAAGTGAGGAGCAAAAGCTCCTGCCTGGGCAGCACTTCCAGGGCTGAGGGTGGAGAAACCACTCGGAGGAAAACACCTCCAGTGGGGTGTCCTGGAGACCCAGGAAGGGCAGCACTGGGAATTTGGATATTGTGAAAAACGAAGTTCACTCTCCTGTTAGGATTGAAAAGTTGAATAAAGGACAGTAAGGGACAAAGAGAATAAAGCAAAAGTCACAGCGCTGGGTGCTTTGGTGCTGAGCCAAGAGCACCCTGCTCTCCTGGGGACTCCCTTTACATACACATGGACTTTTTACATATTCATAAACAATTATACATATTCAACACCTTTCCAGGAACAGTTCTCCTCTTCCCCAAAGCAGCAGAGTGCTGTGGAGATAACTCTCTTGGTGATGAATATTATCTTACTTGCTGGTCCAAGCAAATAGTTCATAAGCATAGCTATTTCTAAGTTTTTGGTTGAATAAAAAAGTATTAAAAACCCCATCTTCACAACCAAGCTACCTTAAGTAGTATCTATTTTGTAATAAAGCTAATATATATAGCTATATAACATTTATTTGTGACAAAGCCACTACTTTTAACATTACTTATTTTAACATTTGCAGAAAGCCAATATTATAGCCTCTATTTATCACAGATATATCACATCCACATCCTGGCGGCCAAGTGACAAATTTGTTCCCTCCTTTTCTCCTCAGGGAAAGCGCCCTCAGCCTGTGATCCCGAGGATCTGCAGGGAGATCGGGTTATGGGAATTCTTCTGGCCACTGGGAATGTTTCCTGAACAACCCCAGTTATCAAACCTACCCAGAACTCCTGCATTTCCAGCTGTGTCTTAGGGCAGTCACAGCTGGCAGCAAACATTTCTTATTTTCTTCCAAGGACTTTATATTTTACCTGAAAGAAATGACAGGGCAGGGGAAGAAAGTTCATGTTGTTTGCAGATCCCAGTGAGACAGGGACTTGGGGAGCACAGAAAGCAGCTGGAACTTGACTGGGTTTAATCTGTTTGGCTTTTATTAATGTGACAATGCCTGGAACAACCCAGGGCTTCTTGGCCAAAAGGGAAAGGTGAGAGTCTCTGAGAAAAAGCAGTTCCTACAATTTTGTAAGAAGATCAAAATCCTGTAACAAATACTTCCTTCACATTTAACTGCCTCATCTTTTCTGCTGCCAAATCCACCTTTAATTCACTTACACCAGCAAAATTGTATCCACATCATCCATCACCAAATTCTTGAAATCTTCCATCCCATTGCACCATTTAAAAAATATTTATACCTCTGCACAGAAGAGATTTTTTTACCTGACAAGAGTAAAAGCTTCCAGTTGAGGCATAAAGAATTGTAGGAGGAAGCTGTTTCCTGTGCCATCCATATAAATCCCAGATTCCAGCACGTGCATTTTGAATAAATGTCCCTTAAAAGCACAGGTGAAACAAGGCCACCTTCCAAAGCAAAACTATTTTTAAAAAAAAAATTATTAATTATGAAAATGATTATTAAAGGTGTGATTCTATTTCTGCCCAGCCCAGGCACCTGCTTTGCTGAATGCTGGGTTTATCCTGACTCCAAATCCATGTGAAGCCAAGTGGGAAAATGTCAGGAGAAAACAGGGATAGAGTCTCAAAAATTGGTCACGGAGTAAAATTTGTGGGTGGCTTTTTGCTGCTCCATCGATACCTCCAGCAAACCAAAAACCTTGTTTGAGTTTTCACTTTCAGTTTTAAATCTTTGATTTTATTACTCCTCTTACTCCATGTGGGGTATTTTTGGGGGGTTTAATGAGTTGGTTTTACTCCTCATTTATAGCAGGAAAGTTTTCATGTGTGACTCTTTTTGTTCTAAAGCAATCCAACTGCAAATGGGCGTTTTCTGAAGCGGGGCAGGAGATGCAGAGCCACTGCTGGTGCCAGAAATCACCTGGAGCAGGAGAAGGATGAGCCCTGGAAAACAAAGGCTGCCACAGAGATTCATCTCCAAGCACCACTTCAATCCAAAGCTAAATTTTCTTTTCAAGATTTTCCACTAGGACAAAAATAAGACCTTTTTGTTTTTTCATTTTTCATTTACATTTTCATGGGTTTTTTTCCCAGGTTGAAATTCACTCACCTTAACATGACTTTGTTCCATTCTGCAAAGGCATCTGTGCAAACCATTCAAAGCAAGCCATGCCTGTGTAGAAAATAAGATAAAATAGAATAAAATAGAGTAAAATAGAATAAAATAAAATAGAATAAAATAAAGTAAAATAAAGTAAAATATAATAAAATAAAATAAAACAAAAATAAAATAAAACAAAATAAAACTAAAATAAAATAAAATAAAGTAAAATAAAATAAAACAAAACAAAATAGAATACATCTTTCAATTCTGGGCAACCAGTAAATCACAAGCTCTGCAGTGGGCATTGTTTCCACCACAAACCTTTTCTCTGAGCAGTAAAACCCCTAATTATGTACAGGGCAAGGAGTTCCTCCAGCACCAGGGACAAATGAAACCAGGAATGTTTTCCCTGATAAAATGCACCTCTGTTCAGGTGTTTCCCACTTTTCTAAGCCAGCAGCACCCTGATAAATAGCAATAAATTGCTCTTTAGTCCTCAGTAATAACTCTCCTTGCTGCCAGAGCTCAGGACGGACTTAAATACGCATATTTTGAGCAGGGACTATTAAAAACAACCTTTTTTCTTTGCCTTCTGCAGTTTCTCCTGCTGATTGTCACAGCTGAGGAATTACCCAGGGCTGGGAAGGCTCTTCCTTCCATGCTGTTTTGGCAGCACACCCCAGCCCTGCCCTCCCACATCCCTGTCACTGCAGCCTTTGCCCTCTCCTGAGCAGCCCTGCTAAATTGGGTAGTGGTTTTGGAAGTGAACAAATTGGGACTAGAAAAAGACCCCAAGCTCATTTTCAATTTAGTCCTGAGCTCCTGTTTGAACTGGAGTAGTTAGGAAAGCAATAAATAGGCCAGGGCCATGGGGGAACAGCACTTGATGTACATTTGGGTCAGGGGCTACCACTAGGATTTCCTGAGGAAGCCAGACGATATTCGATTAAAAAAAAAAATCCCAACCACAAAAAAAGTTTTGTGTGGAGCATTTTGGCGAGTCACGGATACAACAATAACAATCAGCACTGCAAACAGAGCTGGGTGAGATTTAGAAGCAAGTTTCTTTTACCCAGTCACTTCCACATTGTAAATTTACCTCCCCAAATGTCTCAGCTTGCAAATTAAAAAGGGCATTCCACACACTTTTTAATTACTATGGAAAGATATTAGTTGAAGCAAGCTGTGCACTTAAACTTATTTTTCAGCAAATTCTCTAGGTTAGCAATATTAGATGGATTAACTTACTTATAAAAATATAAATAATTTAGGTAATACAAATCTTATTAGCGATAAGTCAATAATAAACAACAAAATTTCGGTCCTCATCATTTTTACATAGATCCTTAAACTGCAGTCAAGGTTTTATTACCCAAGTTTAGGAGAGTTACATAAATAGAGAAAATAACAAATCTCTCTGTCCTTTTTTAGTTCTTCTGCCTTGTCCTTTAGATGATTAAGACGGAACATGCAGACTGAAATTTGTTTTTTTAAATGGAGTTTATCCATCATTTGGATTTTGGTGGGCTTTTAGTGAAGTTTCCTCTGCTTTTCTCATACGTGGGTTGTAAACTTATATTAAAACAGGCAAGGCTGAAGGAAGAACAGAGATTTAGGTGGGATATTGGGAAGGAATTGTTCCCTGGCAGGGTGGGGAGGAGCTGGGCTGGAATTCCCAGAGCAGCTGTGGCTGCCCCTGGATCCCTGGCAGTGCCCAAGGCCAGGCTGGACATTGGGGCTTGGAGCAGCCTGGGACAGTGGGAGGTGTCCCTGCCATGGCAGGGGTGGCACTGGATGGGCTCTAACGTCCCTTCCAACCCAAATATGGGATTCTGTGAAGAAAAGATTCCTGTGCTCGGACTGGAAGGTGAGGAATTTACCTGCAGACACATTCCCTGGCATCAGGGCACGTTGGGAAGCATTCAGCCCATGGGGCACCCATTTAGTGGATTTGCTCCCACAGAAATTTCCTTGCTAAAGGTTAATGAAAAATATTTTAAAAATATAAAATATGACCTTAATCCCATCAAGTGCAGCACCTGGGGCATCACAAGTGAGACTCAAACCTCGTCTTTGGCAGAACAGTGAAGGGCTGCTCTCAGCATATCCTGGTTCTTTCAGGGGACATTCCATGGGTTGATGCTGTTCCTGGTTTGTCCCAGGGACCCCCCAGAGCTGCTCCATCACTCCCTGAGCTGGACAGGGGCACAGAGAGAAGGGGCCATGGTCAGCTGCTCAGTTCATCATCACCCTTTGTTTGTTCCTCCTCAGGCACTGGAGCCCTGCCCTGCCCCAGCACAGCTCCTGTGGCAGCCAGTTCTCCACGACCCTCTCCAAGGTGAGTCCTGCAATTTATTTTTACAGATAGATGATATTTTTATTTTAGAGGGGGTCCCTTGCTTCTTTTTGAAGCAAGTTTTAATGACCATTCATGATTAGTGGAGCATCTCTGATCATTCCTGCCCTGCCTTTTGAAACAACCAAGGGACACTTTGGTATTCTTGGAAGTAAATTTGATTAACATAAACAACAAATAACTGTTGGTCATCTTGATTCTTTCCATTCCTCCACAGCTGGACACTGTTTATCATCACTCTGGAGTGGAAATAAATAATAAAATAGTTCTCATGGAATGAATCATTCAAAGAAATGACACAGAAATACCAAAAACCCAAATATCTACTTTTGTTATCATAAAGACCAGGTCCTTCTCTTTCAAGGCCTTTCTTTAAAAATGGTGGAAAAACCTGGAAGGGCCTGCCAATATCTGCTTCAATATTAATTAGAATTAATAGATCATCACTGTATGAAGTGTTGTTTGCTGGTTAAAGCAGAAGCACTTTGGGAGATCACACCTTTGAATAATTAAGGATGCACTGGGGAAGATGAAGCACTTTAAAGTAGTGCTATCCAGTTCTAATAATAAATGACCAAAAGTTTGGATTAGAGGAGAAATGAAGTTTCTGCTAATTGCTATTACAGCTGTTTTCTGTGACCGAGGTCACATCAGGATTCCAATAAATTTGATTATTGCAGATGCACAAACCACTGCCCAGAGAGCCTACAGGTAAATATTGCACCACTGGCTGCTCACTGTATCTCTTACAGACTTTGACTGAATTAAATCTCATTATTTCCCAAAAGAATTTCTAGTAAAGGCTACTCAGCCAGCACAAAATAAATTTATTTTGCATAGAATCATAGATTTGTTAAGGTTGGAAAAGATCTTTAAAATCACCAAGTCCAATCATCAACACCTTGAAATAGGTCCTGTAAAAAAGACTGATTTACACTGAAAAAGACTTTTCTATCTTCATTCCCTAAGGCAAACATGTTTCCTCTTCCCTCCCTGCTTCTCACAAGGGAATTGGTCCTTGGAAAACATTTAAAAAGGACTCAGAAAAAGGGTTTTACTTTCAGAGAAAGTTCTTAACGTGAACTCAAACGACTTCTCTTTATTCCTACCTCATCTGTGTCACCTGCGGTGTCATGTGCAGGTGTGAGAGTGAGGAGAAGGTCACAAAAACCCAAAAACGAGGGGTTTGGGGTTGGGATTTAGCAGGGACAGAGGGATGGGAGGCACAGGGGGGACAGACACTGCGAAGGTAAACAAAGCAAGCCCAGCCATTGCTTTTCACCCAGCAGCAACATTTAACCCGGGCTTGAAAAGGAGGAGGCTCACAAATACAGTGAAGTCATGTATTCAATTTTGCTCAACTACTGGTGTGAAATTTTAATCAAAAAACTAGAGAGCTCATTCAAAAAAGAAATTAGCGAAGAAAAAAAAAATTAAAAAAAAAAAAAAAACTTTGGTCGTCTCTCATCAGTGAAAACTGATTTAGTTATGCAAATTACCGCTATGAATATTAAACCACTGATGAAAGGTTTTTAATGAAGGGATCTTTTGTTTTGGAAATGCAAGGGTATATGCTTTAATTTCTTGCTAATTTACTGTTCTTTGATAATGTTCGCATTTTCCCCAAAGTGACTCCACTGATGGGTTTAATACTGTGAATAGAACTACAGGCCAACAATACTGGTTTTGACAAGCCTTCCCCTGTGTAACTATAGATCATGATTTGCAGCCCCTTATGCACAATTCTATTAGGGTGAATTTTGTCTACAGGGCTTTCCATGAAATGAATTCTCATTTTAATGTTAGCCTCCTGCAGTTTTTAATTTTTAATCTGTAATATGAAATTGCAAATTTTACAAACATCATTTGAAAAAGCCACTAGGACAGAACCGAATGCCAAAGTTTACATATTGCCTAATTAGACTGTTATGAGAAGCAGCTTATCAATGTCAAGCCAAAGATCATCAAAAAATCCAATTACTAATTTGAAAAACACATATATTTATAGGTTCATTTTGTTTAATTTGCATCCGATTAGCTTAATAATTGTTTAAAAATTGTATTAAGGTTAATAATTTTGGTTCAGTTAGCAACACACCTGGGCTGCCCATGTGGGTACCTCACCAAAAATAAAAACTCTGTGGTGATCCTTTCCAGCAGAAAGCACAGAGAGCTCATTACTCAAATGACAAGGCAATTTTAAATATGAAAAGTTATTAAATCCTCTCACTGGCCGCTCTTTTTTCAGCTGGGTTACTGGGCAGGACTGCTCAGGGCGGGCTCTCCCAAACCTTCATCTTACAGGGCTGGATGTTGAGTCCTGTCTCAGCAGCCAAGGTCTGCTCCAAGATCCTAACAGGGAATTTGGACTTTTAAAAGTTGGCATCAAAGGGGAGCAGAGGTGTGCAAGGCAAAGGGGTTGCTCCTCTTTAGGGGCAGTTTCAGTGCCACCTTGGAGGGGACATTTCTGACCACAGCAAGGGACAGGTCTGTGGAACAAGTCTTGTTGTTGGACTCAGTCGTAAAGGTCCTTGTGGCTGGACTCAGTCTTAAGGGTCTTTCCCAACCTAAATGGTTCCAGGATTCCATGAATTCCATGAAATAGGTGCCACATCCAAGGTGGCTTTGCAGTGTTGGCTCCTGGAAAGGTTCGTCACTCCCGTTCCTCCCTGAGGTTGTGTTGGAGAGGTCAGTGGTGCCCTGAGGAAACACAGGAGTTTTCCAAGGGGGAACTGCTGTGCCTATGGACAATGCTGACCCTCTGGACCAGTGCAGTGTGGACAGAGACTGGGAAAGCCACGGACAAACTGGGAAAGGTGGAGTGGGATGGTGGCATCCGTGTTTGTGAATGGGCCTCGCTGCAGCAGAGGAGCCTCTGGCCTGGAACTCCCCAGCCGAGCTCAGCCTGGGACTTCCCTCATTAAAACAGGAGCGGGGCCATCCCTTGCCTCGGGATCAAGGCTTTCCCTTTAGTTAATGGGAAGCAGGAGGCTTCTCCAGAGGGGGAACGCGAGCACCAAGCCGCGCCGGAGCGCCCTGGAGGAACGGCCGCGTCTCCGCTGACTCCGCTGGATCTTGGGAAGCAACTCTCCAGATGATCAAATTAGTGCTTGTGCCTGCCTCGCTCCCTAATTGGCACGAGGTGCACCAACTAATGAACAATGTGCACTGCAACGAAGGAGGCACACGCTGGAAGAGGAGAAAAAACGAGCTGGTGCTAATTGGTGGGCTCGACTTGGCTGGGATTAATCAGACGTTTTAACAGGAGGGCTACAAAGTAATGCCCACACCCCAAAAGGCACTGCAGCCCTGATTTGCATATGTATAATGAGCTGGATTTCGGTAAATTGTCAGGATTCCACTTCAACATAGAAAAGCTGAGGGGTTTTCATCTGGTCCAGCCCCCAAAAGTCTCGGCTTTAGTTTTAAACTTGGTTTCAGGCTTTGACTGAAGAGCTGCTCTCAGTGGGTTCAATTAAAATGGATTTGGCCCTTCACTTGCCTCATGGATGATTTCTGATCTGCCTGACCCTCCTAGAGGGGTTTCTCATTTCCCATTATTTAAAAATAGGTCATTGGGAGTTTTATGAACTCATGCGAAATATTAATTACAAAGTTCACCGGCGCAGTTTTGGTCAGCTGGTGGGACATCTTCCCTCAAAGAAAAACAAGGATTTATGGCAGCCAGTTCTTCTTCAGAGATTTACAGGATAAATGCTCCTAGGTGGTTGAGAAGAGCCTGGTCTAATCTAATTTACAGCTCTAATTAGCTCGTTTTTAGAAAAATCTGTTTGACCTTCTTGAGGGCAGTGAAAGCTGCATCTTTCCCTGGAATTCACAAACACTGCAATTTAGAGCTGCAACACGGAGAGCATCAGATCCAGATGGAGATGCAGCTCCCTCTGGAAGGAGCAGAGGAGAAAATCAGGAGTTCATTCCTGTGCCACACGGTAGCCACTAAAATTTCCTTCTATTCTTCCATCAAGCAGCCTGGAAAACTCTCAAATTGCACAAAACCCCAATTTTCATTCCACCATGCCAGCACTTACAGCTTGTCCTAGCAAATGCGATCCTCTCACTGAAGGAAATGATATTAAGGAAATTAAAAAGCTAAATATTAAATAAATAAACATTCTACAATAATTTCATATTAACATAACTTACTTTATAACAGTATTTCCATTAAAAAAGCTAAATATTAACATTAAATTCGCTTTTGAAATAAACTTTTACTTAGAATTAAATTGAGAAATGCAGAAATAAGCTTCTCCTTTTCAGATGGTTACAAATCTGTGCAGTTCTTTGATCTCCTACCACAAATAGCAAAAAATAGTATTTTTTTCTGGAAATCACAAGTTTTTGCTTAATGAAAGAGTTGTGATTTATTGTTAACAAGTTTCTCTTGTGGTGGAACATAAAAACAACTCCAATCCAACAAATTATTGCATCTGTCCACGTTTAAACTTGAGTTTAAACTTGAGTTTAAACTCCCCTTTCAAAGTGCTGCAGTTCAATTTGTCCAGGCCTCTCCCGGAGCTTGGACATTTGTGTTGAAGGATTTGATTCAGCATTTTTTAAACTGCTGCTCTGAAGTCAAAATCAGGTTTTTTAATTGCTAAATGGATATTGAGGAGTGAGACTTCTCTCACACAGGTCTTGTTTTAAATATCCACCTCATTTTAGAAGGGAAAACAAGCCATGAGGAAATCTCTGGCAAGATTTTTGTATCTAAATATCATAAAGTTTTAAAATGTAGCTAATTTTTTTTCAGATAATTCTAACATCAACACTGAAAGTGGTGCTAAAAGCACTGATTTTTTTGCCAGTGTTTCTTCCCTGATGCACACAGACACAGGAATATTTGTCCCAAAGTGCTTTGATTTCTTCTGGCTTTGGCTCAAAATATTTCCTGGGCAAGGTGATCCTGAATGATGCTGCTCAAAATCAGCAGTGAGGGGATATTGAAGCACTTCTTTCATGTTTTTATGGTGTCCTTACCCTTAATTCCAAATTCTGACTGGAGGTCTCCTGTTCAAACTGATGTTTTCAGTGAAATATAGAATGTTTTACTCATTGCTTCTTCTGCCCTCTGTCCTACAGAACCTGTGGCTATCAAACATCAGTTTGGGGCTATAGGGATGTATTTTAGCCATGCACAATCCTGAATTCTACTGGAATCTAAAATGTCCTTCTGGAGAAAAAATTAATATGGAGAATCCGCTTAAATCCGTTCCAGTAAAAAAGTTTATAATGCTGTAGATCAGAACAGGATTGGGTTTTTAGTTTTCCAATACATTGATTTTTCCCAGTTTTCAGTGTTAATGTCCATTGGTACTTTATCATAAAGATGACCCAGTGAGGCCAAACCATGATGACAGACAGGTCCTGACCTACCTGCCACTCACAGAGGCACAGAAACATCAATACCTGCCCTGAGCACCACAAAAACTTCCCAGGTGACCCCACACTCCTGACATTTAAATTCCAGATGGGTTTTCATTACCCTTTTTAGTACTACAGAAGGAAAATTCACTTTATGAGACGTTCAAGTTTATTTTATCCACAAATTCCAGCCTCTGGTTGCAAGCCTGAGAAAATTCACTAATTATGACTTTTGGAGTGGCAGGGAACCTCACATGGAATTTTTTTAAAAGGGTGGGAGTTCCCACCTGTCTCCAGGAATTTTTTTTTGTGACCTCCTCTGAGTACCAGCCATAAATTATATTCTAAAGGAACAGGGAAGGAAGCTGGAGTGGGAATCTATGGAGACAACATCCTCAAAGATCCTCAATTACCTGCTATCTTTCAATCTGTGAGAATTGCCTCCACCAGAGCCCAGCCTTTGGGAAATTACAGAATTTCCCAAAATTCTGGGGGTGTTTACAGCTCAGCTCCAAGGTTAACAACTGCACTGCTCCTGTTCTCCCAAAATAGCATCACACCTCGGGGTCAGGGCAGGAGAGGGATGCCATGGAAAGAGACAAATTAAAAGGTGCAAAATCCAAACCAATTCAATCTTTCTTTCCATATTTCATGTAATTAAGCAGCTCGTCCTGCTGTCAAGGAACTCTTTCAAGCCAAGAACTCGCAGAAGTCTGGAAGGAAATTGGATATGAAAGAGACTGTCAGGAAGAGGCAGAACTGTGGCATTGATTGCAATGCAGGGCTGAAATATTAAAATCCAGTTTTGTTGTCAGGAAGTTTTGAAGGTTCTGAAACTCTCTGTGACAATCAAGTTGATTTTTCAACCTTATTTATGCCGTGGAAGCAGAAAGCCCATCTATTTTTAATAAGTGTGGAGATGAAATTTGGAGTCTAGAGGGAGGTTCCCACAGGGAACGGATGTGGAGCAGTGACAATTGACAGCCCAGCAGTGACAATGCCATCTAAAGGATGTTCAAACCAACACCCCTGGAAAAATAATGCTCCTGCTTAAATAATAAATATCCTGCAGGGATTTAAAGGCCACGAGGATGTGGCACTTGGGGACGTGGCTTGGTGGTGGCCTTGGAAGTGTTGGGGTTGGACTTGATGGTTTTAGAGGGCTTTTCCCAACCTAAATGAGGTTGTGATATTAAATATCATCAACAGGGTGCTCTCTATTTAAACAAGATTGAAATTGTTTATTCTTTTTTACTTCTCACTCAAAATCACTGGAGAACTTATATTTTAAAAATTAGTAGATATAAAAGATATATAGATACATCTATACCCAGCAACTTGTAAATGCAGGCAGTCATGGATAAGTAAGGGAAACTTCTGCTTCCTGATTTTCTTATTTATGTCTCATTCATTTCTTTCTTTCTTTCTCTCCTTAAGAAAATCATCTGCCCAGATTAAAAATCGAAAAGATTGATGATGCAGAAAGTCTGCAATGAACTTTTCCTACCATGTTTCCTTTTTTTCTTTTTTTAAAATTTGTGTTGCCACCCAACCAACAGTGAAGATGAAACACTGCAGAAATCATAGAGAAGATAATTTGAAAATTTTCTGGGGAAGAAATTTCCTCGAGGAAAGAGATTTCTTTGGCTGACTGCTCAGGTAACAGATCTGTCTGAGCTGTCCCTCAGAATTACCTGCCCTGAGGTAGATTTGCAGGTTCAGGTTTTCTGAGTGGAAATGTAGCTGCCCACACAAGACATCTTTATCAAATTTGAATCAACAGGAATTCATGTTAAATATCATTTCAACAGAGTGAATCTCCTCTGGAAATGTCCTGGATGGTGAGGAAAGCCATGGTCTGGGTGGCTGCAGTGTCCCCACAACCAAATCCCCACAACCAAATCCAGGTTTATGTACATAAAATTCATCAGCCACGTACCTTAAACTCCTGCTGTTTTCCCTGGCTGGCTGCAGAACATGCCCAAAAATGACACATCACCACTTCCTGAGAGACTGCCACACATTAACCTTTTTGACCTTACCAATTCCCATCCTGCCTTGTCCATCTCTTCACAGAACAGATCTGCACTTCCATAGATCTCCATAGGCTCCGTGTTCCTGGCACTGCAAAAACTGGGATCTGGCTTTGGAGATCTCTCCAATTCCTACAAAAGCAAGGGGATGCACTCCCTGAGGAGAGACTGCTGCCTACCTTAGAGAAGGCTGGCACCAGGATTCCTTCTCAGTCTGGAGACCAAATCCAGAGAGCAGCCTGGGAAAGTGGGAATGAGAGAAGCAGAGGATTCCTGATAGTTTTGGCTGGAAGGGGAGAAACCCCAGCTCTGGAGAATTGAGGGATTTAATCTGAGCTGAGCTCCTGTTAGATTTGAACTAGGACCAAGTCCAAAGTGACAGATCAGTGACTGGAAAAAAAACCCCAAACCACTTGTTAGAAGCAGAAAAATATTCCTGTGGATCCTTGTATTTCCCAGCCATGGCACTGGCATTGCTTACACAAAGGAGACAGTTTGCATTTTAGGAGAGATGGTAAAATTTGCTCTCCTCTGAGATTTCAAGGCTAAAGTTTTGGAATGACATGATTGGGAAACAGAGTTTAAAAAAACCCACAAAAAACCCACCAAAAAACCAAACCAAACCAAACAAACCCCACCATAACATATTCCAGTTCTCATAGCAACCACAGGAAGCTGAAGGGAATTCTGCACCTGGGATGGAGCAACCCTGGATGTACGGACAGGCTGGAATTTTCACACTAAAATTAAGTAGATTTTAAAAAAGTGCATTCTAATCTGATAAATGATCTAATCTAATTAGATCTAATTAGATCTAATCTGATCTGGATATGGGCACAGCACATTCCACATAATAAAAACCAAACAAGCAAAAAAATCCAATGTAAATTTAAAAAATAATCTCACTATTATGTCACATCTGAGGTTTGAAGTCTGACCATTACCCAGTGCATTTCATCTGTTTTGCATTTTGAAGGGAACAGACTTCACAAACGTGAACTCAACTAAAGAAAGGGGCACTCAATCTCATTCCTAAAGAGGAATTGAGAACACTCAAACACAGCCTCCAGCTGGGGTCCCTTACAAGGACCTGGAGGGGCTGGAGGAGTCCAGGGAAGGGAACGGAGCTGGGAAGGGGCTGGAGAATTCCTGAGGGAGCTGGGAAGGGGCTGGAGAATTCCTGAGGGAGCTGGGAAAGGGCTGGAGAATTCCTGAGGGAGCTGGGAAAGGGCTGGAGAATTCCTGAGGGAGCTGGGAAAGGGGCTGGAGAGGCTGAGGGAGCTGGGAAAGGGCTGGAGAATTCCTGAGGGAGCTGGGAAAGGGGCTGGAGAATTCCTGAGGGAGCTGGGAAAGGGGCTGGAGAATTCCTGAGGGAGCTGGGAAAGGGCTGGAGAATTCCTGAGGGAGATGGGAAAGGGGCTGGAGAATTCCTGAGGGAGCTGGGAAGGGGCTGGAGAATTCCTGAGGGAGCTGGGAAAGGGCTGGAGAATTCCTGAGGGAGCTGGGAAAGGGCTGGAGAATTCCTGAGGGAGCCGGGAAAGGGGCTCAGGCTGGAGCAAAGGAGGCTCAGGGGGGACCTTGTGGCTCTGCACAAGTCCCTGACAGGAGGGGGCAGCCGGGGGGGGTCGGGCTCTGCTCCCAGGGAACAGGGACAGGAGCAGAGGGAACGGCCTCAGCCTGGGCCAGGGGAGCCTCAGGGTGGATATTGGGGAAAATTCCTGCATGGAAAGGGTTGTAGAGCATTTGAAGGGGCTGCCCAGGGTGGTGTTGGAGTCTCCATCCCTGGAAGTGCTCAAAAGCTGTGTGGATGTGGCACTTGGGGATGGCTGCAGTTGATATTTTGGGTCTTTTCCAACCTTAACAGTTGCAATTCCAACTCCTCTGCTGCAGGACCATTCCTAATTCCTCACACACCACATAAACACAGAGGATTTTAAGTCAGGTCTAAAAGCTGCACAGAAGTTTGATGCCCAGGCTGAATTTTCTCTGTTTCTGCATTTAAGAAGCCCTCAGTCTTGAAGACAAATTACCTGTAAAAGGTCCTAAATTCTATCTCTAAACCACATCGACCAGAGAGGATGAACCTTAGAAATGAACTCGTATTATAGCATCAATTACATTCTTAAAACCAAAAACCCACACCAGTCCCCAATTGTTTAAAGTTTAATGACTTAGAAATCTGCACTTTTCAATACAAGCTTCATTTTTTAAAAAAACAAACTTATCAAAAATTCAGCATCATAGTTCTGCTAATACAACTGTAATTTTTTTTTTAAAGAATATTTACAGAACTCCAATGAAAAATAAAACTTAAGCAGAGGAAAATTTCGGCAGAAAATAGCTTCAGCTGGCAGTAATATGGCTTCCTGATTGCTGAACTGATCAACAGGAAAAGGGAGAGAAATACTGGCATAACAAAATGTATTTCGTGTTTGCAGCTTTGCACAAGCACCCCATGGTTTAGGAACCACCACACATTGGCAAAGCTACTAAAAAAAATATCTACCTCCTATCTGTAAACACATTAAGAAATATATTTTTGTAAAGCAACCATAAAATTATCAAAAATCTGAGCTTAAAATCTGAGTGCAAATCAATTCACATTAAAAAAATGTAATTGGAATTACTGAATTGATTTAAAAATTGGTTCTGGGACTCTTAAGGCTATTTCTGTGTTCTTCTGCTGGATCTTGTCTTCCTGTCCATCCCTCCAGTGCTCTGAGCTGCCCTTGCATTTTCTTCTCCACTTTCTTTAGTTTTGTTTCTTCTTCCTCTTTGTAGAGACCCATTTTCATCATTCCCTATTTGGACACAGAAAAATGTCAGTTTGTATCATCAATCAAACATTTCCCACAAAATTCCATCTTCACCTACATTGTTTTGACAGGAAATGTCCCCAATGACAACATTCCAAAGATTACATCTCCGAATTCAACAAACCAGATACCAACCCCACACTTCTGCACATCCAATATCCTTTAAGTTGGATCCCTGAGGATTTACAGCTATTTCTGAAAGTAGGTTAACATTAATGAGAGCACCAAAACCAATTAGCTGCCATTTGAGCTAAAATTCCTTCCACTGATATGTAAAACTAAAACAGAACCAACACCAAAGTCCTGCAAAAGTGGAAACAGAGGGAGTTTTAGGGCAGGAAATTCCTCACTGTGTAGCCCTAAAGAGTTGCTGTCATTTCTACTTCAAGGCATTCATTTGATAATATTTTCTAATTGGGAGTTTTTAAGTCAAGCTGAAAATTCCAGGGAATATTTCAGGTGGCCAGCAGGACTGGGGCAGTGATAGCCCCCTGTCCTGGGCACTGGGAAGGCACCTCCAGTGCAGTGTCCAGCTTGGGTCCCTCACCTCAGGAAGGACATGGAGGGGCTGGAGCATGTCCAGAGAAGGGAATGGAGCTGGGGAAGGCTCCGGAGCACCAGGAGCAGCTGAGGGAGCTGGGATCTTGGATCTTTTCCTACCTCAATGATCCCATCCCCTGTGCTCTACATCAGCAGCCCCCAGAATTCTGCACACACCACTGTTGTATCTACACATAACTCAGCCAAGCCTTACAAAGGAGAAAGCCAAGCCTTGCCTCACCTGATTTTAATCTCTTGGGTGCCACGTCCTCAGCTGGCAGCTGGCATTTCCTTCTGCGGGAAGCAGGGGCTGCCTGTGGAGCAGGGGCACCCTCCTGGCCTTTTCCAGACTGATTCTCTTCAGAGCCACTGGATGCTCCACTCAAATCCTGAGTTTCCACAGTGCTTCCATTTTCTGGCAAGCCACTGCTTTTATGGAGAGAAGTAGAAGAAGCTGCCTCTAAGGTGAATTCCACCTTCCTCCTGTTATTCCTCAGTTGCCTTGTTTTTCCCTGGCATGGATTATTTTCTAGAGATTCATCTTCACTTTCTTTAAGAATCCTCTTCTGACCTCTGCCTCTGGGCAGGTTGGGTTTTCCCCTGAGAGAAGTGGAAGTTGTTTCTTCACAAGTGGAAGAAGTTGTTTTCTTCCTGCCCACTCTTGATGGATTTTCTTTTGCAGGTGGAGCTTCTTCCACAAGTTTACTTTGTCCTTCAGGAATCCCATCCTTACCATCTTCTGGCAAACCTTGATGTGAGGTGGGGCTAAGAGCCAGTGAAGTGGTGGCTTGCCTTGAGCTCCCTTCTGAAAGACCCCTGTTTTCTTGGGAAGGAGAATTGCCCAAACTCCGTTGTGCTTCCCTGCTGTTATTTTTCCTACCACTTTGTTTTGACAGGCCCTGTTTTCCCTGGACAGAGGGGGCAATTTCTTTCCTTCTGCCTCTTCTCAGTTGATTTTCTTTTCCAGGTGGATCACAAGTTTCTAAGGGAACATCCTGCTCTTCTTTGGGAGCTTCTTCTCCATCACCTGCTGGCAAACCACGTTTCCTTTTAAGAGAGATGGATGTGGCTGTGTGTGATGCCAGAGCAGTTTCTTTCCTTCTGCCCCTTCCTGGTGGCTTCTCCTCTGCACAGGACACTGCTTCCAAAGGCACACTTTGTTCTTCATAAGCATCCTCATCTTTAGTCTCCAACAAGCCACATTTTCCCTGGAGAGGAGCTGAACTTTCTGCCTCTGCTGCCAGATCCATCTTTTTCCTTCTGTCCCTGGCTGATGCATTCACTTTTGCCTGTACGGTTTTATTTCCCAGAGCTGGATTTTCATCTTCTCTCTCAGCCATCTTTTTGTCATCCCCTTGCAGCACCCCACGCCTGGTTCTGACAGAAGGAGATCTGGTCTGTGATGCTGCAGCCACCTCGCGTCTCCTCCCCCGCCTCGGTGGATTGTCCTCTGTTGAACAGGGAGCAGCTTCCAAAGCTGATTCCTGCTCTTGTACAGCCTCATCCTTCCTATGATCTCCACTTACTGTTTGTTTTTCCACAAAGGCAGGACTAGGTATTTGTGGGATGGAATCAAGCTGCTTTCTCCTGCCCCTCCTCCTTACCTGTGAAGGAGGATTTTTGGAATTCTCATGTTGATTATTATTTTTGTCAGTCATGCCTTCATTGTGCTCAGGTAAACTCCTTTTTTCTTCAACTGCTTTGGAAGTGCTTTCCTCAAGCTGAAAATTAACTTTTTTACCTCTTCCTCTTCTACACATCGTTGCATTTCTTTGTGCTGGATTCTCCTGCACCATTTCAGTTTGCTTTGCATTAATTATTCCTCGTTCATTTCTCGTCCTCCTTTGAGCAGGACTGGCACTGTCTGCAGCAGGGACTGCTGTGGCACCTGGGCTGGGCTGGTCCTTCCTGGCTTGGGCTGCATCGACACAAACAGAGCCCAAGGAATCCTGGAGAGAAGAATCATCCACTTCTGAGTTAAATTTGGGAGTAATTGGTTTTAGGCTGTTCACATTTTCTTTAAGTTCATCAGTTTTTTGCTCCAAAGAGTCTTTTTTGCCTCTCCTGTTTCTAGCCCGGTTTGTTTCCACGTTCTGAGCACTGACTGGAATTTTGTTTGTCTCTGCAGAAGGTGACTCTGCCTTTAATCTTCGAGCTGCCTCTGTTGTATTTTCCTGAGCATTTTCTGTTTCACATCCCTGAGAGCCTTTCATCTCATTTTTCAGGTGGGATTGTGTTTCAGCATCAGTTTCAGCTGATGTCTCCTCAGTTTTCTGAATGTTTTGTGTATTTTCAAGTGCAACCCCACGAGTGCCTGCTTTCATTTCAGCCAAGTGCTTTCTGTTTCTAGTACATCTAAAAGACTTAACTCTTCTCTCTGTTGCCTTTAGTTCAAGTCTGGTGCCATTTTCAGATTCTTGTGCTGTGACAGCCTCAGGAGCTTTGTCACAAGTCTGTTCCTGTCTTTGTGGAACCTTTGGAGATGGGTCTTTACGAAGCTTTCTGGTTACTCCATGAAGTTCTGCTGGAGAAGGGGCTTTACCTTGGTCGTTCCTCGCTCGCCTCCCTGTTTTAGGTGGAATCACTGGTTCTGTGTTCTCCTCTCCTCTGCGCTTCCTCCTCGGTGACAGGAGCACTTCCTCACTGTCCTCTATCCCACTGTCATTAGCTTTGCTATCAGGTTTATTGGAAATTGTTTGCAGCTGACAAATTTCATTCTGAATGTTGCCAGGTCCTGTCTTTGTGCCTGGATCACCTTCAGTTTCTGACACCTCACCGATGCCACAATCCTGCAGGCCCTGTTTGGTATCTGCAGGTGCTTTTTGTAGCACTGAAGAATCTTCAACACAAGACTCAAGATTTTTGTTTGGATGTTTCGACTCCTTCAGCTCTTTCCTTTTACCTCTACCTGGTCTCTGAGCAGCTCCAGGTGGTTCTACAGATGAAACAATGTCAAGCCCTTCCTGATCAGAGTGCTTTGGAACAACTCCTTGCATGCAACGCTTTGTCCTCCTTCCTCTTCCCTTGTTTTCAGGTGTGATCGCTCCCATCTCCTCTTGGGTATCAGGACTCTGTAATTCCTTTAAATTCACACCATTTTCACACGGCTTTGCTGCAGCAGGAGGTAGAGCCTTCCTTGCTCTGCCCCTTCTTGGTCTCTGGGCAGGCTGCTCTTCACCAGTTGAGTCCTTCTGTTGAAAATCTTCACCTTGGGAAACTTTTCCTTTCTTTTCTATAACAAGGTAAAGAGCACAAACAAAAATCAGAAATTACTGTGCCTGAAAGTGAGTTTCCATTTTCCTAAGAAAGGCATCTTGCTCAAACAAGTCAAAAAATACCCTAATTTAAAAAGAAAGAAATACTTAACCAATTCCTAGATTAAAGCCCAGGCTTCTGAAGTTGTTTAATTCATTTGGGAGGTGTCAAAGGGAAAAGAGGATCTTAGCTCAGGAAATAGCTGGGCTCACTGACAGAGCTTTAAACTGGATTTGAACTCCATGGTAACATTAATGACTTTGTATATTCATTATTCCTCTAAGCAAAGTATTTGTACTTACCATGTTTATGACTGGAATTAGAACCAGGAAGTGTCATTTCTTCCTGAGAATCCATAACATTTACTGATCTGACCTAAGGGAATAAACAACAACTAATAAACGGATGAACTTATTGGAGCCAACCAATACCAGATGAATGTACAGCAATATTTATAAAAATTCTTGTCAAATCCTTTTTGTTATAAATGAAATCAATTAGTCTTATAACCACATCCATTTATCTGATAGAATCACACAAACATAGCAAACTTAATTCTTGCCATCGAGAGTGAAAGAGAACACTGTGGAGAAGTGTCTAAACAACTGCTCAAAGAGAGTTTGGGGTACTGAAGAGAAATTGAGTGTTCTGTAGTGTTTTATTGTAGTACTAAGCACTAAGCCCAGTGACACTCAGCATTTTACCCATGGAATATGAAAATCAAAACCACTTTTTCAGAAAATGATACTGGGAATGATGGCAGCACATCTCTCCACTGAAGATCAAGATTCTTCTCACAATAAAAACCAGCACCAGAAAGAACCAGGCTGGGCACAGACATCCCCAAACCTGACCCACTGGATGGAAAGCCTGACTTTTCCTACCTGTAATGGCCACTGTGGAATGGTGAATGAGATGCTGGGAAAGTCAATTTTATATTAAGCCTGTTTTTAATGCTACATTGCTGGTGATTCTTCAGACAATCTTAAAACACTCATTTGTGACAGGTCCCTTCAAATAAATACCATTTTAACACACATAAATGCAGCTGTCCCTAAAAAATGTTGCAAGATGTAAGATGTCATACTAGCAAGTCTAAATTCATTTCAAGCCCAGATTTCAAAGTCTAAAAACATCCCTTCCAAAAGCTGAAATGTTTTACCTTCATGTCCTCTGGGGTACCAAACATTTCTGTCACTCCAGCATAATCCACTTCAGAATCAGCAGATTTCTGCCTGGGTTCTGCCATGAGCCTTTGCAGCCCCACAAAATCCTCAACTGGTTCATATTTCTCTTTAGGAGACTTCATTAATCTGCTAATTCCAAACATGCTTTCCACGGGCTCAACTTTCTCCTTTGGTGTCTGGAAAATGCGGGTGATCCCAACCATGTCCTCCACGGGTTGGGATTTCAGCTTTGGGGCCTTCTTGGTTGAAGTCACACCTGGCACAGCTTTTACTGCTTCCCTGCTCTCTGCTGGAGTCTCCAGCAACCTCTGCAAGGCAATTTCATCTGTGGCTGGTTCCAGCTCTTGCTGTGGGGTCCTCCTGAGCTGCTTAATGCCAGACAGGTCCTCCACTGGTTCTGGCTTCTGCTGTGGGGTCCTCATGAGATGCTTGATGCCTGACAAAGCCTCTTCAGGCTCCAGTTTCTGATCTGGGGTCTTCAAGAGCTGTTTGATGCCTGACAAAGTTTCTACAGGCTTTGTCTTCTGCTTCGGGGTCCTCATGAGGTGCTTGATGTCTGATAAAACTTCTACAGGCTTTGTCTTCTGCTTCGGGGTCCTCATGAGGTGCTTGATGTCTGATAAAACTTCTACAGGCTTTGTCTTCTGCTTCGGGGTCCTCATGAGGTGCTTGATGTCTGATAAAACTTCTACAGGCTTTGTCTTCTGCTTCGGGGTCCTCATGAGGTGCTTGATGTCTGATAAAACTTCTACAGGCTTTGTTTCTGCTTCGGGGTCCTCATGAGGTGCTTGATGCCTGACAAAGCCTCTACAGGCTTCAGTTTCTGATCTGGGGTCTTCAAGAGCTGTTTGATGCCCGACAAAGCCTCTACAGGCTCCAATTTCTGATCTGGGGTCTTCAAGAGCTGTTTGATGCCTGACAAAACCTCTACGGGCTCCAATTTCTGCTTCGGGGTCTTCAGGAGCTGTTTGATGCCTGACAAAACCTCTGCAGGCTCCAATTTCTGATTTGGGGTCTTCAACAGCTGTTTGATGCCTGACAAAATCTCTCCTGGTTCTGACCTTCGCACAGGGGTCCTTAAAATCTTCCTTTTGCCTGACATGACCTCAACTGGCTTCAACTCCTGCTTTGGAGTCCTCCTTTTACTTCCCGATTTCACCAGAGATGCTGGTTTTTCTGGAATTACTGCCAAACTGTTCACATTATCTTCATGCACAGCTTTTCTTTTTTCTGGAGTTTTTGTGGCTATTTCATCAAACATAGATGGAGATGACTCCTCTCTCAGAAAGTGGAATATGCCTGAACTCTCTAGCTTCTGTTCTGAAGCATCTGAATTATTTAAAGGTGACACCATCATCTCTCCTGAAATAAGCAGTAGATTTATGTCATTTGGAAAATAAATTAAGCAGAAAATCCAAGCATTTTAATTGCTGTAGAACTAAAAATGGATTCAAATATAATCTTCTAGAAACCAAAATCCAAACATGTGCATAGGTTTGTTGCCATGTCTGAAGTAACACTTCAACGGTTTGAAGTTCCACACCAAATAAAATGAATAATAAAATATCCTACTCAGAAGGAACTACAACATTTTCTTCTAATACCTGATAAATCTCAATGGTTCCTTTCATGGGTCACTGGCTGCTTCACCTCAGTTTAGTCTGCCTAGGCTGAGATTGCTGCTAACCCATGATATACCTAAACATTCCTTTTTTTAAACCTACCAGATTCCTCAGGAGTGTGCAAGTCAGAAATGTCCCCTGCAGCACACGGTGGTGTGAACTCAGCATTCCAAGCAGCAGGCAAAGGTAATGTTCTTCCACCCTGATTTTCTGGAGTTTGAAACATTTCAGGCACTCCTAGAAATTGTATTTGGGGAAATGAGCACATGTTTTGACAAAAGAACTACACAGCTGGCAGAGTGAGCAGCAGACTTTAAAATCTCACCTGTGAAACTTTCATCCATATCCATGTTTAGCTTCAGCATGGGATTTTTTACCACTTTAGGGGCGTGTCCAGCAGATCTGACTGTGGTGGAATAAGCTCTACCTACAACTATAGTAGCAGGTGACTCTGCATGACCTGTGCTGAAGTGATCTTTTATTTTCTTCTCTGGAGTCTGCAGAGGTGAAGGAAAAAGAAAATAAAGAGTTATTAACCCAAGATTCTTCTTGGTGGAAAAGGTGGCCGAGCTCCTTCCATCATTTATCACCAGTCCTAATTAACTGGGAGATTCCAAATGACTGGAGGATGTCCAGTGCCAAGAAGGGTTGGAAGGCCCAGCCAGCCTGAGATTAAGAAAGGCAAGTCCTGCCTGATTTTTATGATCAGAGGTTAGACTCCATGATCTTGGAGGTCTTTTCCAACCTTAATAATTCCGTGATTCCTATTGTACATCTCTCCATTTCCCACTGATGCTGTGACAGACATCAACCCCCAGTTAACACCACACCAGAAAGTTCCAGCTTCTCTATCACAATCCCTCCAAGCTATTTGGTGGTCATGCAAAAAAATAAAACAAAGAAACACAGAAAAGGATACCTTTGGTGGGTGGTTTATCCTCTTCAGGGCTCTTCCTTTACGGACACTTTTTTTAGCAATCTTTTTGCAAGACTGTGGTCTTGCAACTCCCAGTTTTACCACTTCTGCCCAAGATTTTGCAACTAGAAGCAAATGAGAAAGAACCACTTTAACTCTCAGCTGTGTAAATGGAAGCTGACAATTATTTTTTTATGATTCCCATACATTTTCTGCAGTCTGCCAGAGGAAAATGCTTGTTATTATCTGACAACACCTCAAGTGTTCTCTGAAATATTTTCCATTTGAAAACCCAATTTCACCTTATGTTTAAGAAGAGTCCAAGGACCCAGTGTGGACAATGAGGTTCACACAGTGTCAAACACAGCCCAGATCCTAAAACTGAGCACTGACCCAATTCATTCCTTCCTCTGTTGTAAGGAACTCATTTTTCCCAACAGAAATTCACCACGAGCCTTTCAGCCTTGTTCATTATAGATGAGTTTTCCTCTGGTGAGATTTAACTTAAGAGAAATTGTTTCTAAGTGAAGTTTCTTTCACCATCTTCCTGAGGAATTTGAGTCAGGAAAACTATTTATTTATCCTGCATTTAGATCTACACAGGCTTCCCACAGTTTGTCTTGTATCACCTTCTCCTTGTGACACACTCCCAAAATTCCTGAAGCAAGGTTACCTTTACTGTACACAGCAGTGGGAGCAGGGAATTACAGCTGTGGAATAAATGAAGCTGGAAGTTGTAGGACACCTGCATTGTTTACTTCAGAAAAAAAGCTATCAGAACACAGGGATTATATAAAAGAAATTATTTTTTAAAGTAGAGATAAAAAGGGGAATGCTGTTCCTAAAGAAAAGGATGTTATTATTCTCTTGTCAGAATTGCTATGTCAGTCTGTAAATAAAAAGAACTTTGAAAAGCTGACATTGCCAGGATGTGCAGGATGCAGAGAAAAATGCCAAGCATCCAGGAAATTATCTGAAAAAGCACTGGAAACAGTTTTATTTTGAATCTGAAATTTTAAGAGCTGTGATGTTCTTTTCATGATACAGAAGGAATTGACAGAGTGATATTAAACAGCACATTACAAAGAGGTGGTGAGAAATGGAGTGCCATCAATATTTGTCAACAGCTCTGCTGCCATTAAAATGGACAGAATAATAAAAAGCAATAAAAATTCCTGGGTGAATGGGGAATTTGACTTTGTCAAACTGATTTCACTGATGAAAACAGGTGACAAATACACCCTACTTAAAAGTTTATTCAAAAGTCAAAACTTGAAGAACCAGAACTCTCCTAGTACAGTTTCCAATGCTGTCAAAACTATTTCAAATCAGTGCTCAACACTGAGAATTTTGAAGATTTGGAAGTAACACCCAGTTATGACCCTATTTTTTATTTCTATCTGTTATGTACCACCTCGAGTTGTTAAACTGAGTTCAGTTCCTGGACAAAGGTTGTGAGCCTTGTATAAAAATAAGGCACAAAGTGAAGCTGCATTGCTATAAAATGTTATGTTTTTTAAAACAAAATTGATGTGATAAATATGGTTTGGTTTAACACTACCTGAACTTGACAGACTTTAAAGATCACGACTCTAACCGTGCAAAGAGAATATTAATTTTACCATTTTTCACCTTCTGAACATTAAGATTTGTGTTTAAATGAGTTTATAGATGCTTTAATAAATTTGCTTTACGAACGAGAAAATGCAACACTTTGCACTTCCAAGAAGCCCAGCAGATTTCAGAAGATTCACCAATTATTTAGTGCATAACAAAAAAGGCCTTTTCCAGTTGGGTTCCTGTATTTTAAAGCATGAAAGTGAATATTAAAAATCATCTGTTGAAACTGACCTAATAAATTGGCACTGGAGGCACCACTTCTCCTCTTGGCACTGAGAACAGCCACAGCCCCACCTCTGCTCCTCATGGCAGTGCCCTTCACACCCAGCTGGGCACTTCTGGCTGACTTGGAGGGTGTCACTGTCACACAGGCTTTGGCATCCTGGGCAGCAGGAGAAGATGTTGGTGTTTTCCCTTGGACAGCACTTTCCTCCTTTGGATCCACGTCTGGAGTGCCAGCATCCTTCTCCTCTGCAATTGGGAATGGTGTGGGGGGCCGGGAGATGGAGAAACGCCCTTTCCTGAAAGGGGCTGGAGAGTCTGAAGGAGCTTTGGGTGTTGCCTTCCCTGAGGGAGGGGTTGAGGCACCTGGGGACTGCTGGGCTGGGGAATGTTTGGGTGACCTTTTTTCTTCCTGGTAAAAAAGATAGACATTAGTGAATGGAGGATATTTCCTTCTTTTTAATGAGGTGATCTGTCCAGGGAAACCCTCCCTGAGACCGGGATTATTTTACTTTTTCAGGAATGATATAGGAAATGATTCCTAAACTGTTGATCAAGTTTGGGGCTAAATTTGGCAGGAGGGTTTACCTTCCTTTTGATCCTCACCCTCTCCCATCCTTCCCTTCATCCATCCCCAGCCACCAATTAAATCATTGTATGTCAAATTCCGATTCAGATTGATTGATTTTTCATTTTTAGTCTGATTTTTTCTTGTGTGTTTTACCCATCCAGTAAGTAGCAGAGTGACCTTGCCAATGAACTTTGTGGCACTTTCACTTTAAAATAAACCTGGTTTTGCTGATGCCTTTGCTGATGATTCTTTGAGCATCCCAAAACACTCATGAGCAACATCAGCATGCATCACACAATGTTTACTACTCATTTTGAATTAATAAATAATAAATACATACATAATAGGATTTATAAGTTCTGATCACAGTAATGGACTCAGCAACTTGATTGCTCTTAACATTTACCTGATCTATCAAATGCTTCAACCCCTGAACCTTTTTGAGCACAGCCCGAGGAGAGTTTGCATAGGGTAAACTCCTCCTGGCAGGGAGAGCTCCTCTTTTCAAGGGAGAGTTGGGAGGCAAACTTTTATCAAAGAGTTCTGGACTCAGATGACCACCAAAAGACACTCTTTTTCTTTTTCCCAAAGTTTGAGGGAGCATTTCACCACTTCTCTTCTTCTGAGAGATTCTTCTTGTCTTGCCTGAAAAGAACAATTGAAAATATTTTTAGATTATCTAAGAAACCAAGGCAGCATTTTAAGCCTTCCTTGTGCATTTCAAAGTTGGAAACAAACCCAAAGAAAGTTGCCTTAAAGAGAAACAGATTCAATCCAGGGTATTTTATACATATTGTGTACTGTAATGGTCAAATATAACTCCATGATAAATATTTTACAATTAGTGTCAGCAATTGGTTCTGCATTTTATCCAAGTGGAAGAATTCTTAGAAAAGTGTTACAGAATTTCTCCAATGTAAAAAACAAGGCAGGGGATTCCAATGTATTTACCTGAGTCTTCTCCATGCAAGAGGCCAGGAGTTTCAGTTTCTGAGCCAGGCTCAGTGTCCTTGAGCTCAGCAGCACTTCCAGACCTTCTCTTGGCTGATGGTCTCCGAGGTGTTGCAGCACTGGCATCTTCCAAATCCTGGTTTTGGTGATATCCCTCCATGGCCAGCTCTGCTGGTGTCCCACTGGCTTTTCTGCTTGAATCAGGATGTTCCTGGCCAGAGTTTGTCTCCAGTGCTGCTTCAGTCAGCACTCCAGAGGTCCTTGGCCTTCCTCTTTTCCTTCCAGAGTCAGGGGTCTCCCCAGCAGGAGATGCCATTATCCCTTCTGAAGCCGGTGCCTCTGAATGGACACTTTTGTCCAAGAAATTTTTACTTTGCCTGATGTTTCTTCTGGGACTCTTGGAATTAGAGAGAGAGGCAGGGGTTTCACACTGCCCCACCTTCGAGTTATCCAGGTTTGCCTGATCTGAGATTTCTTTCAGCACTTCTTGGACAGGTTTTCCTGGTGTTTGTTGTTTGCTGTTTCGTCTTTGCTTTAAGCATTTGTCTTCTGGCAAAGGCAGTTGTGTGTTACCAGTTCTGCACACGGAATCTTCCCCTGGAGCTCCAGCTGGGGTTTCTGCAAGAGACTTCAGTTTCAATGACCCACGCCGTGGGGCTCTTGGAGTCTCAGGATTTCCAGGATTCATTCTGGTGGTTTCTTTGGGAGGTGACACGAGCAGAGACCGAGGGCTCTTCCTCCGGGGCGTTGGTGTGGACAGCACACATTTCCCTCCTTCAGCAGCACTGGGAGGTGTGGGGCTGCTCATTGTCCCTTTAGCTGGACAATCCAACCTTTCTATGGAGCACTGCTGCAGTGAGAACAGGGAATTCCTGTGGTTCTCCTTGCTGGGTTTGGGTGTAACTGCAGTACCTTTGGATCTGCCTGGTGTCCCTAATTCCTTAGGATCCTGCAAAGGACTCTGAGTGGTATCTCCTGACACCTCCTTTGAATTGGGAGTTCGAGGACTCCTGGTAAAACTCTTCCTGGGAGTTCTTCCTGCAGCTGCCAGCTGCTTAAATCCTGGGCTGTTTCCTTCTCCTCTTCTTACAATTGTACATTCTTCAATATTTTCCCTTTTGCCTGTTTCCTTTCCTTTAGTCAGGCTGCCCAGATCAAAAACACAACTCGGGGATGAAATGGGAGCATTTGGTTCTGGCAGAACACTCCCAGGGTCTCCTTTTGCAGCTTGTTGAGAGGCACTTCTCCTGTGCAGAGGTTTTTTCACTTGCAGCTCATTCTTTGCATTTTCATAGAGTTTAGTAAAGGGAGACATTTCATTTTGCTTTTTAAGAACATGATGTATTCTCTGTGAAGGTTTGGGTGTTCGGAGTTTGACAGGGAAAGCTTCAGGAAGATTTTCCTCTGGAGTTTGTTTATTTTCATTGGCATTTTTTTCTTCACACTCAGCATTATCTACAAAGTAAGCAAAACATAACAAAAATACAGACACAGAGTTACTTCAAAATTGTAGAACTACAAATATAAGTTCCATAAATAGAGATTAAAAATTCCTTCTTTTCCCTCCCAAGATGGTCAACAAGGATCTACTGAAATGGAACACTTGGAAGCAGCCTGGGCTTTTTGCACTGGAACAGAAATCTGTCAGAAATTATAATAAAGAACCTTCTCTGAAACTCAGGGTTATTTAAGGTAAGAAGGATGGGAAGGTGAAGCCCTGGCATTTAACCAGTCTATGGGTTATAATGATCCAAAATTAGCAGCTCTGGATTTTTCTGGTTCTACAGGAAACAGCTCCTGTAAACAATTATTTCAATATCTACCACCTACCTCCAAAATTACACTTGTTTCACTTTTTTGTTAGGAAATACTGCATGAGAGAATGCAGTATTTGTTTAAAAAGGTGTAGCTGTAGGTCAGCAGATAAGTTCAAGTTAAATTTTAATGACAGAGGTGAATTCACATCTGTCACTATGAGATCTAAGTGTGATAATTACTGACTTAGCAAAGTGTTCTCAGATTGAGAAGTCTTAAAGTGCCTTTTTTCCCCCTCCTTTAACCTTGTTTTAATTCTCATGCTAAGCAAAATGCAGTTAAGGGGACAAAAGCAAACAAAGTCCCCAGAAAAGAGGAACCAACCTGAAGCATCAAGACTTTTAGCTCCTGAAGTTCGTTTGTGTAATAATTCCACTCCTGCCACCTGCTGAACATGAAGAACCTGTAAATTTGTACAACATTACAGCAGAGCAACAAAGATTTTACAGTTTGGCTTTCAATTCTACATTGAAAAAAACTACTTATGAGAGACTATGCATTGTCCCTAAACAGGCTTTAAAGTATTCAAATTAAATCCTTGAACTTTGCAATATTTAACATTGACTAATACATTTGAGACTCTAAAGAGGAGAAGTTTATCTTGTTTTATCATTTAAATTCTGAGCTGTCAAAGCAGTGGTAAAATAAGAATAAAAACACTCGAATCTCCCCTTCTTGCCAGACCCAGTGGAAGAGTCACAGCTCTATGTATTAGTAACATCATGAATTATCAATTATCCTTTACCAAAAACTGACAAGTTTTTGACTAAAATTTAGACCAAAAATTACTAAATTTTGAAGAGTATTTATCTGAAGTTTATTTGTATTTTAGACAGAAAGGCACTTCAGGGCTGAAAAATTACTCCTAAGAAGAAAAGGGAACAGGAAAATAGAAAACCATATCACTATTACCAATGTATTTGTAAAGAAAATGCCCACAGGCACAAATTTACCTGCAGAGTTTCATCTTTTGGAGACCTGGAACGCCTCTTCTTCGGAGTTGATTGCAGAGGATATTCAAACCTGAAAGAAATATTTTAAAATACTATTTTTTGTTTAATAGTTGATGACTTAAATTCCTGTTATTAAGAGGAATGACCCAGGAATAGTTGTCCCTTCCCAACAATGCACACATGTCAATTTGAAAAGCTTTAGCAACTTAAAACCACTTCCAATTTCCCCCTAAAACTGACAACTCTTGAAACAAAATCAGAATGATCTCTCTAGACAGTTCTATCTTTATTGATTCAGCTTGATGTAATACAAGTGATAAAAAGAGATCTTTAAACAATCCTGCCTCCTGATGAAGGCCTGTAAGACTTTATGAACTAAACGTCATTAATTTACACTCTAGAATCAAACAATTAGAGAGTTTGGCCCTGGCACCCACCTGAAAGAACGATCAATGATGGTTAGCACATCTCCATGCTTCAGGGGAACAGGCTGCTCAAAGCAAGCCCCGTTCAGCTGCGTGGGGTTTACTGTGCTTAAATTACTCAGGACTGCCTAAAAATCAAACAAAGGGTTCAGTGACAGCCCAGATGCACCGAGGCAATGCATATTTCAATAAAACACGAGCACCTCACCTCCTTGTTCTCATTTATCTCGATTTTGCAGTGCTCGTTGGACACCCACGGCAGCCGCATGCGGATGTCACACCCTGATCTCCTGCGGGGAAACACAAGTTCAGTTTCACACAGAACACAGGGAAAGCTGCTGTGGAATTAGGAAATTTCCCAACATTTTAGTTAAGAATGGTACAGCAGCATAATTGCTCAAATTTGAAGAAAATCTCTAATGCTTTTGATTTGCTGTTGGTCTTATCACTTATCACTTTTGTTCCCTTTCCCAGATTTCCTGATGTCAGAAACTTAAAATCAATCAATAAATAAAAGTAGTTCTGGCAAGGAAAGGACAAAAAGCAGTAATAAAATAAAGCTCAGCTTTCTACTCTTACATCAACCTTAACACCTTCCCTCCTCTGTACACCATTCCAAAACAAACATTTATTTTTGTAAATTAGCATTAAAAGATGTGATCTGCAAAAAAACACTCATTATTTCAATGTATGCAAGCAAATTCTCACCTTCCAAATAAACAAGAAGCTGAGGTGAGTGGAAAAATAATTCCATCAGTCCCATTCCTTTTAATGACAACGATTTTCCCATAGCGTGGCATCTTCAAATATAAAGAACCTTACCTATAAAAAACATCCAGATTACTCATCCTAATCACGTCTGACACGTTTATGAGAGTAAATTGATGTAAATGTTCAAGTTTTATTTTTGTTCCAGGGATGAGATATTTCCCAATGGACAGCAGAAGAATCTCAGTGCTGTTTACATGTGTTTCCTTGTGTAGAAAACTGGGAATATGTTTATATAAATTATTAGACTACTTTCAGGTATTCAGGAGGATTTTGCTGCCCATCAGAACCTTGGAAAGGTTCAGGAGCAACACAGATCATATTTTGTCCCATAAGCAACTTAAAAATTCACTCGTCCTCAGCTACACCCGAATCTTTCAATCTCTTACCTAGACGGAAATTCTCAGATTTAAATTTAAAATAGAGACCAAAAGACTGCAGTTGTATCCTCCAGGACAAGGAGGGAATGGTGGCATCAGCTCGCAGGAGCACTGACAGGAACAGCTGGGAAGAGGCTGGAAATTGGGCAATTGCTGATCTCTGGCTGATAGAGCTGAGAGGGAAGCGAGTGCGGATCTCTGCGTGCACAGATCACGGCAGAAGCAGGAGCAGCACTGAGCTGGCATAAGAGCCCCAAAACCACAGCACAAGCGATACGCTTTTTATGTATGTTCATATAATGCATTACTTAATGTATAAATACAATTGCCACAAGCGATCCTCAAGGAAGCATCTTTATAAACACTCTATATTTGAAAGCAGCAAGGTAAAACCAACGGAATTAAACGCAGTTAAGAGAAACCCTCATGGAATTTTTGGGTTGGTTTCATGCGATAAACATTTGTTGATAACAAGACACAACTCTGGGGCGAATCCGGCAGCCCCTTCGGCTTTTAGGGAACGCAAATAAATCCTCGGTGTCCTGCACCGAGAGCTCCCTGTCCACGGCACCCACCAACCCCTACGAGCCAAAAAAAGCCACAGGAGCTGCAGATGCTGAAGCTTATGAGCCTGGGCTCCGGGCGGTCACAGCCACCGGCGGGGAGGGGACAGGTAAACACCGGGGGAGAGGGGGGCAACAGCCATCATGAGGGGGTAGGTGGCCACCGAGGGGAAGATGTCAGGCGGCCCAACTCCTCCCCGCGGCCCCCGTCACCCCAGAACAGCGTCCCCCCGGCCCTACCCTCCTCCCCCGCTCTCCCACCCGTACCTGGGTCTGCCGGAGCCCTGAGGGGCCCCGTGTGGCGGCGTCCGGCGCGCCCCCCCCGCGCTCCCGGCACGGCGCGACGCCGACTGAGCCCTTCCCGCGCGCGCGGGACCTCGCACTGCACCCCCCCCCCACCACGTTTGTATCCCTCCGCCAGGCACCGGAACGGAACCCCCGGGAGCTGCACAGACAGACGGACCGGAGCGGCGGCGGCCGCCGCCCGAGCCTGCCGGCAGCAGCCATGGCCGAGGGACAGCACCGAGCCCGTCCGGCCGCCACAAGCGGCACCGGACAGAGGGACTCTTTGAGCTTTACCCCGTGCCGGATCGGCGGAAGGAGAAACGATCGTACCGAACTGACCGTTGGACATTCGAAAAGGCGCGCGGCGGCCTCTGATTGGCGGAGGGGGCGGCGCGCGGCGCGCAGCGCAGCCAATGAGGAGCGGCGAGGGCGGTTTGAGTTCAAACGGAGGCGCCGCCTCGCGGAGCCGGTCTCGCCTCAGGCGCCGCCTCCCCCCCGGCCCCTCACGGCCCCTCGCGGCTGAGGCGGGCCCGGACACGGAGCTGTGGCCGAACCTGTGCTTGTACCTGTGCCCCGTCCTGAGATCTGTACCTGAATCTGTACCTGTGCCCCGTCCTGAACCTGTACCTGGATCTGTGGCCGAACTTGTGCTTGTATCTGTGCCCCATCCTAAATCCGTACTTGTGGCCCAACCTGAACCAGTATATGAACCTGTGCTTGTACCTGTACATGAACCTGCACCTAAATGTGTACCCGTGCCCAAAGCTGTCCTGTACCTGTGCCTGAATCTGTACCTGAACCTGAATTTGTACCTCAACCTCACCTGAACCTTTATCTGTATCTGCATCTGAACTTACACCCGAACCTGTGCCTATATATGAACCTGTACCTAAACAACCTAAACCTAAACCTGTACCTGGATCTGTACCTGAACCTGAATCTGTACCTGAACATGAACCTGAACCTAAACCTGTACCTGGTTGTTGTGTCGAACCTGAATCTGTACCTGAACCTGTACCTAGATCTGTACCTGAACCTGGATCTGTACCTGAACCTGGATCTGTACCTGAACATAAACCTAAACCTGTACCTGGATCTGTACCTGAACCTAAACCTAAACCTGTACCTAGATCTGTACCTGAACCTGGATCTGTACCTGAACCTAAACCTAAACCTGTTCCCAAAGCTGAACCTGTCTGGGTTTATTCAGCCCCTCTCTGAGGGAGGGGGATTTGCAAGGGGCTCACCTGCTCCCAAATTTGCACCTCCTCAGATCAGCAAAAAGCACCCAGAATCAGTTTATATCAATTCAGCTTCACTTATGAAGTGTTATAAATTCATTTAAGTAACTGTGTTTAATCAGATTAAAATACTACTGGCCACAAAAATACTATTAACCACAAAAACAGGGGGTTTAAAGAGAGGGGAAAAATCAAGGGAGAAAGGATGGGAGGGGGTGAGCAGCAGTAAAAGTCAAATTAGTATTTTAAGTCCATTTTAATCAGCAAATTAGTTATCTTCATTTAGATATAAAACTGATCCCCATCTCTGCTCCCAAACAGGAATTCATTACTGACACTTGAATTCAAGGATCTGGGAGGCCGAGAATCAAAAATCAACACGAACATTGTGTTGCTCTGTGTTTGAAGACAGAAGAAAAAAAAATTAAATGCATTATTGAGATATGAAATGTGACTTTCATTCCAAATTTGCTGCTTGTGCAAGGGAAAGGGATACAGGACAAGGTCATCCAACCTTTTGTGCTTTGGGGGATAAAATCCTACTATTCAGATCTTTCACAAAGCACAACTTTTGATTTTACTACTATTTTATTATCTAGCTTGCCTCAAAGACTATTTTATGTGGTGTGATGACTTTAGGGTGCTTAGATGGGATACAGTTAGACATAAGCAGCTTTTAAACTGTTATTTCTTTTCCTTTCAATTCAATGGCTTTGAAGTCTGTTTCATAAGCTTGGGGGGGTTTAATTGAGGTCAGATTATTATTATTATTATTAATAATATTATTAATATTATTATTATCATCATTATTATTAATTATTATTATTATTTTACAATAGCTGTATGCTGGACAATCTTTAATTTAGATGTAAACCATACCAAAATCAGGATTCTGTTTGGTATCTAATTGGGTATCATTGCTAATAAACAGGTATTTAAGTCAGACCCTTCCTAGGAGCCTTTACAGGTGCAGTCACACCTGAGTGATGTATCTAAACCAAACCATTTCTAGCAGAAAAACCCTTTGAAATTGAATTTCTTGCAGTCTCTGCCAGCCCACATGTGATCAAACAGCACAAACAACCAACTACATCTGCACTGTGTCAATAATTGTATATTCTGGCCTGATTTACAGTGGTGTCACAGCCTTTGTGATGTGTCCCTACAAACACAGCAATGCTTCGAGGGAAACACAAATCAGAGCCAAGGTTTTCAATCTGTCTCCAAGAGCAGTGGTGCTCTCTGAATCAGCATCTGGACAAATATTTGCTGAAGTGGATTTACAGGAGGGGAAAAAAAATATGTCATTTTCTTCAAAGGTTTAAACTTGCTGGTAGGTTAATTTGGGAACATGTAATTTAGACAAATACACCTGAATACACCATGAAGTAAAATTGTCAGCTGTCAAAAATGAGGAGAAAAATCACGACAGTGCTTGAATCTCCTTGATAGAGAATTAAAAAATCAGCATTTTAATTTGTCACATGAAGATCCTCATACAGAGTTATTTATTTATTTAAAGTGTCTGAACAGGTGGCTTGGAAGCACTGAATGAAACTAAAAAGTCTAAAATGAAGTTTAAAGTCTAAAAAGCACAAATTCTAGTTAAAGCTTTCCCTAAATTAGGGCTTTTATAAGGTATAAAGTAAATAAATATTCGGGCTATTCACACTGTGTGAAGCAAAGTCTGGAGATGAGGAATTGCTGTGTGACGAACCCTGAAATGTAAATGTTTTGCAACAAATTTCTCTCTTAAAATCATAGTTTATTACACTGACACATTGCTGCACCCAGGATGTTTGGAGTGCTTGTGTTCGTGCACAGAACCTCTTGTTGACACAGGATTTACGTGGGAGGAATCTGCATTAATTTAGGAATAAATGGGATATGTTTCCAAATTGTATCTATCCCCATTTAACAAACACTTGGAAATAATAAATTTACCTGAAATTGTGAAAGCACATAAACTACCAAGGGAAAAAACATCTGAGTATGATGGACACAGCAATATTTTTAAGTCAAATCTGTATTTCAAATACTCCAAATTCATCTGGAACAGCAGCTTTCCAATAGGCTGCTGTCCTTCAAAGCCAGGGAAGATCCCTGGGAAGCAAAACACACAATGTCCCAGTGAAACGTGTCCAGTTTAAAAATGCAAATTAAAACTTTGCAGTGTGTTCTAGGCCAATTCCAAGATTTCAAAATCACCCCCAGGGACTGCGGAACCCAATTCCCGGTCCCCAAGAATCCTACCCTGTGCCTGGTCTGGGAACAAAGTTCTTAATCCAGAATATTTCGCCATCAACTTCAGCAGATCACTTTTAATCCCAAAAGTGACCAGAAGAGGGATTTTGCATCTCCCAGGCAGTCCTCTTGCACAGCTGAGTTAGAAATTTGTACATTTTATGAGGACTGGGGTGAGATTCCCCTGGATTCAGCAAATTAACAAATTCCACAGTACCTCATTTCCATACTTACAAACAAGGGAACAGAGCTATTCCATGGGCTTCTTCCTTGCAAACAGCTTCTGCTCCATCCATAGGCTACCACATCAATCATAAAATCATGGAATAGCTTGGCTTGGAAGGGAATTTAAGTCCCATCCAGTGCCACCCCTGCCATGGCAGGGACACCTCCCACTGTCCCAGGCTGCTCCAAGCCCCAGTGTCCAGCCTGGCCTTGGGCACTGCCAGGGATCCAGGGGCAGCCACAGCTGCTCGGGGCACCCTGTGCCAGGGCCTGCCCACCCTCCCAGGGAACAATTCCTGCCCAAGATCCCATCCAGCCCTGCCCTCTGGCACTCCATGCTCTCAGCAGCAGTCTCACTCCATCTTTTCCATTGGCTCCCTTCAGATTTTGGAAGGACAAAGTTTCTATAAAAATCTCAGCTAGAAAATAACCCTGCTCGAGAATTCCTTCTCAAGCTCTTCCCACCTGGGAGAGTTTTCCTCCCTTTTTGTCCACCCAGCTTGGATCTTTTGTTCCCTGTTTATGGATAGCTGGAGTTCAGGAAGCATTCAGGAAAACACTGCAGCGGTTTCTCATGCAATAGGAACAGGTGGAAGGAGAAAATGATTCTTTGTGCAGAGAACTTCCTTGGCAAGGTGTCAACTCGATTAATAATGGAGTAATTCCCCTCCTCTGTGCAAAGCAGCACAGAAAATGGATAAAAGCCATTAGAAGGAAGCTCTCACGAAAAGATCTAAATTACATCCTAATCCTTTAATTCCTCAGATGAAGAACACTCCCTGGGAAGTTCAGTGGCTCAAAAAATTCTCAATTCAACAATTTTTGCATCAGGCAAAACAGAGCTGAGACTTGACTGAATTTGTGCTCTGTACAGAGCAAACGCCTCTTGGATCTGCCTTAGTTCATACTGTGTAAATATCCCGTTAAATGAAATCTATTTCATGGACAGTTTACAGCTGAAGTGTGGTTGTTTCTAAAAGCTGAGTTTCTAAAAACAGAACCACAAGGTTTTCATGGAATTGCTTTGAAACATTAAGAAGTAGGAAAAAACCAACTTTATCACCAATAGAATATAGAAATATCCATGTTTGCTGTGTGATCCACAATTACAATTATCAACAGTTATTTAAATTAACCAACAGTTAATTAATTAATAACTGAGTAATACTTGAGATTCTTCTTTTTTCTGAGACCACACCCAGGCACCTGCCTGTCCTCACACACCACTTCCAGTGGTCTCACAATCTGTGCATCTTGATCCCTGCTAAAAGTACATGACCCAATCACACAAAATACTTGATCAACTCCTCTGGAATAATTAAAAAAAAAAAAAAATCAGCTTTTAGATGCAATGGCAAATTAGAATCAGAGAGTCACTAAGTTTGGAAAAGATCATCAAATCCAATCATCAACCAGTTCATCACTAGCCCATGTCCTCAAGTGGCACATCCACGTTTTCTGAACAATTCCGAGGATGAGGATTCCACCACTGCCCCAGGCATTTTCCCAACGCTTTAAAACCCTTTCCATGGAGACATTTTAATCTCCAAACCTCCCCTGGCACAATCTGAGGCCATTTCCTCTCACCCTGCCAATGTCAGAGCAGTGCCCAGGAAGGACACACTGACGGAAAGTTCAACAACTGTGGAAAAGAAATTATCCTGAAGTTATGTACCCTGAGGAGGCATCTCCCACATGGGAGGTGTGGGGTGGGCCAGGGCAAACAGAGGAGGGGCCAAACAGAAAAATGGCTTCCTTAAATCCTACTGGATTTGACATTAGGATGTAACCTCTGAGCAGTTACTCCTGGTTTACACAAACCTCCCCCGCCGCTTGTTACAACAGTGGCGCCTTCTTGGTTAATTTTAGCAGGATGTCCACAGCAAAACTTGTCAAAACGAATTAGGAAATTGCTGTTAATTAGAGCAAACTTTCAATTCATGATTGGTGACACAGCTGGAAGTTTAGCTCCTATTTTTATCTTGGTATGACACCACAGTTTACCACAGGATTATGTTACTATATTTAATTAATTTTACTCTATTTATTTTGTATCCATACAGTCTGGGAAGACCTGGATTCCAACTATTTCCATGAGTTTCTACACCCTTTATATGCACAATGTTCAGCCCCGACATCAATCAGAATTTTACTCCCAAAAAGCTGCAGATAAGCACTGAAAAATTACTCATCTAGATAATGGATTTCAACTCTTTTAGAATGCTTCATTCAAATGAACACACAACACAGGAATGAAATTAAAAGATTTAAAGGAAATAATGCAAGTGGAGAATAAAAAGGAAGCTTTGTTCTTGCATCAGAATGTATTAGATCTTGCAATTTGCATATACAAATAATTCAGCCACATTCACCGGCATTAAAAACACAGCAAGATCAAATTAGAAATGTAATAAAAGAAAATAATAATAGCTGAAACTGTATAATACATACATATGTTATAAAGATTTGACAAATTAAATACATTTTGGTTATACAGAAAAGTTCCAGTAACTTTACATGAAAAAAATGGGACGAGGGAAACACAAACATTTCAAAAGACTGAACACGGGGTGGTCAGGCTCATTTTAAAAGTTTAAAAAATACATAAAAATAGCCTAAAAAACACTGCTAATTACAGTATGCATTCTTCATCACGGCCCAGTTCAGCCAAGCACTTAAGGGATTGCTTCAGGAACACGGAACCCATGGCACTCCCATGGATTGGGGGACAAAGATTTTGGGAAGCGAACGCTTAAATGCTGAGGTGAGCTGGGACCTGCTGAACACATGAACAGTCCAAGTCACACAGTGACCAAAACCACAGACAGATCAGAAGGACACTTCCAATCCAACTATTTGGCGTTTTAAAGGAATTCCATGCAACGGACGGAGATCCAAAGGAAAATTCCAATCCACCAAGGCCCTCCCCAGAGCTCCAGCCACTGAGCACACACGACGACTGCAAAGGGAGCTTTTCAAATCCCACAAAAATCTTTATGGAGCTACAGCTGTCAATTCTGAATTCTATTTTAGCCATTTCTCTTTCCTCCTCCACACCTGAATATGGTTATCAACTAAAATCCGAGTACTCGCTGAGGATTTGGTGTTCCAGCTGAACCCCATCCTACTCCTGGTTGTAAGGAGGCCTTTAGCAAACGCCATGGGCAGCTGGAGTTGTGCTGCAGCTCCTGGGGGGCTGTGGGACCCCCACACCCTCACTGCTGCACTGAGAGGGCCTTCATGGACAACTCATCCTGAGGTTTTGCCTCAGGGACCCCAAAATCTGCCCAACACACAAATTATGATTATTCAAATGCTGGCTGAATGGTTGGAAAGATCCTGACATCAGGATCAGAAAATGGGAATTCCTTTGGCTTAATTTCCAGCCTCTCAGAGTCTCTCTGCACTGAGATTGACCTCATGAGACAACCCCAGTTCTAACCTCGGGGACCAGGAAATCTGCCCAACACACAAATTATTATTATTATTCAAATGCAGGCTAAAGGGTCGGAAAAATCCTGACATCAGGATCAGAAAATGGGAATTCCTTTGCATTATTTTCCAACCTTTCAGAGTCTCCCTGCACTGAGACTGACTTCAGGAGACAACTCAGCCCAGTTTTTACCTCAGGAACCCAACAATCTGACAAATTATTGTTCAAATGTGGGCTAAATAGCTGGAAGGATGCTGACATCAGGATCAGAAAATGGGAATTCCTTTGCATTATTTTCCAAGCTCTGGGAGTCTCCCTGTGTACAAATCAGACTGGGCCCCCTCTGTAGCAGTTCCCAGGCTGAATTTGTTTTGGCTCTCTCAGTTTGGATGGAATTGCAGGAACATGCCCTTCCTCAGCTTCACTCTCCTACCCAACCCTGTGGCTCGGGTGTTTCTTCTCATAGAGACTCCCAAGCCAGGTTTAGTCTTTAAACAACCTTTGTTTTTTCTGAAGTGCATAATTTACTGTACAAATAAATACAGGAGTGCAGCGATGGGAAGACAAGAAGCAGCCAATGGCACTGTGGGAACAGGGTGCTCAGGAATTCCTATCCTGCCCCTTTCCAGCCAGGATGGAATGGAAGGAGACCTATGGCCACCTTCCCTCCCCTTGCATTGCTCCAAGGTGCAGTGAGATTCTGTTGGAATGGGAATGGGAGGAAATAGTGCAAGAACAGCAGGGAAAAGCTCAGTTTAAGCTGCTCCTTTTAAATAAGGCTTTGATGTTGCATCACAAAAGCCCGGCTGGACGAGACAGAACTATTGCATATTCGTTATGGAATTAATTACAGATTCACCCTTTGTGCTCATTAAGTCAGAGATGCTTTTGGAAGAGTGGGAAAGATAAACTTGGTACTCATTCAACATTCGGGTGCCCCGTGATTTGGGCATTTTCCAGCCCCTGGTCAGGGCTGTAATAAAGACTTTGATATTTTCTGTCACCAATTCTGTTCTCAGTAAGACTTTCAGTAAAAATATATCTCTGTACACAGCCCTAAACCCCTCAGAGAAAGGCAAGAGCCCTTTTTTGGTAACATTTCTGGGAGGGGAAGAACCTGGAGGAGCTTTTGCTGCAACACTCGATGTTTCTGGCATTAAACTGTTCATAAAATGTTTTTTTCCAATTTTTACATCTTAATTATATCAAGGAGTAAGAGTTCATCTCTTATTTTAAAGAAATTATGCAGGTGTTTATAGAGAAGAGATGCTTTTAACTCCATTTCTGACCTTTTTCTTCACATAAACAAATTCAGGTGCTGCAAAATATACTCTTCAAATATGCAAAATATTCTAAAAATCACATTATTGCCTTTCTAAGTACATTTAAACAATATTAAGGAAAAAAACCAAACTGACTGGGCTTTGAAAGTTCTGTCAATTCAAAAATTCTAATCTGTATTTGTACTCATTCTATCCAATGGACAGTAAGATTCAAAATCCAACTGCCACCAAAACCTGGAGGCTCTTCGAAACAGCCTTGAAAAATAAAATAAATACCTATTTTCATGGTGAACGTGCTTTCCTGGTGAACAAAACATGTTTAAACATGTGCACCACAATTCAATTCTTTTTGGATGAACTGTAAATCACCTGTCAAAAATGTCAAGAACTGGGAGATAACTTACTGATAAATATTTATAAGTGGCAAAATTCAAAGGAAAACAAACCTCAAGAATTAATTTCTTGTTATTTAGAATAAAGATTTCTATCCCATCTTACAGTGCTATACAGTATAGGAACATTATACTTTGCTTTAGAAGATATTTATATTTAAGAAACAACTTTATACAGCAAATGCAACTTTTAGAGCCAACACAACATTGTATTTACAGTTAAGTCAACAATCCAAGTGACATGGAATAAATTAACAGAATATACAACTCTTTATACAGACAAATTAAAAAATAAGGCAGAATTCTCATTTGAAATTAGCATAATCTGAAAAGATGTCGATGAAATCTTGTACCACTCTGTAGCAGAATTCATACTGCTCCTGGAAAACAAGGAAAAGGTGTCAAAATGTGGGCTTGGTCACACTGAGAAAATCTGACTTCTGCAAATCCCAGTGAAAAATTCAACAAGTCCTAACTGGGACCAGTAGGTGAGAACTGGTCTGTTCTGATTTCTGCTTGTTATTTTAAATAAAAGCAATGGTTTCTCTTTCTTTGGTCAGGCACAGGCTGATCGTTGCTCTTTGGTTAAAAGGATTTCTTGAGCTTTTTCAGAGATGGGTCTTAAACTGAATCAGTTCTTAGGCCTGGCTTTTGATTTAAACCCAGCTGCTCACAGTCCTGGGCTGTCACTGGGCTCTTCCTGCAGCAGAAACTCCTGAGCGTGGCCCAGGGACAATCAGAGAGTCATAAAATCCCAGGATGGTTTGGGTTGGAAGGGACCTTAAATATGATCCAGTGCCACCCCTGCCAAGGTGCCCAGAGCAGCTGTGGCTGCCCCTGGATCCCTGGCAGTGCCCAAGGCCAGGCTGGACATTGGGGCTTGGAGCAGCCTGGGACAGTGGGAGGTGTCCCTGCCATGGCAGGGGTGGCACTGGGTGGGCTTTGAGGTCCCTTCCATCCCAAACCATTCCATGATTCCAATCTGTGCCCACAAATTTTAAGGTAAGAAAGAACAACTGATAAATAGCTTGAAAGGCATTTACTTAATATATTTAATCACCTACAACACTGAAACTATTCTGGTTTAACAGCCTCAAGTTCCTAAAAGACAGAGACTATTTAACCAAGTTGTACTTTTAGAAATGCTCTAAAAAACCCCTGTAAAAACCCTGCTAATGCCTCGTACACACACAGAGCCAGCTTGTATCATTTATGTCACCCTACAAAAACCCCTTTGTTCTCCTGCCCCAAGAAAATTCCCAAACAGAACTGCCTCCCCAAGCCCTGGGCTGCTCAGTGCCATACCAGTGTTTGCACCATGTGTGGCCTCTGCAGCCTCAGGCTCTTCACAGCTTGGAACACGTCCAGGAGCCCCTCGGCCTTGACCCGCTCCAGGATGTTGCTCAGTGCTATGAAGGTGCCCGTTCTCCCTGCGCCGGCACTGCAAGGAAAACACCTTGGCTCGCCATCAGCTGGGATAAAAACGGGGAAAGAGGGATAACAGGGGCAGAGAAGAGGCAGGCTGAGGTGCAGAGGGGCTCACCTGCAGTGCACAGTGATGGGGTGGTTCCCTGTCTGCTGCTGCTGCTTCTGCACGGCTGCGATGAGGTCGATCATCCCCTTCCCTTCGGCAGGAATCCCGATCTCCGGCCACCCGTGGAAGTGGAACTGCCTGACCAACCTGCTCTGCTTCTCCTGGTTGTTCTGCCAGCAGGAAAACGCCATTCAGCCACCTGGTACTTCCAAGTGGAAACACAATTCCTGCCTGGAACATCTGCAGCATCAATTTTGCCCTGCTACAGGAGAGCATTTGCAAGCTGGTCCGTAATGTATAATGGGCCTTGATGATCTTATTTCCAATTGTTAATATTGCAGGTTTCTATCCTGACCCTGCAGACCCGGAAGGTCTGTTTCCAAATCCCCCATCCAATGATAATTCCCCTATAATTTTCCTTTGGATTTGCACAGCTGTTTCCTCTGGGAAGGACTTAAGATACCCTGGAAGTGTCCAAGGCCAGGCTGAACGGGGCTTGGAGCAACCTGGGATAGTGGAAGCTGTCCCTGCCCATGGCAGGGGTGGGATGGGATGAGTTTTAAGGTCCCTTCCACCCAAACCAGCCTGGAATTCTGTGAAAAATCTTGAATCAAATTTTCTTCGATAGTTATGTGGGAGATGGCAAGAAAATCTAGGAATAACAGCAACACCAAAACAGTTTAAGAAATCCCAACCCTACCTCCCATTTTGCAACCACCTGTTTTACTGAGCAGAATTTTCAGGGGCTTTAAGCAAAAACATTTCCTATAAGCTTCCCCTTTACGCCAGATTTTGATTAACCACATTTAGCTTTAGATAGAAATCCCAGAATTTAAGATACATAACCAGATTTGTAAATGCCTTCCAATGGAAAAAAAACCACCAAACAAACAAAAACCAAAAAACTGGAATTTTAAAGAGTTACCTGGTTATATGTGACCAGGAAGTCCCTCACACTGACGGCATCCATCAGGCTGTCACTCTTGATTTCCACCGTGATGTCTCCGTGAGTCACAGAGCCCTCCGATGGCCAGTACTGGCAGCATTTTTCCTGCAGGATCCACAGAATTGCAAACATTCCTTGATTTTTTTTCCCCAGTTATCACATTTTTATTAATCTCTGGTATAAGAAGTGACATCCAGCATATTAAGTGTGTTCTCAACAGTTTGTATTGCAAACACTAATAACTAAGAATACAGTGATAAAATATTTCTGTAATAGAAACCATTAAGATGAAAAAGGCTCAGGAGGCCCAGATGGCAAATATTGCTTTGAAACAGAGTAGAATAATAAATGTAATTCCTGAAAGCAAGGCAATATTGTTAAAAACCTCCCAAAACCACCAACAAAAAGCTTTCCACAACACCCTTGCTGGACCTAGAATCTTCAATCTGCAGCACAGGACTCTTTCATTAATTAATGGTGTATTAGCACAGGCTCGGAATGAGCCACGGGAGCTTTTACTGGGACAAATGGGACAAAAGTTTATAAAAATTTTTGTTCCCAAATCCCAAAACTCTGTGCCATGTCAGGCATCCCTTAATGTGAACTGTAAGTTTGAAATTTGTGATTTCAAAAATCACAATATTCCATCATTTGTTTGTGTTTTCTGACAATTCCAGCAAAAGCAGCAACGCTGCCCCACACCAAAGAGTGAAGCAAGTGCTCATTTTAGGAAAAGCAAAAAAAAAAAAAAAAAATCTCGGATTACTGGAATTTGTAAGCAAAAAAATTCTTTTCTGCAGTATTGATGCTCGTGGTTTGCAGGTGGGAACTGTGGGGCTGCAGGGTGGGCACGTACCTGCTCCCTCTCCTGGACCTCAGTGAGCATCACGATGGTGTGGCACTTCCACTCCCACACCATCCGCCAGAAATCCTCCACCGTGTGGGGAAGGGGGCCCTGGGTGGCGATGAAATAATCCTTCTGCCGATATCCCTGCGGGAAGAGCGGGATCACACAGGGGAGAGGGACACGGCTGGGGGCCACAGGGACACCACAGCTTCAGCAGGGCCTCCTCTCCCAGGGAATGACAGGGAATGGCCTCACGTTCCACCAGGGGAGGTTGAAATTGGATACTGGGGGAAGTTTCCCCACAGAAAGTGTTGTCACTGCCCAGGGCAGGGGTGAAATCCCAATCCCTGGAGGGATTTAAAAACCATGTGGATGTGGCATTTGGGGACATGGGGCAGTGCTGGCCTTGGCAGTGCTGGGAATGGTTGGACTTGATGGTCTGAGAGAGCTTTTCCAACCTCAGTGGTTCTGTGATTCTAAAATCTCCCCCAAATTCACAATCCTGAGGTGAATTTTCCCAGTCATGGCCGAGGGGATGAGATTCTGCAGAACCAGATTTCACAATACTATCTCAACAGCAGCTCTCAGCTTTTCCCTAGAATTAACTTCTATCTCAGGTTTTGAGCTCCAGTTTTATTTCACAGAATCACAGAACCAGTGAGGTTGGACAGGACCCCTGAGATCACCGAGTCCAAGCTCTGACCCAACACCACCAAGGCACTGAGGGCCACGTCCAGCCTTTCCTTATTTCCACACAGATGTGATCTTCACTTCCTCAGCACCCACAACCCTCAGTCACTGATGTGGTTTTACTGCTTAAGGACGTGATGACTTCTCGTATTTAAATAAAATCCTGTGTTACTCAGCTTCCAACAGGAAACTGGGAAGAAAGCTTGGAATTCATCCAGCTCTGCCCAAATAAAGCCTGGCTGCCAAGCACAGCCCTTCCCTGTGCTAAACATGGACTTTTCTGTTTCTCAGAGAAGCAAATATTTACAGCTGTTAACCTGAACCACATAATGGAACCACTGGCTGTTAGTTGTGCAGCTGATTTGTTCTGTCAGAATTTCATAAAAGGCTTGGTTTATAAATCTAACAACAAGGTTTAAATGACACAGCCATTTAAACTGAAATTGAAAACACCAGATAAGAAAAGCATCTGGAAACTCCCATAAACAAAGCTCAGGTTCTTTGCAAGCCAAGTCGACTGTGCCTCTTTAAAAAGACTTATCAACAACAGCAAAAGCTCTGATTTGAAACAGAAATGCATGAAAATGTTGTATACGTACATCTATGAAGGAAGCATTGATGTAGTCTGTGTACTCTTGCCCTCTTTTCATGGACAGAATCACTCTGTTAAAATCATCTGGAAAAAAAATAAAAGTCTAGTCTTAGTTTTGAGTCCAGTCTTACTTCTGTTAAATGCACGTGGAAGAACAAACCCCACCAAATCTCTTCACTGAAATGTTCATTTTCAGGTGCAAACATTACAGTGCTGCTCAGACCGTGCAAGGAATCCCACAGAAAATGGGGTGCTTAAAAGGTGAAAGTGCGGAGTTGTTTAATTGAGAAAACCCGATTGTACCAGATTTTGGGATGATTTAGTAAAACCTAATTCACTGAATTTTTTACAGCTGATACTTTGTAAGAGGAGCTGTGTCCTGAGATGAGCTGTGCTGCTGCCAGCAGCCAGATCCAGTGTGTGCTCCCCACCAGGGACTGATTGTTGGTTGTTCCTGGAGATCAGAAGCTGGGCTCTTACAGGGGATGATCTGGATGACTCTTGCTTTCTTCATGTTGGCTGGAAGGTTGCCAGTTCTCATGTTCTCCTTCATGATCCGCACGTTGGTCAGCTTCTGCAAGAAACCCCACGGGAGGGTGAGAGCTCGGGGCAGGAGTGGGGTCACTCAGCACCTCCTGCCCCACAGGGCTCTGCAGTGACTTCACTGGGGGTGAAGCAGTGCCACACTCACAGGGAGCCCAACCCTGCCCCACAGCCACTTCATGCTCCTGCCTGTGACAATGAAGAAAAAGTCACAGAATCCCAGAATGGTTTGGGTTGCAGGGACCTTAAAGCCCATGAAGACACCTTAAAGTCACCTCGCCCTATCCCAGGCTGCTCCAGCCTGGCCTTGGGCACTGCCAGGGATCCAGGGGCAGCCACAGCTGCTCTGGGCACCCTGTGCCAGGGCCTGCCCACCCTCCCAGCCAAAAATTCCTCCCCAATATCCCATCTAATCTTCCTTCCCTCAATACCATTGATTTTTGAACTTGTTGCTCTATCCTCAAACTTATTTTTACATCATTTTCTTTACCCAGTTCCGAATTTCTGGTTAAATTAATCATCTAAAGCAAAGAGAAAACTCCAGTGAACACCCAGATGTCAGTTAATACTTTATATCTATATAGAAAATAAATATTTCAGCATAAACAAAAACATAAAAAAATTCTAACTATTCCTCAGGGTACTAAAGTCATTTTAACAATGATCACAGACAGCCAGTGTGGTTTGCTTCATCTGGGGTTTCTCCACTGATCACAAATGGGTTTTTTGGGGTTTTTTTGAGGTTTTTCTCCTGACAATCTGGCCATTCAGCACCAGCCCTGTAAACTCCCTGCAGTTCTCCCTGCTGTCAGTCCCCTCGGAGTTAACAATCCCACTGGGATGCAGATTAAGAGCACCTAATCCAGCTTCCTCTTCCAGCATTATCTGATCTGGCAACCAGCACCAGACCCAGAGAATCACTCCCCATTCCTTTCATAAACAAACATTTAGGGAAAGGCCATGGAACAGCCCTGAGTGAGCATTTGGGGAACAGGATGTTCAGCAAGGCCCCATTCACAACAACCACAAAGCAAAACAACTTCCCTTTCGTGCACCTTTAAGGTTACACTTTCATCCTTTTGGCTTAAGTCTTCGAAATCCTGTGGCACAGATTTCCATACTTACTTTAAACTCCTCTTCCAGCCCTATTTTGACCAGGTTTGGTGCAGCATTGTGGGAAGTCTGGAGGTGTTTTTCCAGGGATGACACATCCAGCTCCGTGTCCCCATAGAGGTAGTACTCGAGTAAGGCTTGGTAAATGAAGGAATATTGCATCTGGAAGGGACAGGGAGGAAATGAAGGGAGGGAAATTAGGAATTCTGGGATTTATCTCATTTAAAATCCTGGAATAGTTTGGGATGGAAGGGACCTTGAAAAGTTCACCCAGTGCCACCCCTGCCATGGCAGGGACACCTCCCACTGTCCCAGGCTGCTCCAAGCCCCAGTGTCCAGCCTGGCCTTGGGCACTGCCAGGGATCCAGGGGCAGCCACAGCTTCTCTGGGAATTCCATCCCAGCTCCTCCTCACCCTCCCAGGGAACAATTCCTTCCCAACATCCCATCCAGCCCTGCCCTCTGACAGTTCAAAACCACTGCTCCTTGTCTTGCCACTGTTTGGTGTACAATCTACTGATTATTAAAATAACAATAATCAGAAATTATTAAACTAAACCAGAGTTTTCCTGTTCCATCACTCACATTCTCTGACATTCCACTCTCATGTGCACGGGGAAACCTGGAAACGACTCCTAAAAATGATGTGTTTTACAGTGGTCTTCACCTTTATCTTCTCCCCCATCCTTCCACTGGGCTTTGCTCAGTTTTGAATTAGAAAATCCCAGACTGGTTTAGGTTGGAAGGGACCTTAAATCCCATTCATCCCACCCCTGCCATGGCAGGGACACCTCCCACTGTCCCAGGCTGCTCCAAGCTCCATCCATCCTGACCTTTCCCAGGTGTGCAACAGCACGGGACACACGGGGCTGCACAACGGAGTGGAAGCACGGCAGCACTTCCCCCTCTGGCCAGGAAAAGCTGGAATTTCGGGTGATTCAGGTGCACTCACGTCTGTCTGAACCATCTGGGGCCGCTGGTTGCGGATCCTGGAGACGAACTCGAACACGTCCACCTTGTGCTCGGCGTGCATCATGTCCATGATGGCATCGATGACGATGAAGGTGCCCGTGCGCCCCACGCCCGCGCTGGGGAGGCAACAAACACACAAAATAATCCCCCATGGAATCTCCCAGCCTGCAGGGATCGCTGCAGCAGCGAGCCTTGTGCCTGGACTGGACTGAAATACTCACTAGGAAACATTAAATGTCACAGAATCATGGAATCATCAAGGCTGGAAAAGCTGTCTCAGATCCCCAGTCCAACCGTTCCCCTCCATGTCCCCCAGTGCCACATCTTTTAAATCCCTCCAAGGGATGGGGGATCGCCCCCTGTGGCCTGTCCCAATGCCTGGCCACCCTTCCAGTGAAGAAATTTTTCCTAATATCCAATCTAAACTTCCCCCTTTTTCATTTTAACAAGGGCAGCAAAAAAAGAGGGGTGTTTTTAACATAAAAACTCAGCCCTTCCCAGCTGATGCCATCAGAATTATATTCAAAAACACATTTGGAAAAAAAAAATCTGCTTGACCATCTGTAATAATTCAGATTAAGATGAAATTTTAATTATTCTTTTAGTAATTTTTAGCTCTGCATTTCCCAACGCTGCTATCCCTAAACACTTTTTTGGTGTTTATATCCTTAAAAGCCACGAGAGGGAGCACGACCATTAGAAATGACAAAATTCCAGCGACTTTCAGCTCTTCCTTCCAGAGGAAAAGGGCATGGCATCCTGTACTAGTCATTAGTGGCTCTCCTTTAACCTCCGGGCAGTTTACTTGGCTGCAGTGGCCACAAACACCTCCAGGAACACGATCAAAACATCTCCCCTCCCCTCGTGGCCTCAAAAATACAAAGCAATTCTCAGCAAGGCGACGTTGGGTTTTAAATAACATCAGAATTAAAAAAAAAAGATTGTATTTGTAGTACAATTATTTAGTATCTCACACACGCTTTAACAGCAGTGAAACCAAAGCCCTCGAGCTCCTCTGCTCCACAGGTCTGGGGGGACGATGGAGGTTCCCTTCCCTCTCCCTTCCCTCTCCCTTCCATCCCTCCATGCCGGCACCACGAGGAGTCCCCCTCATGTCTTAATTCCTGCTTTTCCTCCTCCTGACAGCCCTGGAAGCCACCTCTGAGCACGGATCTCCCCTCACTGCTCACTCCTGGAGCTTTCATCCCTGAGCTCCACACTCAGCTTCCTCACTTCCCTTTCCAGCCCTGATACCCCTTTTTACACATCCCTGTGCCCTCCCTGTGGTTCCCTGACCAGATCAGGGATTCCATCCCTTTTTACACATCCCTGTGCCCTCCCCACAGTTCCCTGACCAGATCAGCTCTGGATTACATCCCTTTTTACACATCCCTGTGCCCTCCCCACAGTTCCCTGACCAGATCAGCTCTGGATTCCATCCCTTTTTACACATCCCTGTGCCCTCCCCACGGTTCTCTGACCAGATCAGCTCTGGATTCCATCCCTTTTTACACATCCCTGTGCCCTCCCCACAGTTCCCTGACCAGATCAGCTCTGGATTCCATCCCTTTTTACACATCCCTGTGCCCTCCCCACAGTTCCCTGACCAGATCAGCTCTGGATTCCATCCCTTTTTACACATCCCTGTGCCCTCCCCACAGTTCTCTGGCCAGATCAGCTCTGGATTCCATCCCTTTTTACATATCCCTGTGCCCTCCCCACAGTTCCCTGACCAGATCAGGGATTCCATCCCTTTTTACACATCCCTGTGCCCTCCCCACGGTTCCCTGACCAGATCAGCTCTGGATTCCATCCCTGCACGTTCCTGCTAAAGCTGCTGACTTCACCACCCTGGACATTCACCTCGGAGCTCCTCAAGTGTCTCCATCCTTAGCCTGCTTTGTGGCATCCCTCACTCAGCCATTCCTCAAAGCCCCTCTCTACTCACTGAAAGATTTCTATTTCTAAATAAACCCTATTTCTAAAAACTCATGGAATACAAGAATCAGCAGAAAGTCCTGATCCTGCCACTCCTCATTTTCACTTCTTGACTTGCAAATGCTCAATCAGTGTTTTGTTCACTCCCAAAACCTCGCTGGGGAGGCGTTGGTCAGAGTGGCTGGGCCAGGTTTTCTACAAGCTCCCTGAACACGGCTGGTTCCTCACTGCTGATGGGCTTCCCTTCCCTTTCCTTTCCCCAACAATTCAGTGCTGTCACATCCTGAACTCGCACGGAAGTTCAGTGTCACCTCTGTCCCTTACTCTGACACTGCTCGAGCCCCCAGCACTGACCTCACTGTGCTCTGCTGCCCCTTTATATTTAAATCTCTGAAGGTATTTATTGAATTATTTTGTATTTTCCTTTCTTTTGTCTTTCCTTCTGCTGGTTAAACCAAGCACAGTATTTCCTGCTGCTGCCAAGTAAAGCTCAAGCCCAGAATGAGACTCCACGCACAGCAAAGGGCTATAAAAATATTGTGCCTTTCTCAGCTGAGACAACTCAAATCTGCTTTAAATTTAAATGGTTTTTTTCGAGCCTTCCATTTAAGACACCTGGGAGAGAAGGTGAATCCCAGCCAGGCAAGAGCTGCATGGAAATGGAACAACAAATGTGGCCTGCTCAGGACAAACCCCCTCGTTATCACCAGCACCCACTTCCATGATTTCTAGCAAGGAAAAAAGAGACAAATACAGGAATTTACAGCGTTTCTTTCCTTATAAACAAGGCCCAGACAGACGAAGGTGCTCTATTTTTCTTTTCATTCTGCTCTTGTGTTCTTTTCATTCTTGCAATGATAATTGCTCCTGGAAAGACACTTCCAGCTCAGAGGTTGTAATTCTTTTCTTCAAACTGTTCGGGAGTTTGGTTTTAGTTTCATTAAAGATTTCAACAGTTTGGCACCAGCCTCTGACAGCAGGATGTGCCTGTGTGAGTGAGCAACGAGTGGGAATTGCTGCTGGATTGGTATGAAGCACATTTTTAAAATTGCAGCATTTAAGTCTCTTGAATGCAAGTCTTTCTTCCAAGCTTTTTAGGCATTTCATGGCTAATTTCCATTAAAAAACTGCAATTTGACTGTGGGAGAAGTGGGGGATGAATTCCCAGAACAGCACTGAGTGGCAAAGGCCACGGATTTCTATCACCAGGCTGTTTGTCTGACAAAGAACAGACTTCTACCAAACAATGGATATCCCTCCTAAAAAAACCCCAAACAGAACAACAACTTCTGACAGCAGAGACAGAGCTTTGGAAATTGTTTTCACTCTGGGCTCTCAAAAACTCATCGTATTATTATCCTTTAATAGAAATGTATGAGTAAATAGATCTATTCATATAAATATTTAAGAACACACATGAATATAAAAATATATAAATATATAAAAATATATATTTATATATAAATATATATTTATGTATAAATATATAAAAGAAATATATATTAAAATATAAAATATATAAAAATATAAAATAAATATAAAATATAAAATAAATATAAAATATAAAATAAATATAAATATAAATATAAATATAAATATAAATATAAATATAAATATATAAATACATAAATAAATATATATATATATATATAAAAAATAACTCCAGGCCAAGCCTCAAGAATGGTTTGAAGAGCACATACATACCTACAGTGAACCACAATTGGTCCAGCATGGGCAGGATTCAACGATTTGACTTTTTTCAGGAATTTCAGCATCCCAATAGGTGTGAAAGGCACCCCAAAATCCGGCCAGCTGGTGAAGTGGAGCTGTGTGACAAGCCTTGGAGCTTTACATCCCTCGTGGAGCTGCAAGAACACCCAGACTCAGAGCTGACATCCCATTTTTTCATGCAAAGATTAAAAAACAAACTGCCGTGGTTATTTATGGCTTCACTCCCTGCCGCACTCAGAGCCTGACTCAAGGATTTGGAGTTTACAGTGCGTGTAAAATACAAACACAAAGTGAAAATATCATCTATTATTAATTTGCAGTGGGATAATCGCAGGACAGGATTGCAAAGAGTGAGACAGACTCTTCCAAATAGCCCAAAAAAATTCACTCATTTATTTATCAGTGCAATTTTTTCCCCAAAAGCTCAAGTCCTGTGCTGGGCTGTCCCAAGGCATCATTTGCTGCAGCCCTTGGGGACAGAAACCCAGAACCTCTCCCAACCCAGGGATGCTCTGTGGGCAGACCCTGCTTCCCTGCCCGGGAGAGGCACCACACCTTTCTCCATTTGCAAATCAACTGCCTGAATTCCTTCTGGGCAAATATTTGAGATTTTATCAGCTTTTCCTAAGGATCAGGGAAACCCCCCCCGGAGCAGCTCCGTCCTCACCGACTGCACGCAGAACTTGCGGATGGTGTAGTCCACGAGCACGATGCAATCCTCCACAGACACGCGGATATTCCCGTAGGTCCAGCAGCCCTGGTCAGGCCAGTACTGGTGACACTTCTCCTGCACAAAGCCACGGGGAATTTCAGCACCCTGACCTTGCTTTCACTGCTGGGCGCTCATGGGGTTATTTGGGAGCAGGGAAGGTGAGTACAGGGAAGGTGAATGTGCTGAACTCCTCATCAGGCACAAGCAGCCTTAACACCCTGCTGCTGCTGCTTCTTAAAGTGATGCCGAGAAGGTGAGAACAGCTCTGAAGCTGTTTTTTAACCTGCTCAGCCCCACACAGCTTTGTTTCAGTCTCGCAGCTCTGTTACGGGGTGTGGTTATTTGGGAACAGGGAAGGTGAGTACAGGGAAGGTGCTCATGGGGCACAAGCAGCTTTAACACCCTGCTGCTGCTGCTGCTGCTTAAAGTGATGCCGAGAAGGTGAGAACAGCTTTGAGCTGTTTTTTAACCTGCTCAGCCCCACACAGCTTTGTTTCAGTTTGGCAGCTCTGTTATGGGGTGTGGTTATTTGGGAACAGGGAAGGTGAGTACAGGGAAGGTGAATGTGCCGAGCTCCTCATCAGGCACAAGCAGCCTTAACACCCTGCTGCTGCTGGTGCTGCTTAAAGTGATGCCGAGCAGGTGAGAACAGCTCTGAAGCTGTTTTTTAACCTGCTCAGCCCCACACAGCTTTGTTTCAGTTTGGCAGCTCTGTTATGGGGTGTGGTTATTTGGGAACAGGGAAGGTGAGTACAGGGAAGGTGAATGTGCCGAGCTCCTCATCAGGCACAAGCAGCCTTAACACCCTGCTGCTGCTGGTGCTGCTTAAAGTGATGCCGAGCAGGTGAGAACAGCTCTGAAGCTGTTTTTTAACCTGCTCAGCCCCACACAGCTTTGTTTCAGTTTGGCAGCTCTGTTATGGGGTGTGGTTATTTGGGAACAGGGAAGGTGAGTACAGGAAAGGTGCTCATGGGGCACAAGCAGCCTTAACACCCTGCTGCTGCTGCTGCTGCTTAAAGTGATGCCGAGAAGGTGAGAACAACTTTGAGCTGTTTTTTAACCTGCTCAGCCCCACGCAGCTTTGTTTCAGTTTGGCAGCTCTGTTATGGGGTGTGGTTATTTGGGAACAGGGAAGGTGAGTACAGGGAAGGTGCCGAGCTCCTCGTGGGGCACAAGCAGCTTCAACACCCTGCTGCTGCTGCTGCTTCTTAAAGTGATGCCGAGAAGGTGAGAACAGCTCTGAAGCTGTTTTTTAACCCGCTCAGCCCCACGCAGCTTTGTTTCAGTTTGGCAGCTCTGTTACAGGGTGTCCAACTGCGGGCACCGTGAGGTTTTCACTCCGTTTTCCAGCTTTAGCTGCAGCCGGTGAGAAATGCAAAGCAGTTCTCGTGTGGAGCCATCAGGAAAATCCAGATTTCACAGCTCTGGCTGCTCACACTGGGAATGGGCCCTCATGGACTGGCTTTGCTGTCGGAGCTTCACCAAGCAGCAGGAAAAGTGCAGGAAAATAAAGCCCAGGAGGCAAACAAGGAATGCCCATCCTCAGGGGAGGAATGGGGGACAGGAAGGAACAGCAGCACCCTCACAACGAAGCAGCTTTAATTTCTCATTGTTTAGTTGACAGATCGTGCATTTTGAAACCGAATACTCAGGAAAATTGAGTTTTTAATTTCATTCCTTATCAATCCCATCCACAAGTGCAGCCTCACATCGGGGTAAAACCATGGGAGCTTTCCCTCGGCTGTGAGCTATGCAGGACACCACTGGCTATCAGAATTTTCTCTTTCAGATCAACTGATATAAATGGGTATTTTAAAAATGAAAACTTCATTTTGGAGCAGGAACTCAGCTGTGCTGACAGGGGCCAGGGCAGGAAGTGGTCAGAAATGCACCTGGCCTAACCCTGAGAGCCACGATGGGGATGTCCCAGAGTGAAAGCTCTTTACCTCTTTTCTTTCTTTCAGGTTGGTTAACATGACAATAATGGCAGATTTCTGCTCCCAGATCATCCTCCAGAAGTCATTGACTGTTTCCTGCTTGGGTCCTGCAGACAGAACAGGGCAGTGCTCAGGAGAGGGGATGGAGCAGATCCCAGAGCAGCCCCACACCCCTGCCCTGGGCACCCACCCAGAGCTGTTTGCTCCAGCCTGCACAGGTTTGGAACACACCAAATAGATATATTTATATGTTAATTAACCCCCCATGTTTCCTTTTACATAATCATGCACCCAAATCTACATTTTTAGCAGGAATCTCCTCTCTTGAAATATTCATAGAATCCCAAAATGGTCTGAGTTGGAAAGGACTTCAAAGCTCATTTACTTTCCACCCCTGCCATGGCAGGGACACCTCCCACTGTCCCAGGCTGCTCCAAGCCCCAATGTCCAGCCTGGCCTTGGGCACTGCCAGGGATCCAGGGGCAGCCACAGCTGCTCTGGGCACCCTGTGCCAGGGCCTGCCCACCCTCACAGGGAACAATTCCTGCCCAAGATCCCATCTAAATCTCCCCACTTTCAGCTTAAAGCCATTCCCTGTGTCCTGTCCCTCCAGCCCTTGTCCCCAGACCCTCCCCAGCTCTCCTGGAGCCCCTTTAGAAGATTCTCCTGTGTATTCATTCTTAAATATTATTTAATCTTGTAACCAAACTGTGGCAGGAGCAACATTCAGCATTCCTACTGTGCAGCTCTTCCCCAAGGTTCCCACAACAAACTCAGAATAGATTATCAGGAGACACCAATTTTGGAGAATCAAAGAGGATCTGGAGGGGGAAATGAGCCTCTGCTCAGAGCAGAAGCTCCAGGTCTAGAGGCAGTTTGACATCTCACACATATTTCAAGTTCATTTCAACTGTGGCCTCTAAATCCAGCCTCACACTTGACCACCACCTGCAGCTAAAAATAACCTTTAAAACACATCTATAATTAAATGTGCTCAGCCCTAAACTGTGGAGAAGAGAGAAATGACAACAACTTACCTTGTGCTGCTATAAATTTATTCTTTTCTTTATAACCCTGTGGAAATAAATACCACAGCAGTTAAAAGGTGAAAGGCCAACATGTGCTAGCAGAGAATTACTTCTTGAATTCCCAAAGTTTGGCCAGCTGTGGGCAGCTCTCAACTCACATCTATGTATGATGCATTAATGTAGTCTGAAGGTGGGACTCCATCAATTTGGGTCAAAATCACTCTGGAATGATCATCTGAAAGAAAACAAGCACAATGGCAAGCTCATCAACCTGAAATATGGTATTTCCTTGCAAGCAGGAGGCCTGGAAAAGCACAGAGTTCCCAAACCACAGACAACACAGGAAGAGCATTTCTGACCAGTGAAATTGTTATTATCTGAGTACTTCCAGCAAATGAACGCTACCAGCAGCCTGCAGAGTGCCAAAATTATGTGTCTGGTTTAAAACAAAAGGGAGTGGCTTACATGGCAGGATGTTTGGATATCTGTTCTTCTCCCTGTTTTCTTCCTTATTTGCCATTTCAAATGTTCCCTGCACATATCCAGATGTTAATGACTGAAAAGAACAAAGATAAAGAGTCAACGTGTTAGAAAACAAATCATTCTGACTGCACATGGAGGAGGAGGAGATGCTTCAGGAAAACGTGCATCCAACAGAACTAAACACATTCCAACCTTTTTCCCCCAGTAACTTTCACTACTCTCCAACAGGCAACTACACCCTGGCAGATTTCACTCCAGAAAACGAGCTCAGCAGTTGGGGAAAGAGAAAGAATTGCGTTTTTTTCCCTCAGAGATCACAGTTATTTAGCAAATTGTTGAACTCTGAGCTGCTGCTCGGAGCTGCCATCTGCCAGCACTGGGCTCTGCAGCCACTCAGGGCACCCACAGCAGGCTCAGGCACACACAGGGCTGGGGCTGAGCCCCTCACTGCTCAGGACACTGATACCCAACATCTTGCTCAGCTCTGCAGGTCAAGGCCCAGCCCTGGCTGAAAAGGAGGAAGGAAAAATAATTTATGGGGTTTTTATGAGTGCAAGTTGAATTCTGAGAGTCGTCAGCAAAGAGCTGAGCGCGGATAAATTTAGTCTGGCTTAAAAAAAACCAAATAGTCATGGAGGGCAATAAAGCAAAGGAAAAAACAGAGAGGAGGGTGAAGATGAAAGCAAGGGGGTGCCCAGGGTGGAGCTTCTCCACAGCTGAGACGCCGCCACTGCAAATGCACAAACCAGAAGTGGATTTATGAACTTCCTTTAACTGAGCTCCAAAACCCCCAGTGCCAGCAGGGTGGATCCCACCGAGGTAAAATCCCAGCGGGCTGGGAAGGCACCACCACCTTCTCCCACTCTTGTAGCTCCCAGTGCCCAGTTTGAGTCACACAGGGCAAGGAAAAACGTGGTCAGGGAGGGCAGGGCTGAGGCAAGCAGCCCTGGGTGGCTGGCAGAGAGCAGGGCTGGGATTCCCCCTGGAAACACAAAGGTGAGGAGGAAACAGGAGAGGGGGGCACGGGGAGCACTGATCCTCCACCACACAGGAAACAGCACCGAGCTCCTGTGGGTTTGGTCTGTTGGGGGTTTTATGGCACGTGAAGATGTGAATGTAAAAGAAAGGTGGTTAAAAGAGGGTTGAGAAAGCAAGCTGCTTTCAGCAGACTGAAATCCCATAGGTGAAGGAAGTTCATGGCTTTTTAGCAGCCCATTTTGTTGATTAAAATACATTTATGATTTATTAAATACAAACTCATTTTTTACACAAAAAGAAGTAGTGGAAGGTGTCCCTGCCCATGGCAGGAGGTTGGAACTGGATGATCTTTAAGCTCCTTCCAACTCAAACCATTGTGTGATTCCATGAAATAATTATTTTTAAACACAATTTCTTCAAACTTAAAGTCAGGCATCCAGTTTTCATTTAACAGTCAGAGAAGTTCTGCATTTCCATATGAAAAATGCATGGAAAGTAATTATCTTTGGCAAAATCACCTCTCCATCCCCTGCTCCTGACCCCTGCAAGGCCTTGGCAGCTTCCCAGGAAGCTCCTTGTGCCCCAGAGTGGGTGGTGAGCCCAGAGCAGGGGCAGAGCACAGCTCCCTGCTCCCACCCACCGGGGAGGATGTGATTCATCCCGGCTGCTCCTCGGCACATCCTCCCCATCACCCCCAAATCACGAGGAGCTGACGAGTCCTGCTGGCCCTGGGTCATCTGCTGCCACCACCCTCTGGCCTGTCCCTGCTGGGCAGGAGCCCTAAAATCCCACTGAAGCTTTGACAGGCTCAACCCACCCCGGGTCAGCACATTCGCTCCTTTTTTAGCACTGAATGAGCCACAGGGATGTCTTCATCAAGCCAGAATTAAAATTTCAAAAGAAAACTCTTACAGGAAGCTTTTCAGTAATTAATCTGAAAATCCAGGCAATAATCCCAAACTTCCAACGTCCAGCTTCCATTAGGGATGATCCGCAGAGGTAGGGGCCTTACAGAAAGGAATAAATTGTTTTTTAATTGTTTTCTTATTTTCCCTGTGAAGAAAGAACACACTCTTCTAGTGCTCAGTGATCACAAAGGAATCAGAACAAAAAAAGAAGGAGCCTCTGTTATTCTGGTGAGTGCCCAAGGAGTGCAATGGAACTCTTAAGGGTCATTCAGGCTTTAAGGACAAAATCAAAGGTGCTGGAGAACACCACCAGGCACATTAATATAAGAGAACTGGCCTCAAAGTGTCAGGAACTGTCCTCAGAACTCTTCTCTGCCTGCTGGGTGTCTTCATCTCTCAGTGCCTGGTTTATTTTTACCAAAAAAAAATCACTTGGGACCAAACTTCTCAGGTTGGTGCACGTGCCTGGGCAGCGCTGGCTCACAGGGCTCACCATTTTCAGCCTGAAGTTGTGACTGATTCCCCCTGGAGCCCCTGTATCTGCATTCCCAGAGACTCCTGGCCCCTGCCATGCTGGATCAGACTGTGTGGAGCAAACACTGCAGTGGGCACAGACCCCTGGAGCAGCCCCAGGGCAGGGCTGAGGCACAGAACCACGGAATCATGGAATGGTTTGGGTTGGAAGGATCTTTGGAAGCTCATCCAGTGCCACCCCTGCCATGGCAGGGACACCTCCCACTGTCCCAGGCTGCTCCAAGCTCCATCCAACCCAGCCTTGGGCACTGCCAGGGATCCAGGGGCAGCCACAGCTGCTCTGGGCACCCTGTGCCAGTCAGGGTCCAGCAGGGCCCAGAGCTCCCACCCCACAGCCTGTGCCACGTGCAAAGCTTTGGGCACATCCACATCCTGCAGGATTTGGCAGCTGTGGCTCCGTGGGGCAGGACACAGGAGTCACCTCAGGGGCTGAGTGCAGGGGGATGTGAGAGCTGTGAAGGAGAGGGCAGCACAGGGGTGTCTGTGTTGCATTTATCAGCCCCTTTCCTGCCAGGGCTGCAGAACAAACCCTTGTGGGTCAGCTTTATGCTCCAACATCAATCACTCGCATTTCTAGCTGCCTTTGCACCTTCCTTCCCCTCTCAGGCCGGAGCAAACAGCCACAGGAAAAACACCACATCGAGCACCAACCCCATCACTGCTCATTTCTGGGGATCAGACCCCAGGCTTTTTGGGTGCAGACAGAATCCCACACGCTCACAGCACAGGCCAGAAAATGACCGAAGCAAAGAAGGGTTTAAAACTTGAAACATGGTTTGTTTCACTCTGAACCTCAGAGCAAATTCATCAGGAGAGTCAAAATTCACCAGCGCACACCTTGTCAAGCCTGCTCTCACTTTCATTTTGTCAGCTTTGGTAAGGACTTCCACAATGCTCCCTGTCTGATAAGGCAAAACTCTGTGTTTTAAATTTATCGTCAACCAAACTGCAGCTCTAAACATGCTCCCAGGTAAGAAGGTAACTCAGCAGCCTGCCTGATCAACACGGGCATTGCCTCTCACAAATCCACGCTTTAATTTAAGCTCCTGCTTTGCTTCTGCTGCAGAGGGAAGTGAAAAGAAGTCATCCAAAGTCTGGAAAAGGCCCCAAATGCAGGCTCGTGGTGGTGTGCTTCTCCACAGGAAGCAGCCCTGCAGCAGCTCAGCACAGACTCCAGGTACAGCTCATCCCTGTGACCACACTCAGGCTCTGGGCACAGAACACTGACCAAGGCCACGCTCAACAGGAACACCCTGAAAGCTGAGATACTTCATAGAAACTCTGTGTGAGGGCAGGGGAGCAGCAAAGAGGGAAGTGGTGGGATGATAGCAAAGAGCAAAAAGCCAAATTAGCAGGAAAAAAGAAGTCAAACCCCACCAGGGCAATATTAAGGCCACACTGTGTCCTCTCCTCTAAGTACTTCCCACAGAGGGGAAACACCCAGATCCCCCAAAACCCTCCCACCACCATCACGAAAGTCAATGCTGAAGAGATTCACATTCAGTGTTCCTCTCCTCCAGCTTCAGGCAACCATTAAAGACCTCCTTTAAACATTAGCAAGAGGCAAACAGTCCATACAATGCAATTTGGCATCAAAAAGCAGCGAACATTCCAGGTTTTATCCAGCTGAAGGCTCCCCACCCACGGCAGAGCCCATAGGAACAGCACCAATCACGCACCAAACACAGGAATCATTAATACTTGCAGATATTTTGGTTTTCCCCCCGTTTTTGGCCATCCACGTGTAAAAACTTACATTGAACTCCTCCCTGAAGAGCTTCCCTTCGTCTGCCGAGCGTATCCGGATTTCCTCCTCCAGGTTTTCCACTGGGATTGGGAAATACTTCTTGGGGCCCGAGGGAGACCTGCTGAGCAGCATGACCCGTTGCTGTTCTGTCAGGAGGAGGGCAGCATGTGTTAAAGGCATGGCCAGAGCCAGAGACTTCCAACTGCTAATTAATCTTTCTGCTGCAAGATGCCCAATCAAACTTGTACCGTGACACTCTGAGGTGATAAAGGTGATTTAAAAGAAATAAAAAACCAAATAATAGGCCGAGTATTGGTGAAATGAATGATTTCTGTATTTAGGCTGGATTAAAATGTGACCAGGTTTTATTCAGAAAAGGATGAGGTTCTTTCTGCTGACAGGACAGGGACTGCAGGGGCAGCTTTTGGCACCTATCACCAAAGAGATGCTGCGAGATTATTTCATTTCGAGGGGAAATAATGATAATAGTAATAATAATAATGATGAAAAAAATTTAACTTGGCAGCCACCAGAAACTGTGCCCCAAGAGGAGCTGCTGCCCCTGAGCACAAGCACCAGCCCAGCAGGAAGCTGATGGGTATTTTTAGGGTTTTGACTTTCCCTCCGACTGCCACCCTCTTTAACTCACCGATCACTTCACACATAGCGAAGTGGAACTGGCAAAACCCACACTCTGATTTTATCTTTAACTGCATCATTTTTCTCTGGGTTGTGGCTAAAACAGCTTGCACGGCCCCTCCAGGTTTGCTGGGTTGGAGCTGGGCCCCACAGTGGAGCCAGCCCGGGGATCCCCATGGGCAGAAACAAACCCAGCACAACTCAGACCAGTGGGAAACGTTTTTAACTCCTCAGAGTGTTTGATTTCAGTGCCTCTGGCTTAAAAGTGCCCCATCTCAGCCCCTGCTTCCCGTTCAGAAACCACCCAGTGTATTCACAATGAGTTAAGGACTTTTTTTCCCCCATTTTAAGAATACTGCAATTCTGTCTCTGAATCCAAAGATCAGTGTCAGAAACGTGGATCTCAGCTGGTGAAACATCCCCGAAGAGCCCAGGGAAGTTTTACACAGAAACATTTGCTGTATCACAACTTAAAGTGAAACTGATTTCAAACCAGCAATGGAAAGTTAAGGTTTTATACAGACTACTTGAATATGGATTTCTAAATATGGATCTCTACTCCAAGGCCAGGCTGGATGAGACAGCCAAGTGTTGGAAGGTGTCCCTGCCCATGCAGGGGTTGGAACTGGAGGAGTTTAAGGTCCCTTCTAACCCAAACCATTTCTGACTGCATTTTTTTAAACTATTTTCTCTTTACTCACAGCCCTGTCAGTTACATTATAAATAAAAGCACACATTGAGTAATTGTTGATTAGAGAACAAGGCACACACCAAGAGTCTGAAAGCAAATCTCTCCATACCTTGTTCTTCCAAGATCCCATTTGGCATCTTCTTGTCGCCGGAGGTCACCACAGCTTTCCTGTGCCTCCTGAACCTGGAACAGAGACACCACCTTAGCCTGGCCACCTCTGCTGAGAGGAAACAGCAGCTCCCCACAGCCCTCCTTGACCCACCAGGTGATTCTGGAGAAGCTCTTTCTGTTCATGCTGGCAGCGTGAGCAGGGCTGGCACGGCCCCGTCTGTGCCGTGCTGAGGCTCTGCCTCCCCTTTTTGCTTCCGTGGGAGGGCACAAAGGATGGGGCTGAGCTACTGCACGGCCCCACAAACACCCACCTGAAAAAGTACCCCACCAGCACCACGAAAATGATGACCACCAGCACCAGAATCAGCAGGGAAGTCAGCAGCTCCTTGTGCAAGCTGTTCTCCTCGGTAGAGTCTGGGGATGGAGCACAGGAAATGTGGAATATTAGACATGGATCCTTCTCTGGCACAAAAGCTCTGCTTGGTGCATCAAAAACTCTGTCCACTAATCTGCCTCTGCTTACTGAAAACATCACAATTACTTGGCACAGGCAAAGCTCAAACTGAAAGTTAATTTTTTTTAATGTTTTAATTTTTTTCTCCCCCTTCAAAAGCACAACCAGACCACCCACTTCAGAGAAAATCACGGGTATTTTTTTGGAGAGCTTGGTTAAGCAAAGCATTTACCTGCAGTCAGAGAAAGCTGAGCAGGTATTAAGCTGAATTTGAAGCCCATTAAAATGTTTGCTGCAGTGCCCTTATGCCCATCAGCTGCTTCTCAACCAGACAGAAACCACCCAAAAATGCCACTTTTCACATAGATTTTAGTCACTCATATTCTATATAAATGTAAGAGCGAGTAGGAATAATGAGATCTTCCTTAGAATGGAGATTAAAGAACATCTTTGTTGTATATGCTACAAACTCTGAGCCTCGCCCTTCTGTTCACTGTTTCATGGATGTGTCTCTTTACCTTTCACTTTCATTATGCTTCTGTAACCTTTTAGATCTACTGAATAATTCAGTATAGAACAGATTAAAATCATTAAAAACCCAACACGTTTTATTTAAGGAAGCCAAACTCTCAGCCTGTTCCAACCTTCAGCAAGCAAAACACAACCCTACAACCACGCCTCCAAAATTAAGGCAATTCCTGTTGCTGCTGGTATTTTGGATTTTTTTTTTCCCTTTTTAAACCACATTTACACACTTCTAATGGGGTTTTTTACCATTCCTGCAGTGGTCTTTGAGCACTGGAAGGGCTGGAAGATGGAAGGGTTGGATGGGCTATTGGGCAGGAATTGTTCCCTGGGAAGGTGGGGAGGAGCTGGGATGGAATTCCCAGAGAAGCTGTGGCTGCCCCTGGATCCCTGGCAGTGCCCAAGGCCAGGTTGGACACTGGGGCTTGGAGCAGCCTGGGACAGTGGGAGGTGTCCCTGCCATGGCAGGGGTGGCACTGGATGATTTTTAAGGTCCCTTCCATCCCAAACAATTCTGGGATTCAATAAAACATTGAGGAGCACGTAAGACCTGCAGCAACTCAGAAAGGATTCATATGGCTCAACCAACTACCCAGAACTGATGGCTGCAAAACCATCTGAGTCTTGGGAGCAGCTGGAAACTCTCTGGGTGCTCAAGCAGGGTAGGAGGGCATGGGAAAAAAATTCCTTTAGAGGCACAGGTGAGCTCAGGACACACAGGGAGAGAAGGTCTCGTAAGTCAACATCATCATCCGAAGCCAGGGAAGGCAATAAAACGCATGAGAGATGACATTTCAGTGGTGTATAAAGATAAAAGTGACAGGCATGACAAAATTGTAATCAGAAGCCATGAGTTGGCAGGGTTTCAGGAAATCACTCTTGGAAGGAGTGTCTGGATGAAGATGAATCACCACCGAACACTTTCTGTGCGCTGTTTTGCAACTCCGGCTGGAAACCGAGGGAAACAAACACAAAAAATCCCTATTTTTGCCCCTCGCAGACAAAATGCAGCCACTTCCACCCACTTTTAGAGTTTAGAAATGTCACCGTCAGGATCTCACAATGCTCCAGGATTTAGGGGTTTGTGTTGGCTCTCTTTAGCTCTGTGAAAAGACCCGTGACGTGAGGGGGGGAAAACAACAAGTTCACATCACGAGGGAGTTGAAATTTCCCTTGGACAATTACACAACCAAAAAATCACCCATCTCTTCCTTTCACAGAACTGCTGCACCATCTTTGGGGTGTCTTTGGAGAAGTGATTCCCAGGCAAACACTGAAAGCTCAATCCAAGCCAGGAGAAGTTGAACCTTCTGCCCAATTACTGCCCCCATTTCTTTAGCCAAGGACAGAGCGCCCCTGCCACTACTGATTTAATTCTCTGACCCCAGATCTCCTCCTACCATTTCACAAGGAAATTGGGCCAAAATCCACAAAAAGCCCCTTTTTCTTTACACATGGGCACATCTGTTCCCAAACCCTTGCAGTTGCTTCCCAATGGCTTCATCCCTGCAGAGCCTGTGAGTGAAGCATGGTGTGGTTTCATTTTTTACCTCTGTTTTCTTTAATATTAGTAAATTTATAAATGTAGGCCAAAAACTGCATGAGGAAGTTAAAACTGAGCTTAGGCCACTGCAGACCAGAGACTGAAGCATCTCTGGCCAACACAACTGTCCCCAGACCAAGGAAGGTTTTAAGGGCACACTGAAACAAAGGCCTGAAAGAATTTTTTAATCCCTACTGCTTCAAAAATTTATGACTGAGACATGGCAGTAAATGGATGCAGGAGAGGCAAATCCTCTAAAGCAGGGAAACTTTTCCTCTGCTCCCACCCCAAGAGTTGTGGCCCAAAACCACTGGGATTTCTGCTCACAGCCAGCCCAAGATCATCCCAAGGGAATTTTTTTTAGAGATATAATGAAAATGTGACTTTAATATTCACCGGAGAGGGGGATTATCACCAGGAGGGTGCTGACAGCCCCTTGTGCTTCCCCTGGCACCCACCCAGGCTGACTCAGGGCTCTCCCTGGCTCCAGCCCTGGTGCTGCTGGCCCGTGGCTCTTTCTGGAAGCCCATCACCATTTCCTCCAGGGCTGTGATGTTCCCACTTTCCATTTGTGTCAAACACAAAGCTGCCCCCACAGAAAAAGGGAATTGACAGCAGCGTGTGCACATCAGTGATCCTCCACATTGCCTCCCCAACTCTGATTTTCTCCATCCTTCGATCAGCTCCTTTGCATTTTTGGGTAAAATGGCCCATGAATAAAAGTGTGATTAGAACACTTTTTCCCCCTGCACAAAAGCAAGCTGGAAGGGCAAGGTTTGCCCTAACCCTGAAATTATTCTGGTGAGTGACACAGAACAAAATCTGGTTTAAATGAGCATGGGAGAAATCCCACAAGAACCAACTCTATTGATGCACAAATCTGATCTTCTTTTCAAAAACCAGAGATATCAAAAACAAATGTCCAACGGGGAATATGACAAAACCCACACTAAAGCCTCTCAGGCTATTTTTGGAAGAGAAAACCCCAATCCTGCCATGCCTTGGCTACAGGAAGGCAGGAGCTGATGGGCAGCTGATAAGCAGGAGATTTGTTTGGTACATGTGAAGCACAAACCCAAATTAGAGAAAAATATTAACTAAAGGAAGGGCAAAGGAAAAAAGACAGGTAGGGGAGGGGCAGCAGCACCCACGGCAGCAGAGAACAGGAGGCAAGCAGCACTAAATGCAAGTTTAACATCTCAGAGCTGAATCCCACTCAGGCACAGCCAGCACAGCCCACCTGGCACTGCAGGCACAGAAATCACTGAGCAGTCTGGGCTGGAGGGACCTTTAAATGTCAGCCAGTCCAACCCTCAATCCGAAACCACCTCTTTCTGAAGTTTGGCTTTGCAAACTAATTCTTGGAATTGAGTGTCTACCAGCAGAGCATCGCTCTGGCATTTAAATGCCAAGTAAAATGAGCCAGATCCCACCTTCGTAACTCAGTTTTCTGATGCTGCCTCATTTTTTCCATGAAACAACCACCACGAGTCTTGCAGGGGAAGTCCCACCCCTGGCTCCCTTCTGGATATTTCAGAGTCACAGAATGGTTTGGGATGGGAGGGACCTTAAAAATCACCCAGTGATTTGGGATGGAAGGGACCTTAAAAATCACCCAGTGCCACCCCCTGCCATGGCAGGGACACCTCCCACTGTCCCAGGCTGCTCCAAGCCCCAGTGTCCAGCCTGGCCTTGGGCACTGCCAGGGATCCAGGGGCAGCCACAGCTGCTCTGGGAATTCCATCCCAGCTCCTCCCCACCTTCCCAGGGAACAATTCCTGCCCAAGATCCCATCTAAATCTCCCCGCTTTCAGCTTAAAGCCATTCCCTGTGTCCTGTCCCTCCATCCCTTGTCCCCAGACCCTCTCCAGCTCTCCTGGAGCCCCTTCAGGTCCTGGAAGGCCACAATTTCTCCATCCCATTAAACATTTTGGTGTCTCCTCTGGATTCATTCCAGCAGCTCCATGTCCTGTGCTGGGGACCCCAGAGCTGCACACGGTGTCCTGGGGGGGGTCTCTCCAGAGTGGGGCAGAGAGGGAAATAATCTTCTTTTCAGACTCCCACTGATGTGGTAGAAGTTGAAACCAGCACTAAACAGGACCCCCAAAGCTGCCCCATTTCCTGCCTCTGAACCTGCAGCTCCTCTGATAAATTCCTCCCCTCTGCACGTTCCTACATCGGTGGTGGAAAGGAATTACAGGATTCAAAGGCACCAACCCCATGAACGCTCATGGAGTAAACACCAGAGGAATGTAAACAGTTGTTAAGGTATTGAAAGGTTTACAACTGCAACTCCCAGGCTGCTTCCACATTTCAGCTACTCAACAAGTAAAAATACAAGAGGAAGTGAAACAATCCTGTCCATGACTAATCCCAGAGAAGTTACAAATATTTGAATTACCAGGAGCTATGTGAATGTCATGGACAATATCATGAATAAACAGTCTGTAGCGAGGATCTGAGAGCACTAAGCTGTCTCTACTGGAAATATACATTTATTTATGCAAATCCTAATAAATATTAGCTTGGAACTACCTGGTCCCTTTCAACCCAAACCATTCTGTGGTTTGATAGTTTATGTTTATTAAATACAGTTGAATACCTGGAGTAAATATCAGGGCAACCTTCCAGTAAATGGCAGTGCAACAAACCCCAGAATATTCTCATTTTCTGAAAGGGAAATTTCAAGGTAGCAATTTCATGGCAGCAATTTCATGGTGCTCTTGTAGGAAGTAAAATGGCAGCAGTGCTAAAAACCAACCCATCCAGACAAGGCAATCGTGTTTTAAATGAGAATAAAGCTGACACTGTAATTCAGCAAATCTTTGAAAAAATCAAGGCAGCTCAAATAATGACATGAAATCATTCATACCAATTCCTTTCAGAATCAAAAGCATCTTATCTTTTGGGATCACTCATCAAATTAGTATGCAAAAGGAAAGCTGGATTTTTTTAGGATCTTTTAGTTCTTTCTACACTGTTAAATGGAGTTTTCTTTATGCTTCAATCAAAAACCTTTATTTTTGTATTTAAAAATACAGTATTAGTTCAAAGGCTACCAAATTTATTAGATAATCCTATTATCTTGGAACTCTCTCTGCAGCAATGTATTTTCAGTGTGCACCTACTTGTCTGTCAGACAAAACTCTTCCTTCACTGTCAAGTCAGGGAGGCTTTGATATTTCGGAAAAACAGTTTAGTCACACCAATCATTTCTGAATCATATCACTGAAATTAAGATTTAATTAAAATCGGGATGATCAGATTACTCTTATCCATATTATCAGACTTAAATTCAACACAATTTCGAGTTAATCTTTGAAGATGAACAACATTAATGGCAAAACTCCTTTTGTTCTCACATTATTAAAATTCTGGGAAGTGATAAAACCAACTTCCCCTTCTCAATTCCCATATTCTTGCATATTTAGCCCAATATTAGTAACTTGTTTTTCCACAGCTCCAGGTGCCAGACAAGACGCAGGGGCCGACAATGCTTCAGCGAACCAATTAATTAGCAAATTTACACTCAGCTAAAGCTTCATTTCTAGTCATCATTTGGTTATTTTGGGAGCACTAAGCACAGCCACACTCAGACTGTCACTGCTGCTGGTGGAGCCCTTGATCCCCAACCTCCACTTCCCCTTCTGAGCTCTGGGAGTGCCCAGAGCTGGGCACCCACCCTGCCCTCGGATTCTGGAGAAGGAAAATGTTCACACCTAAATTAGCACCGAATCAAAGACAGGTTTGGGCTGGAAAGACCCTCAAAGATGATTCTGTCCCACCCCTGCCATGGCAGGGACACCTCCCACTATCCCAGGCTGCTCCAAGCCCCAATGTCCAGCCTGGCCTTGGGCACTGCCAGGGATCCAGGGGCAGCCCCAGCTGCTCTGGGCACCCTGTGCCAGGGCCTGCCCACGCTCCCAGGGAGCAATTCCTGCCCAAGATCCCATCTAAACCTCCCTTATTTCCATTTAAATTACCACAACCAAGAACCAAAATAATCCAAGGGGCTGTGAGCCATTCCTGGCATTTGATTCCTGCTCAGCTCCCCTTCCCCAGGGGTGCCAAGCTCGAGGGCAGATTAAAAGCAAATAAAGCACCAATCAGCCTCCTATAAACACTGGGTGTCAACAACAGCCACCTCAACACTTGGTCACAGTGTTTATTTGGGACATCAGCAGCTTTATCTCCCTGGCTTGGGCTGGAAGAGCCCTCAGAGATTATCCTATCCCACCCCTCCATGGCAGGGACACCTCCCACTGTCCCTGGCTGCTCCCAGCCCCAGGGTCCAGCCTGGCCTCGGACACTTCCTCATAAAACCCCATTCCCCTTGACCAGCCCCTCCCCAGGACTGGCAAGTGTTGGGTTGTGGCTGTGGGAGGGATTGAAGAGGAAGAAATCCTGCAAACAGAAATGAGGATGAATAAAAGGTGCTGTGGTGGCCCAGTGAGGAGGAGATTGCTCTCAGCTCCAGGAACAACACTGTCCTGTTTTTCACCTGGCAGGACCTCACACAGGACACCTGCACTTCACCCCCTCCTCGAGTCCTTGCATGAGAAAACACAGAACTCATGTAAGGGTTCCCTCCTGGTGTTTAAATCCCTCCATCGTGTTGTCTAATGAAAATTCACCTCCCATTATCCGTGTCCTCATCCCTTCGGATCCCCAGGGGCAGCTCCTGGGCCGTGCAGACCTCCCAGCCTTGGCAGGAGACTCCCAGCCCTGGCAGGAGACTCCCTGTGCTCCTCCAGCTCTCCCAGAGGCATCCTGGCTTTTCCCATCCACGGGAAAGAGAAAGTGAAACCCCAACACCACTCACGTGGAGAGCGAGGCCAGAGGGCACCTGGCACCATCAGAATTGTGTTAGTGGGGTCAAAGTCCTGCAAAAACATCCTGGACTGTGCCACCAGGGAACCTCCCTGAAGCCCCTTTCCATGCCCATCCTACCCCCACAGGTCACATCCTTACTGGTTGTTGTGGTTGTTTTGGGCAGTTCAGTTCCATTGGGTGGCAGAGCTCGTGCAAAAATAAAACTAACACAGAGCAGCAGGAGCGAGCAGGAATGTTCCATCCTGGACCTGGAAGAAAGCAAAGCGAAATTTTCAGGTCAAATCAATATTATGGGTTTTTTATCTCGTGGCAGAAGGAAGCAAAAAGAAAAAGCAATATTTGCTCGAAATTTAAATTTGTTGTTTTATACTCTCCCGTTGCCTTAGCACTGAATGTTCAGTTCTGAACAAGAAGAAAAAGAAAATACCACTCGTGCACACCAAAAATTCATTAAGGAGGTTTTAAATCCAACAACAGAATGGCAACACTCAGCCATGGTTCAAAGATAACATGAGAAATGAGGGCAGAAAAGCTCCATCCATAAAAAAAGGGTACCTGAGGACACTGAGGCAACGAGCCTGGGAGTTGTTCCCAGACATAAGAGGAAAATTTATAACAAAGAGTAAGAGTTTTTACCACCAAGCAGACCAGAAACACCAGAAAGTTTAAAGTGCCTTTAACACACACTTTTCGGAGTCTCCTTATCCCACTTGAGTCCTTTACCCACAGGTAAGGTGCTCCATGGATGAATTCCTTGGGGGAATGTGCCACAGCTGAGTCTGCTTTCCAAACACAGAATTTCGGGGTTTGTGACACCAGAAAATCATTTCCAGTGTGAAGAAAGTTACAGGAAAGGTGTGATGAGAACATTCTGTCTCTTAATTCAGGGAAATTCATAGCTGGAGATAAATAAACTGGTCTAGAAATGCTCCAATTCCTCGAGATCGAGGTGGAAAATAACTGTTGTTGTAGATTTGCTGTTTATTTATCCAGTCCCTAATGAACAGATTAATTAGCAGAGGCTGCCACCTCAGCCATTAGCCAGTCCTGCTTGATTTAGAAATATTTTCACACAGCCTTTACTTTGTGCCTTCCACAAATGGCAGGAATTATCCAGATGGTGGCTCTGCAGCCACTGCTAAAATCACATCCCTGGAAATGCAGCTCACCAGAGCTCCCTGTTCCAGGGTAATACATTGAATTTAGCAATTTCCACAGGGTATTACACAGCCCTGCCTAACAACACACTAAAAAACCCAGGAATTTGGCAGTCATTAGAAAAACCAGTAGAAAATCCTGCCTTTCCATGTAAAGTGGGATAATCCACCACAAATAATCCCTGGATAAGCTCAAATAAAGAAAAATCTCCCGTAACAACAACTTTCACACCACCTCTCACAGCTGTTACTCAGAAGTGAAATATTCCCAGTCATTCCCAGCCTCTCCAAAGCCTTGTCCTACACCCAGGAGTCAATTCAAACTCAGCACACACCTGGTATTCCTTGGATACACAGTTGGGAAGCTCAAGGATTTTTTTTTCTCCAATATAATGAGTAAAGAAAGAATAATAAAGAGTATTATTAGCATCAAACTTGTATTTTCTTCATTTTTTCCCCCAGTTCAGCTCCCTACTAATTTACTCCTTCAATTCCTTCTACTACTATTTATAATTTAAGCAGATTAAATGTCTTACTATCTAATCCCATTCTTGGGGTTTTACAATCCCATTCTTTCCCAATCCCATTCCTGGCATTAGACAATTAATTGTGTTTAACACCTCACTGCAAACTGTGCCTGCGCTGTTTTTAGCATTATATAAACGTCCCAAATTAAGAATTTATAATTATGTTATATTTATAATTATGAAGCTCGGGACACGCAGCAGCAGTAAATGGAAACTGAAGGGAAGGGAAAGGAAGGAGGCTTTGGAAATGTGGAATAAAACCAGGATAAAAGTGGAATTAGCAGGGAAGAGGTGCTGAATGCTGGGATGCTTTCCACCCTCAGCAAACGCTGCTGAAATCCACTGGAATTTCAGGTAATCAATCCTGGCAGTGGCTGATTTTCCAAGTTCACTCTCTCATCCTTCCAATACATCCAGCTCCTTGAAAAAACCCCACAGAATAATTGGAGTTGCTGGAAGGTTTCCAGGAGACCAGAAAGTGAAAGGAACATCAGCTCTTCTCTCCAAATCCCTGCCAGGAGGGTTTTCCAGATGCCAATTCCCTGCCAGACCCCCAGAATCTGTTCTCTGGGATGGGATAAAGCGTGGCTGGAACACTCTGTGATGTCCCACAGTTTATCAGAAATAAACACAGCCATGAAGATTATGCAAATTCTGAGGCCTCGTTTTTGGCCAAAGCCCTTTGCATTTCCACCTCTTAAAAAGAGGAGGAGGAAAAATCCAAGGAAACCCAGGAGCTGCAGCAGAGGTGGATGCAAAGGACTGGGCTCAGCAGGACCAAGCACTACAGAGGACCAAGTAGAGAATCGTGGAATTAAGGTTGGAAAAGACCTTTAAGATCATCAAATTCAAGTATTTTCCAGCACTGCCCCAGGTCCCCAAGTGCCACATCCACGTGGCTTTAAATCCCTCCAGGGATGGGGACTCCACCCCTGCCCTGGGCTGGACAAACCTTTCCATGAAGGAATTTCCCCTAATTTCCAATCTAAACCTTCCCTGGCACAGCTTGAGGCCATTTCCTGTTCCCAGCGGGGTGGATGGGGAGGTGACCAAGCTGCAACCCCACAAAACCACTGTGAACTTCATATTTATATTTATTATTTATATTTATAATTTATATTTATATTTATATTTTATGGCCTTCACACACAGGCCTGCAACAATACCATTTTCTGAACCAAAAAACCTCACTGCTGCAGGCACGGCAGCATTTCCCACATGTTCCTTCCTCACAAAGGCACAATGTCATGATACAGCCTGGTAAAACAAGAAGGAAAAACTCGTAACAACTCTCCTGGGAGAACAGGCAGGGAGAAAAGTACGGCTGAACAAGGGAGGACAACCACATGCTACCAAAGAAGCCTCTTGTTGATAAAAGTGGAAAGGAAAAGATCCAGGGAGAAACAAACTGTTATTATTACACAGCTCTGCTGCAGGGCAACTGCTGCCCCACCTGGGGAAAAAAAATAGGAACTGCCTGGAAAACCACGCAGGAATACAGTGCATTTATCACCTTAGATCCTACTGCATCCAGCCTTTATTCCCTGGGTATGCAGGGGCTGGCCTCATAGCAATGGGACAAGAGGACTGGCCTCAAACTGTGCCAGGGGAGGCTCAGGCTGGACATCAAGAGAAATTTCTCCGTGGAAAGGGTGATTTGACATTGGCAGGGACGTTTGGAGTGCCCATCCCTGGAGGTGTCCGAGGAAGGGCTGGAGGTGGCACTCAGAGCTCTGGGCTGGGGGCAAGGTGGGGATGGGGCACAGCTTGGACTCCATGATCCTGGAAACCTTTTCCAGCATCAATGATTCCACGATTCTATTCTGAATGACCCAGGCACTCCAGGTTTAACTCCATGCACTGATTGTTTTGTGTATTTATTACTACTCTGGGACACCTCCCACTATCCCAGGCTGCTCCAAGCCTTGTCCATCCTGGCCCTGGACACTTGCAGGGATCCAGGGGCAGCCACAGCCTCTCAGCCCAAGGAGACAAAGCACCTGGGGTGTAAATGCAATTGCACAGGATCAGCTCAGGACTCAGGGCAGCCTGAGACACCTCTGGGCAGCCCCTCCTGGGATCACAGCCCAAGGAGGTGCCACGAGGCCAGCCCAGCTCCCCAAAACGTGAATAAGTGGCATTATTTCCGAGGATTAATTGATTACCACACACGGCTAATTTCTATTTTGGCCGCAGAACTGAATCCTCATCTGACCTGACAGCTTAAGAGTAAAACCTGGGCTTTGAGAAAATAGGCCAACAAAACCTCCGTGGTGTCACGTGGCCCTGCTCCAGATCTGGAGCCCTGCTCCTTTTTCCAAGGATGCACCAGCTGCTTCAGAGCAGGTTAAATTGATACCCATCCCCTGCATCCTCCTAAAGCAGGAAAGCATCAGAGAAACACCCCAGGTAACACAGAGGAGAGTGGAGAGGCTGTTGGGATCTGTGTTTTACCCCCAGGCTTTCCAATGTCAGAGCTCAGGTCATGCCCCAGACTCTCAGTGCTATAAAGGTCATATTTGCAAGGATAAGCAGCATCAATTCAGAAAACAGAACTGAAAATGAGGGACAGGAAAGCATTGTCACTGTAGGCTGACAAAGCCACTGGCCACAGCAAGAACAAGTGCTTACCCCAAAAATTTGGTAGTTTAATAAAAACCCCAACAGAAACATCAGAAAGGGAATGAGGGGACACTGCCACCCTCTCTCCTTGCTCTGCCTCTTCTTTTGCTCTTCCTGCTTTCCCCGCATAAACCCTAACACACTGCTGGTCCCTGTAAAGATTCCCCAGAGCAGCTGTGGCTGCCCCTGGATCCCTGGCAGTGCCCAAGGCCAGGCTGGACATTGGGGCTTGGAGCAGCCTGGGACAGTGGGAGGTGTCCCTGCTATGGCAGGGGTGGAATGGGTTGGGCTTTAAGGTCCCTCCCAACCCAAACCATTCCATGATTCCATGATAAGAATCTCCAGGCCCAGTGCCTGCTTTTCCAACTGCCTGGAGGTTCCCCTACCTGGGGCAGGTGAGCATGGCAGCTCCTTCCTGGCTGCAATCCCAGGCTCCAGGAGTTGCTCCCACTTCCAGCCGGGCTGATTGCCGCTGTTCCCTTTTTCCTCGAGCTGTGGCTTCGGGAGGGGCAGGGAGTGCGTGTGCTGACCCACCCCAGGCACTGCCAGGTTACAGTTTAACTGCAATTGCTCTCCCATGACCTTGTTTGGGATTAGGGCTTTATTGCCCCATTATGTCATCAGGGTAAACAATCAATGCTGCAGCATTCCCAAAAAAAAAACGTTCCGCTGAATTCCGCGTTTACAAAATAACTGGAGAGGGAAGTGGCCCTCCCTTTTCCAGAGGAACAGGGGAAACTTGCATCAAGATGGAATAATGGAATCCCAGAATGTTTAGGTTGGAAAGGACCTTAATGCCCATCCCATCCCACCCCTGCCATGGCAGGGACACCTCCCACTGTCCCAGGCCCCATCCAGCTGGAGTTAAACCCCTCGTTCCTCACATTTCCAAGGAAAATGAACAAACAGCTCCAGGAATTGCTGAGTCCCACAGACCCCTCCGAGCACACCCGGGCCCTCCATCCCCATCCCCACTTTGGGAACCGAAGCCTGTGGAGCTGCAGGACCTCGGATTGCTGCCCTCAGCCCCCCAGGGACACCCACCCTCCGTGGGCCATCAGCTGCAATCAGCTTTCCAGAATTCCTCCTCCTTGGAATTCCTCCTTCCATAAGATCTGTCACTTGGAGTCAGACATTAAGCCCCAAATCCAGTTTCCAGAAGTTTGATCAAGTCCCATGTTTTGACCTGTGTTTAAAAAGAGACTGAACGTGGCACTCAGTGCCATGGTTTAGTTTAGTTGAGGTGTTAGGACAGAGGTTGGACTCGATGATCTTGAAGGTCTCTTCCAACCTGGTAATTCTGTGATTCTGTGATTCTGTGACCTGCTTTAACATTCAGGAGCTTTAAAAACCCCAAACAGATTGAGTTTTCATGTTCTTATTTTTGAATCCTTGTAGTTCTTCCTCAGAACCTCAGGATGTCCTAAAATCCAGAGGAAGGAAAAAAATATGGACTTGAGATATTTGTGGAGATGTCTGTGCATGTGTTCAGTGCAGCCCAGCAAGAACCTGAGGAAGGGACCTCTCCACTTGGGAAACATTCCTCACAACTCAGCCACATGATAAATTAGAAAACGCTCTGTGATGAACATTAAATCTCCCTATAAACCCCATAATTTTTTTATGGGACTGTTTACAGCACACTCACTGTTGGGGTAATTGTACAAATAAAAACCAGGCAAGCTTTGTTTCCAACCCCTTCAGAAGTAACAAGAGAATTTAAGGGATAAACATCTAATTTTTAAATTATTTATGATTTTATATAACCGCCCATAAAATGATAACTGACTGTAAAAATTCCTCATGTATTCCATACAAATACCCTCAGCAAAGATCATTTCAAAGAGATGGCAATAATTAGATTAAAAAATTACAAATCAGAAAAATCATTTACACGTAAGAGACCGAGAGAGGCAAAGCACCAATTAACTGAATAAAATCAATTTCCATTTGGAATAATCAAGCTTGATAGACTGTCTTACTTATTTAGTCACTTTGTGTCTAATTCAGGTGGACAAATTATTATATTTGCTTTGATTTCCATGGAAGAGGAGGTCAGCAGATGTACCAAATCCATTATTTGTTGTAAAAAAAAAATAATGTTTATAGAGAAATATAATTCTTGCCTGAATACAGACATGAACTACCACCTTTGTAATACCAATTTTTCAATTCTATCCAGTTCAGCTGGTTCTGTGTGTCTTTCCCAGCACCCTGAGTGCCCAAACCCAGCCTATCACGGGGAACACGAGTTCCAATCCATTTCAATTAGCAGGGCTGGGATCTCCCGGGAATATAAATCACGGCTTGTCAGCAGCAGATTAAGCACTGCATTAACGGGGCTGCTGCAGCCAGGATTAAGTGACAGAGGTGTCACCAGGGTGATGTGCCAGCCCTACAGAGTGACATTTCCCACCTCAAAAGTGCTGGGGGGGATTTTCCCATCCAGGAGATTCTAAAAATGCACCCAGGATTGGATGGGCTGGGAATGGGATGGCCACAGGAATGGGTTGGACCTCCAAAGGTCCCTTCCAACCCCAATTATTCCACGGTCACCAGGAGGCAGCAGCACTGAGAGTGACAGGGATCCCTTTTCTTCTGTTTCCGTGTGTTCTTTGGCAGTGTTGCTCACCACACAAAGCAGCTGTATCGATATTCTGGGGGATAAACTGAATTAAAACCAGGATTGGCTTAGATGTTTTTAAAACCAGGAGTATAATGAACTCTGCAGCCTTAATTTGGGCAAAATCGACACTGCCTGCTCATGTATTGCACACGTGGCTTATCTGCAGCCCCACGGCTCTGGAAATGAAGGGCAAGAAAGAGAAGGAGAGATTTCTTTTCCATGCCTGAGTGGCTCTGAATGAAGCAATGCAAGGGCTGTGAAGATACTGGGGTGTCATATCTAAAACTGCACAGGTCAGGCGTGGAATAGGCAGCTGTCAGATCAAAAAACTCTATCAGAGAATCATGGAAACTTTTAGGTTGGAAAAGCTCTCTGAGGTAGAATCCAAGGCCAGCACTGCCCCACGTCCCCAAGTGCCACATCCACATGGATTTTAAATCCCTCCAAGGACTGGGATTCCACCACTGCCCTGAGCAGCTGTGCCAGGGCTGGACAACCCTTTCCATGCAGGAATTTTTCCAAATATCCACCCTGAGGCTCCCCTGGCCCAGGCTGAGGCCGTTCCCTCTCCTCCTGTCCCTGTTCCCTGGGAGCAGAGCCCGACCCCCCCCGGCTGTCCCCTCCTGTCAGGGACTTGTGCAGAGCCACAAGGTCCCCCCTGAGCCTCCTTTGCTCCAGCCTGAGCCCCTTTCCCAGCTCCCTCAGGAATTCTCCAGCCCCTTTCCCAGCTCCCTCAGGAATTCTCCAGCCCCTTTCCCAGCTCCCTCAGGAATTCTCCAGCCCCTTTCCCAGCTCCCTCAGGAATTCTCCAGCCCCTTTCCCAGCTCCCTCAGGAATTCTCCAGCCCCTTCCCAGCTCCGTTCCCTTCCCTGGACATGCTCCAGCCCCTCAGTGTCTCTCCTGCTGGGAGGGGCCCAAAACTGTCCCCAAAATTCCAGGTGTGGCCTCCCCAGTGTCCAGCACAGGGTGAGCACATTAGGAAAAGAGCACACAAAAAAATGGAAGGAACTACTTCAGAGAGAGAGAGATGAAAAGTGTTTTCAATTCAAAGCTCTATTTTCACGCTGCAATAAAAGAGGTCAGGATGAGTAATGTGTCCTCTCACAGATGTACATTTACCCTCAAACACTTTTTGAAGAACTCTTTAGCCATTTTTTGCACTTTCCTGACCAGCTTTTGCAGGAGATATCCTGCAAAACTCAGCAGGTGCATTTCTGAAGGGATCAGACAGTTCCAAAGTCGACACAGTGAGGACACTATTTCACTGTTCTTACCTGATGTATAGAAAATTGTTTCAATATTCCCAAAAATCTTAATAAATTTCCGGTAGTTCCTTCTGTTATAAAAAACAACCCCAAACACAAATAAGTAGGTTAATTTGAAGTCCCCTCATTATATCTTTTTTAAAGCTTCATTTGTGTTGTGTCATGAACTGAGGCTTTAATCATTAAGGAGGGGGATAAAATAACTCCTACCTAAAGCTAAGTGTAAAGTCCCATGATTTCAGTGTAATTAATTAAATGAGTCATGTTTTATTTAGGTGCTTACACAAGCGCAAGAGGATTAATTCTAAATAAAACCAACAGAGCTGTAAAATGCTCATTTGGAAAAAGGTCCTTGACAAGTCCCCAAGGCCAATCCCTCACCACAGGTTGGACCTGTCCCATTCCTGCCATGTTAGTCTGAGCTGCTCATCCAAATCTCCAGTTCTTCAGCATCCCTGCTGTGGGCTGGCCTCTGCCCCCTCACACAACCTCCCAGAGCCAGGGATGGCTCCAGCCTGTTCCCAGACCAGAATTTCACAGTTTGAAAAAGCCCAGCTCTATCTGGAAGCCAGTTTGTGCTTCCCCCATCTCAGCCCGAGTCCCATCCCTGCATTACCACGTGGCACTGGCAGCTCTGGCTGCCTGTTCCCTGCTCATCCCGGGCAGGGCAGGACCTTTCCACCCCCCTTTGCTGATGAGGAGAGCGAATCCACCACTTTTCCATCAGTTCCTTCACCCACCTTCAGCATTCACACCCAGGCCCCTGCAGGAACGTTCCCCTCAGGGACACAGAACCTGACCACGCTCAGCCATCTTGTGAAGGTGCAGCCACCAAGGAGCACAACGACACCAACCCCACACGACCACAAAGTCTTTTCAGAAACCACAAAATTCACGAGAAGCCGATTATTCTCTTTTCAGTCCCAGAGGGAATTTACTTCATGTCTTTACTGCCGCGCGCAGTGGTGCCTCAGCCAGCAAACTGCAGCTCTGAGGGGACAGCTCCTCGCTGCAGTCACAACCTTGCCCTGAAACGCCAGGTCTGAGCCCAAATCCCACTGCTCCACAGCTTCAGCCAGAGCACAGCCACAAAGTGGAAAGCAGGACAGCAAATCCCAGAGCTGGATGCCACCATCCCTCCCTCCACCTGCTCCTGTCCCAGTATCCCACCCCTCTAAGCTCACCTTGCCCCACACTGGTGCCCCACCAGCCGTAGCTCCACACACAGGTGCCCTTCTCAGCCAGCTGCCTCCATGCAAAGCATAAAACCTGCTGCAAAACTATTCCTGGGGCTGAAAGATGTTTCTTGAGCTGCAGGAAGAGCTGAATTAGCTGCCTGCAGTATTTAAATGCCCATATTTCCGCAGGTTCGTGCAATCAATCCCCTGAGGTGAATCTCTGTTGTGTGACATTTTTGCAGGAAGAAATTACTCTTTTCAGTTTGTGGGGTATTTTTACTTCTCCCCTGCAGCTGGGCTTGGACTTATTCCCTTTTTTTCAGGCCTCTTTCACCATTTCCTCATCGCTGACACTCGGGGTTGCGGCAGCAGCGGTTCTGCAATGCAGGGCTGAGTTGCATGCAATTAACAACTTGCTCTCAATTAGCAAAACGACTCGGGGAGAGCCAGTGACACCTCCTGTACCTGCTGCTGATGTGTGAAAGAGTTAACAGAACCTTTCATTAGCGCTATCAGCAGCCAGCCACGCAGTTTTATATATAGAAAAGCTTATCATGAGTGAGAAGCCAGCCCGCCCTGGCCTCCCTTCCCCAGCAGCATTTGAGGAACGTCTGACTAAGCCCAGCTTTTGGAACCTACAAAGAGGAGCCAATCTATTCAAAGAGAGTGTGGGAGAAAAGGCCTCGGCTGATTTTGGGCAGAGGAGGTTGATAAATTGCCCGGGCTCTCGCTGGTAACCCCGGCTTGCTCTGTCAATCCCTACCCTGAATCACTGGGAATTCTACATCAGAGGCAGAAGCCTGAAAGACACTTGAAAGTTTCGAGGCAGAGGCTCAGCACAGATGAAATCACATCCCGAGAATGAGCTCCAGCCTGAAAGGGGGAGAATGTGTGGAGCTGCTCCGTGCAGTCTGTGACCAGTGACAGGGACAGAGGTGGCAGAGCTGTGTCAGTGCTGAGGCAGCAGCGAGCCCCAGGCTCTGGCCACTGTCATTGCCCCACAGCCAGGGGAAGGGGCTGTGACTCTGGGGCTGGTGGGGGCAGCTGGGACACCCAACCCCGGCTGCCACCTCCTCGCCCCCGCCGCTGTCACCACCCCCAGGACACCTCACACAGCCCCGGTTAAGGGATGCCCAGCGCCCAGGGGGAGGATCAAGCCATGAGAGACTGAGCTAAGATGAAGGCACTGAGGGTTTTGATGGGGAAAATGAAGGAAAAAGCATTGGATTATTTTCTAAGTGCTCATTGTCTATCAGGTTTATGCCACAGCCATTTCGCCCTCCTGTGCCACATCTCAATGTGTCTCTTGCTGTACATTCACTGTCCGTCCAGTTTGGTCTGGTTTTAGTTAAGGAAGGTCTCTGCAGCAAGGCTCTATTTTGAATTATTTCCTATTTCACCTGCACGCTCAGCAAAGCACTGAGGTCATTAACACAGAAACACAGAGAAGGAAAAGAGACTCATCAGACTAATCAGGGCACTAATCAAGTAATTCAACACTGGCCACCAACAAAGCTCCAGAACTTCCTTAGGATATCTTAGAGGAACAAACATTCCAGATAACACCCACTTTGACAGGTTTTAACATCTCATTGATATATTCTATGATACTAAACAGCTACCCATACCCCAAATTAATGACATTTTACTGAACAAGGAATCTTTCAAGCCAAAGCAAAAACCTGCAGTTCCATTTTCCCAAATTTCCGGCCCCCCACCCCATCCCAACAGACCTGTGATTGAAGTGCCAAATTAGGGTCACCTTTCCCTGTGCACTGTCAGCAAATCAATCTGGGCTGCTTTTCAAGCAGGGCTCACACATAAATCAGGCAGTCTGCCATTGATTCGCATGAGAAACCCTTGAGCAGTGGAGTGAAACACCAGTAAAATCTTACAATTAACTTGAGAAGTTGCCTTTGGTTCCATCCCAGCGGCCCCCCTGCTCCTCAGCTGCAGAAAACGTGTCCTCACACAGATGCTCCCTTGTAATGGCTCTGGATGAGTGTTCAAAATTGCTTCTCGAACACAAAAACTAATTACAGCCAAGGGGAAATACTCACAGAAGAGTTTTATGCTGCATCATGGCCAGATTGAACGCTCGTGTTTCAGCAGCAGTTTCATTTTGGAGGAGAGAAAGGGAGGACGGGAAAAAGCAAAAGCAGAAGTGGGCCCTGTCTGTCTCTCGAGAGTGAGAAAAGGAGAACACACAACTGGAGGTGGAAGAATTCACTCGAATGCATCAAGAGGTGCAACACAGGAAGGCAGGAAGGCAGGAAGGAAGGAAGGCAGGAAGGCAGCAGGGTTGTGGCTTTAAGTTTTCAGCACAGCAGGTTGGAAACCTTACAGGTGTATCTAAAGTCTAGCAGAGCTTTGCACCACAAAAAGCTGAATGCAAACAGTGGAAGGAAAGCTCAGGCTGAGGGATGGATTTAAGCGTGCATGGGGAGCTGTGATGCTGCTTTTGGTGCCAGCAGCAGTCACTAAACACGTGCAGAGGCACCAGCTCACTCCCGACCCTCCTGATTCTCCAGCTCCACCACGACCTGAGCTCCTCCACACCAGGTCCTTGCAGACCCAGAACCCCCACAGCCCCTCCAGGCAGGAAACAGCACCAGGGACACCCTTCAGGGATGATAGCTGGGAAGGAAACTTAAGCAGCAGAGCCTTTGGCACATTTTTCAGAGTCAAATCCATTGTTTGGCCAAATTTAAAGATAGAAGGATTTTTGCAGTGATGAAGATGGAAATGGAGACTGACAATATGAAAGTTAACAGTAAAGGTTCTCCTTGGCTGGTCAGCTCGCTGGTGGGATGGGTCAGGAATTCCAGCCCAGAGCTGCTCAGATCTGCAGCTTCAGGGAACCCAGCCATCCCCCTCTCCTCCTCCCTGCTTCGTGTCCCCCATGGAGTTAACATGTCTGACGTGTACCTTTAGTAGAAAAAGTTCTTGCTTTTAAACCTTCAGCTGCTTCCCAAGACTTTTAGCAGTTCTGTAATGGGAGAAGCAGTGATGGCACCACTGTCCCAAGGTTTCTAATTCCTCTCCTCACCTCTGCAGAGGCTGAGACTCTCCTCCAGCAGCTTCCCTGGGCACGGAGCTGCCAAGACTGAAAGGAAACATCTTTCTATAATGAGGTGGAGAGGCCCTGGCACAGGCTGCCCAAAGAAGCTGTGGCTGCCCCATCCCTGAAGTGTCCAAGGCCAGGTTGGATGGGATTGGAGCTTGATGATCTCAAAGCTCTTCCCAATTTACATAATTCTGTGAGTCCATGTCCCTGCTCATGGTGGGGGGCTGAATTAGGTGGCCTTTAGAGGTCCCTTCCAGCCCAAACTGTTCCATGTTTCTGTGCATCCTCCTGCTCCCAGCACACACAGCAGGGCTGGATCAGCTGCTCTAGAGCACAAAGGGTTTGTAGCACAAGGTTTTGCACATTCTCATTCCTTTTGTCTCCTACACCCTGCTTGTTCCCACTACGCCAACACACCCGCACATCACCCTGCAAACGAGGGGGAGGAGCAAGGAAAACTCACTTTTTCCTGAAATCTGAACCAGTTTAATGATCCAACTCACAGGCACGGCCCAACCCATGGCTGAGACAGCAAAACTGGGGTGCCAAAGCAGGGACGGGCAAGGCACTGCAGAGCAGCAGCAGTGGCAGCAGGGCAGGAGCCTCCCCGGGGGTCTGGAGGCTGGGACAGCAGTGTCACATCTCTGCTTCCAGGACTGTGCTTTCACAGCCTCCTTGGCAGCTGGGGCAGCTCTGTCAGACAGCATCTTGATGTCAGACAGACAGACAGGGTCTGCTCTTCCAGCTGAAATTATGCCTTACACACCTTATTCCTTAAGGCTTGGTTCCCCCCTTCTTTTACGCTCAGAGTATTTTCCACAGCCATGCTCAGTCTTCTTCTCAGCCCCTGTTCTGACCTCCATCCATGACCTGGCCCATGTGGAGCCTCCTGTCAGCCCAAGGATGCACCATCCATATCCCGAGCTGCCAACCACCCAGGAGTGACTGTCCCCAAACATTCCCCACAGCCAGGAACCCAAACCACCCCAGGAAAACCTCCCCTCTCCGGAGGTGTTTGGATACAGCCCCCTCATGCTGAGCCAGCTGTATCCACACACTGACAAAAACATGAAGCAGAATCTTTCTGAACACAAAAGAAGTCACTTTAGGGATTATTTTTAAGCCAAACCAACAGGAATTCTTGATGTTCAGATTAAGTTATTGCTCACGTGAGGTGAGCACAGGACCCCTCTCGCTCTGTACGTCCCAGGGGCTCTCTGGAAGCGTCAGCTTCAAACCAGCTCATGCTGAAGTTTACACCAGGAGAAAATCCATAGTCTTTGTAGCCCTCTCCCCCTGCAGCTTCCACTTAGGAAATGTGTATTTATTTATGTGTATTTTCGTATATGCGCAATTCTCTCTGCAGATTTTTACAAAGCAACACTAAAACTCCAACTAACAAAAGCTGCTCTGGAACATTTACCCTCCACAAAGTCTCCTGAGAGCAGCAGCAGTGGCAGCAAAAGGGTTCCTGACACCGCAGCCACGCGCTGCTGGTGCAAACCTGGCTCTTCCCAGCCCTTCCCACTGACCAGCAGGGAAATTAAACGAGTACAAAACAATTACAAACCTAACGAAGCAAACGATGCCAGATGTTGAACTTAGGCCCCAGATAATTCCAGGGAACACCTGTTCCCTGCCTGGGGTTGTATCCCAACAGCAGCGTGTGGAAATGTGTGCAGAGATTCAAGGCAACATCTGTTTTTCCCTGAGTTGCTGGCTGAGCATTCATCAAAAGGCTGATATTCCAATTATTTATTTGGAATGGCTGCTCTGGGCACAGACAGCAGCTCCCTGCTCCTGCAGCACCAGGAATTAAAGCAACAGCCTGGCCTGGTACAGATATAGCATCTGCCACCAGTGCTCGCTATTCCTCCTTTCCTCTGACATTCCCAAAGTTAGCAGATATATATTTACTTCCCAGAACTAAAGTTATGGCATCAACAGCACCAGCTTTAATTCTAAATCTGGCTCTGGGACATGAAATGCATCTGATTTTCTCAGCCATTATTAAGTCCCAGGCATGCTAATAAGGCATTTATCTCCAAAAAAGATCATTACCCATGCGGATTTCTAGGGATAGTCGAGTTCTTTACAGCCTGGAGTCTCAGGACATAAATAGAAACTGCATTTACTATTAAAATTAAACCAGCAAGCCTGGGAGTTATTAGAAAAGTAAAACCCAAGCCTGCAGCGTGGTTGTGCAGGCAGCTCTGGGAGCCTGCATCAAACCCCAGGGATGCAGGCACTGCAGCCTGGCACAGAAACTGCAGGAATGCTGAGTACCTGCATCCCTGGGATTCCCCCGTGGCAGCCTCACAAACAGGGCTGGAAGCAGAAACAGGAGCCCTTGGTCTGCAGTGAGAAAATCAAATTCCCCCTGAATAAAGCAGCTGCAGAGTTTGGTGCATAAAGCAGGATTAGGGTTTCCTGGCAGGGGGAGATTTTTCTTTGCTCAAGTCTGGAGAAGAATTCGTATCATGAAACATCAACAACAAACTTAACCCCAAGAGGAAAATGCTGACACAGGCTGGAGAAACCACTGCAGAGAAAAATGACTTTAGTAACAAGGTGCCTGTGGCAATTGGGGGAGAATAAATGCAGCAAGAACTGCCACCCCCTCCCTCCTGTAATTCAGATTTTGAGGGCATTCACCACACCTCTGGAGGACTGCACTGAATTTTCCATCATTTCAGCTCAGATCAGTCTTGGGCTGGGAAAATTCAAGAAAACCCAAAAAAACCCAAAAAACACTGTCTGAGCTGAGGCTTTGGAGCACCTTTCAAAGTCTGACAACTTCTCAAGCTTTAAGCTTGTCCTGAATTTGGAGAAATGGAAAGATATTGAAGGAGAAAACTAAATTACTGTCATCATTTTGGAGATGAATCCTACCTGAGACGTGTGTGATGTGGTTGGGAGACCAAGCAGCCAAAAATCAGCTGGAAAATGAAGGAGTGAGGGGCAGGGCAGGAAGGCACAACTTAAATGTTGGAATCTCCATTTAAAACACCTGCACTCCATTCACCCTTTAGCATAAGCTGCATGATACAGGCAGTAAGCTTTAAAAATAGTTTTATATTCAGCTCAGAAAAAACAATAAAGCAGTTCTCAGGTTTTAGTAGGTGCCACTCCTGGCACAATTAAGCTGAAAATTGGAACTGAAAATTTAAAAACGATGCTCGTTATCACCTGGAAATCACAGGACAGCTGAAAAGCATTTCAGAGAAATGATTCTGACACCAAAGACAAAGCTGGGCTAAAACCTACCAAAAAAGATAAGGATCCCTGATGGCTGCACTGATAACAGACACTGAGCTGCACAAAGCACTGACAGCTGCACCACCAGAGATGTCCCTTCCCTGTGCCCACCTCACCTCCCATCCATCATCATCACTTTTACAGCCCTACAAACGGATGGATTCATGTTCATTCCTTGAAGCAATGACATCCATATTGCAAAGGCTCCTGATGAGCTCTAAAGAATGATCTGCCAGCCCTTCAGATCCCAGCTGGAAGCACGGGCTCTTCCCACAGCTCCCACCGCAGCCAGCTCAGGTTTCCACTTGGGGGAATGGTTTCCCAGTGCCAGAGGGCAGGGATGGATGGGATGTTGGGAAGGAATTGTTCCCTGGGAGGGTGGGGAGGGGCTGGGATGGAATTCCCAGAGCAGCTGTGGCTGCCCCTGGATCCCTGGCAGTGCCCAAGGCCAGGCTGGACATTGGGGCTTGGAGCAGCCTGGGACAGTGGGAGGTGTCCCTGCCATGGCAGGGGTGGCACTGGATGATTTGAAGGTCCATTCCAACCCAAACCATCCTGGGATTTGATGATTCTCTGAGGTGAAACCCAAAGTATGAGGATTTCTCATGCCCAGCCCCTCTGTTCCCTGTCCCAGTTTGTGTGCACGGCCCATGAGAACCTGGATGAAGCCTCGGCCTGAAGATGCCCTGATGGAACAGGAAGAATTCGTGGGGGGGATAAAAAACCCCCTAACCAAAGAGATCAAACTCCCCAGAAAAAGAACACACACCCCCAAAAAGCCATTAACCACCCTCCTTGTTCTTCCTTTGGGACCACCTAACTAATCCAGGTAGAAAGAAATTACAGTGGCAACATGTCCAAAACACAGAGTGGAAATCTGGCAAACGTGGCAAAGACCATCCAAATGAGATTTAACAAAGCCCAAAGAAACAAAACTGGAAGAAATCACTCTCCAGTGATCCCTCTTGCCCCACTGAGTTTCTGGGTGTTAATTCCCAAGTCCCCTCCACTCCAAGGCTGGCCCATCCCCTCCCAGCCCCCGAGCAAACCTCGTCTCTGCTGATCCAGGGCTGTGCTCTCTAAGCCTCTGGCCTTGCAAGGCAGCAATTTTCTCACAAATAATCCTTGCAGTTTCATGCTTTTTCATTATTCTAGTACAGGAAATGGCTCAAAACAAAACGGAAAGCTACCAGTTTTATTTTTTTTGTTTAGTTCACCACCAAGCACATCACTGCTCTGGCTGGGTAATAGAAGTGTTGTAATATCGATCAGAAGCTTCTAAAACACTGCAGAATTGGGGTTTTTTTTCCTATTAAAAGGTCTCTCTGTTTTTGTGATTATAGTTGTACAGAGATATGACAACCATCCCATGATTTTTATGATTCCAAGACTTTCTGGAGCAACAACTCATCAGGCTCTCCAACTACAGCGGCTGAAAAAATCCTTTAATTTCCACATCAAACCCCTGCTGAGGAATGTGGTGTTGCACATCCACTCCCAGCAGAGGTACAACCATCCTCTTCAAAGCCTAGGCTGGGGGAAAAGGGAATTTCCCTTCAGAATAAACACTGGGGTGGCATTTCCATTATCCTGTTGTCACAGAAAGCAGGATCAAAGTGATGAAACACATCCAGAGCCACACAGCACACAGAGGCCCCGAGCATATGGAAGGTGCATTTTGATGTCATTTTAGAAATAATAACCCAAACCTAATTTGTTAGTAATTAAAAACGCTGGGAGACCAATGATTTTGTGCTACTGTTCTCGAGCAAGACCCACCTGATCAATAAATACCACATTACAGCATTTTAACATCTTTTTAAAATGTATTTTGAGGAAAAGTGTCCCAGGTCAGGTTGGATGGGGCTTGGAGCACCCTGGGATAGTGGAGGGCATCCCTGCCCATGAGTGGATGAGCTTTAAGATCCTTTCCAACCCAAACCATTCCATGATTTTATGTAGAAATTCCAAGTGTGCAATGGTGCCTCTTCCCATCTTACACGGAGTATTTTAAGCGAAGACTGGAAACCTCACACTTTGTTATTTAGAAAAATATTTCCATTCTCAGCTGTGAGACAAACCCAGAAAAATTCATTTGCCTTCCATAATTAAATTGCTCCAATGCTGCAACACCTCAGGCAGAAAAAGGCTGAAGCATCAAGAAACACTCAGACAATTCTTCCCTAACTTCTGTTTTCTGTTTTTACCTTCTGAATGAAAACATAAATTTCATTACTGGAATATGATTAAACTTTGGTTTTTTCCTATCTGAAAAGCCAGTAATCACCACCTGAGCATGCCAGCTGTCAATGACAACAGCCTCAGGCTCTGATCTGCAGGAACTGAACAATTAGTAATTAATTAGAACAAAGCTGAGTAGTACAACACAAGCTGGATTGTCAGCTTGAGTTATTGGAGTTGCAGAATCAGGGCTGGGACTCCTGCTACGTGTGAGCACAGCAAGCTCATGGTTTCTTCAGCAAGTTCACAGAAAACTTCCCTTCAAAATGTGAATTTTTATTTTTCTTCTTGAAGTGACAGGACTGAACTCCTGTCCCCAAAAATGCACCTCTTCTCCACTGCAGGATGAGTTTCTGCCTTGCCCAGTCCTCTGACCTCTGCACTCAGTTCTCTCAAACAAATAAAGTTCTTCTGCCTCCAAAATCCACCTCTGCTCATCCTTGATAGCTGGAAAATGCTTCACAGACAGTAAAATTTGATGAAACTGTTCTTTAATTTGATTTCCATCCTCACAAATTCTTTACCAACAACCCCCTAAAGCCACACACTTCCCTGTGTGACAGGGGAGCAACAGGCAAGGACAGTCCCCAGCTGATATCCCAATTTGTGGGTGTGCAGAAGAAACGAGGCCTTTGCACACACACCCATCACTGCTTTGCCTCCCCTTTCCAGGGAACTCCCTGATCATCACTTCTTCTCCAAGCACAACCAGCAGCCTCGGGGCTCTCTGGGGACAGGCAGGTAACAGGAGCAGTGCACAGAGAGGCTGGCAGGCAGCTGCAGGGGAGTTCAAGTGGAAAAAATCTAAAATACACCCCAGAGAGGATGTGTGCAGCCACTTCAGTGCATTAGAGATGCCACTTACAAATGTGAGAGCAGCAGAAAACAAAAAGTCTGTGTTCACAGCGTGTAGAAATTATTCACAGCGCGGCATGAGTAAAGAAAAATGTTCCTGTACGTGGTGCTTCTGAGTCTCAAGGAAATTTGAATTGTTACAGCCAAAAAATCACCAGAATATTAATGAAAAAACTAATGAAAAGTATGCTATCAGTCCAGCATCAGTTCAGATCTGCTCCATACCTTCACACTAATCCACATTAAATCAAACCAGTGACAAACTGAACCTGTGCCATAAACATGGGATAAAGCAGGAAAAATCCCTGCCAATTTTTGGGTGCTGTAACCTTGGGAGATCTCCAAACCTGCTGCTGATGTAGAGGACTGAGATAAAGCTTAGAACCCCCCTTTAATGGAGCAGTTCTCAGATAAACATGTATTTAGGTCAATGACTTCCCCGCCTTCCCCAAAACTGTGCCACTGACTCCAAACTCAGGAGAATATGGATCATCGGATCAGGCAGCCAGGGGCAGGACTGAGTGAGTTCTGATGGCTCTGCTGAATAATTGCACCAGGATTGTTCTTTCTTCTGTAACACCTAAATATAAACAGAAGCCCTCAATACTGAAATCAGTTTTCTGGTCAGCTTTGGGATTTGGAAGCCTTCAGGGAAATAGAATCATGAAATGGTTTGGGCTGGAGGGGATGTTAAGGATTACCTGGTTCCATGGGCAGGGACACCTCCCACTGTGCCAGGCTGCTCCAAGCCCCAATGTCCAGCCTGGCCTTGGGCACTGCCAGGGATCCAGGGGCAGCCACAGCTGCTCTGGGAATTCTGTGCCAGGTCCTGCCCACCCTCACAGGGAACAATTCCTTCCCAATATCTAACCTGAATTTCCCCTCTTTCAGCTTGAACCCATTCATCCTTGTCCTACCTCTACAATTCCTGATGAAAAGTCTCTCCCTGACCTCCTTGTATTCCCTTCTCTTCCCCAGGCTGACCACAACAATCCACGTCACTCACTGCTGCCCAAAGCCACACGTTTGTGCCATAAATGTTGTGTTTGGCAGATGTGATTTCACAGCTGTGGAAATCCCACTGCACACTGCCTCAAAAAACTGCCAAGTCCTCAGCCTTCACCAGGTTCCTATTGTCTGGATAATCAGAAAAGTTTCATCTATTTTAGGCCTCTTTCCAAAATGTTGCTTTGTTACCTCTTCCTTTGAACCATTCAACGTTTCAGCCTAGGAGGTTACACCCCCATAAAGGACAAAATTGTGCCAAAGGCTGAAAATTGGCTGAAATGCATCAACCTATAGATAGGAAAGCCAGGAAGAGCCACCAGGAATATTTGCATGCACACAGCCAAACCTGAAATGCCAAACCATTTCTGCAAGAGCTGCTGTTAAAAAAAAAATAGGTTTAAAGCACTGATGTAGGACACAGAGCTAAAGCCAAATCTCAGTAAGGTCAGTCCAGCAAAGGGCAGCTTTGCCAAGCCAGGTCCTAGAGCAGATTTCAATGTGCAGTGACATTGCTGCAGGCAGGATTCCTCCCCAAAAGCAGGATTTGGCACATTCCCATCGGGATTCTCCAGGTTCCTGCAGGTCCAGCTCTCCCAAATTTACCAGCCCCTCCCAGCTGGGTGCTGCAGGCAAACTGGGCCCTGCTCCAGTGCCCAGCCTCAGGATCCCATGGGATTTGAGCGGGGTCGGAGAACAGCTTGGAAAACTTATGTACAACCTCCAAATCTACAAATGACTTCCACTGCTGCCCACACACTCCACAGTCATATTGAGCAGCTCAGAAACTTGAGGAGAGGGAGCTTTTCTTGCCCCAAAGAAGAGCAGAGAATGATAAATTAAATACCAGCACTATATTTAGAAAATAAACTCTTTCCGCTGCAGTTATAATTCGCCGAGTGTCACAACATTTTGAGTTTCCTTGGAAATATTATCTGCAGGGGAAAAAATACCACATTTAAACACGGCACATTCTCGCTCCCATTTCCAGCTGTAGCAGAGGACAGCTCAAAAACCCTTCCCAGGAAAACAGGGCACAAGGATTCAGTGTCAGGCACTGCTCCTGCCCCTGGGCTGCACCACCCCTGCATCCCTGACACTCCATCCACACATTTCCCAACTCCCACCTTTTACTATTCCTAGCCCCACCAAACTCACAGATTTTGCGTTTAAGTTGGTTTATTTGCATTATGAAAGGAAAAAAAAATATGTTTTTCTCCTCAGAGAGCAGCAGAGTGAAGGCTGGGAGATGCTGAATGGCCTCCTTTGATGTGAGAGGTTTACACTTGACCTTGTGTTTTCCTTCCTGGATATTTATATCCTGTTGGCTCCGAAAGCTGAATAACAATGAGATCCACACACCGACCTGCTCAAGTGAAACTTCCATCCTTCTCCTAAAAGTGAATCCATGGCACTTGGTTCCAACGCTTTTTTGGAGATAAATGACTAATTTTCAGCTTAATTTAGCTCTCTTGGCATTTGAGCAGCTAAATAGATTATTCCAAGCAAAATTCATCACTTCAATAATTCCAACACATCGCCTCTAAAGGCAGGGATTAGTATTTCAAAGATACAAAATTAATCCCAAAAAATTCTTCCCTGGGAGGGTGGGCAGGCCCTGGCACAGGGTGCCCAAAGAAGCTGTGGCTGCCCCTGGATCCCTGGCAGTGCCCAAGGCCAGGTTGGAGCATCCTGGGACAGTGGAAGATGTCCCTGCCCATGGCAGGGGTGGAATGGGATGGGGTTTAAGGTCCCTTCCCACCCAAACCAGTCTGGGATTCCAGGATTCACTCCAGAGCACCAGTGCTGTAACTCAACATCAAAACAAAACCATGAAAAGACATCAAAAATACCCCTGGAAAAAGAGAACGTTCTTGTGTCATTTCTAAAACTCACATTTGGATCTGAAAGTTGAACTTTATGGCTCATTTCTTCCTCAGAATGAAAACTCCTGAGAAAACAGCACATTTTCTATATAAATAACTGTCGAAGCACACTGTTGTGATGCCTCAACACTCGCTTCTGAGACATTTCCAGGATTTTTATTTGTCTTTCTGCTGCTATAATCTTTAATTCCTTTTAATCAACACGAAGTATATTGTTTAGCTGAAAGTAAGCCAATTTTTATTTGGTAGTAAAGCAGCACAATACACACAAGAGAAGCAAGGCACCAATGAAAGCTGGGGAAGAGGAAGGAATTCCATTTAAAATGAGGACAAAAACTTTGGATCAGGAAATCTGTTGCTTTCCAAGGAAAGTGAACCTATGTGGCCATTTCCAACAGGAAAAACCAATATTCAATAACCATTTGCATTGCAGAGCAGCTCTGCAGCCCACACAGGGTAAATGCACTGGACTTAAATAATTTCATTGTGACCACCTTGAAATTGCTTCATTACAGCATTTTAATTGTGAGTAACTGCAGGGAAATCTGTAAAACAGAAAATGAAATAGAAAATAGAAAATTCTGCAGCTGGGCAGAATTTTTGAATGGATCTGCTGAAATGCCTCAGAAATAGCAAAAAATGGGGATTTCCTACATTCAGCTTGAGGGGAAGACTGGAGCAGGTTGAGGAAGGCAGCCCAATGCCCCCAGCAAGGGAAGAGCTGAGCCTGTAATACTTTTCCCTCCTTGTTAACCAGAGGATTCCAATCCCTTCCCATCCCTGTGCTTAATGCAGCTGATACAGCCAATACATGTTTATTGGAATTCTCCCTGCAAACCCAGCAAAGCCCTTGGAAATGGAAGCCAAAAAAGCATTTAAATGATCTTTAAGTCTTCTTTAGGGCTGTTTCAGATATGTGGTTTATAGGGGCATCACTAATGTGATAACCACAGATTCTGGGGACTCCACTGCGAACTCACAGAGAATTCCAATGTTCAGGATCAGCTAAAAACGTTCTGGTTTGATGTTAACTTGGGTACAGTTCTGTGAAAAAAATGTGGCTTCGAACCCTGCTCATACTTTGGAGTGTCCTTGGGGAGCTGCTCGTTCCAGTGTGCCACAGCCTCGGGTCACAGACAGCACCAGTGACTTCCCACTCAGGAGTGGCCAGGGATTCTTCATCTCCAGGGGAAGGGAATCACCCTGCACTGCAAGTGGGAATGCTGGGTTCAGCCATGCTGACTTCTGATTAAAAAACAGAGAGGTTTTAGTTCATGGAATCACTGAGGCTGGAAAAGCCCTCTGAGATCATGAAATCCAACCTCGCCACTGCCCCATGCCCCCAAGTGCCACATCCACAGGGCTGTTAAATCCCTCCATGGATGGGGACTCCTCCCCTGCCCTGGGCTGCTGTGCCAGGCCTGGACAAACCTTTCCATGCAGGAATTTCCCCAAATATCCACCCTGAGCCTCCCCTGGCCCTGCCTGAGGCCGTTCCCTCTCCTCCTGTCCCTGTTCCCTGGGAGCAGAGCCCGACCCCCCCCGGCTGCCCCCTCCTGTCAGGGACTTGTGCAGAGCCACAAGGTCCCCCCTGAGCCTCCTTTTCTCCAGGTCAGTGTGGAGCATCCCAAAATTCCACTTCTGGGCATTGCTTAGGCTGGAAAAGTCCTCTAAGGTGAACAAGTTCAACCCCAGCACTGTCAAAGCCACACTGCCCCATGTCCCCAGGTGCCACATCCACAGGGCTTTGAAATCCCTCCAGGGATGGGAACTCCACCACTGCCATCTAGCAATGAGAATTTTTAAAAGAATAGGTTTGAATAATCAAAATGATGGACATTCAATACTCATTTTATCTACAGATTGATGGAAAAAACCCAAATTTTCCACTTTGTCAGGAAGGAAGTGGCATAGGGAGCTGATTGATCCCTCTGTCAGGTTATTGGCATGGATAAACAGAGGAAAGCCACCACAGGCTTCAAAAGTTATTAATGGGAGACAAGGGGTAGAGGTCAGGGCTTTATTGCCAATTCCAACTTCTTCACCCTAGGAAAGGCAGATTTAATTAAATATATGTAATTTAAATATATTTCTTAAAAATAGCCCAATGGTAAGATTACACTTACAAAAGTTCCTGTGTTTTCCTGAGTCACAATTACTCCTTATCTTACAAACTCATAGTAAATCTTGGAAACTCTTTTTAGACACTTCAGTGAAAGCAGAACTTCCCAAATCATGTAGAAGGCTAAAAATATTTCAGCAAGTTCCCTCAAAGTCTAAAGTGCCTGTGAGAAAAGTGCTTTTCCCACAGATAAATTCACAGTATTTATAATCTACAACTGCTTCATATTTACTTCTAAACAGCACAGGTGTGAGACACCACATCAGGTCCTCAAATAAAGGATAAATGTTCTTGTGGAAGGGGGAAAATTCAATGAGTTGGGCTGTGAGGGATCTTAAAGCTCATTCTGCCATGGGCAGGGACACCTTCCACTACCCCAGGGTGCTCCAAGCCCATCCAACCTGGCCTTGGACATTCCAGGGATGGAAAAATCCTCTATCTTAGATCTGAATTCTGGTGCTTAGATACTTTGGAAAATTTCATTAGGCAGCTTGGAGGGCCTTTAATACCTAAAAAGGTTTGGATGTGGGTTTGAATAACCACAAGGAATAGTTCCCTGCTTGTACAGGAGTCACTCCTCTTAAAATAAATAAAACTAAATTAAAAATAAATCAAATAAATCAAACTCATGATCTAGCTTACCAAGCAAACTTGACTTTCTATCAGAAACCGTAATACATCTTCCCAACTCTCTGTTTCACACTGATGGGCTTGGCTAAGCAGAAGCCGTGTGAAATAGGTGTTATTAAAATGCCATATGCAGCATCAGATGGTATTTCCTTGCACAGCTCAGTCTCTGAGCTCTAGAGGAAAAGAAATGGTAATTCTATGCAAAATAAGCTGTGACTCACCAAAACGCTGCTTCTGCAATGCTCGAATTCCCCATTTTTATTTACATGAGTGTAAGTGCTCTTAGACACTTAAAAAACTTCCTGATTAAAGAAAGACCAGAAGCAAAACCCATTCCAGAGATTTGGGTACAAAGAAATAGAGAGAATTGATACCTTGAGGAGTGGCAAAGCTCAGTATTAAAAGCAGAGATTTCACATTCAGGAAATGATGGGATGCATGGACACTTCCTTCAATTCGTAAAATACACTCCAAAAACTTAAAATTTCCCTCAAAGAATCAAAGAGTTGTGATTTTATACATCCCTCATACACACATTTCATGGGGGCTGCACACAAAACTGAGGACTGCAACAGACTTTTTTCATCTTGCACTTAATTGCTTTAGAAGTGTAATTATTGCAGCATTTCTTCTATAGTTTTTTGCTTAATCCCAGTAATTTCTCTTTAAGTTTGCAAGCACCTTCAGCTGACTGTTGGAGAAACACCCAGCGCCCTTTGGTTTTTGGTTTTGTTGCTGAGAAAGTTTGGAATACGGATGTGCCAGCACTGCAATATAATAATAATAGTAATAACAGTAATAATAGTAACAATAGTAACAATAGTAACAATAGTAACAATAGTAATAATAGTAATAGGGTTAATAATAACAATATAATAATATATAATATAAATTATTGATAATTTTATTAATATAATTAGTAAGAATGTAATAATAAAAATATAATAATTATATAATAATAAGGGTAAGGTTAATAATTATTATAATTATAGGGTTAGGTATATTATTATTATTATTATTATTATTATTATTATTACTATTATTGGCTGCACCAAAATTTGGCATCTCCCCTTTTCCCACAAGGTCCCTTATTTTCCCTGGTTGCCATGGTGATGCTGCAGCAGAGCTGCTGTGGCTTCCTGTGGTTTCCCACCTGGAAGCTTTGGGAGAGGAGGCTCTGCTGGGCAGGGCCCAGGTCCCTCCAGAGCCTCTGTGCTCTCCCTGGGGGCTCAGGAATGGCCAAACAGGAACACCTGGAATGGTGAAATAGGAACGTTTTGCCAAACCTCTAAAAAGATGCAACTAATCCATATTCACTTCTTACCCTGGGGTTTTTCCCCACCAAGACAAGGTTTGCAATGCTCCTGTTGTTCTGCACAACTTGGACACGCTGAAATATCAACCTGAGAGTGTTCTGCATTTATTGCAGCAATTACTGCTGAATTTGGAGCAGCTTTATTCCCATTATTCCTATGACACTAAGTGCCAGTCAGACTTGCTCTCAGCACACCCTAAGCAGCACATTTTGTCCTTCCAGGCAAGGAGAGGGTTTGGATCACACCATTCCCAAGAGGTGTCCTGTAGGACAACAGGATTGAACTCATCAATTCAGGCAGGCAAAGGCACAAAGTCCCATCACCTCCAGTGCTTTGCTCTGGGAAAACAGGACAGGACAGGGTAGTATTGGATCCCTGGCCTGTCTGTATATCCACATGCATTTCCCCCACTATTTACAAATTACTCGCCTTTCAGACTGTAAAATCTGAGATGAAAATACAGCATGAGCCAGTTTACATCCTGCAGTCACATCTTTTCAATAAAAAATACATGATTAAACTAAGGGAAGTCAGACTAAGCATTAACTTCAACACCTCCTGATGCCAAACTTAGAATAACTGTGTGCCAAGACATGCTTACAAAATTGAAAGGCAAAAAATACCCCACAAACAAACCAAAAAGTCCCAAACAAGCTGTGGGTTTGGTTTTGTTCTATTTCTTTCACAAAAATGAGGAATAACAACCCTGGGGAAGTCATGAGGCCCAGAGCTGGGCACTGGGGAGGCACCTCCAGTCCTGGGGGCAGTTTTGGGTCACAAAAGAAAGGACCTGGAGGGGCTGGAGCGAGTCCAGTGAAGGGAAGGGAGGTGGGAAGGGGCTGGAGAATTCCTGAGGGAGCTGGGAAAGGGGCTGGAGAATTCCTGAGGGAGCTGGGAAAGGGGCTCAGGCTGGAGCAAAGGAGGCTCAGGGGGGACCTTGTGGCTCTGCACAAGTCCCTGACAGGAGGGGGCAGCCGGGGGGGGTCGGGCTCTGCTCCCAGGGAACAGGGACAGGAGGAGAGGGAACGGCCTCAGCCTGGGCCAGGGGAGCCTCAGGGTGGATATTGGGGAAAATTCCTGCATGGAAAGGGCTGTCAAACACTGGAAGGGGATGCCCAGGGTGGTGAGGGAGCCCCATCCCTGGAGGTGTCCAGGGAACGACTGGAGGCGGCACTTTGCAATATGGCTGAGTTGGCACGGTGGGATTCTGCTGGGAGTTGGACTTGATGGTTTTGGAGGCCTTTTGCAACCTTAATGATTCCATTTTAAAGCCAGTTCCATGTCCCTAATGAACTGGCTCGCAGCTCTAGGCCGCAGTGTCACTTTGTCCCCCCTGCCCCAGCAGAGGCCTGCTCAGAGCGGGGCTGGGCCGTGAGGGGGCTGCGCCGAAAACAAAAATTAACAACTAAAGCTGCCTCCTTGCCTTGTACTGATCACAGAGAGAGGGGAAGGAAAAAGGAAAAAGGAAAAAGGAAAAAGGAAAAAGGAAAAAAAAAGAAAAGAAAAGAAAAGAAAAGAAAAGAAAAGAAAAGAAAAGAAAAGAAAAGAAAAGAAAAGAAAAGAAAAGAAAAGAAAAGAAAAGAAAAGAAAAGAAAAGAAAAGAAAAGAAAAGAGAAAAGAAGTCACATCAATTCAGCTGAAGCTGGTTAAAAGTGTGTTTTTAGGTTATCCTGCACATCAGCACTGTCAGCACGATGAGCAGACGCCTGGCTGGGCTTTGGCAGAGCCGCCCCTTGTCTTGCTGAGCAAAGAGACTCCTGCACCTCTGAGAGATCAGTAAACATCAGCCAGGTAGCACAGCAGTGATCAAAATAATCCAATCATAAATCAAATTCACTGTATAAGCAGATACTGATAATCATGGGGCATAACAAATGGCACTGGGAAAATCCTGAAGAAGCTGAAGGAAAAGGAACCCCCAGCAGCAACACAGGAATTCTGCCTGCAGACAAAGCTCTCGGGGCTGCTACAGCCCCTCCTGAAATTACAGAGCCCACAAGAGGTGGTTGGTTTGGAACATGAAGGTTTTCCTCTGCAAGCCAAGCTGACAGCAAACATATGCTCAAGTGCTGCTGCAGCAGCAAAGCCTGGTTACTTTGTAGTAATAAATATTAAACAACTACATATGTCAAAGAAATATTTTTCAATTATATTACCAGAATAAAGGTATCAAATAATATTTAATAGCATAATATTGTTAAATAAAAATAAATACATGAATAATTATTCTGCTTTTTTATTGCAATTGTGCACAGACTGGGTTAGATTAAGTGCCCACATCAATGAGCATCACATGGATATCACAGCTGCTTTTCCGAAGCAGACAAACGCTGTACAAGGTTATCACCATGAATAAACCACCTGAAAGGTCCATATGCCCTAATTTACAATGCCAAGGTTTCCTCTGACCCCACAGAGCGACAGCAAATGCAAACGAAAGGTTCTGCTTCCTCCAGACCTTGTTTGTACCATTTCAACACAGCTGCTACATTCCTGTGCATGACATTCCCCTTCTCATCCCAAATTCACCATCAGCTGCAAACCTTGCTGCTCTACAGCTGAATACACTCATTTATTGCTGCAGCTCGGCCTGGGGAACAGGATTGGCTTTCCTTTATTTTCCTGCTCCATTCCAGCCCAGACTCAGCTGGGGCTGATGTTTGCTCCTCTCCTTTCTGCTGTATCAGTCTGAGCCTACTGACCAGTCCAGCAACCTCAAACCAGTCTGAAGGATTTTACATGGAGAAAAACAGCAAAATTCCTTAAAGCCAGGAAAGATTTGTGGATGAGCCATAGCACAGCACAGCCAAGGAGAAACTTCAGCCCAGTCACAAATTGGTTTGGGCAGGAAGGGACCCTAAAGACCATCCAGTGTGCCCCTGTTGCAGTTCAGAGAGAGGAGAATTCAGCAGGGAAAATATTCAGCTGCTTATCATGAGTGATGGTTTCTCATTTCAGCTTGGACCTTGCCACCTGGCCAGTGATCCTCAAAAAGCTGGCGCTTAGAGAAAGAAACATCACAGTTTTGGGATGGGAAGAAGTATTCACCAGAACAGCTCTAAGAGCTCAAAAACGTTGTATTTTCCATTTATGTGCAAAAAAAAAAAAAAAAAAAGAAGTGAAAAAGAAATCTTCTCAGAACAGCGTGACCCTGCTGGAGAAAAGGGCTGCTGTGTTTTCCCACCGGTGCCTGGAACAGACAAAAGTGGAAGCTGATGACTAAAGGAACAGCTAAAAATACCCCAAGTAGTCTGGAGCTGAGAGTTGTGTGCCCTCACTGCAATTAGCAAATTGCATATTCAGTTTCACTGACACTAATGAGTGCAACCGAGTTCATCTACACCTCAATTAACTTCAAGAGACGCTTCTTTTCCACGAATAATGGCCCCTTGCTTTTGCACAGTCCCTCTCTGTGCCTGACCCCTCGGGCAATAAATCACTGCCTCATTTGCTGCAAATACGGTTTGGAGGGATTGAGTGGGTGAAAGGAAAGAGAAAAATGCACTTCCCACACAGGGAGGAAGGGAGAAGGGAACTCTTGCACTGGATGCCAGAAGGTTTTGGGGATACAGCTGTAGTTGTGTGTATTTAAGGAAAATCTGGAAGATTCATTGAAGGAAAAGTCCAGCACAGGGAACAAGAAACCTCTGGTACTTCTCTGGGACCTTTCCAGGTCTGACCACCACGTTGTATCAGAGGTGAAAAATCCATTTTCAACTCGAGGTGGAAGAGCAATCCCAGCCTGTACAAGAACTCCCCACAGAGGGGTTAGCAGGTGGGGCCAGAAAGCTGCAGTTTGCCACTGCTTATGCTGAACAAAGCCCTCATAGATCCTTCTCTACTTCTCTCCTTGAAGGAGACATGGAAGAGATTGGTAGGGGCTGGACTTAAAAAACATGAAGTTTAATCAGCAGATAATTTTAAGCATTACACTTAAAGCAATGAAGTAAAGGTTGAAGCATCATTCAGAGGGGAGGAAGAGAAAATGGATTTATGGTACCTGGGAAAATAAGATGAGCAATAAATCAAGAGATGAGGGGATTTCAAGCCCAAACCCCCAGTGAGGATGATACAGAGGAAGGATTGCCTGGGTACCCATGGGAGCAGCAGGCTGGGGGAGGACACAGGGCCCCAACCCAGCCACCACCAGACCTCGCTGTTGGATTTGCTCTTTATCCCATCAGATCCTAACCCACAATCACAGAACCATGGAATGTCTGGGTTGGAAAGGACCTTAAATCCCATCCAGTGCCACCCCTGCCATGGCAGGGACACCTCCCACTGTCCCAGGCTGCTCCAAGCCCCAGTGTCCAGCCTGGCCTTGGGCACTGCCAGGGATCCAGGGGCAGCCACAGCTGCTCTGGGCACCCTGTGCCAGGGCCTGCCCACCCTCACAATCAACCTTCCCTTTTGTTGAGATGCTGACAGCACTAATTACCAGAGAAGTGTGCAAACAGATGCTAATTTGAAGCAGTATCACTCAGGAGAAGCCGTTTGGCAAGAGGCAGTGGCTGATGGAAAATCCAGCTATTGATTTTCCTATCGGCTGCTGTCATCGCTGCTGCTGCCTTCGAATAAACAACCCAGAGAATATTTGCTTTCCAATGACAGCTGGTGTCAGCATCAGTATGCGTTTGCTGTCATGCTTCCTGCAGAATAAACTGATATTTTGCTATTTAATGTGTTTCAAAAATCATCAGTGCAATTCCTGATGGCATTGTTGTATCACATGTACGTGTATCCTAAAGCCCTGGCAAAGCACTGAGCATCCACAGCCAGTTCCCACTGAAATCCTTAAAAACTCTTCTCAAGACATGGCATTAAAAAGGATTGCTCCTTTTGAACATATTTACTAAGGAACAGAAGAAAACTCTGTGTGAATAGCAGCACAATAATCACAGCAATAAGACAGAAACATCCTCTTGGGAAATATTTAGCACAAGTGAGTTTTGAGTGATCCTCGGGGTATTTACAGCTCACAAAAACCTAATTTTGGACTTGTAAGGGATTTCTGTAATTATTGATTTCTCCTCCTTACTTTGCAAGTTGGATTTGTGCATAAAGGGTTGGGGTTTTTTTTGAGGACAGGAATAAAAAAAGGCAGAGTGTTTTCCCAGAAGTCCTTGACAGCTGCCTCTAAGGCACCATAAAACACAGAGGACAGTCCCATTTGGAACCTCCTTGGAGTGAAACTCATAACAAAGCTGTGGATTTGACCATCACAGTTAGAGATGCTGAAATTCCATCCAAAAATGGTTTGAGGTGGAAAATACCCCTTGGTGAAGTGTGGCTTGTTACCATGGGAATAATTCTTTGGACTGAGCTGCATCCTGGACCTAAGATCAAAGAGAATTATATTTCTATTTTGGAAATAAGAAGTGGCTTAAAAATAAAATAGAAACGCAGCATTTGTGCAGGACACAGAGTCCCAAATGTGCAGGTTTTATTTTCCTAAATAAACCAGCAGCTGAGCCAGGGCAGAGCCCACAGCCTGGACCAGCCTGGCAGCCACACACCCTGCCCTGGGCTCCTTCTGTGCCAAGCACCAGCAGCATCCACCAAAACCCTGGCCTTGGGAAGGTCCTCCTGTTGTAAAACCAGTTATTTTGGGGGAGAGTGGGCTCTTGCTTTTTTGTTTTTAATTAAAAATGAGGCTTTTATCTTGCCCAGTGTTCACTACAGCATCCTCTGCTCACAGAGAGCTGGCAGGGCTCTGCCTCTGCCCGGGCCATCTGTCTGTGCTCACTGGGACCTGCTGGTGGCCCCAGTGCCATGGAAGAGCCACAAACACCCGGGGCCTGGGCTCCAGACAGGGCTGGCGGCCACTCAGACCCTGAGCTGGCATCTGGGTCCCTCGTTTCACATCACACATTGAGGACAAAACCCCAGCAGGGGCACACGAGGGGCTGACAGGAGAAAAGCACATTTCACACCACGGCACGAGCCAAGGCACCACGGGGATCCTGGGAATGGCTCTGTGCCCTGCCAGGGCATTCCAGGCACTCGGAGGGGTCCCCACACACAAACAGCCACTGATCCCAGGCTTTCTCCAGGGAATATCATACACATAGGAAATCCTGCCCTGGGAGGGTGCCAGGCCCTGGCACAGGGTGCCCAGAGGAGCTGTGGCTGCCCCTGGATCCCTGGCAGTGCCCAAGGCCAGGTTGGAGCAACCTGGAATAGTGGAAGACGTCTCTGCCCATGGCTGGAGATGGAACTGGGTGATCTTTAAGATCCCTTCCAACCAAAACCACAAAGGAAGACTCTGAAATTCCTTAAATGACACTTCAAGCCCCAGAGGATATGAAACCAAAGTAGTCAAGCTGACTTCCTTTGAATAACCTTTTTAGATGGAACAGGTTGAAAACAGCGTCACCAATACCTCCAAGCAGGGTCATTTATAAACACACCCTCCCCACCCCGATATTTTCACTTCTTCTGTTTGTTTTCCATTTTCTCCTCACGATTTGAGTAATTGCTTCCCACACAAACGAATTGCTCTAAAACAAGGAAACTTTGAAAGCAAGTCTCTTTCTATATTTCTTGAAAGACACTTGAAACTCTATCTCAAGTATCTTTCCAGCTCTGTGTGTTTCCTGCTCCAAGGATCTTGGGGGTTTTCCCCTGGCATATTCTGGCCCACAATCACTGAAAACACAAATACATCCCCATACTTCTAAGCCCAAACCACAGTACCAGTTTCATAGAGACAAGTCACACACATTTCAGAGTAAAAAAACACAGGCCCAGGAGGCTAAGGAAGGAGATCTTCCAAATATTTCCCCCAAATTATTCCTATTTTGCTGTTCCACAGTCTTCCTCTAATATTTTTAATTTTTATTCAATATTCTTGGAGAGCTTATTCCAAATCAATCAATAGACAGCTTATAAAGGTAATTTTGGTTAGTTTTCAGTCCTTCAACCTAACTAGAAGAGCTACATTTCAGCAAGGCCTGCACATTAGACATTATTTTTATTTTCATTTTATTTACCTCCTTTCCAACTGATGCAGAGATGCCCAAGAGCTGCTGCCCCACAGGACCCATTTTTTCAGATCAGCTGAATTCTGCTGCCTGTCAGACTCGTCTTTGAGAACAGATCAGCCAAAAAAGAATGGGAGAGCTTTTTATAGAATAAATTCAGATTGTGTAGTCCCACCCTGAGAATGGAAAACCTGACTGCTGAATATTTCGCTTGTGGCTTAAACATGTGATTAAAGCTCATCCCACGGATTCAATGGAATAACCTGACAGGCTCTGGCCATGCTGTAACACCCAAATTTTCCTCCTGTGACTGGAAAATAAACGTTCAGGCTGATCAATGACTGGCTGAAGCTGCAACAAAGTGAAATCCCCTCTTTTATTCACCAGAGGACCTGGCCACGTATTTGTATCCCAGGAAATACCAGAGAAAATCTACTTGGGTTAGAGTTAAATAAAATATTCCATGGACAGCCCTCAGCCTCATCACACCCTGCTTGCAAAGACTGGTGGAGGATGGAAGGGGAAGTCACAGGAATATTTTTTTCCTGCAATTTTCCCTACAGAGGGAATCAGAAGAATCCCACGTCAGCTGCCATGGGAAAACCCAGTCTGGGAAATTGAGGCTCAGCTCCTTTCCCCCTCCCCAAATGCTGGTTTGGACACCCTGTTTGCAGGAGATTAAATCCAAATCCCACCTCCACATCTTCACGTGTGTAAACAAACATCAGCAACAGAAATTCTGTGTTTGAAAAAGACACACGAAGCAGAGACAGCACATGCCCCTGGGAAAAAAAAGCAACCAGGTTTTTATCTCCCAGACAGAATAATTTTAATTATATTATATTTTCAGGCTCTGGAGAACTATTTCCAGGCATTTGAAAGGGCCAAGATCACGCTCGGAGAGATGGCAGAGCTCATTTAAAGCCCATTGGATGTACAAAAGCAAGGAAATCACATCCTGGGAAGCCACAGGAACTCATCTGGAGCAGGGTGATGGGAAAAGGAGGGGTGAGAGGTCACCCCTGTGCTTTGTGGCTCTAACAACCACAGGGCTTTTTCCTTAGGCAGTTACTAACTGTGGAAAAATTGGAAAAATGGCAGATAAATGTGATGTCTCAGGAAGATTTTTGAACTCAAAGCCTCATTAGACAGAAGAGCTGAACTGATTTGCTGGCCAGAAATCGTCCTGGCAGCTGCAAAGCCATGCACTGGTAGCTCTGATTTTGTGAGCTCCAAGTCAATCTCTTCCCATCAAGAGAGGAAAATGGGGATAATTTGCTCACACAGCCCCGAGCACGGTGTGGCTGGCAGTGAGGATTATCCCAGAGATCTCAATCTCAGGAGCCATTGAGGGCTTCTCACATTCTTCCACAGGAAAAAAAAAAAAAAAATATATATATATATATATATATATAAAAATATACATCTGCAGGGAGAGAAATAGAACGGAGCTCCATTTCCTACCAGCTCTGCAGTCTGTGCCTGAAACTCATCCCTTCCTTGCCCATCAGGCAGGGAAAGGCAGCCCTGGGGCACACGGATTTGGTGTTTGGGAGCTGCCTTTCCAGTTGAAGCCATCATTTTCCAAGGTAGCTGCCTCAAACAGCTGATCTCAGCCTGAGCAGAAGCAGCACCCGAGCAGCTCTGAACAGAAATCACATCGTTAATTTTATTTATTTCTACTCAAGTAGGAGGCTCAGGGGGGAACTTCTCATCCCACAACTCCCTCACACGAGCCGAGGATCAGCTCTGCTCCCAGAGAATGAGGGACAGGAGGAGAGGAAGTGGCCTCGAGCTGTGCCAGGGGAGGTTTAAATTGGATATTAGGGAAAATTTCTTCATGGAAAGGGCTGCACAGAGTCCTGAGGCAGTGGTGGAGTCCCCATCCCCGGAGGGATCTGTGGATGTGGCACCTGGGGACATGGGGCAGTGCTATGGGAATGGCTGGATTTGGTCTTGCAGCTCTTTTCCAACATTAACAAGTCTGGGATTCTTAAATATTCCAATTGTACCACGTTTCTGTCCTGAAAGGCCAAGAGAGAATCACACTCATATTGCTGAAAAATGAATTGGACCAGATAATGGGATTGTAACTCATTTCTGGCTGATTCTGCACCTATTTCACTGCTGTAGCTTTCTGGCCCTATCACAGAACGAAGCTGCATAAAGAGAGAGATGTATATGTGTATATATATGTATATATATATGTATATATAGATTTAAAGTATGTATTTCTGGAGAGCAGAGAGCCAAGTCCAATTATCCCCAAAATTCATGGTCACTAAACTCAGGTCAACACTAAGTCAATCCTACTCTGCAAAAAAGCACTTTAAAATAAGAGCAAACCCCAAACCCACACAAAATGGAACCATACTGGCTCCCAAGGGACCTTCTGTCCACAGGTGAGGTACAAAGTGCTTTTATAGAGGTGAAATTAAATCACAAACATCCTATGAAATGAACCCCACAATGTCTGAACAGAAGCTTTCCAGCCAACATAAAATCCTGAGAGATACATCCAAATTTATTTCACGGAAAAATCTTTAGTGTTGTCACCGTCCACTGGTCCTGGAAATTTTGCTTTGCTTCTCGCACACCCAGAGCTCTGATTCTTTCAGGGAACCAACTAAAGGCATTAACTAAAAATAAAAAGCAAACGAGATCAGCTTAAATAGCTTCCTTAAAAAACATATCCTATTTCACAGCATGCTAATTAATAGAACAGAACAGATATTTTGATATCAAGATTAAGAACAGTTCATTTTGAGCATCTTTCTCACCAGCAGATCAAGGCAATTAACGGGCAATTTGCTCACTAAATGACTTCCCAAGATGTGCTACTGAGATAAGGCAAAGCCCTTTTTAAAGTGCCTTCGAGCCAGCAAAAGACGGACCTGCAGGGATTATTTTTATAAACAATGTACAACTCGATTCTTCAGTAGTAAAGCAAAACTTTTGCTTCAGGAGTAATGACAAAAAAAAAATTGATTTCTGTGGAACAGCAAGACACTGGGGGGTTTTCTCCTTATTTCCCAAACTGTAATCACTATAAATAATGCTGTGATGGAGGACACATCCAAAACATCATTTCTAGAAAAGATAAAACTGAAGTTCTTGACTTCTTGGTATTTTAACCACGGGGCACAGGTGGAGAGCTGAGAGCAGATAAATCCCTTTTCCTGCCCTTTCATGTTTCCTCCCCAACACTCACTGCTTTTCACAGTGGTGCTTCACCAGGAGCTGTGCTGGCTCCTGGATAACAGAAATAAAGGAACGCCACCCTTCAGGGGGATGGGGAAAGGATGAACAGGGAGGTTTAAAGACGCTCACTTTGGTCAAGGTGAACATTGCTGCTGAGATTCCAGGGAAGGAGCTCAGCCCACGCCAGCCCCAGCAACACAAACTGGTGAGACTGGGGAGGATGCCACAGAACTGCCACAGAAATCACAGAATGAGTGAGGCTGGAAAGGATTGAGATCATCAAGTCCAGCCTAAACCCAGCAGACACAAAGACCTTGAGAAGGATTTGCTGGCTCTGAGCAGGATCTCTGCCCATCCCTCCTGAACCCCAAACCCTGTGCAAAGCTCAGGCACAGACGGGAGCCAGGAGGGCCCCGGGCAGGGCTGTGGGAGCAGCAGGGGATTCCTGACCCGAATGCCGAGGTTTTGGTGCTCAGGAACCACATCCTGCACCCAAGGGAGGCGGCTGGTGCTGAGAGCTGTGGCTGAGCCCACGGTGGTGTCCCCACACCTCCCTGCACCAGCACTGAAGCATTTCCCTAAATATTGCCCAGAAAATGCCACAGGAGCTTTTCCAGTGATTCATCCATCAGCATTCCTCAGCCAGCAGGATTCCCCCAGCAAGCAGAATTTGAAATTAGTCTGCATAACTTTCTGTGCAGCTTCCCAACCTTTTTCCTTCTAGGAGGATCCAGCCCTCAATACATTTCCTGTCAGTAGTTGATACCTGCAGAGGTTTCTGTTCTGCAAAGGGGAGCCCTTCGCTGCTCCAAAAAGATCTGAACAAAATCATTACACACACATCTTCTACCTGAGATTTAATTAGTGGATGCTCAGCCATCTATGCAAAATGCACCACTAAACCCACAAAAGTAGGTGTATTTTAAGACATAACTGTACTGACTTGATGAAAATTGAGTTTTTTTCCTTTAAATCCCTGAACTATGGACTGTAGAGATGCTTTTACTTCACTTAAGTCTAAGGATCAGACTTCCATTACCGGAAAACAACCCTTGTCATGTTTAAACTGAGCTCTCCCTTTGCCCTACAGTCTAAGCACTGATAATTTAAACATTACACAAATGTACAATTTTACTTTCCTCAGAATCAACAGAATTGGTTTGATTTCCCATTCTGCACCAGCAGGGTTAAAACAGAAACATAGAAGCACAGCTACTTCATGAGCATTAACTGAAAATATAACTCAGTGTCTGACTGTAACCACAGGATGTTTTAAGGCACTGAACTCCCCCAGAACAGCCCAAACCCTGCTGTGAGCAGCCCCACTGTTCTGTCAATAGAGCCCCTGAACAGAAATGCCAAACATTTGCTTAGAATAATGATAATTATTAAAAAATAATGCACAAATTACACAGATTGATGGTAAGAAGTGTCAGGGCCTGCAGCATTTCGGAATAACGCTGTACGTGCCCAAGTGCAGCTGGAGTTGCACACAGATGAGTTCCCGTTCCTAAGTCATTCCTGATGACTCCTTTTTGTCCTTAATTCACAATTAGCAGTAACAAGTCACTTCACTTCATGTAGAGCCTCCTGGGGAGGATTTTAAGTGGACAGAAGTGGTCTGTGAGATAGAATAAGCCAGGCTGAGAAGAGCCTTTGGGAGCATCCTGCCCACCCTCCCTGTGGGAAGCAGGGCTGAGCTCCGGGCTCAGGGGTGTGTGCTGGGGGTTCTGAGGAGAGGATGCCACAGCTCCCAGGCTCCTGCACACCATCCTCACAGGGAATCTTCTTCTCTCCATAAATCCAGTTGCAATTTGCCCTCGCAGAACCAGCTTTTTTGTTCTACACTTTGAACTCAGTTCAACTTAGAGCTCGGCTTGGTGCTCTCCATGACCTTCCTCCCCAGCTCAGCCCTCACCCTTCTCCTCCAGGTTGTATTTCACATCCTCACGCCCTTGGATTCGGCTGTGGCCAGCCCCAGGAGGCTTTAGGATGTCCCTGTGCAGAGCATCCCTGCCCTGCAGCACAGCAACTGCTCCTAGAGCGGAGCCATCTGCCAGTGTGCTGAGTGAGCCCTCTGTCCCCTCAGCCAAAGGTGCTGCTCAGCTCGGCAGCATCCACTGCAAAATGATGTGCAGAGACCTCCACTCTGCTGTTAGCTGTCCCCTCAGCCAAAGGTGCTGCTCAGCTCGGCAGCATCCACTGCAAAATGATGTGCAGAGACCTCCACTCTGCTGTTAGCTGTCCCCTCAGCCAAAGGTGCTGCTCAGCTCGGCAGCATCCACTGCAAAATGATGTGCAGAGACCTCCACTCTGCTGTTAGCTGTCCCCTCAGCCAAAGGTGCTGCTCAGCTCGGCAGCATCCACTGCAAAATGATGTGCAGAGACCTCCACTCTGCTGTTAGCTGTCCCCTCAGCCAAAGGTGCTGCTCAGGCTGCTCAGCTCTGCAGCATCCACTGCAAAATGATGTGCAGAGACCTCCATTGTGGTGTTAGCTGTCCCCTCAGCCAAAGGTGCTGCTCAGGCTGCTCAGCCCTGCAGCATCCGCTGCAAAATGATGTGCAGAGGCCTCCACTGTGGTGTTAGTCTGGATTAAAGGAGGAGCAGCTGCCGGGCAGATCTGCCCGCAGAGTTTGCTGCCTGCCACGGCACAGAAGTTTTGTCTTGACCGCCCTTGTGGGCAGTGATAAGGTGATGTTATCACACCGAAGTTCTCAATGGTCTCCTGGAAGGTCAGGAACCTGCAGAAGCGTGCCAGGTTTCAGTATCTACCTCACACAGCTTCCACAGATGTGAACTTATTTGGTAATTGTCTGCACAACAAAATAAATCATTTTGTAAGGGCCCGAGCCAACGTAAACAGGAAGAAAACTCTGTGTTCAGAGGTCAGGCTTTGCATGTTTTCCAGAGTTCTGATGTCCTAAGGATGTTTGTTAGGATGTTTTGGATGCACACAGAATACAAAATCAGGGCTGTGCTAACCAACATCCAGCCCTTGTACTGAATCTTTAAAAAACCCTAACAGCAATTGCTTCTTGATGAATATAAAAAGCTTTACAAGCCTCAGTTATTCCAGCAGACTGCAATTGCTGATGCTTTGACCATTTGCCTCAAGCACTCGAGGGAGATGAACTTGCAAATGCCACCACACCTCAGTGCAGCAGAAATGCAAACAGCTCAGCCTGGATGCTCCCTGACAGGAGTGCAGTGCAATTATATCCCAAATACGCATGAAAAGGGTCCGCAGCCTCTCCTCAAAAAATAAAATAAGTAAATAAATGCTTGGATCGAATTTATCTGTGCCTCCAAAGGTTTTTTTAAGCCTCCTTCTCCACCTGACATTAATTAATTGCTGCTACCAAAAAGGCTGCGTGCCCTGCAAGAAACATTCCAAGTGATTTTAAAACTGATCGCAGCAAAGCTGAGCTTGGCAATGAGCTCTGGACACCACCTGGGCCAATCTTCTGTGGGAAGCTGGGCCTCAGTGTGGGTTTTCCAGGAACTGTCAAGCAAATGCATCAGTATTTCATGAGTGTGTTTTAGAACAGTAATTATGAAAATGACTTTTGCTCTGAGCTCATTAAGGAACTTCCTTTCACGCACTGCTGGAGTGACAACACTGAGGCACTCGCTGCATCTCCAGCTTCACATAAACTCACAGAGGAGCTCCAGAGGGCACCAAGAGGTGAGGCTGCTCCAGACCTGAGCTGGCCAAACCCCTCCTGGGTTATCCTGGGAATCTCCCCTGCACGTCCCTCCCCCTTGTCACTGTTCTCACCGTGGCTGAGTAGGGGAACGACACCGAGTCCAGGCTCAGGGATAAATGGAAGCCATTTAATAATTTTTCCAAAGGCTTTTATCTGTTAGTTAGCAAGAGTGTGTTCGATGGCATAAGGGAATTGGTCTTTTGGCCATCCATGCCTTGAGGGGATTGGTCAAGTTCTAAGACACCCATCCCTAAATATTTGTCTGGTTAAAACCATAACAATACTGCAGAACAACCTGCAGGTGTAGAAGTTTACAATACTGGAATCTTGTCTAAAATAATCTGCATGGTAAAGACAGAACTCTCACAAAATGCTGCAGACAGCTGAAGAGATTCTCTGCTGAAGCTTTTTCAGTATCCATACCCCCTCACCTTCAAAACACAGCAGTGCTCCAGGGAACGCTGGTTTGGGGAAGCCTGGGAAGGTGTCACTGAGCCTGGGTAATTTACAGGAACTTCTCCTGTCCCAAAGCTGCACATCAGGACAGCAGGACCTGACTCACCCACAGGATTTCCATGGCATTCCAGCTGATGCTGACACCGCTTCATGGGCAGCAACACAACACAAATCCCATTTTCCTGGAGATCCTAACCCACTCTGATACCACAGGGTGGTAGCACCACGAAAGGGATGGAGAGCAGAGGGTTCTCACACAGCTTTTGGGGTCTCACTCAGCTGAGAACTGTGGTGTCTGATGTTCCTTTAGGAAGCCCATTTCATCCAACCTCCCCAGAGCCGGAACTCGACAAAATCCTCATTTCCAAGAGAACAACAATTTGTCCTGAAGTTCCAACTCCTGTCGGTCATTTCCCAGCATCTGGGCTGGGATGAAACAATGGAACACAGAGATGCAACACAGATGGCTTAAAAGTCGTTTCAAACACCCAACTGTTGTGGGTTTTCACCACAAAGGCATAAATTGGCTCTTAATAAAGCTGGGTGGGGATGGCTGCTGCCAACTCCATCATCCCAACAGCCTCAAATTCCACAAGAATCACCCTGAGCAGCAGTTCCTTGGTCTCAGATGAACACAGGCCCAAACCAGTCACTTATTATTATTTACAGAACAACATTACACAGTGGTTCCAGAAGATGGTTGTAACCATCTCTTTAATTTTTACTCAGTGTGGGAGTCCACTAAAAATAAGAAAAAGATAAAGACACGAAAGGCCTGCCCAGCTTCCCTTTCTAAGTACATTGAATATACAGTTTTTCTACAGCCCAAAGTATTTCTACAAAACAGAAATCCATGGATTCTCAGGGCAAAGTTTGCAAGCAGCTTCTCACTGGAAAAAATCCACTCCAGACTTGAAGAAAGACCCAACCATCAGGAATCTGCTCCAGGACAGGACACAGCAGGGAGAAGGAGGAATACCTGCTCTCAGCAGACACTTTGCTTTATGTGTCTCACTGATGCTGTCCCAAACAGCCTCCACCTGTCCATGACCTTTACTGATGATTTTAGCTGAAAATAACAGAGACTTCATGGCTGTGATTGCAGAGCAAGAGATGGGCACCGGGTTTGGGAAATAAGGGTGGAAGGAAAACAAACAAACCCAAACACCTCAAACTGAAACACTCAAGTGTTGCCCCATCCCTGGGAGTGTCCAAGGCCAGGCTGGACAGAGCTTGGAGCAACTCAGGATAGGGGAAAGTGTCCCTGCCCATGCAGAGATTTGGGATTTCAAAGTTAAATCCCAAAAAAACCCCAAAATCTCATGCTCTGCAAGTGCTGAGCACAGCCCTGTGCCCCCCTCCAAGGATGTGAGCACCCTCTGTGAACTCTTCGTGAGCAGCTCCTCCGCAGGAGCAAACACTGCTGCATTCATTTAGGGAACAAAAAGAGTATTATGGGAAAATATGCTGCTCACAGTTCTGGTGTGACATCCTCAGAAAGGGCATTTTGCTTCCCCAAACTCCAGCAGGGAAATTTCGGACACTCTGTAAGCAAGCAAAAGCTTCAGGTTTTCTTCTCTGAGAGCAGAAGACCCATCTTTTCAAGACACAACCGAATCAGGAAATAACCATCTTTATGTTGTTCTGAAGGACTTTGTTCTGGTTTTCCCTCTTAAATACCAGATATTAAAAACCCATGGCACAGCCCCTGAATTTTCACAACTGCCTGAAAGCACATGGGGAAATTCTGCCTGCAGCAGGCTGGGGTGGGGGGAGGCCTTACAAAATGTGCCACCCCTAAATCAGAGCTGTCCAAACTCACAGAATCACGGAATTGTTTAGGTTGGAAAAACCCTCCATGATCATCACCATGGCCCCCAAGGCCACCACTGCCCCATGTCCCCAAGTGTCACATCCTCAGGGCTTTTAAATCCCTCCAGGGACGGGGACTCCACCACTGCCAGGGCTGGACAATCCTTTCCATGAAGGAATTTTCCCAAATATCCAATCTGAACCTCCCCTGGCACAACTTGAGGTCATTTCCTCTCACCCTGTCCCTTGTTTCTTGGGAGAAGAGACCAACCCCCACCTCACAAGAGCATGAAAAAAATCTCAGCATCTCCTCTAATACAATTTGTGCTTCTCCCAAAACAAGAACCAATGTAACAACTTTTCAAGGCTTTGGAAAAATTTCCTTGTTCCTGCCAATTCTTGCTCCTGCCATTTCTTGCTCCCCCTCTCTGTTGCTCCTCTGTCCCAGCACTGTCTCTGCCACCTCAGCTGGGACATCAAATTCATCCCTGAAACTACATTATCCATATTATTCCTTGGATTTCCCCAGGTTTCTGTGCTGATCCAGGGTTTAATGCTTCAGCAAATAACCAAAAAGAAAGAATTCATCACAAGAGTCATTTAAAATAGGGGGAAAAAGCTGTATTTCTTCACCTCCTTAGTAGTTATTGTGGAGTACACAAATAAATTGTAGCACAGTCTTCTTTAGGAAAAGGTTTTCTTCATTTTTGAATATTTACATCATATTAAGATCAGCTATTTAAAAGAAAATTTACATAACCTAACTATGCTTCCAAGCTATGCAGCACTTTCCATTTTAACCCATCATTTCCTTTGGGAGTTTTCTGCAATAGGTGCATTTCCTTTTTGAAAAAAAAAAAAAAAAAGAAAAGAAAAGGTATTTCCATGACTCTTTTTTTTTTTTCCTTCTCTCTGACTGAATGAGGTTGCAAAAACAAAGCCTTGGCTATTTAAATATAGTATCCAGATAAGCTATTTATGGAAGGTCAATGTTTACACTTTGGACTACAACTCATGGAGAGCAAACAAGCACAACAACAGTGCTTGAAAAGCTGCTCTGTAATTGGGATCTGAGGCTCCGAAAGAGAAAAGAAAAATGAGGGTAAAACTCTCCTTCATCCTCGGCTTCCACATGAAATCTCAGCACCACATGAATATGCATTTAGTATTTCATACACAGCATCACAAGTTTGTGAGGTGCCTTGGGACCTCAGAAGAAGGCACGGAATAAATGAAAATCGTTTTAATTAAAAGCAAATTAAAGGGTCCTCTAATCCAGGCAGCGGCAGCAAATCCGCGGAGAGTTTTTAGAACGAGGATCCTTGAAGTTCCATTGCTTATAACCCTCCCTAATTCCCGCTTCCTTCCCTCACTTCTCCCCAGAGGAGCTCGGAAACTGCACGAGATCAGGTTTATTATGAAAATTCTGCTCCAGTTGCTAAAAAAAGCTTTTGCTCCACTTTCTCAGTGGCCAGAGGCGCTCGCGCCCTCACCGAGCAAATAAAAATAAAGGAATGACAAAGGGAACGCTTCTTCTCACTGCAGGGGGAAAGAAAAGGTAAGATTCCATTTGAGGCTTTTAAGAAGTCATTTCAACACTGATTAGCAAAGTTGGAGTTCTCGTCCTTGACAGGAGGCTTTTGAAATGCAGCTCAAAAAATCAACTAAGTAACCACGTAGTGAAATCTTATCACAGGAGTGGCCTCAGATTAGAGAAATCACAAGGAAGGAGAATGTGTACAGCTGAAATAAATAACTTTATTGCTGGGATCTTTTTCGCTGCTCTTCTACAGCACGAGGACATTACTGGGAAAATCTCCTTGGTTTCCCTCTGCCTGTCCCCAGTTCACCGTTGCCTATCCAATAAATTCCAGAATGAATTTACAAATGCTACCAAAAATAAACAGGAAGCTAAACCCAGTCATAGTGTTTATTTCTGTCTAAAAGGCATTTTAATATGTATTTATCTCCTTAAATAACTGAATTCCTCCACTATGAGAAAAAAATACATAAAAATACCAACCTTGAGGGAAAGAATCCAAAAAACAAGAAGAACAGAAAAAAAAAAAAGAAATGGGCAAAATGCCTGGAGAAACTCTGCTTTGATTTTGACACATGGGAATAAATGGGAAAAAAATATTCAGCTAACCCTTCTTTTAATCAAAACATCTTCCATCTCATGTGCAAATTTCAACAGCTGAGAAAGCATCCTACTCAATCTCCCCAAAGTGGTGTCAGCATGTTTTATGTAAATACTGCTTAACAAGGGATGTGTGTTTGCAGCAAACATTTTTGGGTTCTGCTTTAGGAGCTCTGGACCTGCCTCTGGATGGGAGGAGGAATTGGAATTCTGGAGAGGATAACAGGAGATGTGCACAGAGGATGGATTTTTTTTTCCCTTTAAATAGTCAAGATGTTAACGAGGAGTTTTCAGTAGTTATTTAATAAATAAACAGGAGAAAAACTCGATGACTCAGCTCTGCACCAATCTGTGGTGTGAAACATCTTGGAACCAACTTCAAATGTCTGGAAACGAGGTTGGGGTTTGGTGTCACTGTCACTCTGAAAGGATCTGAGGCCACGGCAGCTCCCCTGGGCCAGTCCCAGGGGCACGATCAGGACAAGCTCCCTGCTCTCCAATGGGATGTCCAGGGAGAGCAGCAAATTCCTGTCAGATTCGGGCTTTGGGCAATGCCAGTCCCTCTGCCCACGGGCACTGCTGGCCCTGGCACCTCCTGGCACGGCTCCTTCCCAGTGCCCTCCCAGGCAGAGCTCTCCTGGCTGGGTCCCACACTGACTTGGCAATAACAGGGATTTGGTTTTATTCTTCCTGCTCTGTTGCTGAACTTTTGTCTTTGTGTGGTACCCACAGAGACATGGCCACTGCTTGCAATGCAGCCATCTAAACCCCCCCATGGCCATCCCATAACCACCTACACCACCCCATGGCCATCCCATAACCACCTAAACCACCCCACAGCCATCTAAACCTCCCCATGGCCATCCCATAACCACCTAAACCACCCCATGGCCATCCCATAACCACCTAAACCACCCCACGGCCATCTAAATCCCCCCATGGCCATCCCATAACAACCTAAACCACCCCACAGCCATCTAAACCACCCCACAGCCACCCCATAACCACCTAAACCACCCCACTGCCATCTAAACCACCCCATGGCCATCCCATAACCACCTAAACCACCTCATGACCATCTAAACCACCCCACAGCCACCCCATAGCCATCTAAACGATCTCACAGACATCTAAAACACCCAACAGCCACCTCATAACCATCTAAAACACCCCATAACCACCTAAAACACCAAACAGCCACCCATAACGATCTGAAACACCTCACAGCCACCCCATAACCATCCAAACCACCTCACAGCCACACAAAAGCCATCTAAAACACCCCATAGTCACCCCATAGCCATCTAAAACATCCAAGAGCCATCTAAAACACCCCAGTGCCACCTGAAAGCTATCTAAAACAGCTCACAGCCACCTAAAACACCCCATAACCACCCCATAGCCATCTAAAACACCTCACAGCCACATAAAACACCCCATAACCAATCCATAGCCATCTAAAACACCTCACAGCCACCTAAAACACCCCATAACCACCCCATAGCCATCTAAAACACCTCATAGCCTCCTAAAACACCCCATAACCAATCCATAGCCATCTAAAACACCTCATAGCCAACTAAAACACCCCAGTGCCACCTAAAATCCATCTAAAACAGCTCACAGCCACCTAAAACACCCCATAACCACCCTATAGCCATCTAAAACACCTCACAGCCACCTAAAACACCCCAAAACCAATCCATAGCTGTCTAAAACACCCCACAGCACTAGGGAAATGTTCTTTTCCCATCACACAGAGCAGGCACAGCTCACAGCAGTGGGAGAACAAGCGTGCAGCATGTGCTGGAGTACAAACAGCACAAAAACAATCTCCAGGATCAAAGGATTTCTGTTTTCCAACCTGCCTCTCTTGTCCCCTCCCCTCTCTCCGTAGCTGAGAGCTCCCTGAGCTACCCTACACCAGTGTTTGCTGGGCCAGGCCAGGAAAATACCTGGGTTAAAAGAAATAAATCCATTTTTAAATGAGGAGGGCAACAGCCCTGCAGAAGGAAACATTTCCCTGATGGGATTTACAGCCTGCAAATAATGTTCTACATCCTCAGAGAGCAGCAGCTCAGGGGCATGAATAAGTAGCTGAGAACAGGCAGAAACCTGTGAATGATTTTTGGAAGACAAATTCTCCTGGAAGAAGACACTGACATAACCACAACAGCCTTCACTCAGAAACAGCATCAGCACCAGTTCATTTATTTCAGCCTTTGTCTGCCTCCTCTGCTTAGTTTTTAACTTCTCCTGGCCAAAAATCTCAGTCCCATCATGGCTCCCTGGGGAAAAAAGGGAAGATGGGCACACCAGAAGGACTGGGATGAGTGAGGCAGCTCCTCGTGGAGCCAGGGAATGGCAAGCCCTGCTCTCATCCCACCTGGGGCTCGAGGATTGCACAGACTTCACAATAATTCAGCCCAGGGTGATGGGAACAGCAGCACCAACCCCTTCCCCCCTGCTGCAGGGATCCACACATCCTGCTAACACTGAACAAGTGATTTCCTTCAGCTCCCCCTTCCACATCCCATATAATGCAACTCTGCTTCCCCAACCCCACAGATTGTATTCAGTATTTTAAAAAGGAATATATTTTTCCATCAGCTGGAGCCATAGAAAACCTGTTCCCAAAGCAATAACACGAGGCTGGGGATGGCAAGTTCTGTTTTCACTCTCCTCAGGATGTTATCAGCATGGAGGAAAGGTAACTTCCAGATAAGCACACACAGTCTCTCCTTTCTGAGGCACTGAGTTTTATCACAGGGGGTTTCTCACAATCACACACCTCAATGGCAGGAAACGTTTGAGGATCGCCCCCATCTCCATCCCAGGCAGCTTTTCCTCAGCCCCAACCATTCCAGGATCCAGCAGCAAGGTCCAAGGAGCTGTTTTGTCATCGAAGGATGTACAGGAGATGTGACTTCCCCCCGCAATTGTCAAAGTCCATTATAAAAGTGCTGTGATGCTGAGTTCACCCACAGCCTTTTCTTCCTTTATTTTTTAGGATTAACACGATGTGAATAAACTGTTTCTCTGCCTCCCAATTTCACATTTTGATCCGACTGGAGAGGACTCTTCCTTGGAGAAGTGCACAGGAAGGAGGACAGCATCCTCCAGAGACTCACAGGGATGCTTCAAGGAACAGAAATTGGTTCCAAGGTTGTTTTGTGTAACACTGAGGGGATAAATTAAAAGTTACTGCCCTCAGGGAGCGTTTCTTGTTTGCATTTACATAAAGTTTCCTTCATTTGAAGATTTTGGATGTGTCCTACAGGGATTTGACCTCTTTGCTTGGATGCTGCTATCCTAAGACTTTCCTGCAGAAGCCAGAACCACTGTTTGTCCAGTGTGGGAGATGAAAACTCCGACTTGTATCAGTTTTTGCTTATTTCAGCTATTCTTCAGTACAATGATCCAAAAAGAAATGGTGAGCTCCACTCCTCCTTAAGTCATTATTCCTGCTGGCTCCAGTAGTTCCTGTTCAAAGGCTGGATAAACAGCCAGAAATCCAGATGCAAAACAAAAGACCACCAGGGGGAGGGTGAAACAAAAATAGATAAAACTCCTTACAAAAATACAAGACTCTCACTGTTCTGCAAGTTACGACGAGGAAGGAGCTGCGCAGCTCCAAGCTGAAACACAAAATGGACATGGGTACATCTTCAGAGAGCTCCAGGAGGTGCTCAGGGCTGAGGATGACAACCAGGACAGTGATTCCTGTCCCCTCCAGACTGTCAGGACTTCCAGGGAATGACACAGTTTTACAGAGAGAAATCCTCAGATGAGAAGGGTTTAAAGTCAAAATGCAAACTGGACTTTCCATGGGCTCTCCTGCTGCTCCAGTTGCTCCCACTCGTTAAATAGTGGAGAGTTGTGCCCAGCTTTTGGCACGGGCTCTGTTTTTCCATGAAGAAAACACCCTCTGTGACTTGGTTGCTTCTAAAGGGCTCAAATAACAGAGCCCATCTTTCAGCTGAACTTTTCCCTCAAAAACTGGTGGTCAGCTGTGCCTACACAGATGGATCTGGCTCCAAACAACACAGAGCTGGGAATCCATCAGCTCAGAAAGGCCTTGGCTGCTTTTGGGCATCCACAGCTGCTCTGTGCCAGGGCCTGCCCACCCTCCCAGGGAACAATTCCTGCCCAATATCCCATCTAAATCTCCCCACTTTTAGCTGAAAGCCATTCCCTGTGTCCTGTCCCTCCATCCCTTGTCCCCAGTCCCTCTCCAGCTCTCCTGGAGCCCCTTTAGGCCCTGCAAGGGGCTCTGAGCTCTCCCTGGAGCCTTCTCCCCTCCAGGTGAGCACCCCCAGCTCTCCCAGCCTGGCTCCAGCCATCGGAGCAGCTCCATGGCTTCCTCTGGAATTGCTCCAGCAGCTCCACATCCTCACACATAACTGGTATATTCCCAATACCATGAATTATTTCACAACAGGGTAAATATTTTATCCCAGGATCAGCACAAGTCTTGCTGAAATGGAGCCTGCACAGCCTCAGCTGGCTCCTGGCAGGTCCTCGTGGGCCACGGGCAGCTGAGGTCAACTCAGCACGAACACACAACACATTTGTTCCATTTGTTCTGCAGAAACATCAGGACAGGAAAATGAGAACCAGCAGAATTTTTCTTTTAAATGCTCCCAGTAAAAATGTTATTGAAGACATCAATGGCCAGAAGGTCTCCCCCAAAGAGATGAGCCGAAAATGAGGCGTAACAGGGCCCAGACGCAGCCCACCCACACACAGGAACCACTGCTCAGCATTCCCAGCTCGAAAGCTGCTCCTTCTCCTGGAAAAACCATCTCAGAAAACGCCCCAAACCTGCTCAATTAAACCCAGACTGGAGTGAACTTCAAGTGCTTTCCTTCAGGCTGCAGCGAGGGATCCCTGCCTGCTCCAGGGCACCCAGTTAACACCAAACTGCATTTAAAATAAAGCTCTGACAGGCACCTGCACAATAAATTTGCTAACGTTATTAGAGGGTGAAAGGAGAAATAATTTGGATTTGGATCTCTGGATCACAAGGCCATGATATCATTTTAGGTCCCTCATTTTAGGACTTTGAAGATTCCCTCGTCCATTCAGATCCAAGTGGAAGATCTGCAAGAGGTTTTGAACACTTGATCCTTGAAAAGCTCATGGACAGACACTCAAGGCAGTCCCAAACAACACCAGCAGAGCCATGCCCAAAATAAGAAAAGCTAAGTATCCATTTGGAGTTTTCTGATCCTGCACAGGGTATCAGGTCAGATATATTAAAGCCAATTTCAAAATAAAATGCAGTAGGAGCGTCCCAGAGGCACAACAACAATATCCTTTCCCCATTGTCCTGACTCTGCTTGCTTGGAAACAGAGCACACAGATGATTTTAGCAGCCCTGAAATTTATAAACAGGGGATGCTTTGTTTGCCCATTCTTCCTCCAGAAAGCCACATCAGCATAAACCTGTTTAATACCTGCCTGCATGACTTGGGAAAAATGAGATAAAATTAAGAGCTCTCAGGGAATCCAGAAGCAAAATGGACTATGGGGATTCTGTATGGAGAAATCCCCTTTTTGGGACCCAGCAACATCAGGGCATTGCTGCCATGAACATGAATCTTGCTCAATTATTTAAATTTGGTCATAATTAAAATAAATTTTAAACAATCCAACCTAAAGAAAAACACCAACACTGCTGCCCCAACGACCCCAAAATTAATTTTACTACAACAATTACCGATTGCCACTATTGACTATCCTGATACAAGCAGAATTAATTCTGTATTTACCATGCCTTAGGCTCGAAACTATTTTAAGGAGGCACTATTTCCCAAACTCCTATTGCCAAACATCCCGTGTTGCAATTAAACAAGAGTTACAGCTTTTAAAGACTCTGATCAAAGAGCAGCGACGTGATGCAATTGTTTAGATGTTTCCAGGGAGACTTCAAAAGCCAGAAAACACCTGGTGGTTTTAAGAGGTTCTCATGGGAGTTCTTAAACACAGAGCTGGAAATGACACAAATGCCTCTGTGGTTTCTGAGTGTTGTTTCTTTTCGGCCCTGCAAATTAACAGGATCTCTTTAATACCTTTGATAATTTATTAGCTGCTGCTCAACTGCTGCAAAGCCCTAAGCAGCAAATCCCTGATGCCACCAATTCTGCAAACGCATTGCTGCCTGTGATATTTATGTGCTGCATCACTCCAATTATTGATCTGAGGCACTGAAAGAGTCTTGAGAAGTTCCTTTTCTACCTGAAATCACAACATTTTGCCACATTTTCATCCCACAGATACAATTCATCAACGCATACCAAATTAACCCGGTATTTTTAAGATAAAATTATAATAAAAAGACCAATACTACAAGGAATTTTTAAGAAAAGCATCATGCCCTCCTGACCTAGTGAGATTATGATAAAAATAAACCTCCCATCCATAAAACACAACCACCAGCCCCAAATACCAAGAAATGCCATCACCTGCCTTTGGCTGAGGGAAGAGGGGACTTCCCTATGCTCCTGCCTTGCCCTTGACAGGATGGAACAAATCTCTGCTGAACGGGCTCATTTCCCCCCTTGGGCTTTGTTGCTTCTGTCCCCGAGGAAAATTCCAGTTTCCCTGCAGGGATAAAGGTTCCTGTGAGCCCTGGAGGCAGCGCCCATGAATGGCTGCAGTGTTCAGCTCCAGAGCCAGTCATGTTCCCCAAAACAATTGGTGTTTGTGGCTCCTCCAGGCAGCAGCAGCCCACTGGACATCAACAAAGGGCTTATACCACCTCTGGGAGAAAACACTCCAGAGAAATACAGTATTTTCTCTAAAATCCACCTTTTTTGTTTCATATTTTCTCTGAAATTCCACCTTTTTTGTTTCATATTTTCTCCAAAATTCCACCTTTTTTGTTTCATCCTCACACGTCGAAGCAACTTTCAACAATCCCCAGCAAAGCCAGGGCGTGTCACAGAATGAAAAGCAGTTGGGAAATGAGTTTAACTAAGTGAAAGCTACAGCTCAGCCACGCTCAAGTCATTAAAAAATGAGGGCAGATCTTGCTATGAAAATCAATTTTTATGACAAAGTCTTTTATGCACGTAAAGTTACACGTGCAAGGTGTTCTCTGCGTTCAGGCTCTGACTGTTCCAAGCAGAAATTCAAAGCCCATCGCCCTCCCCAGCTCCAAATTCTTCCCTGTACCTGGTTATCCTGGGAAGGTGAGGGGCAGAGATGGGATCCTCCAAGCCCACCTTGCAAACCCTGCCCTTTAGGTGGGATTTTCATGCCCTGCCCATCTGCCCTGGGCATCCCCACAGCCCTCACTTCAGTTCAATTCTCTTCATCCTGCCTTTCCCAACAAAGCCACTTCCACCCCCAGGAAATCAACATCAACTGGCTGAAGTTTCACTTCGAAGCAAATCCTCAACTCCCACCTTGCTTTATTCCCACTCAAACCATCCATGTTTTTGCTGTTATTTGTACAGAAATCACACCTTAAAAAGATTTTCCTCTATTTTGCCTTGTTCTGTTGGCTTTGATTCATTCCTTTTGGTGGTAAGAATCAATTTCTCTCTTTGTATAGATATAGATGTGTGAAATGTACATTACCCAACGCTGAAACTCAACCAGTTTCTCTCCCAAGCTCCTTTCCCTCTTCGGAGAGAGTGAATCAAATATCTTTGAATAATAACATGGTCATTTAAGATGGTTAAAGGTGTCCAAAGCACTGCTGGATGGACACAAAACAGCACAAGACATGCTTCATACTCAGCTTTAGGAGAGCAGGAGAGCTGGTGGAAGGCAATGAATTTATGAGTTTCGAATATATCTCAATTCAGGAAAATTTAAAAATTTTTAAAAACCATTTACCACACTTCTGAAAAATAATACACAGCTGTGACTGGATTGCTGTGACTGAAAAATTACCCCACCATTGCTTCCTCCCTTCCCCCAGGCACTGGACAGCTGGGCACAGCTCTGCAAATGCTGTCTGGCAGGACAGTTCCTTCCTTTCCTCCTTTCCCACGCTCCGGAGCTGGTTCCGATTACAGCTCCCAGTGACAGCCTTCGGAATGAGGGGAAAAAACCACAGGGACGGCCTGGCCATCTTTAAATCCCATTCCAGTGAAAGAACACAGAGCAAAACTGCCCTGAAAGAACACGGTCAGCACCAGAATCCTGCACAGTATTAATCCCTGAAAAATGAAATGTAAAACTCTGCTCGCAGAGAAAGTTTTGAGGGTTCAGTGATTTTCCAAGGAAATTATTCGAGTTTCTTCCTCGGAAAATTCTGGTAAATGAGGCCAAATTTCAAGGGTAAATCGTTTGATGCAGTGCAGCAGTTCTCAGGCTTCTTCAGGACAAATTCCAGCTCAAGTTACACGTGCACAGAACTTGTAAATAACTTGGGCAGTTCACCTGTCAAAGATACTAAAAAAAAGGAAAAAGTGAAGAATCTGACTGCAGAGAGCTCAGCTGCACTCCCTGTGTGTCCCAGGTCATGCTGTGCTCAGGTGAAATCGAGAAGGACTTAAAAATGGAATAAAATCACAGAATCACGGAAATGTTTAGGTTGGAAAGGTTCAAGATCATCGAGTCCAACCATTCCCCAGCACTGCCCCACATCCCCAAGTGCCACATCCACGTGGATTTGAAATCCCTCCAGGGATGGGGACTCCATCACTGCAGCTGTGCCAGGGCTGGACAACCCTTTCCATGCAGGAATTTTCCCCAATATCCACCCTGAGGCTCCCCAGGCCCAGGCTGAGGCCGTTCCCTCTCCTCCTGTCCCTGTTCCCTGGGAGCAGAGCCCGACCCCCCCGGCTGCCCCCTCCTGTCAGGGACTTGTGCAGAGCCACAAGGTCCCCCCTGAGCCTCCTTTGCTCCAGCCTGAGCCCCTTTCCCAGCTCCCTCAGGAATTCTCCAGCCCCTTCCCAGCTCCCTCAGGAATTCTCCAGCCCCTTTCCCAGCTCCCTCAGGAATTCTCCAGCCCCTTTCCCAGCTCCCTCAGGAACTCCCCATCCCTGGGCACTCTCCAACCCCATAACCCATCCCTGATCCTCCTTTTCTCCAGGCTGAGCCCCTTTCCCAGCTCCCTCAGGGATTCTCCAGCCCTTTCCCAGCTCCCTCAGGAATTCTCCAGCCCCTTCCCAGCTCCGTTCCCTGCCCTGGACACGCTCCAGCCCCTCAATGTCTCTCCTGTCTTGAGGGGCCCAAAACTGACCCCAGGATTTGAGGCTCCTCCTTGAAAAATGCCCCATGATGACAGCACCAATTATCTCAACATCACAAGCTGTTTCTAATAGTTCAAACTATGCAATGTAAATAGGTCATTATTTAAATATAGTTCCCTGTTTCCACCTTTTCCTTTCCTCTCTGCCTTCCCAGAAATATTTAAGTCTCTACAACTTCCTCTCCCCCCACTTGTGCCGGGAACCAGAGCTGGAGTGGGAGGTGTGCCTGCAGAAAACAGATTAGAATTAAGTGTTGGATCTGTGGCCTTGAAACGTGCCCTCAGCCGAGTTTTTAATTTGGGCTTTTCAAGATTGATCAGCACATGTGCAATTTAAAAGCAATTTGAGGCAGCAAGGTAAGGAGTTTGACTTAAAATTAATGAGCTTTTGACATCTGCAAACAAAATGATAACGTGAACCCATTTAAAGCCAGCCCTGTGTTTAACAGGGAAAGCATCTATCATTTTAACGTGGTTACACAAAGGCTTTGCTGCTGCAGTCTGAAAGCTGCTCCACCACAGTCCTGCTCTCAGCAGCAATTTGCAAACTTTGTTGTATCAGATTAATAGAAAGACAGGCTGCAGATCAATTAATATTATTGAATAATTAAATGTTTTAAGTGACATTGTGCAGCATGATTGAAGACATTCGTGAAACCCAAATTTAAATTAAACAGACTCAGTACCTGAGACATCTAATCCAATAGAACACGGGGTACAAACGTTATTTATGGCTTGTTTAAATCAGGATTTTACTACTCAGGAAAAACCCAGCACTGCAGCTCCAGCAATCCACAGCATATTCCAGCAGAAACCGAGGCTAGGAATGCAAAGGAAAATAATCCTCCAAGGACAGCCAGCCAAGATGACAAGATTAAAGGGCAAAAGACAATCAAGATGGAATTTACCAAGAGAAAAAGTAAGCGGGGTGAGGGAAGGGTTAGGAGTGAAAACTGCTCTGAAGCTGAGGAATTACAGCTCTTGGTGAAAAAATATTTACAGACCCTTTATCAAATATCCTGCAAAGCAGAGGGTCTGTCAGCAGGAATTTTCATCGCTGCCTTCAAGTTGTCATCACACTGACTTCCATTCACCAGAGTTAGATTTTCTTTCGGACAAAAAATCCCATTAAAATAACCAGGGGAGGTAAGAAATTACAGGAGCAAATGCTGAGGTGGAAGCAGACGTGGTCTGACCCTCACAGAGCGTGGTCCCACCTTTGGGAATACACAGACACGGCACCAGCAGCTCCTGGAGCACCTCTGGGATTCAGGATCACAGGCAGGAAGTACCAAATCCTATAAGCAACCCAGACCCAACACTCAATCCTCATCACAACCCACATCACCCCACAGCCATGGCAAAGGGGAGTCTGAAAGCATCGAGTTCCCAGCTCATCCCACTCTGGCTCAATCAAAAATACTCTGCTGGTCTTGGAGTGATGAACCACAGCAGCTCCAGTTCAGCTTCCTCCAGAAATTATTCCAGATGAAAGAGATTGATTTTGGCGAAAGGGAAGAAAACTCAAACCCCACAGCAATTAAAGGAACACCCAATTGCCTGGAAACCTGGAATCGATTGAGCTCAGAAGGGTGAGATCTTGCCATGGATGTGGAGTTGGGTATTTCAGTCTAAATTATTTTCTCCAGAGCAAGAAAATTTAGAAATTGGAAGTTTGTCCTCCAGCTGACCTGATTATTCTGTCTTGATGTTTTACAAGTGACGTGAGTAACACACTTTTCACTTCTTCCCTTGTAAATCTCCTGTTATTTGCTTTCTCTTTAAAATTCATTGCACTACTGAACCGAAGCCTTTCCAAGTCCTCATTCTTCCTGGTGATCCTGGTTGCTGCATCTCTGTTTGTGTGTTATCTTCAGGGAACAGCTGCTCCTGGCACAGCTCCTTCCAGCTGCTGGGGCATCCTCACACTCCTGTGGGAAATAGCTGCCTCTTCCCAACTCAAGAATCCCAAAAATTGTCACTTCTATCGCTCATATATATTTTTACTTTATATCTCATCTCACCTCTGCCTGATTTACAGTTTTGGTTTTTGGTTTTACCTGCTCAGATCTCTCATTCTGACCAAAAAAATTATTGCTGTACATTAGAAAAAGGAAGTCTCGGATAAGCCAAGTTTTCAGGACTGAGCACTTTTTCCTTTTTACAGAGGGGATAAAAGTGATAGAAAACCCCACAGCTGAGTTGTTGTACATTTCCCAGTGACAATCCACCATCACAAACTAATCCAGCAAATTTCTTCCCAGTTTTATTTCTTCCCCTAGCCAGGAAACACCTTTGAACACAGACAGATCTCTGTGAGCAGATTTTACTTTGCCATTTCAGCACTGAGTCAGTGCCAGGAGCCAAAGGGAAAAGGGCATTTTTGGGGCAGGAGACGTCACTGGTGAGGCATCCTCTGCAGGAAACACAGAGGATTTGGGCAGGCAAAAGGATATCAGTGATGGAATTATTATTATTATTATTATACCTGCAGTAAGTTGGCTGAACGTGCCTTAAAAATACATTCCATAACATGAATAACTCCAAATTAAATCCTGTACAAACACTTCAACAAAATGCTGCTGCTGAGCTCCTCCTAATCTCTGCCTTATCAGTATCTCATTTCAGCTGTGGCTTAAACAAGCATTAAATATATTTGTACAGCAAACCCGAAGAGATATCTACATTTCAGCAAGAAGTTTGGAATAAATGCAGGCAGGGTTTTTTTTGGTATTAACAATTCGAGCGTTTGGGATTGTGTAATGCAGATCAGACAGGGCAAAAACAACACCAGGATGAAACCCTGTGCAGAAAGGCACAATGAGTAAAAATGTAAGAGTAGAGTTTAAAAGGATGCCGAAATCCTGCACGGAGCAGCCACTTCTCATTCAGCCCGAATTCTGCTGCATCACATCACAAATCAGTTCAAGCAACACCCGAATCACTCCCTGAGACAGCTCCGAGCCCGTAAAACCAGAGTCACATCCAGGGGAGCCGTAAACGCTCCGCCAAGACCACACAATTCCAAACTCCTTAATAATTCATGGCTCCAATTTACACCACTTTCCATGGCGGGCACAGAACGATATTGCAGCTTACAGAGGGATTCTGCTGCCATGAATATTGCAGCAGGAGATCAATAATGAAATGCCTATCAAGGAGCAGAGAGCTGCTCACTGCAGGCATCCCAACAGCATCCCTCGGGTTTGGCTGCTCTGCTGCCCTTCCTAACCTGCAGGGATGCAGCCCTGGGAATTGCAGCCTTCCCGGGAAACTGCAGCCTCCCTGGAAACTGCAGCCTTCCTGGAAACTGCAGCCTCCCAGGAAAACTGCAGCCTCACTGGAAACTGCAGCCTCCCAGGAAAACTGCAGCCTCCTTGGAAAACTGCAGCCTCCCAGGAAAACTGCAGCCTTCCCGGAAACTGCAGCCTCCCTGGGAAACTGCAGCCTCCCCAGAAATCTGCAGCCTCCCTGGAAACTGCAGCCTTCCTGGACAACTGCAGCCTCCCTGGGAAACTGCAGCCTCCCCTGGGAAACTGCAGCCTCCCCGAAAACTGCAGCCTTCCTGGAAACTGCAGCCTCCCAGGAAAACTGCAGCCTCCCCTGAAAACTGCAGCCTCCCCAGAAAACTGCAGCCTCGCTGGAAACTGCAGCCTCCCCTGGGAAACTGCAGCCTCACTGGAAACTGCAGCCTCACTGGAAACTGCAGCCTCGCTGGAAACTGCAGCCTCCCACAAAAACTGCAGCCTCCCAGGAAAACTGCAGCCTCCTGGAAACTGCAGCCTCCTTGGAAACTGCAGCCTTCCTGAAAACTGCAGCCTCCCTGGACAACTGCAGCCTCCCTGGAAAACTACAGCCTCCCAGGAAAACTGCAGCCTCCTTGGAAAACTGCAGCCTCCCTGGAAAACTGCAGCCTCCCAGGAAAACTGCAGCCTCCTTGGAAAACTGCAGCCTCCCAGGAAAACTGCAGCCTCCCTGGGGGTGCTGGATGTGGAGCAAGACACAGAGCTGGAGTCTGCAGGGATGATTCACCAAACCCATCCCATTGTGCTGTTCCTACCACACTATTTATAAAGGAAATATGGTCCCTTCCTGCCAGCCCCCCCTGGAAGAAGGATGGAATTGCAACTTCTACCCAAAACATCTGTTTTCAACCACTTCTCCTGAGAACTTGTCATGCTGTGTCCAGATACGGAATAATTCACTTTTTTTATGTAAAAGCAAGGGTTTTTTCCACCAAAACATCATCATTCATTGCTGACGGCCTCTGCTGCCACCTCCACACACGAGATCCCCACCAACAATTTAAGTTAAGCTGTGCCATAAATCCATGCCCAGGAATATTTTGGAAACAGAGACAGAAACACGGCGTCACATTTACAAAATGACAGCATCATTCCCAGGAGGGACCAACACAATCCTCAGGTTCTCTAAAACGGAACCATTTTTCTGCAGAGCCTCCCACTGCTCCAGCGAGCAGGGCGGACTCTGTGTGCTCCCAGCAGCACGACAAATGATCATTGTTCCTTGGGATCTTCCTGCTTTTCCTCCTCCACAGCATTCCACGCTCGGTCTTTTTTATTTTCCACTGCAGCTGACCTGCTCCAAAACCTTGAACAAATTTCCCTGACATCACCAAGCATGAAGAACATAAACACTTTACTGATAACAAGAGCTGGAGAGGGACTTTTGATAAGGGCATGGAGTGACAGGACAAGGGAGCACGGCTTTAAGCCGAAGGAGGGGAGATTTGGATGGGATGTTGGGAAGGAATTGTTCCCTGGGAGGGTGGGGAGGAGCTGGGATAGAATTCCCAGAGCAGCTGTGGCTGCCCCTGGATCCCTGGCAGTGCCCAAGGCCAGGCTGGAGCAGCCTGGGACAGTGGGAGGTGTCCCTGCCATGGCAGGGGGGGAATGGGATGGGATTTAAGGTCTCTTCCAACCCAAACCTTCCGTGCATCTCTAACGCATGGATCTGACTCTGAGGGAACACCAAGGACATCTGTGACAGGGCAGAACTGCACTGCTGACTTCCTCCAGCTCGATTTCACTTGGCAGTCTGTCAACCCCTGTCCACTCATTTTTCTTCACAAAACCTCTTAAACGAGCGAGACAAAGGTCACCAAGTACGCGGGGCAGAGCTCTGCTGTAGCACACTCAGAAACCAGCTCTGTTAACAACACAGCTCTGCAGCTTTGGTCCACAAACCTACAGCTCCAGAAACCAAACAAACTTCCAAATCCTCCTCCACTGCTGCCACCTTCCAGCTGGGAAGGTGGAGGAGCCCACTCTGTGCAAGGCAGGCACCAGCTCTGCCCTCTGCCCCAGCTCCACGGGAACCTGAGCGGGACGGGACGATCTGACACAGATATTGAACCTGCTGAGACCCCCAACAATCATTTCCCATCATTTCAGCCCACACGGCGCATCCCTGACACCACCCGGGAGCTGGGAATGCCATGGAGGGTGAGGGAAGAAGAGTAAGACCAAGAAAATTCAGGGATTTAAGACAGCTGTTTTATGGAAAGCTCGGCCCTTAACTCAGAGATGAAAAACCTCGGCTGAGCTTGGTAACAGATAAATAACCACAAACACGTTAGGTGGAAAGGAGGAGAGAAACCAAGATACAAACTCAAACTGGGACCTAAATGTGCTAAAATTCCCCACTTAGCACCTTGCACTTCCCAGCCTCAGGGGAAATTCCTGCAGCCCAAACAGCCCCAGCACCCTGCCTTAGGTACATAAAGACGTCTGGGTTTATGAAAGGTGCCAGGGAAGCCTTCAAAAAGCAGGAATTCAGCTTTGCTGTGTGCTTGGGAGAACATATCGCCAGCATTTGAGGAATACAGAGCACGCCAGTCACAGCACAGCAATCCCTTTATCTGGGAGCACAGTACGGTGATCAAACACTACGCCCACACCATTTTGTTCCTCACATTTCTTTCCTTCCCTCCTTCTCGCACGTTTCTAAGCTCACTCCACACATTTCAGCTCGTTCTGGCGCCCGAGAAAACAAATGTTTTCAGCTTTGCTGAGACTCCCTTTGCTCGGCTGAGCCATCACCTCGCAGGCGATGTTTGCATCCACACCAGCGCTGCCCCCTCACCTTGGGGACCTCATCCTGACGGTCCCTGCTCGTCCCACTCCATCCCCACCCTCTTCTCTCCGGTGCCACCACCCCGAGCACAAAGCAGACAAGGACTGTCCCATAAACACCTCCTTACTCCCCACTGAGGACTCTTCAAAGCCCAAATTCCACCTCATCAAGAACAAGACAAAGCTGGTCCCCCCAAACCACCTAAAACTTCCCATTCCGAGGCTTAACTGGTTTTATTTATCCCCCAGCAAAGTCATAGCGTCCCTCCAGGATGAGGAAAGCACGTTTTATCCACATTTAAAGCTCTTCTAAACTACACCCACTTTCCAGCTGAAAACTGATGAAACCATCATCAGTTCTCACCAGAAGTTACTTATTTTATTTATTTATTTATTTACGAGCCCCAAACACAACCTGCACAGAAGGTGCGACTGCCACGCACTTAAAAAATACATTTTTTTCAATTCTCTGCCTCTTTATTTCTATTTTCCACGTCTTATAATACCTTAGGGAAAAAAATGTCAAAAACAAAAAAAAAGCTCGATGAGCCGCTGTCTTTTCTTTCAGCTCAGCAGTCTCTACCCCATCCAACTCAGACACAGACAGCTACGCAGCTGAACACACAGAAAATAACTCCACGCTATGGAAATAAGCCACATGGAGAGGAACCTCACCGAAAAATTGGGGGCAAAAAACAGGAGACAGCCTTTCACAATTAGAAAACACTGCTCCATCCCACAGCAAACATCCATTAACCCTTTCCACAAAGCCGCGAGTAAAGAAAAAAACAGAATCCCGTGGCGGGAGGCAGTGAAAAATCGCGTGAAAGCAAACTAATGAATGGAACGAATGGTAACAGAGCGAGTTTAAACAACACCAGCCTTGACCATGGGAGACCAGAAGAGTTCGTGCGCAGCCACCGGTGCCGCTCACCTGAACGCCGCCAGCAGCCCCGCTCACCTCAGCAGCGGCTGGATGCGAACCGACGGGAGAAAATCGCTTCTAAAGGCGCAGCTCAGGCGCCAGCTCCATCCCGGGAGCGGGGCAGAGCCCGGGGCGCGGACACCGGGGATGGATGCCCGGGGATGCGCGAGGATACCCAGGGATGCCCTGGGATGCGCAGAAATGTCCAGGGATGCCCAGGGATACGCGGGGATGCCCAGGGATGCGCAGAAATGCCCAGGGATGCGCAGAAATGTCCAAGAATGCCCAGGGATGTCCAAGGATGCCCAGGGATGCCCGAGATGCCCAGGGATGCCCGGGATGCCCAGGGATGCCCAGGGATGCCCGGGACGCCCAGGGATGCCCGGGATGCCCAGGGATGCCCAGGGATGCCCGGGATGCTCAGGGATGCGCGGGGAGCCGGCCGTGCCCTTGGCGCAGCCGCTGCCGGTGCGTCCCGCATCTCCCGAGCGCCGCGCGGTGTCCCAGCCCCGCCAGGAGCCACCGCTCCGCCCGCCCGGCAATGCCCCCGCGGCGCTGCCGCTGCCGGGATGAAGCCGCCGGGATGTGGCTGCCGGGATGAAGCTGCCGGGATGTGGCTGCCGGGATGAAGCCGCCGGGATGTGGCCGCACTGTCTCGCCGGTGCCCAGGGCCGGTCCCGGGCAGCGCCGTTCTGCCCGCCCGTGCCCGGCTCGGCAGCGCCGCGAACCAGCGGGAGCCACGCGGCCGCTCCCCGGCACCTGCGGGCGGCGGCAGCCGCGGCGCTCCCCGCTCGCTCCCTCCCTCGCTCCTTCGCTCCCTCCGCCCTCGCTCCCTCGCTCACCTGCGCGGCTGCGGCAGCTCCGCGGGCCGCTGGCGGCGCGGCCGGGCCGCCCGGGCAGGCGCTGTGGGGCCGGGGCGGCGGCTCCCGGCAGGAAATTTCCCTCGGCCGCCGCCTCCTCCTCCCGCTCCCGGCTCCCGCTCCCGATCCCGATCCCGCGCCTCAGCCCGGGCGCGCGGCGGGCGCGGCGCCGCCTGGCGGACACGGCGCGCACTGCGGCGGGAGCGGCGCGGCCGCGGGAGAGGCCTTGGGGCTGCGCCGGTGCCGCCGCCACGGCCAGGGGAGAGAGCCACGGTACAGCCACGGCCAGAGGAGAGAGCCACTGTACGGGGGGGGAGCCACGGTACAGCCGGGACGGCCAGAGGAGAGAGCCACAGCCACGGCCAGGGAGGAGAGAGCCACAGCCACGGCCAGAGGAGAGAGCCACAGCCACGGCCAGAGGAGAGAGCCACGGTACAGCCACGGCCACGGCCAGAGGAGAGAGCCACAGCCACGGCCAGAGGCGACAGCCCCGGTATAGCCACGGCACCGCCACGGCCGGAGGCGACAGCCCCGGCACATCCCCGTCAGGGCCGCCGCAGCCACAGCCACGGCGCTCCCCGCACCCGCGGGGGCTGCGAGCGCCGGGCTCCTCCCGAGCTGCCCCCGGAGCGCTCAGCCCCGGCGGTGCCGCGTTCCCCGTGTCCCCATCCCCGTGTGCTGCCCGTGTCCCCATCCCTGCCTGCTCCCCGCTCCCCATCCCCCTGTCCCCATCCCCGCGTTCTCCCCGGTCCCCGGTGCGGTCCGGCCGCCCCGCAGGGTCCGAGCTCTCGCTGCCCTGCGGAGGGACGGACACGCCTGAGGCTGGCGGGGAGAGCCGGGATGGAAACGGCAGGTGGGAAAGTAGGACAGGGAGGAGGGCATTACCGGGAATCGGGAGTCACGGCGGCTCAAGGCACATCTTGCTGCCTCTTGGCTCCAGTCCCTGCCACACACCTCTCCCAGAGCCAGAGGAGCCTCCCAGCAGGAGAAATCCCTGCTCCAGGAGGGATCCGAGCGATCCTAAAAGTCTTTGCCAACCTTAATCAATTCCTGGATTACTTTCAAACCTCCCCTACCAATGCACCACGTTTAAGTTTTCCAAAGGATGTCCCAGAGCAAGAGGAGCCTCCCAGCAGAAGAAATCTCTCCTCCAGAAGGGATCCAAGCGATCCTAAAAGTCTCTCCCAAAGTAATCAAACTCTGGATTACTTTCAAACCCCCCATGCCCATGCACACCATATTGAAATTTCCCAAAAAATGAGCAGGAAGAGCCTCCCAGCAAGAGAAATCCCTGCTCCAGGAGGGAGCCAGGTGATCTTAAAAGTCTTTCCCAACCTTAATCAAACTCTGGATTACTTTCAGACCCCCCACACCCATACACACCATATTTAAGTTTTCCAAAGGATGTCCCAGAGCAAGAAGAGCATCCCAGCAGAAGAAATCCCTCCTCCAGGAATGATCCAATTAATCTTGAAAGTCTTTCCCAACCTTAAGGATTCTCCATGTTATTTTCCAACCCCCCACACCCATGCACACAACATTTAGGTGCTCCAAAGGATGTCACACAATTAGGGGGTGTAAAGAAAGACCCAGCAGAACAACAAAAAATATCAGAACATCTGTGAATATTTGTGTCTTCTGCAAGAAACTTCATCAGGGCCTAATTGGCATCGTGTTGACAAGGAAACAGCAATTTAGTGGGAGGCTAAAATTCCGTGAGCAGACCTGGCAGTGCAAGTGGGCACAGCACCAGGGAGGAGTTGGATTTGAATGAACATTTTTGCAGATCAAACGGCTGCAAGTCAGCAATTTCCTCGCTGGTAACCATTTGCAAGGGATTGGATATTAATTTAAATGAGTGCTTCTAGCCAGGCAGTAAAATAAATAGAATTATTATACATGCTGGACAAAATGAGCACGTTTTCTATTAGTGCAGGAGTTAAAAGTACTGTTAGGCTGTGTGGTCCCAAAATTAAGGAGTCATGAGGCAGAAATGGGGAGCCAAGTTGTGCAATAAAGCACCAAGAACGTGCACACTGGAGTTGTTCATGCATTATTTGGTGGGCAGGGATTTACTGGAGAGAAGGGGAATATCTAAATCAATAGTGCAATCGTGGAATAAAGTTGTGAACTCCATCCAATCCTCCACACTCATGTTCATAAATACATTGATAATTCAGCTGTGTCAGTCCCTACTGGTGTTCCCAGCTCTGCTTCCTTCCAGTCTCATCCAGGATGCTCCAAGGCCAGGTTTGTGCCATTTGTGCTTTCCAGGATACATTAATGAGCTGCAGCCAACAGCCTGAGGCTGATTTTTTGTTGGCTGCAGAAAAACAACCCAGTGGGATGCTCTCTGATAGAGAGCTTCAGCCAGAAATCCAGATTCAAAGGCCAGGGGTGGGCATCTGAAGGATGAAGTGTCTTGAAACCCAATTTCAGATCTCTCCAGACAAAATCTGAGGAGAATTTCTACTGGTGAGAAAGGGGAGAGGACAAGAAACGAAGCTACTGTGGGATTGGAAGCTGTTTAGCAGCAATTTAATTACCTTGACAGAAGGAAGACAGGAACCAAAAAATAAATTGAAGAAAGTGGAAGGCTGAAATGCTGTGCAAAATTAACATAACAACAGGCAGATGCCCCCACGTTTATCCCAATCCTGTTCCAACAGAGACTTTCCTTCCTCCACCTCACAGTCCACTGGTCAGGTGTCTTTTCCTCTCTTTCCATCACAAATCAAACCCCTCTCAGCAGTGGCAGCTCCTTGGCAGCCGTTTCACCCTCGCTTCCCATTTCCCAGAGATGCTGCAGGGCCTCCCACAGCTCCTGGCTGGCCCCAGCCCCTGCATCCCTCCCTCTGCAGCCTGGAAGGAATTGATATTCCAGCAGAAGTGGTGGCAACTTCACCTTGAGCAATTCCAGGCATTTGCTGCTCTCTGGTACTGATCTCCTCTGCTTCGAGCTCGGGGGATAAATGACAGGAAAAACAGCAATATTTGAACACCAACATTTCATTTTGGGGTATTCCAACATGATTCCCTCGGTAGCAGCACAGCAGGTTGGCTTCTCTGCTGGTATTCTGGAATAAAAATCAGAAATGTTCTGAAGAAATCAGGAAATCAGAGGCAGGACAGCAAAGAAATATCACAGCCCCATGATTTCTGTGGCTGCAAACACATCCCAGCCTGAAAATACAGGGAAAACTCTTCCAAGTAGGAATAATTGGGCAAGCTCAGGGGATAAATGGTAGGAAAGAGGCAATATTTGAACAGAAGCATTTTATTTTGGTAGATACACAGTAGATCTGTCTCTTCACTGGACCACAAATTTTAAATGTCCTGAAGAAATGAGGAAATCAGAGGCAGGACAGCAAAAAACTGGCACAGCCTCGTGATTTCTGTGGCTGCAAACACATCCCAGCCTGAAAATACAGGGAAAGCTCTTTAAAGTAGGAATAACTGGGCAAAAACTCTTCAAAGTATGAATAATTGGGCAAGCTCAGGGAATAAATGCTAGGAAAGAGGCAATATTCGAACAGCAACATTTTATTTGGGTATTCCAACACGATTCCCTTGGTAGAGAGAGGTGGATCAATCTTTTTGCTGAGGTACTGGAAGAAAAATTGTAAATTCCTGAAAAAATCAGGAAATCAGAGGCAGGACAGCAAAAATCTGGCACAGCCCCGTGATTTCTGTGGCTGCAAACACATCCCAGCCTGAAAATGCAGGGAAAGCTCTTCAAAGCAGGAATAACTGGGCAAAAGCGTGAGGCTGTGCAATATATAGTTAATTTAATGACTTCAAAGGGGTATTTGTGGAAGGTTTTTCCATTTGGAATCTGAAATTAGGAGTCTGTAGGAACAGATTGAAGTGTTCAAAGCTACATCTCGTTATAATTGTTACAGAAATTGCAATAAAGGAAAGCCTGCCCTGCCTGCTCTTCTCTCCTTCTCCACCTCCAGGCATTGTTTTAAACACTCCACACCTTGAGCAGCTTCAAAGCCACGTTTCATTAAAATAAAAATATTGCAAGGGCTGTCTTTTCTGTTTCTTAAAATGCCAGGAGGTTTTTTTGCCCCCTCACTCTTCAGTAAACTGCACTTGACCATTCAATTGCACGATTCAGTCCTAAAGGAAATCAGCATTTTAACACCAAAACACATCATTTTAAAGCTGTGTCATCTTTTAGGGTGTGGAGGAAAGATACTCTGAGAAGTCTTAAAGGCTTTAGTGGAGCTCTGTTGCTTTGATAACTGCAGACTGTGACTTTTGCAGTTAAAGAAAAATGGAATTAGATCTATAATTTTAAAAATTCATTTTTAAACTGTTTATTTTGCCATAATGGCCTGCAAACGTTCCCACCAAGGATTTTACAGCTTGGGGATGGGGAGGAACAGGACAAACAGGGAGTCAGATGCTCAGGGAGCTGCTGGGGTGGGTGAGACGTTGTACGAGTTAAACTTGCCCATGGAAGGATTCATTTCCCATCAAAACTTAATGCTGGATAATTTCTAAATCCCAGCCTCTTGGAGAAAAGGCAATTTTGGGGGCTGCCATGTGAGCAAGGGCTGTTCCTACTTCCCAACATCCCAGCTAAGCTGGCAGTGGGAGCCATTCCCCCTTTTCCTGGCACTCCAGGCCTTTGTCCAAACAATGCAGAGAGGACACAACTCGCTCTGGTGGAGATCTGAGGGATGCCCTGGCAGCAACAAAGATTTAAAACCAAGATTTTGCACATTTGTGCTGATTCCAGCCCGGTAGCTTTGGGATCTTCCACTTATTTTAATTCCCAGCTGGAAATTCTCCTATTTTTTCCCCTATTTTTTTCCCAGTTCCTGCTGGGGTGACAGGATGGAGCTCCGAGGGGCTGGTGACAATTTTCCACCTGTGTGAGGGACAAAATTCCAGCTGTGATCCCATTCCAGCATCAGAGCTCAGGCATCCACAACCACCCCGTGATGGAGCTCTCAGCTGAGGAGTTCTGGGCATTTCCTGGGAAGAAATCCAAGGAGAATTTCAAATGTGTTTGCTTTGTCTTTCCAAAGTGCTGTGAAAAAAAAAGGTCAGAGTGAAAGAAGAAATCAGAAGATGGAATTGTGCAAATCCACCCCACAGCAGCAGCGGGCAGGGATCCATAGACATTTTGCTCACACCCCTCTCCCAGTTTTCCAAGGAGTTGTTGCAATCATTTGCAGATCAGTTCAGTTTCACATTTCTCAACTCCAGCTCCAATAAAAGCTGGGATCCTTTATCCCATTTCCCTCTCCCAGTCCAAAAGGCACAAACAAATCCCTGTTTCCATCAGAAGGCTGCAAAGGGCCAGAGGAAAAAACCTGGATGTTGTTCTTAATAGTCTGTAATTGGCTTTAATTCCAATTTATCCATCATAGAAGAGGGAGAGCTTCATCCTGCATGGAATCCACGGACTGATCCTGCACATCCTGGATATTTTTCGAATCTTTTTGGAGCCAAAACCAGCTGAAGGCTGAAGCAGCTGAGCTCCTCTGCAATCAGACATCGAAAATGACAATTAAAAAGGATGTCAAGACTTTGTGGGAGACCCAGGGATGCACCACGAAGGTCAGGCGCAAGGAAAATCCCAAATATCAGCAGCACTTCCTGCCAAGTCACCTTGCCAGCAGTCAGTTGGTTTGAAATTAAATATTTAAACAGAACACAGAATTTTAAAACCACCAGCAGTGAAGTACTGCAGCTGCAGCAGAACTGAGAAGAATTTGCAGCAGCTTCACCTTGAATTTCCCTGGCTGCTGCTGAGCACAGCTGAGAGCACTGACCTGAGAGCCAAACCTTGGATCCTGCCCCGCTGGCATCCCTTGGGAGAGCATCCCAAAATGGTTTGGGTTGGACAGGACCTTAAATCCCATCCCTGTCTTGGCCAGGGACTCCTTCCACTGTCCCAGGGAGCTCCAGCCTGGCCTTGGACACTTCCAGGGATGCAGGAGCAGCCACAGCCTCCCTGGGCACCCTCACAGGGAAGAATTCCTCCCTCATCTCTGATCCTTCTGGAGCTGTGGGCATCAAAGCACCACGGGATTTGTGTTTTTCACATGCAACATTAAAAAATAGATGTGCAGGAGATGTTTGAGTTTAAAGGCTTTCCTTTTGTGTTTTTTACTTAAAACAGACTTCAACAGAAGCAAAACACTCACACAACCAATCCTTAAAAATGATGGGTCATTTTGTGTAGCAAAGGATTCCAGCTCTCTCTGCTGCCCCCCTGGTTCATAACAAATTAATCTGATTTTTCCCTTCGATTGCTGTGCAGGGCTGAGTCAGGATCCGTGGGGGCAGAGTTGATAAGGTGCTGATGAGGAAATATTTTCTCTGAGTCAGAGGAAACCAATCTCTTCTCCTTTCTCTCAAGTGATGAGGTGTGTCCTGTCAAGCCACAGCTTTAATTCCAGGTTTTATGATGTTTTTACAGGTAGCTGTGAGGGAAAAACAAAAGACAAGGAATTGTAGCTTAGGCAGAGAATAAACCTCAAGGTGACAGGCAAGAAAAAAGCAAATTATGGTCTCATTTACAGAGCAATTCCCTGAGCCACAGGAGAGTTCCAATGATTTGAGCCATAACAATTCAAGCTGAGTCACCAAAAACTGAATGTAATTGAGTTAGATTGCAAGGAAAGGAACTCCAGGTTATTCACTGTGCTCTGAGTCTCTGTTATTCAGTATTTTTAAAAGGGTGGGTGCTCAATTCATCAAAACTGAAGGAGCTGAAAAATAATTCCCCAGAAGTTTTTACTGAGACAAACATCACTTGTTAAATATTGATTTTTTAAAACCATATTGCACAGGGGACAAGTGGCACAGCTGATGGCAGGAGGGCAGCTTTTAGCTCAGTTTATTAGATAATACCCTTGGATTATAAAGTCTTGGACTGTGTCCTCTGGAGAACAGAGCTGTGGGTTAATGAACCTGGAGAGGTGGCTCAGCCTAACAAAGCCCTGCCATATTTCTGGGGTTAAACTTTAACTGGGTACTGGACAGAAAATGAGGCAGGTTTCTTATTACTTCAGCCAGAGTAAGAAATTTCCTTTCATGCCTTGGAGTTTAAATGCCTGGCTGATTTCCACTATGTCAATGAAGCATTTAGATTATTTAGGAATAAAACTTCAATACTTCAAAAAAAATTACATTTCTATATTCCAATAAACAATGAGCTCAAAAATAGCATCGAAATCTCAACTAATTTGAAAAATGAAATAAAAATCAAGACTATATTATGTAAAAGACCAGAAATAAAATATATTGATTTCAAACCTAATTACTACTTTAAGAGTTTGGGATCAAAAAATCACAAAACAGAAAAATCTCACTACAATAACACTGCTTTGCAGAACAGGTATTATCTCCTCCCAAAAAATTCTTGTATTTCAAATCTATAAAAAATTCCAGAATTTCTCCCTGTCCTCACAGGACAAAGCAGGGAAGCTTTAGGACAAGAACTCCACAGGTTGATGCAGCAGCACTGTTGAAGCAAATTGTTCCCTAAAGGTTAATTAAAAAGCTCTGAATGATCCAGGAGCAGAGATCCAGTATAAAATGGGATAATGACATTATAATTAATAGAAATAAAAGCTGATGGAATCTTTGTTACTCTACCCTGATAATAAATTATTAATTTATGTTCCAGGTTTCAGCCCAAAAAAACGGGGACTGAGTTTACCTCAAATGCTTGAAATTTGGCTTCAGTCTTTTCATTAAGCAAAGAAGGTTCTGGTTGATACCATCATTTTACTGGTTTTTGTTGTTTAGGTCAGCTGGGGTTAAAAAAAAAGAATCTATTCCCTTGCTTTATAGTCCAGAATAGATTTGTTTCAGGATTTCTCCCTTTACATATCCACTGCTTCCCTGAAATGAAGGCTTGCTCAAGGTATTTGTTTCCTCCCTGACAAAAAGAGCAAGGGAAGGAGTTATTCTGTGAAAATATGTGGAATTTAATTAGGAATTAGAGCTCTTCATAGAAAACAACCCATTGACAGCAGACAGAACCTCCTTACCCCACCAAAACCCAAGAGCAACCAGTGTTTTCCCAAATTTAAAGACTTTAAAAGGTTTCCCAAGGGGATGGTTGGGGAGCTCTGAGGCAAGCGGGGAATTTGAACAGAGAAAGAACATTTTACAACTCTTTACCATAAAACATCAGCTGCAGATTTAACAACAATTCTTTGCAGCCCAGCTATTGGGATTTTAAGAGGGGAAAAAGCAACAACTCAGGACTCTCCCAGGAGGAGCGAGGTGAGCTGGGAACGTTCCAGCTCCGGGCTCCGGATGAATCCAGAGCGGCGATCTGGGAAGCGACGCTTTGGCAAGGACCATAAATCATCCACAGACAATTCCTTTGGCCTTTGCCAGGCTGCTTTGGTTGTCACCATGGCAACACCTTTTTTCCTGGAGCAAAGTTCACTTATTTTCCATTTTTATTGCTGTTTGCTTAAAGTTTACCGGGACGACTCCGTGCTCGCGCAGAGCGCGGACGGCGCCCAGGAGGAATCACCCTCATGGTAAACCGGACTAAAGGCAACGAAATCCTCTGAACCAGGGGGAAAAATCCATGCAAAGATGCCGTCCAGGAAGAAAACATCGATGTTTGGCTCTGCTTTTTGTACCTGTGTGAGCTCCTTCGTGGTGATCTGCGTGGTGCTGGCCACCCCGCAGTGGGTGAGCAGCGAGGTTCGCTTCTCCCGCACCAACGCCACCGTCACCGTCAGCCTCACCTACGGCCTCTTCAGGGGCACCTGCGAGCAGTTCATCGATGCAAGGCTCCAGGTGTCCAAAACAACATTCCAAGGTGAGTGCTGCCACAGCTGGAAGTGGGGCAGAGCATCACACACTGCTTTGGGTTGGAAGGGATGTTAAAACTCATCCCATTCCAGCCCTGCTGTGGGCAGGGACATCTTCCACTGTCCCAGGGTGCTCCAGCCTGGCCTTGGACACTTCCAGGGATCCAGGGGCAGCCACAGCTTCTCTGGGAATCCATCCCAGAGCTCCAGCACCCTCCCAGGGAGGAATTCCTTCCCGATATCCAATCCAAAGCTAAGATCTCCTTGCTCGTGCCGTTGATGGACGCATCCATCCTGTGTTCACCTGTAGCTATAGTGCTTTAAGTGAGAACAAGAATAGCCACAAAACAGTCTGGGGATAGAAGTGGTGTAAAACAAGACCCCCCCCAAAAGGCACAGTGACACTGGTAGTGCCATAAATCAGCCTCTCTTGATGGGAGAGGCTTTTAGAGTCCTTGCAAGGAATTTCATAGACGGACGAGGCGAACTCGCAGTAGTTGCTCCTTCAGAGAGTTGTTTGTTTTAGTGTTATCAGCTATCAGCATAGAGAAGACACAGCAGAGCAGAACATGACAAGAGAAAGTGAGAGAATGGCCCCTTATCAAGATTTCACAGCTCTTTTAAAGGTAAATTAACCAATAAAGACTTGAAAGGACAGATATTTTTACTTTTCCTCCAATGTTCAGTAAATCACTCTGACACAGGCCAGAACTGCAGAACTTTTCATCCAATCATCCTAAACTACTTTTGCTGCAAAATATGGGGGACTAGAAGAAGAAAGACAGAGGTTAGAAACTACAAGGTCTCCTCCATCTTGGATATTTATCTATTTACTACATTAACAAACCTAAAACTTCTAAATTCTTCACCCTGTGACATCCTGACATCACATTCTATCACCTAGTTCACATCTGTGTAGATTTTAATTCCTCCCAGAGAGCAGGCAGTTTCCTCCATGGATAAAGGTCAAAGACAACATTGTTCAGGGGGGTTAGATTCTTCAGAACAGGCAGAGAAATATTCCCTGCACTCTGGATTCCCACATACAGAAATGCTGCAGCATTCCTGACAATACCAATTTATCACCTGGGATCTCGGCCTGCACCTTGGAATGAGGGAAAAAACCACAAAATGGGAACTTTCTGTCAAACTGACTCAGATTTTCAGAAGTTTGGTGAGGGACAGAAAAGCAGCACTCAGCACTTTATTAAGGGATTTACAAACCTAATTCACCGTCCAGATTTTGGGGTTTTTTAATTTCATTATGTTAATTTATTGTCTGACTTTAAACATTTTGTCACCTACGACTGAATTAGCACCATTTTGATAGAGAAAGGTTTTAAGGCTGCTGCAGGAAAAAGACCAAAACACACAAAACAACACCCAGAGGTGGATAAACCTGAAAGCTGCTGCCAGGATCAAGGGTTTGCACTTATTTTATCTGCCTTGCTGCCTCATCGAGTTCAGAGCAATAATGCAGGTGACAGGCACGGAAGGGAGAAAAGCCACTCAAAAGAAAGCTTCTAAAAATATGAGTGGGTCAAGTAATTTTGAAATATGAGATATGGATTTAAATTTGGTATAAGGATTGGCACAGGGTGCCCAGAGCAGCTGTGGCTGCCCCTGGATCCCTGGCAGTGCCCAAGGCCAGGCTGGACATTGGGGCTTGGAGCAGCCTGGGACAGTGAGAGGTGTCCCTGCCATGGCAGGGGTGGCACTGGGTGGGATTTAAGGTCCCTTCCAGCCCAAACCATTCTGGGGTTTTAAGATGCTTTAAGAAATATTTTCATTTTTGGTAGGCTGTTGTGAGATGTGCCAGCACTGCAGGTCTAAACCTCCAGCTGCTTCCCAGCTCCTCCCCAGGATTATTTATCATTTATTCCTGGGATTGCACCTGCAGAAACACCTGAACTCCCACGGGGGCAGAGCTGTGTTACACAAACCTGTCCCCAGCGTGACATTTGTGTTCTCACGAAACCCTGAGCACAGCAGCATTCCCAGCAAGAGGTGGAGCATGGGTTGGGGTTGTTACGTAACAAGTACAAAATCCCAAATCATTCAATCTTACTTAATTGCAGTCACAGCAGAATAATGAACAGGATTTTTAGAAGAGTAAATAATAAATAAAATAATTTAGCTGTGGTTGTAGCTGCCCATGGCAGCTGGCTGAAGCCCCAAACCTTGAGCCACGCGGGCAGCTCTGACTGATTTTAATTGGGAATCGTGGGAAACGTGGAATCCTGCCCTGGAGAGCTGGTGGCAGAGGAGGATCCAGGCTGGCTGCACTCCAGGGACTGTGCCCTGCCTTTGTCTGCACAGCAGCTCCCACAGCCCAGTCCCAGGGCCTGGGTGTTGCCACCAGATCGATTTTAATCAGAATTACTGAAATGAGCTCACAACACTCAGCTGTCAGTGAAGGGTTTCAGTTCTCTGCACGGTCTGCATTGGTGGGGTTGGGTTTTCCCTCACTGGATTTGGGGTTTTGTGGTCATCACTTATCAAATGTTGAGAGAACACTTTGAACCAGCTATCTCATCTCTCACCTATTGGTTATTTAGGGATAAATAAAGTGAGCATCAGGAGCTGTGAGTTTCTTTCCAGAGCTGCTGAAGGAAAGTGGGACTTTATGAATAATCTAAATATGGGTTTGCCCACATCCCTCACTGCTTCGACCAGGCAGGTATCCAGAATGAGAAGAACTGACTTTAAATGAACTCTTAGGCTCTGTACTAGGCATGATTATCATGTTTCTATTAGCATTATTTGCTGAAGAAATCCTTCCCTGGGAGGGTGGTGAGGGGCTGGGATGGAATTCCCAGGGAAGCTGTGGCTGCCCCTGGATCCCTGGCAGTGCCCAAGGCCAGGCTGGACACTGGGGCTTGGAGCAGCCTGGGAGAGTAGAAGATGTCTCTGCCCATGGTAGGGGTGGAATGAGATGTTCTTTAATGTCCCTTCCAGCCCAAACCACTCTGTTCTATTATTCTATTCCATATATATTTGAAATAGGAAAAATACTTCCTAGAATTCCATACATTCTACCTTTATATTCACATTCATTCATATTCCTAAGGCAGGAGAAGAGTTTCCTTCGCTGATACCCTTAAATAAATGGATTTCCAGTGCTGTGGAGGAACAAAGTGCTGAGCTTTCTGCACTCTGACATTTCAGACACCGGCAAGAGGAGTTCTAAACATGCTTTTAAATCTCAGGATGATTTAATTTGATATTTGATTTAAAACCAACTCTGCCCTGGCTGGGGGCTCTGCTGTGCACCCCACACGCGTTTCTCAAATGGCATTGTCACATTTGGGTGTGGGAAAAGAAGGACAATCCCAGGAGGGTAAATCAAAGTCAAGAACTTGGGGATTATTTTTAGCAACAGCCCAGGTTGGCTTTTATCAATGACTATTCAAAAGCAGATCATCAACAGCCTTCACAAAAAAAAACCAACCCAATTTATTTCTCTAGAAACCACAACATTAAAAGACATTCCCAAGCATAAAGATGAAAGACAAAGGAATGTAATTCCTGCCAGTGCCCTGTGCATGGAGTGCCCAGCCTGGGTGGTTCTTTCCCAGCCTTAACACAGCAATAAATCACTGCAGCCACTTCCCAGGCTCTGGGGATGAACGGGCAGCCAGAATGCAAAAGTTATTTAATAACCAGAGTCCTCAGAGGCTTCCTGAGCTGCTGGAGTGGTTTGTCTCCGGAGGAACCACCTATGAATAAAACGCTCTGTCAGAGGGTTTGGTCACAGCTTTGACTGGTCCAAGCCAAACACGCAGAGCTTGAGCCAGGCTCAGGAAGAGCCACGCCCAGGGAGTCGGGAATGTCAGGATTATCCAACAGCAAGGCCAACAACACCCAAGGAGGACTTTCAAATTCACCACAGCACAGAGGAATCGTTTCACTTTCTAAAATACGTGACAAAAGCTCAGAAATTGCTGGAATTCTTTCATGTTCTCATCAGCTTCCAGGGATCTCCTGAAAAGTAGGAAGCTCTGTTGAGCTCTCCTTGGGATTTTTTGTTAGTTCGGGCTTTTTTCAGTGCTTAAATCCTGATGTGTCATGGGTGATTGTGGAGCTGTAAAAGCTGCTGGCAAGGCTGACTAAGCTCAGTAAATCTGGGAAATTCTACCCAAACACGTAAGAATTAAGGCTGAAAACCAAAAGGAGATACAGGAAATTAAGGAGAGACCTGAGCAAACCCTGTTTTCATTCTAGGCTGAGGTTGTTCTACACAGACCCAGAGGTTTTCCAGCTGCAGGTTACAACTGACTCCACTCAGATCAGCTGCTGGAGACTCCTGCTTGCACAGACTGCTTTAGTCAGGGATAAAAAACCATCAGTTGCCATGAAAAGAGCATTTCCTTTAAAGCCTCAGCTCGTGCAGTTGCAGACACGGCTGGGACAGCTGGAGGCTGACAAGATGCCATCCCCTGAACTGCAGCTCCGTGTCAGACATAAACAAGATCAATTAGGGGCTACGAGAGGTGCAGCCAGGCAGCTGTGGAGATGTTCTAAATGATAAAATTAAGTGAGGCTGCCAGAGGGAAATGACACAAGCCTGGCTGATTTGGCTCCAGACTTATTTCTTCTGCAAGAAATAGATCCCAGGTTGTAAGGCTGCGAGGCTGCTCCAGCCTGAGCGCAGGGTGCAAGCTGCTCACTTCCATTTCATTGAGTGATATCCTCTAGATGCCCTCCTTTCCTTTTCTTCCAGGAAAATTGCTTAAATTTACAACTGATTTTCATAACACATCCTCACCTGCCGGTGCCTCGAGCAGAAATTAACTTGTACTGCAGTATTAGATAAAATGTGGGAGGAATTCTCCTTTTCATTCCTTTCCAACAGCTCTTTTTATTATGTTTATTCCTCTTTATGGGGTTTTTACGCCTTTATTTTTTTCTTCTGCTGTGATTTCTCCCATTTATGCACTACCTGAATATTTTGCAATAATGGCTCCATGTCAAGAGCAGCACAGAAAGAGAATTTTCTTGCAGAACTCTTTCTCACAACATCTATTTGAACAGAGAGCTCCAAAACATTGTCCTTGTATTTGCTGCAACATAAAGCAGCCACAGGCACATTTTAGCTGCCTTTTGAATCCTTAAATTGAGAGGAGGTAGAGAATTCACCTCAACAAAATACACTTTGAGGAGATTGCATTCGGGGTTGAGTCTCTTGTTATCAGCAACCCATCGAGTAACTGGGAGGATTTAGGCAAAAATCGATGACAACTCTGAAGGGTTTGACCACAAGAGCCATGGACATGTGGCCAGGAGCTGCAGCAGGGAACAATCTGGGAATAAACTGGGGGAAAAGGAGAGGGAGCAGGATGTGGGGTCAGGGCTGTGTGCTCACAAACCTCCACAGACCCAGTCCTGTCCTGGTGGGAAAACAGCAGGAGCTGCTCCTTCGTTTTAAAAGAAGGGAGCCAGTCCTGCCTCCACTGAGCCTTTCCTCAGGGCATGGAGACAGATCCAGGCAGGGGATGAGCTCAGCCACCCTCATCTGCCCCTGCATAACCACACTCACATTTATTTGTCCTGCAAACGCACCTGACCCATCCAGGCAGCAGCTTTAATGCACTTTGGGAAGGTTTTCCCTGTGAAATTCATTGCATGTGAGGGACTCTGCTCTATGGAAAGGAAATGCAACTGGAGCAGAGTTTTATATTGGAGCAGGGTTTGAAACAGGCATTTGTGGGGGTTACCAGATGCTGGCAGAGGAACACCCAGGTTGCTGATCCACTTTAGGCAGAAAATTCCTGTCTGGCCATATCCAGAGGAAATTTTTACAGAATTATTAAGGGCAGAAGTTTGCTACCCACTAAACTGCAGGATTAGCAGCAAGAATTTATTTCAGCCCCAGTTCCTTCACCCATGTGGGGTTTGGGTTTGTTGCTGTGTCCAATCCTCCTGCTCATTCCCCATCCCCATCCCTACAGATCAGCCAAACCTCTGCTCATTAGCTTTTAATTACAGCCCTGGCAGGAGGTCATAACATGGGCTGAGCCCACCCGACTGGGCAGAGCAGGTTGTCACAGAATCATGGAATATCACTTGGGAAAAGCTCTCCAAGATAACAGAGCCCAACCTTTAACCACTAAACCATGTCCCCAAGTGCCAGAGCCACCTAAGAGCACTTCCAGGGATGGTGGCTCCCCGTCCCAATGCTTGAGCACCCTTTTTCCGTGAATAAACTCTCCCACATCTCCACTCTAACCCCCTCTGGCACGAGCTGGGGCCGTGCCCTCTCCTGCTGCCCCTGACCCCGCTGTGTTTCAGTCGCAGACGCCCTGAGCAGCCCCAGGAGCCGGAGCCTGATCGTCGCCATCATCGTGGTGCTGGTGCTGGCTCTGCTGAGCTCCCTGCTCAGCTCTGCCTTCACCTGCACCAACGCTGTCAGCAACCCCTACCAGACATTCCTGGGACCCCTCGGAGTCTACACCTGGAATTCCGTGTGCGGTGAGTGGCGGCTCCCGTGGATTCTGAGATCAAGGGATGGCTGCGAAAGGGAACACTTGGAAGTGCCCTCTGTGCTCTGGGTTTGCTTTTTAACTGTGCTGTGGGAGTTGGGAACTCTGCACAAATCCAGGTTCTTTATCTTCACCTCTGGGGAGCTTTACCCCGAGCCCCAGCAGATGAGAAACGGCTGCAGATGTTGTTTCAGGTTGTTGATTTCTCCTTCTCTCTGCCAGCTCTCAGCTCCGGCCGCACATCTGATGCAGCCGAGTCCGAGCGGGCACTGCCCAGCCCTGGGCTGTCCCGGCCTTTGTGTGCCCTTTCCATCATCCAACCATTCTTCACAACGCATTTATTAGTTACTGTTCTGTACCAATTCATTTGCACCTGTTCTAGACACGGAATTTCCACCTCTTTTTCATTCTACCAATCATTTTGTGCCACCACCACCAGAGAAGATGGAGGAGAAGGAGAAGAAGAGGAAGAACAGGGCAACGCCCAAAATCCTCCATCTCAAACCCTTCATCCTCCTATTAAAAACCCTAAAATCTACTTTTTTACCTTGTAAAACACTAAACCACTACTCATTTTCACACTCTGGTGGCTTGCAATGATTCTGGCAGTGTTGGTAACTTTTCCCATGGGCTGAGGTCAAAGATGGTGTCATTTTGGGATTTTTGCCAGGGTCTGGGATCCCCTTGCTGGGGCTCCTGACCCCCCAGGGCAGCCCGAGGTGTGCCTTGGATTCCAACCCTGTGCCTGCTGGGACTCTTGAAAAGCATCTTTGAAATACCAGTAAAATATATTGTATAACAATAAAACAATATTTATATAATAGTATTTATAGGGAGGCAGCAGTTTGGAGGAGTGAGCCATGGCAAAAATTATTTCCCTCTTTAAAAAAACAAAAAGTTACAGGTAAAAATCAGTTTAAACATTCCCTAAGCATAATAATAATAAAAAAAAAAAAGGTGGAGATGCTGAGTCAGAGCTGAGAACCTGCCCGAGAGCTCCTGGAGGTGGAACCCTACATTCCTGCTTGGATTGAGCCCGGCTGCTCCCAACCCTCCCTGTGCTGCTCTGGCCACCACTGCAGCTCTCACACTCAATTAGTCTCGAGAGGATTAGGTGTTCCTCTAATAATAGGTTTGCACTTGAATAATTTCCTTTTAAGACATCTGATTAGAGAGTACTTCAGCACGGGTATTTTGTCCTTAAAAAGCCCTTCAGGTCCAGGGAAGTGTCCCCGGCAGCACCAGCCTGTCCTGGGGCACAAGCAGCCCTGGGTGGGAAGGGAGCAGTGCAGATAATCTTAATTATAGCAAGTACAGGTGGAGGAGTGAAAATCCCCCATTTTTAACACAGATGCTGAAGCAGCTGTGAAACGCAGTAAGAAAAGTGAACAAAAGCTTAATTAGACAATTATTCACTTCTGAGACAAGCAGATCATTGCCTCATCACGTGAGAGGCTTTTTCCTGAGCCCAGCACCCCGAACCTGCAAGCTCTGACTCCAATGAAAGGACCAAAATAAATATTGGGGAGAAAATAATGTTGGCTGAGGGTTGTGGTTACTTTTAACAGCCCTGCAAGTGCCGTGACCTGGAAGTTTATTTTGCTGTGGGTGTGTTTTTATGGGAGATCACGCATCATTTAATGGGGGAGGTCATCTTGGAGGCTCCTAATTCTCCTGCAGTGTCCTCCTGAATAAAAAATGAAGCTGTTTCAGCGTGAGCTGGGGTGGGATGAGGTGCCTGGAGAGAAGGAATGGAACTGTTCCACCGAAGTTCAGAGATTACAGCTCTGTTGGCACGAGGAAAGCAGAGATGTAAAAGCAATATTGAGTTAAATGTCAAAGCCACTGAACTCCTTTTACATTTGTGAGAAATAGAGACAGACCTAGTAAGACATCACATTTTGGCTCATGCCAGACTGATCCAATAATTCAAGCTGGAAAGAACAGGAGGTCTCCAAGTTTAAGCTCTTGGGCCAACCCTGAGCACAGACCAGGCTGCTCAGAGCTTTATCCAGCTGTGATATTTATCCAGCTGTGGTATTTATCCAGCTGTGATATTTTATCCAGCTGTGACACTGCCCATCCATGGATTTGGGCTCATTTCAAACAGGCATTGACAAATCATCAAAAGGGTGAATACATGATACTCATCAGCCCTAAATTCAGTGGGGAAAAAAAAAAGATTAATTAAATGGCCTTATCTAAGAATAATCAGTGAGAATCCAATCATTTTAGATGATATCATTGCCTGTATCAAAACACCTGGCAGATATGTTAGGTGGGGCACAAATTCTTTAAATGCCCCCACAGTTCACTAATGATAAATATTAGATAAATTGACTAAAATGCCTGGCCTAGGACAAGGATTAAAGCCGACTGTAAGTCACCACATAAATAGCACTATAGTTTCTCCTCTAAAATGTCGTATTTGATATAAAAATTTTATATTTCTATTTCTATTTTCTAGGAGTCCTCACCCTCATAGCCATGATCCTTTTCCCTGTGAATGTCCAAGGAAACAGCCTGTCTGAAGAGCTGGCCCGTGCATGTTCCACCTCTCTGCAGACACGCCTTGGATCCAAGCACAACTACGGATATTCCTACTGGATCATGCTGCTCATCCTCTTCCTCAACGCTGCTTCTCTCATCATCATCTATTTCTATGACCACGCCAGATATTCCAAGAAAAAAGAGAAGGAAAGACCCATGGAAAACGCACCAAAGGACGTTATTCTGTTTTGAGGACACCTTGGGAAAGGCGATGTGCAGGAGGATGGATGTGGACAGCAGATTTCCCTTTGCTCTGAACTCTGTGCGCAGCTCAATTCCCAAATTGCTGTGAGGACACAGAAGCCTCTTTTGGTTTCAGCTGCCTTCTGGCCTGAGCAGGAGGATCAAAGACATCGTTTTAGTGGTGTGGGATTTGGGATCTCGAGGGACAGGAAGAGTGCAAACATCAGCATCCCTTGGGATGAGGAGAAACGGTCACGGAGGTGCTGGTGCTCCCTTTTCTCCTTTCTCTGCTGAGGGATCTCCTGCAGGTCTGGAGGCTCCTGGTCATGCCAGGAATGGCCCCTGTGGCCAAACCCCACAGAACACGGTGCTGGAGGTCCCATCCCTGCAGGGATTGAGCAGCCCTGTGGATGTGGCACTTGGGGATGTGGGACTGTGGTGGCCTTGGCGGTGCTGGGAATGGCTGGGCCCGATGGATTTCCCAACCTAAACCATTCCACAACCCCACAGCAGCAGAGAAGCCCGGGTTGTACAGGTTATTAATGGTTCTACAGGTTATTAATGGCTAGAAGCATTAGGGAAACCCTGCCTGGGGCTCTTTGCAGACCTTTGAGCACTGCCAAGAGCAAAGGGCACAGCCACACCTCGGGCAGCTGTGCCCAGCCCCTCTCCACACATCTCTCCCTGGCACAAAGTCCCCCCAGCTGGATTATCAGTGATGATTGATGGCCAGGGCCATCCCTTTGCCCAGTTTTATGAGGATTTACTGTGCTCACAAAGGCACATGGCTATAGAACTGCCCAGGAGTGAGGAGCTCCCTTCTCATGCCTCTAAGGGAAGGGAGCAGAGGGACCTTGGGATGGATCCAAAGTGCAAAATCCTGCTCAGAACACAGGTTCACTGTGGTCAGCACTTCTGCTCCTTTGCCCCTCACCTTTGCAGCCAGGAGAGACTTTTTTTTTCCTTTAAAAAGGTAAAAAAAGCCTCATTTTCCTTTGCAGTGTGATTTTCAGTCGTGTCCTGTGATGCAAGAGGCGCTCGTGGAGATAAGAAAGCATTTTGAAGAGGGGATGAGGAGATACAAGAGGTGAATCCTCACTTTTTGTGTCAGAAAAACAAAGTTTGAAGACAAAAGCAGCCAGCGCTTTGTGCAGTTCTGCTCTTTCAAAGGAACCAAAGCAGAGGGATTTTCCTTCCCTCTTAAAAGGGTGCTGAGGGCAGAGTGGGGACTAAAATAAAAATAAAAGAGGGTTTCTAAGAGTTGAGGGTGGCACAGGTCAATAAAATCAGGGATGATCTTTGCTCTGCGTGCCTGGAAGTGCCAGGGAGGGCTGTAAACACTGCGGTGGAGCTGGCCCCGGGCCAGCTTTGCCAGTTTTGCTTTGGCTGCAAAAATTTTCACACAGTTTCAGCGTTCATCTGTCACTGTTGGGCCCAGCCAGCATCCGTCACACGCCACAGCTCCGCTCAGAGCGGCCTGGGGGAGGAACAGAGCCACAATAATGCGGGAGGAGCAAGAATTCCTGCTCTGGAGAGCTGGAGCTTCCCGGTGCCCGGGAGCTCCTGCTGCATGGAAGCCCTGGTTTGGGAAAACAAATAAATCCTGCTTTTGGATGCCTGTTGGGAGCACGTGGCTCTGTTAAAAATCACTCTGGAGGTCTCTTGTTTGCCTGCAGACACCAGAAAGTCCCTGTGTTAACAAGGACTCACTTGCTTTGATGTGGGCACAGATCAAAGTCACCGCAATGCTAAAAAACCCCAATTTAAGGAGTTCAAGGTGTAGGTGACTGACAAAGCTACCTCAGGACTCTTCCTCTGCAGGTTTTATCTCAAATTCAGGGCAGGAATTCCCTTCCCAGGCACCAGGAGCTGCTCTGGGCCGCGCTGTGCTCGCTGGCAGCTGCTGCTGTGGGATGGGGATGGGGAGAGCCTCAGGTGCCCCAAGGAGCAGCCGCACATCCCTGCACAGAACTCCCCCAAAGCTGGGCAAGCACAGGGCACGGGGGAGGTGAAAACACTGAGCTGGCACCAGCTTGGCACCCTGTGCTTCCCCAAATTCCCTGCTGGAGCTGGCAGTGGCAGCAGAGCGCTGTGGGCACAGGGGGTTATCACTTACAGGGCACCCAGAGATGCCTCTGCATCCCTGAAAGTGTCCAAGGCCAGGCTGGAGCACCCTGGGATGGTGGGAGGTGTCCCTGCCTATGGAACTGGATGAGTTCAGCCCATTCTGTGATCCCATGAATGATTTTATCCTGGTTTCTCTCCTCCCTTTCACTCCCCCCCACCCAAACCTGCCCCAGGGCTGCCAGAGGAATATTTATTTTCAACTCCCCGCTACCCCTGTAATAAAAATCATTAACTGTGTCTGTGATCCTGTGCTTGATTTAGAACATCGATTGCTAATTCGGGCAGCTCTCCCACCAGCAGAGATTTTTAAACAGTAGGAGCTGGCTGGCTCTTGACTGGAATAGCTCCTGGGGGACAGGGATTGCTTTTATTGACTGAATCTCTGCGCCTCTGGGTAACAGCAAAGCTGCACCGGCTCTTTTGTGTCTCTAATTGTGAATTAACCAGCTCTGCCGTGCTGCCCAGGGGCTGTGCCCGCACCAGAAATTATTGCATTTGCCTGCCTGCAGCTTTGCAATGTGTCTTATTAAATGTTTTCAGCTGCTGCTAAACATTTGGGTGACTGTTAATTTACCAGGTGTTGAGGATCTGTGGTGGTTCCAAGGAAAAGCTGCCTTTATTCAGCATTTCTGCTGCGTGGTGTTAACTTTTATCCAGTGTGAAATTTGGAGAGTGAACTATAAAGCTGAAACAGATCTTGCACAAAGAGAATCACAGAATTAGAGGATGGTTGGGTTGGAAGGAGCTTAAAATTCATCTCATTCCACTCCCTGCCATGAGCAGGGACACCTTCCACTATCCCAGGGTGATCCAAGCCCTTGGACACTGCCAGGGATCCAGGGACAGCCACAGCTTCTCTGGGCACCCTGTGCCAGGGCCTCACCTCCCTCCTAGCAGAGACTTTTCTTTTTCCTTGAAAAAAGGTAAAAAAAGCCTCATTTTCCTTTGCAGTGTCATTTTCAGTTGTGCTCCATATCTGTCCTGTGATGCAAGAGGCGCTCGTGGAGATAAGAAAGCATTTTGAAGAGGGGATGAGGAGATGCAAGAGGTGAATCCTCACTTTTTGTGTCAGAAAAACAAAGTTTGGGGATGAAAGCAGCCAGCGCTTTGTGCAGCTGCAGAACTGAAGCAGAGGGATTTTCCTTCCTGCTTAAAAGGGTGCTGAGGGCAGAGTGGGAACAATTCCTTCCCAATAAATAACTTCAAGCTCTCCTCTTTGATCCCAAGCCATCCCTCCTCATCCTGTGCCCCTGCAGAAAGCCAGGTGAGAACACACTGCCCGGTTAATGTTATATATGGTTGTTTTAAACCCTGATGCTCAATCATGGTTACTTTAGGAGGAGCAGCTGAGGGGTTTATTGAGCCAGGGAAAAAGAAGTCCCTTATTGAGGCAGAGCAACCATTATGGACAGGCCAGCATGGACTGGGAGCGAGGGACTGCCTTGGATTTCTCCTTCGGGGAGCAAAAGGAGGAAGAGAGAGGAGCAGATGGCTGTGGGAGTTGGAAACTCCACACAAATACAGCTTCTTATCTTCACCTCTGGGAAGTTTCACCGAGCAGATGAGAAACGGCTGCAGATGTTGTTTCAGGCTGTTTATTTCTCCTTCTCTCTGCCAGCTCTCAGCTCCGGCCGCACATCTGATGCAGCCGAGTCCGAGCGGGCACTGCCCAGCCCTGGGCTGTCCCGGCCTTTCTGTGCCCTTTCCATCATCCAACCATTCTTCACAATGATTTATTAGTTACTGTTCTGTGCCAATTCATTTGCACCTGTTCTAGACACGGAATTTCTACCTCTTCTTCATTCTACCAATCATTTTGTGCCACCACCACCAGAGAAGATGGAGGAGAAGGAGAAGAGGAAGAACAGGGCAACGCCCAAAATCCTCCATCTCAAACCCTTCATCCTCATATTAAAAATCCTAAAATCTACGTTTTTTACCTTGTAAAACACTAAACCACTACTCATTTTCACACTCTGGTGGCTTGCAATGATTCTGGCAGTGTTGGTAACTTTTCCCATGGGCTGAGGTCAAAGCCGGTGCCATTCTGGGCTCCTTGCCAGGGTCTGGGACCCCCTTGCTGGGGCTGCTGAGCCCCCAGGGCAGCCCGAGGTGTGCCCTGAGCTCCCAGGGCAGCCAGAGGTGTGCCCTGAGCTCCCAGGGCAGCCCGAGGTGTGCCTTGGGTTCCAGCAGATTGGGCTGGGGGTGCCTTGCTGGATTATCCCCTCTCGTTCCTCTCCACTTGAGCTCAGCTTTCAGCGTTCCTGACCGGGGGCACAAAGTGAGGAGCAGGAGGGACTCAGATTTCAGAAGGGGAATCACCTTTCAGCCAGGTCGAGGCAGGATCCTTCCCCCGACCTGCTCAGAAAGTGGCACTTCAGACATTATAATAAATGTGGAAAATCACCTGGCTTCAGAGAAGATAAAACATAGGGTTTGCTTTTAAACACTTAAATATTAAAATTTTAAATAGAAGCTAGTTCTGCCAAAGTTAACTAAAATTAAAAAAAAACCCCGCAAAATGTAGCTAATTAAAAAAATTAATAATTAGTCAAAAAGTTAAATATAAAGTAGGCTCTAATTACTTGATATTTGTTTAGCTGTGCTTATAATAAACAGTTATTAATTTTAAAAAAATTCAAAAAAAGACCTAGACAATTACAAACTCTTCTACCTGCAACTTATTCAAAAGCAATAAAAAAAACCCCTCAAAGTCTTCCAATGTCAGGTGTACTGTTAAAAACCAAAAAGGCAAAAAAGTGAGGAAGACCAGCCTTACTTCATCAGGACAGCCCCCTCCTCATTTCCAGGACCACTGACCTAATTCCATTGCAAGAATTGTGCATGCTTAATGACTTTTTTTAATTTTTATACGAAGCGGGGAATGGAAAGTGTTTATGTTATGAATATGTATTTGTATTTTAAATATGTATTAGTCTTTTAGATGAACAGGTTTTGTATTGTATTGTAATTTCGGAGCGACCCCTGCAGCTTCCCGAGGCTGGAATAAACAGACACTTCCTAACCCTAAAAAGTTAAAGAGTCTTTGTCCATCTCAGGTGGATATTGATATTACATCTAAATCCATAATTTAATAAATCAAAAGGAGCTTGATTTTCCCCTCAGGAGTGCATCGGGCTGACACTGCCAGGCTTTTCCCTTTCACCTGGGGGGAGCTGCCAAGATTTGAGCTCGGGAAGAGGAGAAGTGCCCCGAGCCCAGCTCCATCCATCTCCATCGCCTGCTTGGCAATTCCCAGCCCCATTCCCCTCTGATCTCCTAAAACCTAATGCGAGCTGGGATTAGGTTGCATCCCTGGTTTTTTCCTCCCTCTTTCTCACCCTCCTCCCGTGGAAGGGTGTGCCGGTTTTGGCCAAAATCTATCAATTTATCCTGTGGGAGAAAGACAGGTTACAACCACCCTTCCCCCCACCAGGTTCGGGAAAGAAATTCCTCGAAGGAAAGTGAAGGAGATAAAACCTATTTATTAACAAACACACAGGAGAAGGATAATAGTGCTAAATAGTAAAACCTCTCACTATAATGAGAAAACCTGGGAAGAAATTGGGAGTCCTCTCGTAGGTGTGGTCCCTCCTCGGAGCTGCCGTGGGGGGTGGCCTTAGGCCCCCTCCGGGCCTGAAGAGAAGTTCTCCTGATGTGATCTGATGTTGTTGAAACAGTCCAGAAGAGGAAAAAAAGGAAAAAGAAAACCAAAGTCCTAGAAAACACGCCGGAGAAAAAGGGAAGGAAAAAAAACCCCAAAAAGCTGGCTGAAGAGACAGGCAGGGAGCTCCCTCCGTGCTCCTGCAGCCGGAGAATGCAGAGGAGTCTCCATCTCTGTGTCCTTGGGAACTGCTTTGAAAAGTTCATTTGTTTTTTCCTCCCCTCTCAAGCTCAGTTTAAAGGCACAAAACTAATTTTCTGGCATAGAGCTGTGATAGGGGATCCACATCCTAGAGTCACCCCAAGACAAAGGGGCTGTGAGGGGGATGCACAATCCCTTCTGCTGCTGAGCTTTGGAAGCAGCAGGTTCCTGGGAGCTTTGCCTTCCCGTTGTTCATCCCTGTCCTGGCTGGCTCCTGGGAAGCCTCTTCCCTTCCAGGACGTGGGGAATTCCCCAATTTAAATGATTGGAATTTAATTTCGAGCAGGAGCTCCCAAATCCAGGCAGTTACCTGATAACCGACCTTTGTTTTCTCATCATCCCAGCCCCATCCAACCCAACCAGGGATGGGCCACGTAAATCCTGAATCCCCCTGTTATCCCAGGGAATTAATGGGATTTCCAGCAATTAATGGGGTTTCTGCTGGAGGAGCAGTTCCTGCGGTGCCCAAACCACCTCAAAACAACCTCTGGGAAGAAAAGGAACTGAAAAATCAGGAAATCCAATCCCGCCAAGCAGCATTCCCTGCAATAACTCAGGACAGGGAGTTATCCCCTCCTGCTCAGCCTGCTCTGGCTCCTGCTCCTGTGCCTGGAAAGGGAATTTTGCTGGAGAATAAGCGGGATTTTCCCAGCTCTTTATTCCCATTTTCCTCCCGGCTGTTTGCTGCGGGAGCCATGAGAGGGCAGCAGGCTCCTTCCTAGGATTCCTTGGCTCGGCATTCCTGCTTTATTCTGCTGAAAAGTGGATGGCGAGAAAGGCAGGGAGGGACGGGGGAACGCTCCTGATTCTACCTGCAAAGGAATCTTTTATTTCGCCTCCTCAAGACCCACAAAAAGAAAAAGCATTTCCCAAATTACATTAATTTTGAGGCTCCAATTGACATCCCAGCTCTATGGGAATGAGCACAGGGGGATGGAACAGAGGGGTGGGTTCCTGAGAAAAGTTTTTGGCTAATTCCCAATATTATTTTATTATTTTTAATCTGCATTTTGAAATAAAGTGGTTTTATTTTCCCAGCGTTTCGCTGGAAATGAAACTTTGCACAGGTGAGAAAAACCACAGAAATCCCATTCAAATCCACATTTCCACGGAGACATCAAGGGGGTTTTAAATGTTATTTTCAGCCTCTTCTGTTCCAACTGTCCCAGAGCTCCCTGCAGACCCGCAATGATCATGGATTTTGATAGCACCTCTGGATTTAATGTGAGATAATGAATGAAATGTGCCCACAGATGGGAAAGGATCCTGCCAGCAAAGGGGGAGTTCAGATTATTTCTCTGCAGCCAGAGGGTGACTGCTTCTAATCTGGAAGTAACTTCCATTGCTGAAACAAAGGAAAAGGAGCTGCAGCTTCTGGTTAATTCTGGGGGCAGCATTCAGCTGTTTTTAAATTAAATGCTTTTTAGACACTTTTTAGGCAATCTGTTGCACAGGAAAGGCTGATGGGAAGATGCAGGAGGATCCAAGTCCTTAATCAAAGAGGGTGCAGCAGGGAAATAGAGTGGGGTGTAAGAAAGGACTTGAAAAGGGCAGCACATTTTGGTTTTCCTCACAAAGCTTTTTAAAGGAGAGCCAGGGAACAGAGCATCGACCTTTTCTGGAGATAATTCACTTCATCCCTCTTTCCTCTAAGGAAGATGTCATCACTTATTCCAAGAAATGTTCCCTGGCACGGACTAGCAGGAATAAAGCCCCGAGGTTGATTTCATCATTTATATTGATTTATTACACCTGTCCAAAACAATTTCAAGAGGAAATTTTTTCGCTGGGAAGCTCTGAAGTCCCAACCGTGCCCTGGCAAGGCTGCAGAAAGCCTCTTGATCACCTACAAAATATTCCCTGGCAATCCTGAAACCCAGAAAAAGCAGAGACAAACACACTTTTTGTCCATGGAGCCGTGCCCAAGATGAATTTTGAGGCAAATGTGTTCATCTGAAAGTCATAAAGCAGCTTGAAGAAAGGTTTAGTCTGGGAGATTTTGCTCTCCTGTAAATCATGAGCAGCTGGAGCTACTTCTTAGTGTTCATTCAGGCTGAGAGCATCCTCGTTCTCATCCGGGGAGCCCAAGGAGGGGTTTATTTCCCCAGCCTGAAAGAAAAGATCCCTCAGATGTGATAACAAAGTGGATAAATCACTGCAGAGATTTAATTACAGCTGGCAAAAATAAACCCCCTGCATTTCCAGCGCTTAGGAGTTCATTTCTGTGGCTAAAACATCCAGAAATAAATGTGGGGCACATCTTGGAATATAAATATGTTTAACTGGGGCTTTTGCCCAGGGGCTGAGCCTCCTCCCCCAGTGGCAGGTGCTTTGCTGGGCAGGGATGGGGATGTGCCTGCAGGGATTCTGCTTCCTGCAAATCCTTTTTTAGAGGGAAATGTTGAACATTCCTGCCTGCACGTGGCAGGCAGGTTTTTGTTGGAAGCCCAGGAAATAGAAGGGCTCAATTAGTCAGTGTCAGGATGGGGCAGGGATCTTCTTTCCTTCAAGCAGTAAAAAGCTCCCAGTAGCCAATGGTGCTGAAAACCAAGGTGGGAGCAGAGGGGAAGAGCCTCTCCATCAATTGAAAAAGGATCCACTTTCAAAGAAAAAAGGGTTTAGGGTAAGATATGGCAAATAGATTCTGAATAATGTTATAGATATTATTTAAATTATTATTAGTTAAATATTTCCTACAGGGTAATGAACTCATAGCTGGCAAACAACTCCAAGAAAATATGTACAGCTCCAATGGAATGGTTTGGGTTTAATTGTGTTTTTCCAAAACTTCCAAGCTTAAGGGAGGTAAAATTGGGACTGTTTGGCCTGGAGAAGGGAAGGCTCTGGGGAGAGCTCCAGGGCCTAAAGGGCTCCAGGAGAGCTGGAGAGGAAGAAGCTCATTTTAAACGTTTAGAAGAGACTCGATGTCTCAGGAGGATCCCGGCGGCGTTCCCGCTGTGCGCGCATCCCTGCGCCGCCATCCCGCGCCTCACATCCCGGGGCACCTCCGGCAGCACCGGCTGAGGGAGAGGTTGTGGCGGACAGAGCTCTGCCGGCCTCACCCGGCTCTCCCTCATTCCGCATCACCCTCCGGCAGCACCGGCTGAGGGACAGCCTGTGGCGGACAGAGCTCTGCCAGCCTCACCCGGCTCTCCCTCACCCCGCGGCACCTCCGGCAGCACTGGCTGAGGGACAGGCTGTGGCGGAGGGAGCTCTGCCAGCCTCACCCGGCTCTCCCTCACCCCATGGCACCCTCCGGCAGCACCGGCTGAGGGAGAGGTTGTGGCGGACAGAGCTCTGCCAGCCTCACTCGGCTCTCCCTCATCCCATAGCACCCTCCGGCAGCACTGGCTGAGGGAGAGGCTGTGGCGGACAGAGCTCTGCCAGCCTCACCCGGCTCTCCCTCATCCCATGGCACCCTCCGGCAGCACTGGCTGAGGGAGAGGCTGTGGCGGACAGAGCTCTGCCGGCCTCACCCAGCTCTGGCTCTCCCTTATCCCGCGGCCCCCTCCAGCAGCACCGGCTGAGGGAGAGGCTGTGGCGGACAGAGCTCTGCCAGCCTCACCCGGCTCTCCCTCATCCCATGGCACCCTCCGGCAGCACTGGCTGAGGGAGAGGCTGTGGCGGACAGAGCTCTGCCGGCCTCACCCAGCTCTGGCTCTCCCTTATCCCGCGGCCCCCTCCAGCAGCACCGGCTGAGGGAGAGGCTGTGGCGGACGGAGCTCTGCCAGCCTCACCCGGCTCTCCCTCATCCCGCATCACCCTCGGGAAGCACTGGCTGAGGGACAGGCTGTGGCAGATGGAGCTCTGCTCAGCCGGCCCCGCCGCGCCGCTGCAAGGGGAAGTTCTCGGCCACCAACTGGTTGATGTGGCTGAGCGTGCGCCGGGCGCGCTGGGGATGGCCGTGGCGATCAGCGCTGAGAACGAGTTGGGCGGCCGAGCCGGCGAGCCCCGCTGCGGCCACCCCCGCTCCGGCCCCCGAGGGCTGGCAGCGGGCGGCTGTGGGGCCGGGAAGGGAGCCCAGCACCCCGCGGGGCCCGACCCGAAGCGGTGCATGGTGCGGGGCAGCTCCCAGCCCACCCCGTTAAATAGCGGGACAACCCCGGAGCTCCGTGTGGGGCCGGCAGCGACCCCTCCCTGCGGCCCGCCCGGCACCGCCCCGCGGGTGAGAGGCGCCGGGAGGAGCCGGGGGAGCTCGGGAATGGCAGCCGAGGGGAGCTGAGCACAGCTGGACGTGGAGGTGGTGGAGAAAATCCGGAGGAAGCTCCGGGATGAGCGGAGGGATGCAGCAGCTCTGCTGGGAGGGAAGGCTGCGAGAGCTGGGATTGTTCAGCCTGGAGAGGAGAAGCTTTGGGGTGACCTCGCTGTGGCCTCGCAGGGCCTGAAGAAGCTGCAGAAAAACTGGAGAGAAACTATTTGCAAGGACAAGGGGGAATGACTTTAAAATGACAGAGAAGAGGCTTAGATGGGATATTAGGAAAAATTCTTTACTCAGAGGGTGGGCAGGCCCTGGCACAGGGTGCCCAGAGCAGCTGTGGCTGCCCCTGGATCCCTGGCAGTGCCCAAGGCCAGGCTGGACATTGGGGCTTGGAGCAGCCTGGGACAGTGGGAGGTGTCCCTGCCATGGCAGGGGGTGGAACAAGATGTTTTTAATTTCCCTCCCAACCCAAAGCACTCCGGGATTCTATAATTCTATGAATTTAGGAAAGCCATAGCTGGCTGATCCCAACAAAGGGAGCAAAATCTCACACCCACAAGAGCCTCGTCCTGCAGTGAGGAAACTACCAGGAAGTCAGGAAAAGGGATAAAGATGGGTAAACGTTGAAAAATTAGAAATAACCACGATTTTATCACGAGGTTTATCTGAATATCAGTTAATTCAGGCATAATTTTAGAAGATCTGCCTTAAATCTCAAAAGTGTAAGAGGAGATACTCCTTCCATTTCAGTGCAGCGAGTTCAGGAAAGAATGTGACCCCAAATATTACCATTTAATTATATAATATTAAATATAACATTTAATATTAATTATTGATATATTTAATAATATGATTTCATTTCTCTGCTCTCAGTGATTACCTGGAGACATCCAGCAGCAAATTAACCCCCAGGTATGACAGGCACGGCTGCTGTGGGTGCTGCTGGTTTGTTTTCTGTGGCATTTCCTCTCTGTGATATTATTTATTTTAGTCACTGCCCCGTGGCAAACCTGCCGTGGGTTTGGCTGAACTTCGGTGGAAGCTGGAGACATCTCCCTTGCAAACAAGAGAATTTAATTCCCATGTTTTGTAAACATCCCCCTTCACAAGCCTACAGAGAGCTCATTAAATTGTCCCCTTCTCAGCCGAGCTGACCCCCGAGGACACAAATATTCACATATTTGTTAACGCTGGCTTCTTTTTGCTATACAGCAGCCGTTTTCCGGGGAAGCAGCAATCCCTGGGAAACACCCAAACACAATTTAACTCCTCGGTGATCCCGAACCCCCAGGAAAAAGCCTTCCCGCTACGGAATGCGGCGTTTTTACCATTTCCCCCCTTATTTTTGCAGTTCACCTGGCGAGGAATGTGTCGGGTGTCAGGACCCAGCGGCTTTCGCGAGTCTCTCGGATGTTTCCAACCCTGCGGTTGCTCCCTAGGACCTTTTCCAGCGGCTTTTCCATCCGCCTCATCCCTCACATCCCGGGGGCTGCTCCCGCTCCCCACTGCAGCCGGCAAGCAACGCGACTCACCCGAAAAGCTGGATCGGGAGCCCAAGGAGTTCTTCCGGCGTTATCCCGGCGTTATCCCGGTGTTATCCCGGCGTTATCCCGGCGTCATTCCCAGGACAAGGCAGCGGGACGGGTGAATCGTGAGCTGGCGATGCCATCTAGTGGCACCGGCAGCGATCCCTGCGGTCCGTGCCATAAATCCCCCCCCAAAAATGGGCTGTGAGCGAGCCCAGCGTGAATTTCCAGGCGTATTTCCAGCCAGGAATGGGCTGGGAGGGACCTTCGAGCTCATCCCGGTTCCACTATCCCAGGGTGCTCCAGCCTGATCTGCCAGGCTTAGAGAATGTGTGGTATAAAAAGAAATGTTCTATAAAAGAGGACATAAAAATATCCTAAAGTTTTGTATATTGTGTTTCTATTTCCTATTTTATTTCCTATTTGACTTCAGGGAATTTGGGTATGAGTTATTTAAATTTTCTGGTGTTCAAACCTGTTGATACGAAGCGTCTTCGGTTTGTGGGATTCTGGGGATGCAGCATCTGCTTTTTACCGAGGAAAAATGCAAACAAACAATATTTTATTAATTTTATGGAAAAAAATTAATTATATGCAAACGAGCTGCTTGTTTAGGAATATTTGGCCCAAAAAACCAGCAGGATTCTCCCACAGGTCAGTTCATGGAAAGCACATCAGTGGTGGGGTTTGTGTGGCTGTAGAACAGGAAACTCTTTGTGTTTGTGAGGAAAGAATGGAGAAACTGAAGGATTCCTTCTCCACATTTACCAAAACCACCACATTTGAGACCAAATTCTCTGGGGACACCCTGGGAGACCTGCAGCAGTTTCCCTGCAGAGAGGGAAGTGCTGGAGGAGCAGCACCTGCTGCTGCCCCAGATCCCAAAGAAACCCCACTACTGATTAGGGAGGGCTGGGGTTTCCCATCCGTTATTAATTGGTTATTAATTAGTGCAAAACACACTTTTAATGCGAAGGCAGCGCAGGGAATGTCTCCTCAAGGTCCTGCTTGGGGTCTGAAGTCCTTGCGAGTGTTTCCATCCCGCTCTGGGATTTATTCCTGCGCTGGCACAGGGACAGAACCCATTTGTGTCTCCGTGGATCACAGAGAAGGCTGCAGGCCGGGATCTGCTCATGTGGGAGTTAGGACTCTGCACAAATGCAGGTTCTTTATCTTCACCTCTGGGGAGCTTTACCTCAAGCCCCAGCAGATGAGAAACGGCTGCAGATGTTGTTTCAGGTTGTTGATTTCTCCTTCTCTCTGCCAGCTCTCAGCTCCGGCCGCACATCTGATGCAGCCGAGTCCGAGCGGGCACTGCCCAGTCCTGGGCTGTCCCGGCCTTTTTGTGCCCTTTCCATCATCCAACCATTCTTCACAACGCATTTATTAGTTACTGTTCTGTACCAATTCATTTGCACCTGTTCTAGACACGGAATTTGTACCTCTTTTTCATTCTACCAATCATTTTGTGCCACCACCACCAGAGAAGATGGAGGAGAAGGAGAAGAAGAGGAAGAACAGGGCAACGCTCAAAATCCTCCATCTCAAACCCTTCATCCTCATATTAAAAACCCTAAAATCTACTTTTCTACCTTGTAAAATACTAACCCACTGCTCATTTTCACACTCTGGTGGCTTGCAATGATTCTGGCAGTGTTGGTAACTTTTCCCATGGGCTGAGGTCAAAGCCGGTGCCATTCTGGGCTCCTTGCCGGGGGCTGGGACCCCCTTGCTGGGGCTGCTGAGCCCCCAGGACAGCCCGAGGTGTGCCCTGAGCCCCCAGGGCAGCCAGAGGTGTGCCCTGAGCTCCCAGGGCAGCCAGAGGTGTGCCCTGAGCTCCCAGGGCAGCCCAAGGTGTGCCTTGGATTCCAACATGCTCAGCCAAGGATGCCAGCTTGGCCACCTTGATTCCCACCCAAACTTCATCAAACTATTGGAAAAACTCTCGGTGGTGGTGTTGGAGGTACAGTACCAACCTCCTTCCTGCAGCTGGTGCTCGAGGACTATGGGGATTCCCAAACCCACTGCAAGTGTCCTTGGCTCTCCATCCTTTTCCTGCAGGACAACAGGGATGAGCTGTACCTGCACTCCCTGGGCTGCTGCCATCCCTTGGAATCCCCCTCTGCTCACCTGGTGGAAAAGGTGACCACAGGTGAACTTTGAGGGCTCTTGGATCCCTTTTTGGGAGCTATAAAATGGGAGGGAGTTTCAGTTCCTGCTGGTTTACAGATCTTTGGAGTCCACTTCTGTTAGTGCTGTGGGATTGTGTTGGAATTTACAACCTCTGGCAGCTGTTTCAAGCCCAAACCAACCAGTTTGACCCAGCCTGGGTCAGATTTGATGAGGATTTTACTGATCAGCTGAGATCTCCCCTAAAAACCTCCTTGCCAATGTTTGTACTTTCAGCCCCTCACCTTAAACACGGGCTTTAACTCTGCCATGGAGAGTCTGAACTCTCCATGAACTCTGTCCTTTACAGCCCAAACCATTGTATGAATCTATGATTTTTCCAGTGGCCTAAAAATGAACCAACAGCTGAAAGAAAATCTGATTTCATGAAGACCAAATATTGCTGATATTGGTCAGTTCCTGACCTTTGACTCGTGGCTGCCTTGCATTTAACCCAGGAGGAGTGGGATTTGTTTCACTGCAAAGGTAAATGACCCTCAACTAAACCCCAGTGAAATTTTGCCATAAGATGTTGCCCTTTTTTTTGTGCAGATTTTAAACAGCTATTTCTGCCTGGTCAGAGATTCTGAAAGCAGACAAGTAATGAGATAACAAATAATCCAGAATTATGTATGGCACAGAGATGCGGACACAGAAAAAGTTCTAGAAAAGAGCAGTTTGCAGCCAAATTTTCAATTTCCTGTTCTGTTGATGTGTTCCTCACACGTTATCATCATAAATCCCACTCAAGGTTCAGCCCCCCAGCCACCATGACCAAACCAAGAGTATTTTAACTGCACATCCTAACCCTGAATTTCCTGATAACTGCAAAAAAGCATCTTCTCTTCCCAGTATTTTTTAAACACACCTTTTCCCCTGCAATTAGAAAATCCAAATAAAAATCCCAAAGTAAAAAGGAACCAGAGGAATGTTGATTTGATGAATGTTGTCACACAAATACTGTAAATCCTGTAAATAATCCACTGATTAAAAATGGAGTTGGAATCACAACCACGGTTCAGCAAAATTCACTTTGAGGAGTGTTTGTGCTTTATGGAATATCAGGTTTATTTATTTTAGGTCATGTTTGGTGGTTTCAGTGGGGGGAAGCCACAAGATTTTTTGGGGGAGAAATTTTTCATGGAAAAGGGGTGCAGGATTTTACCTCAGAGAAAAATATTTGCATACCAGGAACAGGACGTTGCTGATGTCACACAAAGACCAAGTTCTCCTTCCTGAGCTCCCCAAAGATGATTTTTTCCAAATATTCCTAAACAAGCAGCTCGTTTGCACCCCAGTGACAAATCCCTGCCCTTCCCAGCCACCTTTGTCCCAACAATTCCTGGTGCTGCCCCAGAGCCCAGCCCAGAGGTGGGATGGGGTCAGACACCTCCAGAGGGACATCCCAAGGTTGGGTGACCGTGTCCTCCTGGCAGCTCTTGCTCCATGAGCTTGGAGCAGCCCCTAAAACCTGGCTGATCCCACATCCCATTTATTTTAATGGATGTGGTCCAGCCCATCAGGCCCTTTTTCCTTCAGAACTCATCTGTGGGCAGCGTGGTGTTAACTCACCTCGTGGGATTAATTGCCTGGAAAGTCACTGCCAGACCTTGGACACAGTGATATTAATTCCTGTAAGAGATATCAGAATGTTAAACATCATTTCCTGCATTTATTTGGAAAAAAAACCCCTCTCACAATCACAGGAATTAAAACCACCCCCAGGCTATTTCATTATTTCATTGCCCTGCCATGGTTTGGTGAGGCCTCAGCTCTGTTTTTCTCCTCACCCTGCAGCCTCCCTCAGCCATGTCAGGAGTGTGGTTCACTGACTCACAGAAATCAGAGAGATAAGAAGAATGGTTCACTGGATAATTTCTATTTCCAAATTTTCTACAACCTAAATTTGTTTCCTTATTGGACTGTTTTAAATTTGCCCTGATGAGATACAATTAATTGGCAGCTGAGGTTCAGAAAGCTGGAATTTAACAGGGCAAACTGCACTGTGTTATAAATATGGGATATTTGGCGGGCAGTTTCTTTCCTCTAATGAGAAGGCTTCCAACCAATGACAAAAAAATCAGAGACCAAAATTATCCTCTGCCCGTTTGCACTGATTCCAGTGACATTGCACCAGAAAGGCACCAAAATGCCCCAAAACAGCAGGGAAATGAGAGAAATGAAGGTTGTTTCTGAGGGAGGGTCACAGGTAATATTTATATTTGTTGTGAGTGAGGAAGAACAGGCAGGAAACAGCAGAAATGGAAATATGGCTCTAAAAATTATCTCGAGGTACCAATGGCAGCCCCTGGAGGAACCGAGATCTAAATTTTTCCACTGAATGATGAAATAAAAACCAGCTGAGGAGGAGGGAGCCATCCCTAACCGACAGAACTCCTCTTTCAATGCTGACATTCCCAGCCCAGGCTGGGAGCAGCTCCCAGTTCCACACTGGGAACATTGGCTGACTTTGCTGGCAGCCAAAGTCAGCCAGCAGCCTGTAATTACCTGGAATATCCTCCTGGAACCTTCCTCCCTCAGTCAGTGCCATCTCCTGAGCCACGGATCACCAGCCTAATCCATCATCAGGGCTCCATGGGTTCCTGGGATGTGGTGTGGGAGCTCCCGAGCTGAGGGATGGGATGGGGTGTGCTGGAGAGGAGCCTGGCAGGGGATCCGTGCCCCCAGAGACTGATGGACAGCCCTGGGATGATGCTGTGAGAGTTTGGGGCTTTTCACACCCCCAGGGAGGGAGGGATGGGAGTCCTTGGGCAGTGTTCCAACAATCCAGAGTCCCCAAGAGCCTGGAGGCCACAAAAAGCTACATTAAAAGGAGAAAGTTCTTGGCTTGGTCTCTACTGTGCCTAAAACAGAGAGGCTGGAGAGAGACTTTTCACCAGGCCATGAGTTATAGGACAACGGGGAATGGCTTTAAACTGATTTCTTTTGGATATTGGGAAGGAATTGTTCTCTGGGAGAGTGGTGAGGACCTGGGATAGAATTCCCAGAGCAGCTGTGGCTGCCCCTGGATCCCTGGCAGTGCCCAAGGCCAGGCTGGACATTGGGGCTTGGAGCAGCCTGGGGCAGGGGATGTTTGCAAATCAAAACTGAAATTCTACAGAGACCCCACCCCGGATTCTCTGAAGCTTTCATTCTCTCACCCACAACACCAAACCATCCACACACATAACAAAACCATGATCCAGGCTTCTGGCAGAGCTTAAACCCAGAGCAGCTCAACCCCAAAAAGGAAAATATTTGCCCAGTATGACTCAGTGCAAAGAATTTACCTTCTCCCAGTTTTAATCGCTCTGCTTGTCACCAATCAAACGCTGAAATCCCGCAAGGACACACAGAGGATATGGTTGTGTTCTCCCCTGATACAGCTCCGTTCCTCCAAAAATGTGAAACATTTAAAATCATCACCAAGCCTTTCCAAAGTTACTCTTTTTTTTACATTTTAAATCATCAACAATCCCTTAAAAATCATTCTTTTTTTTAAAACATTTTAAATCATCACCAAGCCCTTCCAAAGTTACTCTTTTTTTTTTTTTTACATTTTAAATCATCAACAATCCCTTCAAAATTATTCTTTGTTTTTAAACATTTTAAATGCCCCTCCAAAGTTACTCTTTTTGGTTTTTTACATTTTAAATCATCAACAATCCCTTCGAAATTACTCTTCTTTTTTAAACATTTAAAATCATCAACAACCCCTTCAAAAGTTACTCTTTCTTTTTTAAAAACACTTTAAATCATCAGCAATCCCTTAAAAATTATTCTTTTTTTTTTAACATTTAAGATCATCACCAAGCCCTTAAAAAGTTGTTTTTTGTTTTTTTTTTTATTTAACGAGGTGATAAAACCTGCAATAAAGCACTCAGGGCTCTCTGTAATTGTGGTTGTCAGACACTCACCTGACCTTTACCTGGCCCTTCTGCTGGCCCCTGGCAGGAGGATGCTGCACTCCAGCCATGATAGGCATGGAAATTAAATGAAGTCATGGGTGGGGAAGTGGATTAATGTTAGTGAGCGAAACAATGGATGGAAATCGAGCTCCACACTTCCTGCAGAGCCTCTGCTGTCCGATCTGCTCAGCTGCTCCTCCCTGCGTGCCAGGGCAGCAGCACCAGGTGACACGAGAGGGTCTGCCACCTCTTCTCCTTTCATAAACGGAGTAATTTCATTATTTAATAATCACTGCTGACCCTCCGTAGTTATCCCTCAATCCAGGTTGATTTTGCAGCCCACACAAGCCATCCCTTCTCTACCCAGCCCAGTCCAGAGCGTTGTCCCAAACCCTGCCAGCAATAGGTGATTTTTCCTGCCGAGGCTTTGCCCTGTGAAGATAAAATCCTGTTATTTCTCCTTCCCTCTGTCCTCAGGGAAGGTGTTCACGGGCTTTGGCCTCAGAGTGGCACTTCCAGCTCTGCCTCCCTGCACTGCAGCTGCTCCTGCCCCTTGGGATTGGGATCCTCCTGATGCCTTAGGTTTTAACTTTTATATTTTTCAAATCTGTACTGCTCAGAGTGTAACTCTGCAGTTCCTTGTAGCCTGTAATTTCTGCTCTCTCGTGCTGGGCAGACACAACAAAGCCTCTCCAGGCTTTGCCTTCAAGGACAGCCAGGCTCTTCTAGGCCCAAAATGTGTAACCCAAAGCCTCTAAGGGGGGGCAAGCTGAGGGGAATTACATCATTAAACATTAAAATTACATCATTAAACTGGGGCTTTAATTGGAGAATTAACCCTGATATGTAAATGAACCAAACCTATAAAAGTGAGAAGAACTTGTGACCTGGAGTCCATCTTGGGGCCCATCTTGGCAGCAGCCTCTGGCTCCCCAGGGTGTACCTTGAAGGCCCTTCAATAAATACCAACTTTTATTCCCTTATCCTATCTAGGGATATTTCCTTATCCTCTGTTTCTAGGAGGTCTCATAATGCACCACTCCTGTGTCCTTCTCCTGCTGGGAGAGGCTCCAAGGAAACCAAAGCCCTCCCACAGCTGGTGCTGAGCACACTGCCCCTCATCACTGCTCACCCTTTCACTCCTGGGACAGAAGGAGCTGTGCAGGGGCAAAAAACCCCAAATTCTTTGGGATAAGAGGGGAAAGAGGGAAGGAGCTGCTGCCCAGAGGCAGAAGATCAGTCCCAGCTGTGTGTCCCTGACTCCAGGCCATGCCTGTCCCAGCCAGGCAGCACCTGCAGCACCAGAGAGCAGAAGGATACTGGGAAATAAATATGCTGTGTAGTAGGAGAAAAAAGTGCCACATGTTCCTGGATTAAGGAACAACCCACTGTACCTTAAAGCAACAACCAGGACTGAATAAACTGCGTGAAACAGGAAGGAACAAAGGGATGAGGAGTGGTTCTGTGAGGGATAACCTGGCTCACAGCTTCTGACTGGAGCAGCCTGGCCCATGGGAGGTGTCCCTGGCCATGGCAGGGCTGGAACTGGGTGATCTCCAAGGGTCCTTCCAACCCAAACCACTCTGGGATTCTGGGATGTTCGAGTTTTGGTGTTTGGAGCCTTCCATCCCTTTGCCATCTGTTCCAAGACTGAGCGACGTCTGTTCCACAGTAATTTCAAACTGAAGGTGAAACCATGTTGTCTCAAGGCTGCTTTTGGTCTGATTTTGTCCCTTTTAGTGCTCATGAGAATGTTCCCAGAGCGATTAGGTGTTTGCTTATGCAGGATAATCACGTTGCATAAAGCTTCTGCCTGTTCTGGAGCTAATAAAACCAGCAGCAACATCTATCTTGGCCCAAAGAGGCTGGGAGTTTATTAAAGTTTTAAATTATGAATGCTGCTAATGCAGGGTAATAAGATCAAGCAGGACAGTGTGAGCACTGATCATTCTCCTATTTTTGTCCACTATGGTGTAGTTATTAGACACCTTGTCCCTTATTAATCTTCTTTGACCTTCTTCCACAAATTCTCCCCCCATAAAATTGAGTAACTGCTGAGGATCCCAATGTGCCCACGAGGGCCTGGGGGAGGATAAGGCACAGTGTGAACAAAATGCAGATGATAAAGGAAATTCTCCTGGTGAGGCCACCCCGACCCCTCCGAGCTGGGACAGGACCTGGTGGGCTCAGAGCTGAGGAGGAGGCCTGGAGTGATGGAGAATTTCATTCCATCATTGTCATGGAGACACTGGGAGCTGGGAAGGGGGCTCAGGCTGGAGAAAAGGAGCTCAGGGGGGACCTTGTGGCTCTGCACAAGTCCCTGACAGGAGGGGGCAGCCGGGGGGGGTCGGGCTCTGCTCCCAGGGAACAGGGACAGGAGGAGAGGGAATGGCCTCAGCCTGGGCCTGGGGAGCCTCAGGGTGGGCATCAGCAGGAATTTCTCCATGGAAAGGGTTTTAAAACATTGGAATGGGCTGCATTGGAATTCCCATCCCTGGAGGTGCCCAAGGAAAGCCTGGATGTGGCACTCAGTGCTCTGGGCTGGGGATAAGGTGGGGATGGGGCACAGCTTGGACTTGCTGATCCCAGAGGTCTTTCCCACCCTAAATGATTCTGTGACCTGAGATTTACCTCAGCAGAATATCTAAATGCCATTTCCTGGATTTGAATGGCGATGATTTGAATAATAACAACTCCCTATTTCCTGCACATTGTGGGAGAGGAATAAAGAATCCATCAGGGAAGGGACACCCCAGAGGGGATGTGGCAAAGCAAACCCAGAATCTTCTTTCCAAAGTCGTCTTTGTGAATTCAGTGCAGGATCTCCCACCCTGGAATCAGCCCGTGTGTGTTCCCACAGCTTTCCCTTTTGTTTTATGGAAGACTAAAGGATCAAGGATGTGGCCACCTGCAGCAAGGCCATGAGATGGAAAAGAGCTCAGCACTTTGCTCACTCCCTGTCAGCACAAACCACAGTCCCAGAGCCTGTTTCACCAGGAATCCACGTGGCAGCAGCAGACACTAATAGAGCTAAATCATCCCTTTTGCCTGAAATATGCCTGTGCTGTATGAAAATTTAAATATTCATGGCATTTATAACTTATTCATATCAATCATAACACTGCCACTGCAGTGAGACAGGTGTGAAGCCTCTCCTGAGAAGTTATTTCCCAAAAAAAGTTTAATTCTTGCCTCTTGATTGTGTTTTTTTCCCTTATGTGCAGGATAATGAAGAAAAAACCTCTAAGTTTGGAGTTGATCATTCTATTCTGGTTGTCTGAACAAACATTAAATAAAATCTTAGCTTTAAATAAAGTACGCAGGGCATTTGAATAAATAAATAAATAGCTGAGGTATTAGAATTGAAAAATCAGCAGCTGATTAGTGAAACCTCCTGATCAGTGAGGGTTATGTTCTTACAGAAAGTGCTGGGTTTTAAACATGCTTGTTGCAGCAGGTGGCTAAAGAGTTTTTTCCCTGCATGGGGAATAACAGCTTTTAGGGACTATTACCAGCATTTCATGAGTAAGCAACAGGAAAATTAGCAAAACCACAAAACACTCAACCCAAGCCAGCAAAATCCGCAGTTTCCATCATTTCCTGGGCTCTGTGTGAGGGGAAGAGCCCATGGCGTGGGGGCACTTTGTGCAGCAGTGACCTGTCCTCTCTCCATGGTGTTCCTGCAGTTCCCCAGGGGGCGCAGGGACCATCCCAGCCCGAATCCAGAGGACTTTTAGAACCCCAGGAATTGTCATAGATCATATTTATTACACGTTTAGGTACATCTCAGGTGGTCCCAGGGGGCTGGAAGCATCAGGCCCGTGTCCACCTACGGCTGCTTGGAACATCACTGCTCATTCCCAGAGGCTGCAGTCCCAGCTGGAGCTGCCCTGCTCCATCCCCGGCTGCAGGCTGAGAGTTCTTGGGTTTGCTTTTAATTTAACACCCCCTGAGAGGTTTTCTTTAGTTTTTCTCTTCACCATCTCAGGAGGAAGAGGCTGGAGCAGAGAAAACATAAAATATTTTAGTGACAGGACAAGGGGGATAGTTTTAAATCAAAAGAGGAGGGATTTGGGTTAGATATTGGGAAGGAATTGTTCCCTGGGAGGGTGGGGAGGCACAGGGTGCCCAGAGCAGCTGTGGCTGCCCCTGGATCCCTGGCAGTGCCCAAGGCCAGGCTGGACATTGGGGCTTGGAGCAGCCTGGGACAGTGGGAGGTGCCAGAACAAGATGATCTTTAAGGTTCCTTCCATCCCAAGCCATTCCATGATTCCCTGATGAGCTCTTTTGGACACCTCCACTTTCCACCTTATCACCTGAGAGACCAGGGCTGGCTTCCCTCCTGAGCAAACAGAGCCACCCCAGAGCTGCAGGAGTTGTTTTTAATTAAGTAGAGAGAGGGGAAACTTTCCAAAAGCACTTTTGGCACTCGGGCTCTGCTAGAGGCAGCTTGGCACCGCCGGGAAAAGAGAAGGAGAAGGTGACTGATGGAAGGAAGGAGCTGTCCTGGGCTGCAGGCTCGGTGTCCTGCTCCTCAAGTGACCTCTGAGAGAGGGTGGAGGGGACAAATTTCCTGCCAGCACAGGATGCCCAGATGTCAGTCATGGGATGTGCCGCAGTGCAGAGCTGGAGTTCAGAGATGCCAAAATCAAACAATTTTTTCTCATTTTTAATGCCCTGGCACAAATTTATTGCCCTGCTCTGTTGACTTAACCCAGCCACAGCCTCCTCCTGTCCCATCTCCTCAGCAAAACAGGGAGGTTCATGGCCAAGAAGTGAATTCCCAGAACAAGGGACACCAGGACTCCAGGATTGATGTGCCCTGGCACAGCTCAAACCAGAGGACACTGACATCTCTGCCTGCTTTGGGCCATCCAGGGGAAGCCTGGGCAGGAGTTCCAGCCAGGACAAGAGGAGTGAAGAGGAATGGCTGAGGAAAACATGGAATAGTTTGTGCTGGAGCTTCCATCCCAACTGGAGGTGTTGGGGAGGGGTGAGGACACGGCAGTGCAGACCAGGAGCTCTGTTTGGACCCAACCATCTCTCTCCTGCTCCCCTCTTGCATATTAAACCCCACACAGAAACAATTAAAACCTTGTCTGGGATTATCCTGTAAGCCTTGTTTATTCCTGTATAGCCAAATACTTATTTACTTTACTTATTAGCTGTGTTTACTCATCAGCTCTACCTTCTGAGCAGCCTCAAAGCTCAGTTTGTTTTAGTCTTTCCACAAGCAACATCTGTCACAAATTCCTTTCTCAGCCTGCCCCTTTTCCATCCCTCAACTTGCATTTTCTGCCTTCCAAGGTCATTTTTAGGAGTATGAAAGGAGAATAAAATGAGTTTCCTGTGCAGAATTCCTCCCTCCCACTGCTGGATAAAGCAGGGAGCAAAGCAGAAAATATATCCTGGAAAAAATATCCCAGCCCCAGCCTCCACTCCGAGAGGGGTGAACAGGAATGGTGATGTCCATGGAACCAAGTGGAAATTCATGTTGGGCTCTTCAGCCACAGAGCCAAGGTCTCTGCTGCTGGTTTTAAAGAGGTACCAGAGCAAACACAGAGGTTTTGATCCAGTCACAAAATCTGTTCATTCCCAAGGTGCTTCTTTGGCCAACAGCAAGGAAGGAAAAAAAAAATAAATGAAGACTTGTTTGTGACCTTCCATCTGGATTACTGCAAAGTGTTTAGGAAGTGTGCAAAGTGTACACTTTGCCTGAAATCCCAAAGTTCTGCACAGGAATGGTCTGGGTCAGACAGGGACACAATTCCCTCCTCAAACCTTTCAGCTGACAGAGAGAGGAGCTGTGTCGCTGTTCTCACCGTGGCTGAGCAGAGAAATGACACAAAGTCTGGGCTCAGGGATAAATGGAAGCACTTTAATGAATTCTCAGAAGACTTTTATATGTTAGTTTGCAAAGTGCATTAAGTGGCATAAGGGAGTTGGTTTTTGCCATCCACCCCCTGAGGGGATTGGTCAAGTTCTAAGACACCCATTCCCAAATATTCATCTGGTCAAAGCCATAAAAATACTGCAAAGCAACCCACAGGTGTAGAAGTTTACAATACTGGAATCTTGTTTAAATCAATCTGCATGGGAAAGACAGAGCTCTCACAAACTGCTGCAGAGAGCTGAAGAAATTCTCTGCTGAGGCTTTTTCAGCATCCATAGAGCTGCAGTGTGACATTTTCCAAGAACATCCCTTCATCCCTGCTGATCAAACCTCTGCTTAGTCTGTCAGGATCGTCGCTTCATTTGGAAGTCAGAATGCAAATGAAGTGTTTCAAAACAATAATTCCTAAACATCTGCATTCTTCCACAGGAGAAAGCCTAAGGACAGCAGCTCTGAATGGCAACATAAAGATTTTCCCTTAATTTAGGACTAACTGATGAAAAGCTCTCAATTAATACAAGCTAATTAGAAATAAGCGAGTTTCCTCTAAGTTGCTCCAATACCCATGAAGTTTCTCCTGGTATTTTCTGCAGGACAACAGAATATCCATAATCACATCCCATTAACAAGCTTTAGAGACACCCTTATCACAATTTTCCATGTGTTGCACAGGATTGCTGTGGAGATTGTTTTCAGTGCTCCAATCCAGAGCAGGTCCCACCACGCTGGGTGTTGTCCAAATGTTTTATCCCAGCTCCAAAGAGTTTAGGATAATCTCAGGCCAGCCAAGCCTGTAACAAAAAAGGGGATGAGGAGACAATGATGGAGGGATAAGCACTTTATGGTCATGAATGATGCTCAGGAAATATAACTCATGTTCTGAAATTAATGAGATAAAGATAGGGAATGAATCCCCAGCACATCCTCACCTACGGAATATTTTCCAGTCCATTTCCATAATTGCAAAAGAGAATTTTAGGCTCTTAATCATCAGCACAAACAACTTGTGGGTGTTGACCTTTCTGAGCCTGACTTGGCAGTTTTGTGTTGGCCAAGCCCCGGGGATGTTAAGGAGCATCTCCTGCCCTGTGTGCCATGAGCAATTCCAAGCTCAAGGAGGGATTTTTGGAATTTTTGCCATCCTGCATTGTCCCGGTGTCCGATGCTGTGGTCCAGAGGCACAAATGAGGAACAAGGAAAGGAAAAGGTTTATATTTGCCCTGGAGTCCTGCAACAGGCAAAGGTGGTGGGAATAAAGGCTGGTGGTCCTGAACCAGCTGAAAGAGGGGAGATTTTGGTGGGATATTGGGAAGGAATTCCTGGCACAGGGTGCCCAGAGCAGCTGGGGCTGCCCCTGGATCCCTGGCAGTGCCCAAGGCCAGGCTGGACATTGGGGCTTGGAGCAGCCTGGGACAGTGGGAGGTGTCCCTGCCATGGCAGGAGTGGCACTGGCTGAACTCTGAGGTCCCCCCAACCCAAACCCTCTCTGAACACTGCCAGGGATCCAGGGGCAGCCACAGCTTCTCTGGGCACCCTGTGCCAGGGCCTGCCCACCCTCCCAGCCAGGAATTCCTTCCCCATATCCCATCTAAATCTCTCCTCTCTCAGTTTGAAGCCTTTCCCCATTAGTCCTTTCTCACCTCATCAGCACTCGCTGTAGATTTTAAAATCTTGAAGCAAAATTTAAACAACTTCTGATTTTCTCTCTCCAGAAAAAAAAAAAAAGGACAGATAAAAATATTTTTCCTACTGCCTAAATATTTTTCTAAACAATTCCCAGTTTGTCACCAAAGTCACCTGGCAGATTCCTGGTTGCAGAGGGGAAACTTGAGCTCTCAGTCTATTTACAAAATGTAATTCCCAGGGAGCACTGGCTTTTTAATGATATTTAGGTTATTAAAAGTTTCCCTTGCTCAAAGTCAACAGAAAGTTAATTTTTGAGTGAGATCAAGATAGAAAGATTCAACACTGGCAGAGATGGGTCTGGATATTTATCAGAGTACATCAGAGGAATTCTGTGATATTAATTTTCCTGGTCATTACCAGTTGTGACAATCAGGAATTCCACATTTGGGATAGGAACTTAGGATAGAAACTGATGGAGGGTTTTGATAAAATGTCAGTGCACTTCATTTTTATCTATTGATTCCAAGTTTGTGGGCTCGCTTCCTAATTCCTTTTTCTTTTATTTTTCCATATTGCTCAGATGGTGAATGCAAATTTATGTGCAGAGTTACAGCACGGAATGTGCCCAGAAAATCTTTAGGCAAAAGTCCATTTATTTCAGATTGAAGAAATAAGATGATGTGACTTTATTAAAAAAAAGAAGATTGAAAACTCCGTGATGTGAGACACTTTTAAATGAAAACCCGTTAAATTATTTACTGTGGTAAAATAAGTGTTTAATGGAGAAACATTTAAAATTTAATTGAGTGCTGAGATTATTGGGTGAATTATGTGAGGCGCCCACATGAGGTGCAACTTTCTCTTGTAAGTGAAAACCCTCAGAAAAACATGTTTATAAATCTATTTTGAAAGAACAACAACAAGAACCAGAAAATAATTGAATATTTATTGTAAAATGTTCTGTCATGTTATTACTCACATCGGTAGAAAAAACTAAAACTGAATCATTTGGGGGAAGGGGAGGATGAGTAGAGCTGGGCTTAAATTGGAGGTCTATGACTGAAAGTTCCATTTGGAATTACAGCTGGATAATTAAATAACGGATTTAATCTGCTGTGTAACCTGAGTTGAAGTGACTCACTGAAAACTCAAAATAAAACCACAGCAGCTTTGCCATGGAATCCTAAACTGGTTTGGAAGGACCTTAAATCCCATCCCATCCCACCCCTGCCATGGCAGGGACACCTCCCACTGTCCCAGGCTGCTCCAAGCCCCAATGTCCAGCCTGGCCTTGGGCACTGCCAGGGATCCAGGGGCAGCCACAGCTGCTCTGGGCACCCTGTGCCAGGGCCTGCCCACCCTCCCAGGGAAGAATTCCTGCCCAAGATCCCACCTAAATCTCCCCACTTTCAGCTTAAAGCCATTCCCTGTGTCCTGTCCCTCCAGGCCTTGTCCCCAGTCCCTCTCCAGCTCTCCTGGAGCCCCTTTAGGCCCTGCAAGGGGCTCTGAGCTCTCCCTGGAGCCTTCTCCTCTCCAGGTGAGCACCCCCAGCTCTCCAGGCCTTTTGTTGAGACACTTTTCTCTGCTGCTCTCCAGTCTTGGATCATTTTCCAGAGCAATCTCCTCCAGTGGCTGCAGCCCCCATTGTCCTTCTGCCTCCTGTGAAATGGCTCCTGCCAGGTAACACAGTGGTGCTTTAAAAGTGAAAATCCTGCACTTCCCATGGATCAATTCCTTTGCAAAACAAGAAATCACATCAATTTTTTTGTAAAATGTAGTCATGGACTGCTGAAAAATTTTCTTGGAAGCACCAGCTGAGTCAGCCATTACAGGACCCTTCCAGACTATTTCCAGTTTATTTATAGCACTTGACAAAATATTCCTAATATTAGTACCTGCCAAACGATGTGTCAGATTGCCACTCTAATTCCTCCACCAGCAACACACTTCCCTTTCCAGCTGATCCCATTTGTGTTGGTTAAAAACCCATTCATTTTTTTGGTGTTATTTTTAAATTGCAAATTTATTTTACATTTGCTGTAGAGCTACCATAGGACAGTCATATTTTTTTCTTCACAGCACATATTTAATTAACATTCCCATCTATCTAGAGGTTTTTCAAAACTGGGTTAAAAAAAAAACAGAGAATGATTAATAAAGTGACTTTTTTTTTTAAGAAAAAAGGTAATTTTAGCTCATGCTTAACACCAAACACCTGACAGAAGTCCAGAGCGATGATGTCCCTTGTCCAGAGAAAACCAGGATATGGTCTAGATGAAGATGTCCCTGCTCATGGCAGGGTGTTGGAGTAGGCAACCTTTAAGTTCCAATCCCTTCCAACCCAACCCATTCCATGATTCCCTTATCCAGATCAACATCCACCTCAAGCTTTGAGGTGAATTTTCCTTTAAATTTCTTATCCTCTACCAAAAAGAAAATATATTGGAAGATGTTGACCAACATCCACCTCAGACTTTCAGATCTTTCCTTTAAAATCCTTATCCTCTGCCAAAAAGAAAATATATTGGAAGATGTTGCCATTTTCATGCTAAAAGAGCCACCCTCGAGCTGTCTGAGCCAGCCCCACCAAACTTTGCTGTTAAACTCAGTAATTAAGTTTAGTCTCAGCTGAGAATGAATCCGCCAGATTTCAGCCCGGAGTGAAAATGAACGGCTGAATTAGAAATCCCCAAAAATAGAAATTCCGCACGCAATCACCGCCACAACCTTCACTGGGGCCCCTGTAGGATCATAAAAGACATTTAGGAAACAACAAGGTGCCTAATGATGCAGGGAGCTTTTCATGCAGCACTTAGAGACAACTCACTTCACATAATTAGAGCATTACCGGAATCATCCGGCGGCGACGACAGCGATACACAAATGTCACCTGCCTCAAAATCCGGCAGCAGTTCCGGCTGCTTTATGTGCACAGCTTTAAAATTCAGACAGAGAAGACGACAAAAACAAAGCTAATGACAGAGTTCACGTCTTGTTTTGGAGCAGCACAGAAATTTGGAAGTGGATTTTTTTTTTTCTCCTGCGCCGCTTGCTGGATTTTGTCGTAAGATCTTTTGGTAGGACCAGATTATTTGGATGCTTGTTGGGAAAAAGTGGTGTTTTCTACCCTCAGGAAGTAATTCATCAATATGCTTGGGGATAACTCAGTGTGCATCCACAGGAATCTCTTCTCGGCCTGATTCTCTTCAGTATTTCCATTTATGTAAAAGTTATGATGTCACAAAATAGAAAAGAACCCAAGCAGCCAGAACTGGAGGTTGCCACAGGGAAATGATTAAATGAGACACATCCAGAAAGGCAAAATTCAGGTAGGAGTAGCTTTCTGTGCAGTTATTTTCAGGGATTGCTGGAAGAGGGAGGATATTGAGTATGAGCCGTTATTGTGACTGCTGCAAAAGAGATGTTTAATTTAAGAGATAGTTTCAGAAAGGTCAGGGATGAAATGTAGAAGTTGGAGGACAGCAGCGAGACCTAGACTTTCAAAAAACCCATGACTTTTTAAAAAGAAGTTTAAAGTTTTGATTTAGTTTAATAGAAGAAAAGGATGACTAAGGGAAGCTCTTTGAGGGGGGTAAACCACCAGCCAGCTTGGCAATGAGACAAAATGAGACAAAATGAGACCAACTCAATGGCAACAGGAGACATCTTAAGAATTCCTGATTGCTCTTGCAGGAGCTGTCTAGACCTCCTCATTGCCAGCATCTGGAGCATTGCTGCTGGCTCTTGTCACAGCAGGGTTGTTGTCTGACTCGGTGTTTACAAGAATGGTTTTGCTCAGAGGCAACACAAGATCTGGGCCTGAACCATCTCTGGAGTCTCTTTCAGCTTTTGTTTGGGAGGAGTTGATTTTTCTGAGTCACAACATCAAACCCCCCGGATTTGTTGGTTTAGTGCTGTTGTGTGCCAGGCAGGAGCCACTTGGGGAAGGAGAAGGAGAAGAAGAAACCTCTTTTGAAGCCCAACATGGTGATGACACATGGGAGGCCTCGGCCTTTCCTGACTGAGGCCTGGATTGGAAAGACAAAGTGGAAATCCACATTGTTTAGTCATTGGGAAACAAAAGGTTGCACAAGCCTGGATTTTCCATTCTCCTTGTTATTTTCCCCCTTCAGGGTAGTTCTTGGCCTCTTGTAAAGCCTCATGTTCCCATGGGAAACACGATGGAAAACAGTGGGCATTGTTAGCCCGGGAGATTCGGAGTAATTCCTGAAGGAAAACATTTTGATTCCTCAGGCACAGTTTGAAGGTGCTGCTCCCAAGCCCACTGAAGCACACAAAAGGCTTTTTAAATGTGTAAGAATTAACTGATTACTGCTGGATTCACAAATTCCTGCCAGGAGAACACAAAGGATGCGCCGAGGAACACAGAAATCGCTCTTTTGAAGGCTGAAAGGGCTGAGTTTATCAACAATGTAGAAAACCTTTGACTGAGCCAACACACAGCATTTTTCAAAGTGTTTGGCCCACGCAGGTCAGGAGTTGATTTGCTGTCAGAATATTTGTTCTGGACTTGTCAGGAGTCTCCTGTAGGAGTAACAGCTCTGTTTGCAGAAAGCCTCTGCTAAAAATCACCACCATTTCTGCTGCCTGGTCACGTTTCCTAAATGAGGAGATATTTTCTCCTTCTGCCTTCAGAATTGACCAGGTATCCCTAAGGAGGACTGGGGAAAAGAAGTTAATTAATAACCTGATATTTAGCTGCTAATCTGCTAAATTACAGCACAAAACATCAGTGAACATCACTTTTGTTGTCATTTTTGGATGAGCAACCTTCAGAAAGTTTCACAACTCTGTAATGTGTGCAAACATCTTTTAAGAGAGACTGTTTCATCTTTTATTCTATTAATTCCTTTATCAAAGGGGAATAGGAGCCCATGGGTTTATTTACATCTTATCAGCAAGCAAAACATTGCAATCTGAAATAATCCTGAGCAGAAATCTGCCCAGAACATTGGGAAAACAGCTTTTCCTGCAGGTGTTCATGTGCTGAATCAGAAGTCAAACCTCCAAAACACACAGGGAGAAAATAAAGATGTTTGTCATGCCTGACATGCCACGATTTTCACTTTTCCAAGAGGAGCTTTCTAAATCTTCCCCTGAAGTGTCTGTTTGAATTTGACTGAAGGTCAACACATTCTCTTTGTGAAATGAGAAGTGCCCAATTACCCTGTAGTTAATGGGGGGGACAGTTAATGAGATCTGTAGAGAAAAGTGACTCTGCAACAGTCAACACTGCAGAACTTGTGTTGCTATCCCAGGATCTGATCCAAAACCCACTGGGATCAAGCACCATTCCCAGCCCATGGAGCCTGCTCCAGCCAGCACATCCTGCTGGGACACAGCAGCTTTGCTGGGACACAAAATCTGCCCCTTCCCATCATTTTTCTGTGTTCTCTCAGCAGTTGGGATCCACCCCGAAAATGCTCCATTTCTTCTGCCAGACTTGCTGGCAATTAGAAGCACAATTAGGATTTCTGTGTAGCTCATAATAAACTCTCGTGGAACACTGAGTTCTCCACTGTGCTGGGAATGTGGAGTTTGGAAGATGGATATTCCCAGCCTGTCAGAGACCCAAACATCAATTTTAAAGTGCAATTACCCTGAGACACTGCACGAGTTACCAGGTAATTCAAACCAGCATGATGCACTTATCTGCCCCTTGTACACATGCACAGTTTCAGTTTAATTTGGCTATTTCATATCCTGACTTCATTAATGAACTGGCTTCAAACATTCAATGACTTTTTGCTGATAAGAAACCCTCTAATTGAGTAGTATTGTCAGAATCTAGAATATCTATGCTGGAAAGAGGCAGCTGTCTAAATATCTCCCCGGAATGAGTTTTTTTGTTTAATTACAGAATAACTTCAATTTCAGGATCAGATCTGGATCTTTGTTTGCTGCTGGCAGTATATATTGGTTTATGTATCAGATCCCAAAATCCCAGAATCATTCAGGGTGGAAAAGCCCTCCAAGACCATCGAATCCAACCTGTGACCGATGCCCACCTTGTCCCCAGCCCAGAGCTCTGAGTGCCACGTCCAGCCCTTCCCTCCAGGCATGGGGACTCCAAACCTCCCTGGGCATCCCCTTTGAATGCTTGACAACCCTTTCCATGAAGGAATTGTTCCCAAATATCCACCCTGAGCCTCCCCAGGCCCAGGCTGAGGCCGTTCCCTCTCCTCCTGTCCCTGTTCCCTGGGAGCAGAGCCCGACCCCCCCCGGCTGCCCCCTCCTGTCAGGGACTTGTGCAGAGCCACAAGGTCCCCCCTGAGCCTCTTAAAATAGACCCAACAATGGGAAAAAAATTTTAAAAAAAAAGAAACCGAGGTGAAATGAGTAAAACAAAGAGATTTCCAGTGATGCTCCCATCTCTCCTCACCCAGTGTCTGCATCTGCACCTGCAGCTCCATCGTGGCTCTGGTTATCAATGGAGCAGGGACCCAGCTGCCCACAGGAGCCTCAGGGATCCCACCCGTGCTGGAGCCATCCCAAGAGCCCTCAGGGATGGGGAAGTTCCAGTGTCACCCCCCAAAGCCTCATCTCTGGAGCTCCCAGGTCACGTCCACGCCGCAGGCTCGGGAGGACGGGGTAAAGCAGAGGCCACGTGGAGTCAGCGGGAGCCTTCCAAATTCCACTAAATCCCTGGGAGAAGCCTGTCCCTGGGGAGCTGAGTGCCCTTGCTTCACTGCAGCTTAATCCTCCCCTAATCCTCCTCTCCAAGGCAGGATTATTGCACAGTGAAGAGAGAAATTTCTCCTCCTGGCTGAGTTTCCGTAGGTGACTTTGGGGGGTTTTACCTCTCTCGTGGTGCTGCCAGCAGCATCCCTGGCCAGGCATGGGGCTGGGTTCCCTCCTCTCCCCACTGGCTCTTCCCAGTTTTGCAGGCATGAAATGAGTGGGACTGCTGGGAGAGAACTCGACATAATCCACACCAGGGCTGTAAAATGTTTTATGTCCTGAATTCCCTCCCAGAGGAAAATTTTGCAGCCAATTAAACCAACGGATTTGAATGTGTTTGTTGTCATTGCTGAGCAGTGAATATTTCACTCAGGAATTCCAGTGGAGAATTGGACACTTTTAGGGTGTGGAAGGTGCACAGACAGAACAGTTTCAATTCTGGGATGTTTTAAGGTCCAACAGCTGCTGTCAGCTCATGACAAACCAGGTCCTCCCTGAGCAAAAGCAGTGTTTTGGTGCTGCCTAATGAGATATGGGATCATTAGAGAAATGTTTGTTCCCAAGGAAAAACAGGAGCAATTAATTTGCTCTCACATCACAGGAGATGGATTTGGGAAGAAAACCCCACCTCACACAGAGCTTCAAGCACGACTTGCGGGCTGCTGGGTTGAAACCAGCTCGTAGAAAACCTGGAGTCACTTCAAATTTTATCACTACTTTTTTTAAAAAAAATCATGTCTTTAATTGTTTTAAGCCTATTAATGATAAGGCAAGAGGAAAAAGATTGTTTAGGTTTTCCCTGAGCTGAGTCTGGTGGCAAAAGCCAGGGAGAATTCTTAGTTCAAGGTGCAGGAGAGAGGCTGGAAAAAGCCACAGAGCTCTGGGGCATGTCCAGAGAAGTCCCAACTCCTGGAGGTGTCCAAGGAAGGTGTCCTGGACGTGGCACTCAGGGCTCTGGACTGGGGACAAGGTGGGGATCAGGCACAGCTCGGGCTCGGTGATCCTGGAGGGCTTTTCCAGCCTCAAGGATTCTGTGATATCACAGGCACAGGTTTGGTGGGCAAATTCTCTCCTCAGGCCAAAGCTTGGTGAAGGGATCCTGAAATTCTTCATGGCTTCAGCTTTGAGAGATAAAAAACCCCGAATAAATATAACCAGCACCAAAGTCAGTACCTGAGTCTGGGGCCAGAGGAGATCATCACCTGTAAGGGAAATGATTTACTCCAACATGAAACACATCTCCTGCTGCACTCCCAGAGCCTCAGAATGCAATAACTCCTCTGCCTCTCCAGCACAGGATCAATTGGGAATCCCCCTGAGCACGGAATTGTGCCTCCGAGCCTCACCCTCCATTTCCAAGCTTTCTCTTCCCAGTGATTGTTCCATCAGCTTTAAAAAGCTGAGCTGCATTTTTCTCACTGCTGCAGGAAACCTGAAATGATCATCCCGAGCACAGGAATTGTCTCAAAACCCACCAAGGCCATTGAAATGTCAGTGCTGCCACTGCTGATGTTTTAACAAAACCAGGAGTGAGGAGTTGATGGAACCATCCCAAAATCTTGGCACCAAGTCCCACAACTGCACCGTGTGCTGCCCTCACAGCCCAGAGCTGCCAGGGTTTGTTCCAGCCCCGATGAGCAGGGACCCAGCAAAATATCAGACATCAGTAAAAACCCATGGATGTGAAAGGATAAATTCACTGTAATGTATTTCAAATGCCTCAATTCAATTAATTTCAGCGTTAATTGAAAAATAATCAGCGACAAACCTGGAGCTGCAGTGGAAGCTGAGATGGTCCCAGCAGCTCATGGAGGTGGAAGGTGACTGAAGTACCTCATGTAGTGGCACCTTTGTTTAACAAGATATTTAAGGCAAAAAGCATTAATTGCTTTATTATCATGTACCTCTGTTTGAAAAAAAATGGAGCATGCAGGTAATTAATTACTGTCTGTTGAAAACATCTCGGCCTCAAATACCACTCCCAGTTTTCCTGCGGGTTAAAACTGCCCAGTGTGATTTTTTCTGTGCAAAGCCCAGGTCAGAGGCATTCATTAACCAGCTGGTGGCAGTGTTTTCATTGGGAAAAGATAAAGGCATCCCACTGCTTTTCCAGAGACTCCACTCTTTCTGCTATTAAAGTGGGAGAATCTTCCTCGTTACTTGGTTTTCTTCATTAAAATTCGAAGGAAATCCATAAAACTCCTCAGTCACTGCTGCAGAATCCTCTGTCTTTCACAGCTTATGGAATATTTTACTGCCCTTTGGAGCCTGGCTGTTGTTTCTGCTGCTGGAATTCCAGTGTTAGAGGGCTCCTTGCTTTCCTCTACAAGTTAGTTTAGGTTTCAAACAGAGTTGTTGGAACGAAATGAAAACATGACAGATTTAATCTTGGTTCCTGCCCACTGGTGGGCTTTGTGTTTGGGGAGAGAGGTTGGAAATTGCTTCTGGAAAAGGAGAGCACAGAAATATTCCCTGGCTCTCCCCACACATCCAGCAATGGCTCCTTCCCATCCCTCCCCTGAATCTTAATTTAAACCAGGCCAGAGCTGTGTGGAGGAGAGCTCCACCTCTCCTCGTGGTGTTTATGAACAAGAGACAACAATTAATCAGCATTTAACAGCAACAACTTGCAGGATGCAGGCTGGAAACACCTCTCCTAAACCCATCCCTCCCAAGGTGCCAGCAGTGAGCTTTGACATGTGACATTTACAGATTTCCAGCCTGGAATCACAGGTAGGAGGATCCTGAGTGATAAGAGAAAGCCACTCCATGTGATATTTACAGTTTTCCAACCTGGAAAAGCAGGTAGGAGGATGCTGAGTGATAAGAGAAAGCCACTCCATGTGATATTTAGTTTTCCAGCCTGGAATCACAGGTACAGTGATCCTGAGGGATAAGAGAAAGCCACTCCATGTGATATTTACAGTTTTCCAGCCTGGAATCACAGGTACAGTGATCCTGAGGGATAAGAGAAAGCCACTCCATGTGATATTTACAGTTTTCCAGCCTGGAATCACAGGTACAGTGATCCTGAGGGATAAGAGAAAGCCACTCCATGTGATATTTACAGTTTTCCAGCCTGGAATCACAGGTACAGTGATCCTGAGGGATAAGAGAAAGCCACTCCATGTGATATTTACAGTTTTCCAGCCTGGAATCACAGGTACAGTGATCCTGAGGGATAAGAGAAAGCCACTCCATGTGATATTTACAGTTTTCCAGCCTGGAATCACAGGTACAGTGTTGAGGGATAAGAGAAAGCCACTCCATGTGATATTTACAGTTTTCCAGCCTGGAATCACAGAGGATCCTGAGGGATAAGAGAAAGCCACTCCATGTGATATTTACAGTTTTCCAACCTGGAATCACAGGTAGGAGGATCCTGAGGGATAAGAGAAAGCCACTCCACGTGATATTTAGTTTTCCAAGCTGGAATCAAAGGCACAAGGTTTCTGAGGGATAAGAGAAAGCCACTCCATGTGATATTTAGTTTTCCAACCTGGAATCAAAGGTACAAGGATCCTGAGTGATAAGAGAAAGACACTTCATGTGATATTTACAGTTTTCCAGCCTGGAATCACAGGTACAAGGATCCTGAGTGATAAGAGAAAGACACTTCATGTGATATTTACAGTTTTCCAGCCTGGAATCACAGGTGGGAGGTTCCTGAGTGATAAGAGAAAGCCACTCCACGTCATATTTACAGTTTTCCAACCTGGAAAAGCAGGTAAAAGGATCCTGAATGATCAAAGAAAGCCACTCTGACCCCTCTGAGAGGGAACATCCCACCCCAGCACGAGGAGCCGAGCCCTCCTCCCCGTCTGTGCCAGCCGGGCCATCTGCAGCAGCTCCATCTGCTCCTGGCCATCTCCACCCTCCACAGATGTACCCAAAAACTGCTGCCAAGGCGTGTGGGAACACCTCCTGGAGGGCTGGAAACACACCGTGCTGCAGCTAAGACAAGGAAAAGAATTAAACTCTGATTTTTATTGCAGGAAAAGCTCCAGCAGGGCTGATCACGGCGGGTCCCGACCGCTGCTGCTCCCCCATCGCACCCAGATGAGTGCAGGTGCAGGAGCTGCAGGGATAATTCCTCCATGGGGGATGGAATGAGGTTTGGGAAAGCCTCCTGACCCTCGGGAGAGGCTGCAGTGCAGTTTGGGGATGGCCAGCAGAGGTGGCAGCTCTCCAAGGCTGGCACTTCTCGCTCCTTTTAGCACCAGGAGCGCTCGGCTCGCTTTGGGTTACCTGGAAAACAAGGAATAAACACTTGCTAACATCAACAAATCTGCTGGTCTTTAGAGTCAGTGCTTTGGGAGGGCTTTTCTCCGGGTTTTGCCACGGTTTTCAGCTTGGATTTGCTTCTCCTTTCTTGTCCAGGAGAGCAGAAATCGGTGCAGGTAATTCTGAGGTTAAAAATGTCCAATAAATGGGAAAAAAGCAAACACCCCTGCACGTGTAGAGCAGGAAATCTGGCACGCAGCTCAGCAGAAAGGTCACACTGACCCTGGGTTTCAGTGGCTCTGCAGCTCCTGGAGGCTTCCAGGGCTGGGAAGGACACGGGATATGGGATGGGTGTCCAAGTGTTTGGGTGGGGGAACGTCCTGGATCTGCTCCTGAAGGAGACTGGAGCAGGATCCTGGCAGCTGGCAGGGAATGCTGCTCGCTGGGACTCTGTCAGGATTGATTGATTTCCCACAGATCACTTCATTCTTTATCATCTGGCATTTTCCAATGGAAAAGGGGTTGGGGAAAAGTCCTGGCCAGCCTGATTTCAACCCCTCCGGGGTTTTGTTTCATTGCTGGCCTTTTTCAGTACTTGATGAGAGCACCATTTCTGCATTAATTGCAAATGTTTGGAATAAAATTTGCCCATCATCCCCCCCTAGGACACACATTTCATTATCCCTTCGTCAAGTTAAAAAAACCCCACTGTAAATATTTCTCTGTGTATAAGTGATTGATGCTTCAATCATGTTTGGATTTGCATCCACCTTGGGGTCCTTCCCCTGTGAATATTCCTGGGAGCTGCCTGAGTGATCACAAAATTAAGCATTGCAGTCTGGAGTGTTTTGGGAACGCTTTTCATATTCATTCCCCATGGAATCCCCATTTCCTTCTCCATGGAGAAGGAGCACTGGTCCCAGGGTGTGAATCGGTGGCCACAAATAAATGTGAAATCCACAGAAATCTGCTGCTGGGAAGGAAAACAAATCCCAAAAATCTGGTGGTGTTGAAATCCCAGAGCGGGACCTCACGCTGGGACCATTCCCTGTGTTCTCTGATCTTTGATATGAATGCAAATACTGACTTTTCCCCTTTTTTTGGGTATCTTTGATATTTTAAAGCACATTTGGTGCAATAGGAAGTAGTAACAGATCCAAGATGTGTTTCTTTTACTCAATCTGAGTGTTTTAGCAACTGGCATGAAATATTCTGTGTTTGGAGTCCACCTTTCCGTGGAAAACAGGATCAGGGAATGGGTGAGGTCGGCAAGGGTCACACTGAACCATCTGATCCAATCCCACTAAATGCTCATCCCACTAAAAGGCAGGAAGGAAACAGATGAAGCCTCACCTGGGGGAGGAGTTGAGGAATAAATGGAATTTGAGGCTCGGATTTGGCTTCTCCTGGAAGCTCAGCTGCATTTGATGCTTTTGAAACCCCCAAATTTCAAATGCTCCTCTGCTCTTCTGCTCCGAGCTCTGTTCATCCATCAGAATCCTTATCCCGCTCCATCTCCCTGCGCTGCTTTCCAGTCCCTTTTGCTTGGATTTTTGACGTTAGAGGGCAGTGTCCCGTTTTCCTGCTTTTTTCCAAGGGATTTTAAGCAGCTCTGGTTGCCAAGTGCTCCGGCAGGCCGGGGCTGAGGGCACGAACATGCTCCAAACAAAAGCTGCTATTTTCACTTAAAAACTACCACAATTGCGGGAAATCTTCTCTCAAAAAACGACATTTTCATGGTATCTGCGCAGCCGGGAGGGTGGGGAATTTATGAAACCTCACACACATTAACTATTTCCCATTGCAACTGTTCTCTGGGAGGGCACCGTGGTTTCCCAGCTGGAATTTGTGGGAATTAATGCCAATTCCTTGGCATTGCAGGGTGTTAAACCAGAGGTGGCTAAAAGGTGACTACTCATTTTTGTGTGATGGATATCTCCAAAATCCTCCAGTCTCTTCAATTCACTTCCAGAAGCATTTTGAAATCACAGATGAAAAAAAAAAAAAAATAGGGGGGGAAAAAAAAAAGTCTAAGACCAAAAGTCACTTTAAAATGTGTAGGAAAAGTGTTTCTGAATCAGCCTAAGGAAAGTCTCCCAGCCATAAACCCACAGAGCATCCAGAATGCCATTCCAGCATCCACAGTGGCAATATTCATATATCAAAGCCGAGGTGCTGTGAGCTTCCAACTTTTTTTAGGATGGCATTCATCTTTCTGACAAAAATCATTATGGAATGCTAACCTGCAGCCACTTCAGGCTCGCTGGGAAAATATTACCACTTCCCCCATCCCCAGCCACACCTCATTTCAGGAGCTAAGATTGTGATCACCAAAAAAAAAGCAAAATGTTGTACAGAAGTCACCGACTTTTATCTCCCTGGGAACTTTTTCTCGTGGAAGTTGCAGGACAAAACACAAATGTGGGAATTAGAGATCCAGTTTTAACCCCTCCTTGCTCCTCTAGAAATCTCCCTCACACCATCCCATGGTTATCCATCGTTCCCATAATTAGTCATGATTTTGCCTGCAGCAGTGCTGAGACACCAAATTAATTTGCAGTGTCTGGATGCCACACAAATTCCAAGTGGGAGCAGAAAATCCCATCAACAGAGCAGCGGAAGGAAAAAAGGACAAATTCAAAATGTTGGGTGCAAGAGCCAAGTGCAGAAGCAGAATCAGAATCAGTCAGAATCCTGCCCGAGGTGGCACAGGGAATGTGGGGGAGTTTCCTGTAGGAAAAGGAGAAGTGGCCTCATTTTTTAATTGAATTTTTGCAGGGCTCCCTGTCAGGTGTGCAGCATTCCTGCCTGGGTAACGCCTGCATTTGTGTGCCTGCAGCTCCACGGCACCAAAATATTAACAGCTCAAAAAGAATCACATCCCTCTCCCTCACTGGCAGGTGAAATGCAGTTTTTATTTACAGGGAAAGTGAACCATTTCCTGAAGGTCAGGACTTCTCAAAGTGACTCTCAGAAATGAGAGCTGTCACTGACTCGGAGCAGGATCCCCGGGAGAGCCCGAGTTTGCTTTCCCTTCCCAGCTTTGTTCAGTCAGTCAGGAACAAGCACCAACCTCGCTGCTCCTGCTGACCAGGGCTGCTTCTATTTATTTAACATGGAACTGAGGAAAAGACACAACTGTGCTGCAGCCACCAAAAAAATATAACACAAAACTGTTGAAACTTCATTTTTATGACCATTGGGGAGCACCAGCTTGAGTCACATGGGAGCCCTTCCAGCCCTGCCATTCCATGATCCCGTGATAATGAGGGGGATTCATTTCTTTCATGATTTGCACACAAAATAAAATTCCTGCAAAAAAAAAAAATTATATTGCTGTGGAGTAAAAGTTCCTGGCAATAACTGGAAAAGAGCTGTAAGGAACATCAAATGGTGTGATGGAATCATGGGATCATGGAATCAGGGAATGGTTTGGGCTGGAAGGGACCTTAAAGCCCACCCAGTGCCACCCCTGCCATGGCAGGGACACCTCCCACTGTCCCAGGCTGCTCCAAGCCCCAGTGTCCAGCCTGGCCTTGGGCACTGCCAGGGATCCAGGGGCAGCCACAGCTGCTCTGGGCACCCTGTGCCAGGGCCTGCCCACCCTCATTTATTAATAATCATCAATGAACAATCACATGATATATTCCCTCACTAGCTCTGCTAAACACTGTGCAATTAATTTGTCAAATTAAACTATCTTCAGCCATCAGACCCTTAAAAATTATATTGTTTTTCTCTGATGCAGTATGACTAAATTCATCTAAAATACAAGGTATTTTACATAAATAAAAAGCTAAATTATTGAATATGCCTTTGAAAAACATCCAGCTTAGGCCAGTGACCAAACAATCCAGTTTTTAAGGCTACAGCATCTATAAAATCATTAATTAAGCAGTTACAGGCTCAAAGGTACAGCCTTTGACAGGTGAACAGCACGAGGCAGGCGAGGCAAGTGCACTGTGCCAAAACACCTGAACTCATCCTGAGAACACAGGCAAGATAAATGCAGCTCATTTCCTGAACACAAGCACGTAAGTGACACCTTATTTGTTGATAGCAAGGAGTGATTTGTAAAGTTCAAGTACCAAAATATGCAAATTGGCACCACGCTCGACATGCAAAGGAGCAAATGGATCCTGGAGATCTCATCCTCACACGGCTTCTGCCTAACTCTGGAGAAACTCACTGTGAGGAGTTCAAAAAGTGCAGCAAAACACTGGGCACCAAAAGCAGAAAATCGAGGAAATTTAGGTGGTAGAAATTTAGGAAAATGCCAAACCAGAGAAAGCATTTGGAATCTTCAAAGTGCTGCAGCAGCCTCCTTGAGCTGCATGGATTCCACGTGGAGTTTGTGCTCTGACTGGGGCTTGCCCAGCTCCTGGTGGGCAGGAACATCCATGAGGATGCTTCTTCCAGGAGCTGCACTTCCATGATCCTTGTGGATCCCTTCCTGCTCAGGATATTCTATGAGAATTCCAGCGATGTTATCATTAATATTTGCAAAAAGGTAAAGAAAATGCAAAACCACCCCACCTTTATAAGTGGGAAAAGATCAAATTTTTTGGGTTCAGAATTATCTTTTCATAGCCCAATCCCACCCACATGGGGCAATTATCTTCTTTCCTTTCAGGCTGTGTAAATCAATCAACAGGATCAGTTAACATAATTATGCTCAGCAATCAGGACTGGGCCTTGAATCACTCCATAACCTCCTCCAGTCAATTTTCCTACATTGCCTCAAGTGGCTCTAAGGAAGGAACCTCATTATTAAATTAACATGAGGGTGGGGAGGCCCTGATTTCCCAGAGAAGCTGTGGCTGCCCTGGATCCCTGGAAATGTCCAAGGCCAGGCTGGACATTGGGGTTTGGAGCAGCCTGGGACAGTGGGAGGTGTCCCTGCCCATGGAAAAGAGTGGGACTGGATTATGCTGAAGATCTGTTCCAACCCAAACCATCCCATGATTCTGTACAAGAGAATACAAACATTGTATTAAGTAATGTTTTTTTGGGGTTTTTTTTCTTGCAATTGGGCTGTTTTATTGAAAGAGATTTCAATAAAGGATTTGTAATAGTCTTGAAAATCTTGAGCCAGACAATCCCAGAGAATGTGAACCCAGCAGTCAGTGCTGGCCCACTCCCAGCAGGATTTCTGATCCCAAACGTGACACTGAGTCAATAACGAGCAGTCCAACAGCTTTTTACTTTGATTTGCCCACAGCTCCTCCCATTATGGACACTGCAGCCAGCCCCAGTTGCTGCCTAATTAGGGGAATGACTTTCCATCAATCCTGCCGTGCCACGGTGTCTCATGCAACGCTAATTTTTGCCATATTTTGCGTGTAAAAATGAATTTAAAACCGAGAAATGAGTGGCATTTCACAGGATGCACTTTGCCACAGAGAAGCAGAAAATATCCCTGTGTCTGTGCTTGCTCCCATCCTCCAGGAAGCTGACAAGACCCATGGTGCCAAAAAGGAGGAATAATTTGCAGACCTGGCTAAAACCAAAAAGCAGAAAGATCAGCAGGCTCAAACACATCCCTTGTCATAACAGGGGAACCCAAAGGTGCCCCAGTGCAAGGAGAGAGATCCTTTAATCCACAATACCTACAGGTGCAGCAGAACCCTTTAAAACTTCAAGCTGAGAAGATTTGGGATCTCTGACACATTTCCAGGGCGTGGGGAAGGCCACCACCACTGCAATTCAGTGGCTTCAAGAAAGTCATTAATCAGGGGGAATCAGTGGGACTCAACAATTAAGACAGAAAAATTTATGGGCTGAAAGGAGATGGCTCCTATCAAAATATATGAAATATATGAAATATATGGAATATGTGAAAATATACCATGACCCCGGGTCTTGATTTACTATAAAAATATCCTAAAGCAGCACTGTAGAGGATTATCAATAAATCAGTGAAAAAGCTCAAATCTCATTAAATGGGAATAATTTTTTCCCCATTTTTACTCCTACGTATTCTGTTTTCCTCCTTCGAGTTGAGAGCCATTTGTTCTTTCTAATTTATTGATGATTTTTCCCTGAAAATGAATTAAAAAATACCCCTCTGCAACATGATAACCATCATCTACCGATGGTGCAATTTTTAGTTATAAAAAAAGCAAAGCAGAGCTGGGGGGACCGAAATGACTCTGGAATGATGCTGACATCACCGAGTTTCACAATCAATTTCCACAGCATCCTCACAGGCCTTCACTTCAGCCAAGTGTCATGCTGCTAATTAAGATGCTAATGAAGACACAGAGCCAGCCACAGCAGCCTGGGCTCCTCATGGAGCTCCCAGCTCTGGAATTTGGCTGCAGTTTGGAAAGCCCAGTTCAGATAGGGGGGGTTAGGAGAGCCCTTGGGCACAAAGCACAGAAATCCGTGAGGAAGCTCCGTGGGCAGAGGAATCTCTGAATGCTCAGAGCTCTGTGAGGTGCTCCAGGGTTGCCATAGAGACTCACCAGCTTCGTTGGACCACAAGGAGTGAGCACAAAATATTCCGACCCTGAACGCACCGAGCGTCTGAGGCAAAACCTCTGGAAGATTCCATTGCTCCCTGCTGTCTTCAGAAAGTTGGGGATGAGGTCTGGGGATGATGACTGGGGATGAGGTCTAGGGATGATGTCTGGGGATGAGGTCTGGGGATGAGGTCTGGGGATGAGGTCTGGGGATGAGCTCTCCACAGCTCATTTCTTGTCACATCGAGCCCTTCCACATCTCCTGGAAGTTGGGGATGATGTCTGGAGATGATGTCTGGGGATGAGGTCTGGGGATGATGTCTGGGGATGAGGTCTGGGGATGATGGCTGGGGATGAGCTCTCCACAGCTCATTTCTTGTCACATTGAGCCCTCCCACGTCTCCTGGAAGGTTCACACTGAAGAAGTCAAAAAGATGAGTCTCAGCTGATCGAGCTTTTAAGATCGGCTTCATTTCTGGAATAATCAACCCAATGACTTCAAATCTGGGAGGGGATTGAAAGAAAAAGTCCTTCTATCACCACAAAGACAGAAAAATTGCCCTAAGCCCCAAAACGGCTCTGTACTCCAACCCCAGAGTGATGTTTGATGTTCAGCTGTGCCATTTTTTTCAGTCACCAAGGTCCATTCTCACTCTGGATGTTCTCACCAGCCGTGGCCCTTTGGGGTAGGGCAGTGAGCTCAGCTTGTTTCCTTAAAGAAAAAAAGTCCTGCCGTGCTGCTTCCCTCTCAAAAAGAAATTTAAATATCATGAAACATTCTGTCAGACTGATAAAAGGCGTGTCTTTGACATTTTTTCAATCTTTCCCCAAACTCTTTCAACATTTAAGCAGACAGCTCATCAATGACATTCTGCATAAATGCTCCACGGTTAGAAGTAATTTTTCATGAGGAATCCTTTAAGTGCCATACTATCTGATAAGTTAAATTTTGATTTTCTTTATATGACAAATGGTTAATAGTTGTCTTAGAGCCTTTCTGCACTATGATTTTTATCTCTGTTTTATTACGGTAATAATAACATCTAATATACTCTCTCATATCTGTCTTGTTCTTTCTTAAGGTCAAAATTATATCCAGAGTTAAAAGCAGCAAGAGATTTCTCCCTTTCTTCCTCTAAGTATTTTCAAGGAATAAATTACCATAAACAGGCAAATAATAGCAAATTAGGAAACCTAAATGTGATACCCATACTTTAATATGTGCTGGGCAATCAGAAAGCCGAGTATTGGGATGTCATTACAACGAGGAATTTTCAGGCTTGCAAGTTAATTAGATGCTATTAGATCAGGCCATTTAATTGCCTTCCTTGCCAATAACCTGTGAAGAGGAAGAAAAATGTTAATTCCTCTTCTTGTCTTTGGGCAGATTTCTCTCATTGGTGTTTTGTGGGATTTGTTCCCTTCAGGTTCACCAGGGGTAACCCCAAAGCTCCTTCAAAGGTACAGGTGGTTTTTAGGGAGCAGAGGAGCAGCAGGTGACACGTCCTGCTCCTTGGAAGGTCCATTCCAGGTGTGGGGATGGGATGGGATGGGATGGGATGGGATGGGATGGGATGGGATGGGATGGGATGGGATGGGATGGGATGGGATGGGATGGGATGGGATGGGATGGGATGGGATGGGATGGGATGGGATGGAGACACAGCTCCCACAACCTCAGGGTAGCATCAGCCCAATCCCAGGGCTCAGGACAGGCTGGTTTATACATTAATGAACTTATTTATAATCAACTCATTTATTTAGACACATCTGATCTGATGTAGCCACATTTCCTAATGGATGGGTTCTCTTTATGGCAATGATGTCATGGTTAAAAGGAGTTTCATTACTTCAATAAATGTCAAAATAAAAGTCATTTATTCACTAAATCTAGGGAAATCTGGTTTCTAGTTTGAACTGGCTAAATTGAGTTTGGCTGGTCCAAACAGTGGTTGCTGAGCTCGGGGATGGTTCTCACAGCCCAAAACCAGGGAATCACCACTGGAAATTTATGTCTAAAGCCTCCAGAGGTAGATACAAGTTAGAGCAAAGTAAGGAAAAAAATCCTTATGGATTCAGGGGTTCTGCATGTCCTCTCCCTCAGCCTCTCCAGCTATGGAAACCACCCTTTTCTGCCCCAAAACTCTTCCCAAGTCCATCAGCCATGACACTGCTTACTCAAGATGGTTCAATGAAGGCAGCTTCTTATTTTTTGGATGGAGAAATTGAGTAGAAATTATTTGTTTAAAGCCCCAGACTGAATTAGTCACAAAGGCCAAGAGTGGCCAGAGCATTCCCAACTTCCCAACTTGCTCCTCAATCCCCAGACAAAGCACCACTCTTCCCACCCTCTGGACTCTTTTATCTTTAACTCTTTCTGTTAGTTTAGCCAAGAAACATAGCAAAGAAATTAATAAAAATATTTTTTTGCAGCATCCTGAATCCCTGTTCTCCAGAAAGGAATAAAATTAATGGCAGCACATTAATTATGCTGCAGGCTGGCATCCCTACAGTTGTTCCTGTTTTCCTCTTTTTACTGAAAGTAGACATTTTCTGCCACATTTCCAGTTCCTGTCAGCATAAAAATTAATGTGCCCAGCAATGGCACCCTCAGATCCTTATTTCCTGACAGAGATCACTGAGGTCACTCTCTGTTCTCTCCAAAATAAAGCCACCTTTAGAGTTCAGAGATGAGTTCAGCCTTGCAGGGTGAGTTTTCTGTGGGTGGTGATGGTGAGATCAACCCTGCAGTGACAGAACTCCTGAAAGGCAGCTGGATAATCTACATTTTCCAGGCTTGCTCTGGATTTAGGTGATTTAGGTGACTTATGGCTCTGGGTGGCCTCCTCGTCCCATTGTTTTGTCCATGCAGATCCCTCCAGCTGGAGTGGCCTGTCAGGGACCGGCTAAATCATCAACAATGGGATTTTTCCAAGCAGCCAATTTTTCTTTCATTGCTTATTTTCAATAAAAGGGGATGAAGGTCTGTGGGAGTGGGACAGCAGCTCTGCATCCCTCTGGAACGTGCCCTGCTCAAAGGCAAATGCCAAAGCACTGAATGAGTTACTCTCATTCCTGCACAATAAATGAAGGGGAAAAGCCTGATTTTCCAAGCTCCACACAGAGTTCTGTTGGCTTAAAGACAACCTCGCTCATCCCAGGTTACCAAGGCAGGAATGTATTTGATCATGTAGGAAAATGTTCACAAAAATGGATCTGAACACCCGAACAAAGGTAAATCTGAACTTGTTTGGGGTTTTTGCTTTTCTGAAAGATAATTTGGGCGGGGATAAGAGCAGGACAGAGCCACAGCAGGCAGCTGCACTGGGACAAAACACCTCCATCCCCACAGCTGTGCCCAGATGCAGAACGGATTCATGGGATCATGGGATCATGGGATCACAGACTGATCTGGATGGGAAGGGACCTTAAAATTCATCAAGTGCCACCCCTGCCATGGCAGGGACACCTCCCACTGTCCCAGGCTGCTCCAAGCCCCAGTGTCCAGCCTGGCCTTGGGCACTGCCAGGGATCCAGGGGCAGCCACAGCTCTGGACAATGCCCACACTTGGGACCTGTGTTTGCTTCTGTTGCTGCCCAGGAGTCATTGGCAACCCTTCACTTTTACAGGGCCAAAGGCAGCACAGTTCTGCTCCTTGGGCAGTGCTGGACAGAGCTGCAGAGTGTTTGGGATGGAAAATTTTCGGGACATCTGCCATGGCTGAAATCCCAGCAGCCGGGAGTGACACGGGGCAGTGCCTGGCTGCAGTGGAACCCCTCATGACACCACAGTGCCATCCTGGGCTTGCTCCCATCTGACAGCACCCAAGGATAATAAATATCCAGCACATTCCTTAGGCATTCTTCAGGGTTCCTAGGATTCCATGGTTCCTAGGATTCCATGGTTCCTGAGTTCCATGGTTCCTGGGTTCCATGGTTCCTAGGATCCCATAATTCCTGGGTCCCATGCTTCCTGGGTTGCATGGTTCCTGGGTTGCATGGTTCCTAGGATCCCATAGTTCCTGAGTTCCATGGTTCCTGGGTTCCATGGTTCCTAGGATCCCATAATTCCTGGGTTTCATGGTTCCTAGGATCCCATGGTTCCTGGGTTCCATGGTTCCTGGGTTCCATGGTTCCTAGGATCCCATGGTTCCTGGGTTCCATGGTTCCCAGGATCCCATAGTTCCTGAGTTCCATGGTTCCTGGGTTCCATGGTTCCTAGGATCCCATAGTTCCTGAGTTCCATGGTTCCTGGGTTCCATGGTTCCTAGGATCCCATGGTTCCTGGGTTCCATGGTTCCTCAGATCCCATGGTTCCTAGGATCCCATGGTTCCACGGTTCCCTCTCAACTCAGTGACCTCAAGACTGCCCCAAAGGAACTCAAGTGTTTAAGCGACTTTAAAACCCAGGATGTGTTAAACTTTTCAGCCCCGACAAACACAGGCAGGAATGTGTTTGATCTCCTTGGATCAGCCAGAAATCATCCAGAAAATCCCTCTGTCCCACCAGCACAGCTCCCTGTGGGGCTCACTTCACCCCATGAGCTCAAAGGGGGGCATCATAGAGGTGATGACACCCAACCACCTCATTGTAGGGTTAACAACGATCTCCTGAGTCACGATATTTAACAGGGGAATATTAGAAAACGTCCACATAGTGATTTATTATCATCAATATCATAGCTTTGACTGCAAAAGGCATTGCAGGGACACTCTGCCACATTTCCAAGCCAAGGGCACAGCTTGTTACGCTCAGGGGACACAGCCACAAGTAGAACCCACACGTGTAACTCAGCAGGTGACCTTTCCTCTGCACCACATTTACATATTTCACAGCAAATGATTTTTTCCTTCTTTTTGTTTCTAACAGGAAATTAAAAAAAAAATCCCAGATTTGGCACATTTCATCAGCTGGGGGTTGCCTACCTAAGTCAATTAATTGAGGCACGGGGAGTGATGCTGATACCCTGCCTTAGAGTGATTTCCCAGGATTCTTCTGGATATGAGATGAGACATCTCCGGAGATTATTTCCTGCCAAAGTCATTTTAAATAACTATATTAAAAAGCCAGTGGGAGTTACAAGTAGGGCCCGATTCTGTTTTTCACCACTGGCCCTTCATATCTTTGGAAACCTGAAATGAAATGTACTTTAAACCTGTATTAAAATTACCAGTTGTCTTCAAGTAAATGTGATTTGGGACGGGGAAGTACAGGAATGCCTTGTGTCTGGCAGAGAGGAGGGATTTTGGGAATAACATCCTGCGTCCTCCCGCCAGGCCGCGCGCACACATCTCCTCAAAGCACGGGATTACCTTTGTATTCATCAAAAAAAAGCAACCTGATTAAATCTGTAGCCTGACAACGGAGGGGAATTAAGCAAATGAAAACATTCATTTCGAGACAAAACTTTATGCTACTGTAAGTTTGGGATCAAAGCCCTTCCCGAGCGCTCCCATCTGCCGCGCTCGGCTCGCGGCGCTTGGAAATCGACGTCTGGAGATGCTCTGGGGACGTGGGGACTTTGTCAGAGGTGCCTTTGTCAGAGAAAAGCATCAAACGGACTGGAAGCAACGATTGAAACATCAGATGTCAAAATCTGGGCCGGGTTTTGGGACATTTGCTCAGGACTTTGCCCTTCGGAAGGAAGTTTTTTTAATTCCCGCTCCGACGCCGTTGCGGAAGGACCTTTTGTGGAGAGGCTTCCCAAGAGGCAGCTGCTCATCCCTGCCCACCTTGGAGAGGCAGCTGCTCAGCAGCACCAGGCATGAATCCCATTTCCCATACAGCTGGCAGGTCAAATAAAAAGGATTGTTGCTCTGGAGATTAAAGGCGAACAAACAAACGAACAAACGAACAAACAAACAAACGTACAAGGAGAAAAAAAATAAAGAGATGAGAGAAGGTAAAATTATGGATTTGTGTATTTGCCAGGACTTGTTCAGGATACAAAGCAAAGTGGAAACACAAAAGTGATTTATGCTTTGAATGACAAGGATGAGCTGTTATTTTCTAAGGATTTATCGTGTTCGAAATCAGATTTTTTCATCTTTTTTGATGCATTTCTGGTGTAAAATACTGATACAATTATGTTTAGGGTATGATATGAATTGTTTTCTGTGATGCTGACCAGCTGTGACACAGTTTCCTTGGAACAACGCAGGTGTTTATTGGTGGAAAATGAGATTTTTTCAGGGAAAAATGAAATACCAGCTCGTGTGAACTTCTGAGGCTTAAATTACAGGGAAGAGAAAACAAAAATACCTGTAAAGCTGAACTTTGGAGGAGGCTTTCCAGTAGTTATGACTCTTTATGGAAGTAGTTGGAAGTTTAATAATGACGAAATAAAAATGGGAATTTTAAAAAGTCTGGATAAAAATCCAGGTTTTTGCACACATTCCTTTTACTTCCATTTGTAGGGTAAAAATGCCAACGACATAAAAACTTTGACATATTTCAACAGCTCTTAAAATAAACAGCAGTTAATTACTGATGAATTATAAAATAAAAACATTTCCCAGCATGTCTTTGGTTGCTCTGTGCATCTTTCATCATATCCTGATTTCCCAGCTGATTTTCCATCTAAAAGCAATATTCTGCCATCTCTAAAAATTCCGTGCAAAGCCATAGGATTAACACCTGGAATTGCTGGTAAAATTGCCATTAAATTAATTAGGATGTGTTTTAATTCGATGTTTTATTGCTTTTGTTTAACACTGGTTATTACTTCAATTTTTTTTGTTTGTTTAATGACTTTTTCTGCATCCAACACCTTCTGCCACTGACAAGGGATTTCCCAGACTAAACTTTCTCCCTAACAAGAAAAAAACCAAAAAATCCAGAAACCAGGCACAGAGAAATTCCTGTTTTGAATTTTTAGCTGCTATTTCCCTAGATTTACTGAATAAATTCTTTTTATTTTGACATTTATTGAAGCAATGAAACTCCTTTTAACCATGACATCATTGCCATAAAGAAAACCCATCCATTAGGAAATGTGGCTACTCAGATCCAGCTGTGCCTAAATAAATAAGTTGATTATAAATAAGTTAATTAACTGATAAACTAGCTAGCAATAAGTGCAATTAATACATATATATCTAATTGCACCTATTTAAGATATGCAAGGAATTCCGATTATATGGAGAGGGGATTTGTGTTTTTCTCTCTTCCATCCAGGATTTGAGCTCCCCACACTCCACATTAAATATGCACTGGGTTGCTCACATGATTATTTCAGAGGCTTGCATATTTTATTAATAACTCCAGGAAAAATTAGGCTATGCTCCAGGAAAATGAGGCAATAATATTGAACCAATAGCTTTAATACAAGAAACTTCTTTATTTTATTAAAAAAAAAAACCCAAAACATAGCAGCAAAGAAGCAATCAAACACACAAAATGAATTGAAATAAAGGAGTAATTTTAGAGGAATGGAACAGATCTGGGAGGAAATAGGGAATGGGACTTACCATGGAAGGGCTGACTGGGTAACCCGAGCACACCAATGTCATGGAGATCCACAGGATGAAAACCAACTTTAACCTGCAGAGACTTCAAAGAGAAGCTGAGATTAATCAAAATTTGGACCAAAATCAAGCAAAATATGAGCAGAGAGCAACCCAGGCACCGATTACCCCTCCGTGGCTTTACCTGCTCATTTTTTACCCAGCACTGTGTGCATGAACATGCAGCTCTACTACCAAATTCCTCACACATCCTTTCAGTTCTTCCTTAGGTGACCATTTTATACCAGAGTTCAGGAGGGAAAATGTCATCAAAGCTGATTTTATTCTGACTAATTGCTCCTTGTTTGGCCTTTTCTTCTTGTTAAATGGGAAAATGGCAAGAACACGCTCAGCTGCCATTACAGGCTCCGGGGATTTCATTTCAAGTGTCCCATTAAATGTCTCTTAAGTGGCTTTATTGTTACCTCTGTGTCATCGCTGCAAATCTGGTCAGAGGTCTAAGGATTTCAAAAATCCATCTCAAGAGTTTGTTACCACTTGCAATAGATCAGGTGGAGACCTTGCAAATCCTGGCAGCGAGGGAGAAAGTGCATTTTAAATAGAAAGTTCCTCAAAAAGTCTTATTATACTCAAACCAGCCACAATACAGAGAAAAATATGTGGGGTTTTGAAAAATTTTTCTCCCCCCAACATTATTTTTTTACGTGCTTAGTTCTTAATACACCGAATTAAGTTTTTTTCTTACAATTAAAATTCTTTGGCCATTAATTTCTACTCTGCAGCCGTATCTCAGCCCACATTGAGTTTAGTCAATGCAAACTTCTATAGGATTAATAAACTCTGTTAATCTCCAGCAAGACAGCAAATGTTTCGTGTCTAAAAGCATCATTTGTTGCTGCTACAAATTTAATGGTGCAGTATTTTAGGGGATTCTGTGGTTTATTTATCCAGAGGGGTGTGAAAGCGCTGAGTCCCACAAGGTCTGGCAGTGTTGGACTGCACAGGGGAGGGAATGCTGAAAAACATGAAACTCCATTTATTTTTTCACAGAATGAGCATCACATCCACGAAAATGTGCTGGGTTAATGGTTGGACTCATGGATCTGAGAGCTTTTCCAACTTTAACAGTTCCAGATTCTAATGAAAACACCGAGGATCGTTTTTGGACAGTCCCAGAGTGCTGTCAGTGCATGTCAGACATGCACATCCTGAGTCAGAAACCCCAAATGCTGCATTTGGTTTGCTGTTTACACTGAAAAATCAATGTACAAGGGCTCCAGGAGGGACGTTTGTGTGAGTCTTCGGGGAGACCTGAGCTGTTAAAAATGATGTCACATTTCACTGCAATATTTCAGATCATTTTGATGACCTGAAAGGTCTTTTCCAACCATAATGATTCTGTGATGCTGTGATTCAGTCTCCTGTTGCAGTGCAGCTCATTCCAGGAGACAGACAGCTGTGAGAAGAAATCCAGTGGCATGGAAGAGCCCTTGAGAGTTTTAAACAAAAACTCCTGATGTGGTCTCAGGCTGTGGCCTCATCATAGTGGTGCTGCTCATGTCGTGGTTGACAAAATCCAGCCACTCTGAAATGACTTTTGAAAAGAAGTGCTTGTGGTTGCTGGTGAAGCTCTTCAGGACTGCCCAGGCCCACGAGGGCTGTGGAAATGAGGCTGAAATTAGCCTCATTTAAAGCCTGCAGCGAGCAATCCCTTTATAAAGCCATCAGGAGAACAGTTGATTATTTGCATATTCAGCCTGAGTCCTCTTATTCAGAGAGCAAATCCTCTCCTTGAATGGAACCTCCCGTTCCCACTCGTCCAGGACCTCCAACTCCAAGGATAAGAGGATTAGGCCGTGTTCCTGCTGCAAAGAAAAGCACTTTGGGGTGGATTCTGCCTGAGCACAGCTTAGCTCAGCTCTCATTGTGTCTGCATTTAGTCCAGCTCCGTTTTAATCCCAAATTAACCTTCACACAACACTTTTTGTGGAAGGCGAGGGGCCAGAACAGGCTGGTGATTAAAGCTCAGGGTTTCCAGGTTAAGCCTGAGACTCTCTGGGTAAACTCTGGTGAATTATTGAGTCAATTTTTTTAAAGGATGGGGTTTTTTGAGGCCCAGGTGACCTCACACTGGGCCTGGTCACTCCCTCCTATGCTCACCCCTCTCACATCCCTCTAAGAGAGGTTTTGACCAGGTGAGCCATCACAAACTGCTTTGGAACTGAAGAACCACAGGATCAGGGAACAGTTTGGGTTGGAAAAGCTCTCTGAGATTGAGTCCAACCATTCCCAGCACTGCCAAGGCCACACTGCCCCATGTCCCCAAGTGCCACATCCACAGGGCTTTTAAATCCCTCCAGGGATGGGATCTCCATCTCTGCCAGGGCTGGAGAGCCCTTTTTGGGAAGAAATGTTCCCAATATCCAACCTGACCCTCCCCTGGTGATGCAGATGGCACCAAGGCAAGAGTCACTGGGACATCACCACCCCAGAACGGGGCCCAAGGGCCTTGCCCAGCCCTCAGACACACAAAGGTATTTCCTGAGCATTCAAACCCTCCCATTTGCTTCTCACTTCTTGGAGTTTACTTTTCCCAGCTTTTCAGGATGCAGTTTAACACAACACAACACCCCTGTGATTTGCATGCATGAAGCATAGATGGAGATTTAGATCCATTCAAGATATTCCCACTTCAGGTTGGGAGGAATCAGGTTGAACAGCACAAGTGGCAATTGACATTTCTGTCTCCTGCTCTGTCTGCTGAGCACCCAGGCAGAGGCTCTGCTCCCGGGCTGGGTTCACTGGCAGCTATCAGAGGTCAAATGAATCATTAAGAACCACAATAAAACCTCCCAGCATCCATAAAATTTGGATTTTCTGAGAATAAATCAGCAGCAATATCAGCAGCAATTGGTTCACCTCTTCCCTCCTGCCTGCCCTGTTGGAGGGATGCTGTGTTGAACCTTGTTCCTCCTTTCCTTTGCTTCCCCCAAAAGTCATTTGGAGCAACACAAAACTCGCTGCTGAGCCTTTGAAACCTTGCAAATTATTGAGGTTCATAGGCCTGTAAGCTTCAGGACATGATATTTCCTTCCTGCACCCTCAGAGTCAATCCAAAGTGTTTAAACTGGCATCGTGTGACTTTGCTAAGGGATCAGAACAAAAAAATCAATGAACACCCCACAACCTGTCCATTGGCATAACCCCAAACGCTGCAAAACCATGGCTCCTGATAAAGGCAAGGTTCAAAATCTCATTGTTTCCTTCTGAGGTGCTCCCAGTGAAACCTCAGCATGGCTTTTCTGGAGAAAGCTGCCAGGATATTTTGTTCCAAGTTCAATTTTTTTTTTTTCTTGCTTTCAGGAGTTTCAAGAAACCCAAGAGCCAGCGTGGTTTGCTTTCAGACCACTGCAAGGTGCAAGCTGGAAATCAATCACACTCCCAGCACATAAATCTGCTTCTGAGTCAGTGATAATAGAAAATCCCAGCATGACACAAAGAGAGAAGAAACACAGAGAGCAGAAAGTTCATTCCTTGGGTCAGTCCCTCTGTGCTCTCACTGCTGCAAGGGGACACAACCAAACCCTTCACCTGCCCCATGAGATCTCATCTCCGGGGGCACAAAGGAGCTGCAGAGCTGCTGTGGATACACCTGACAGATTCCGGGCATTTCCCTGCCATGGATGTCTCTAATCCCCTTAAACTTGGGTATCATGTGGTGTTCCATCCCTGGAAGTGCCCAAGGCCAGGCTGGACGGGGCTTGGAGCCACCTGGGACAGTGGAAGGTGTCCCTACCCATGGCAGGTGTGGCACTGGGTGGGCTTTAAGGTTTATCCCAACCCAACCCATTCCGGGATTCTCTGATCCAGAAGAAGCCCTGGCTTACAGGGGGAAGGGGTTCTAAGACCAAATGATGCAGCTTGGGGGAAGCTCAGCTCCTGCCCCACAGCTGCCCTTGGACCTTTGGGCAGTGCCTGCCCATCTCCAGTGCCCCAGGAGCAGGTGGCACTCGTGCCTAGGGCTGGCTCTGTCCCCTGTGTCATTCACCTGGCTCCTGAGCCACCCAGGGGTTTGCACAGAGCTCTCTGGGGAGGATGCAGCAACCCCATCCAAGGTCAGGGGCACGTTCTCTGAGCCCACCAAGGCCTGTGCTGGCTGCTGTGGATAACCAGCTCTGTGCTCCTGTTTCAGCCTCACAGGTTCTCCAGAAGGACAGAGCTGTTTATTGAATTCCTTTCTGGCTGCCAGCACTGCCGCCCGCAGAGCGAAGTCCTGTAAGTGAGACACTGCTCGAGCTCCTCGCAGGCAGGGACAGCTCCTCTGCTGAGCCCTGGCAGCGTGCCCTGGCTCAAAGATGCATGGCTCCTTTTTAAAAGGCAGTTTTTAATGCAATTCCACTCAGACACCTCTCCCCTCGCAGCCTGAGCCAGCAGCAGTTCAGGCTCCAGCCAGGCCCCCTCTGACGCACAGGTTTGATCTGTGAGAGAAGGAAAATCAAAAGGCATTAAAGGCAGAGCAGCACTGCCTGTCCTGCCCCCCTCCACAGCTTTGGTTTTCCTGGATGGATGCTCAGCAGGCAGGGTATGGAAGGAACAGGATCTGTGGACACTGTGAACCTCAGGATCTTCGTTGCCACCTGGTTTTGGAGCACTCCTGCATCACTGGGGCTGTGCACGTCACTCTCACGGCAAAGGGGACGAAGCTGCAGTTGGATCCTCCCATGCCAGGGGGAAAAATTAGCTCCAAAATCCTGTTTTTGATCCTACGTCACACAGGAACCGTCGGCTGTGTCACAGTCACCATCCCTAGGATTTTAAAGTGCAAATCATCATCTCTAAATATATAAATCCCTTTTCCTGGTTACAGTCAGAGCTGGTGTGGGCAGAGGCAGCACGAGTTCCTTACCCCACTCCCCAGCACGTGTCCCAGACTGAAGCTAAGGTGGTGGAAAAAGTCATCACTGCCCACATCCCACAGCGCGTGGCAGGCCACAGAACCCTGCTGATGTCACCCAACTCTGCTGATGTCACCTTAACCCTGCTGATGTCATCACCCAACCCTGCTGATGTCACCTTAACCCTGCTGATGTCATCACCCAACCCTGCTGACGTCACCTTAACCCTGCTGATGTCATCACCCAACCCTGCTGACATCACCTTAACCCTGCTGATGTCATCACCCAACCCTGCTGATGTCACCGTAACCCTGATGATGTCACCTTAACCCTGATGATGTCACCCAACCCTGCTGATGTCACCCAACCCTGCTGATGTCACCTTAACCCTGATGATGTCATCACCCAACCCTGCTGACATCACCCAACCCTGCTGATGACATCCAATCCTGCTGATGATGTCACCCAACCCTGCTGACATCACCCAACCCTGCTGATGCCACCACACTCAGGCTGGAGCCCACGTGAAGCAGCAGGAATGAAGCTTTTTGGCCAAAACATTGAAACACGGCAGGAAATGTTTCTAATTTATGAATCCCTTGCTTTTTTTTTTGTCAGGTTCCTTAGCACGCCTTCAGAAAAACAATCTGCACAAAGCACAGCGTGAAAAACAAGCTCTCCCTGCACCACCACCAAGCCCTCTGAGAATTTATCTGGAGGTAAAAGAAAAGAAAAGAAAGAGCAGAGCAGACAAAAGTTGCTCAAACCATTGAGAGGAGGCTGAGCAGCAGAAAAGTGGAGGTAATTAACATTTTTGCTACACTGATCTGTGCGTGCCAACGTCATTTATGCGCTCAGAAATCTCTCAAATAGATCCTGCAGGAAGTGGCTGCCAAAGAAAAGATGTCAGTGCTGAGCTAAAAAGACACCTGTCAAAGCCAACCCCAAACTCCTGCTCGGATGCAACAAAGATCTCGATGATCTGAGAAAGGCTGAATAGCTGTTGAAGGAGAAGCCAGAAAGAGAAAAGAGCCTGGATAGACAAGAAAAGGCAAAGGGTTTTGAGGAGAGAGAGGAGAAAAGGATGTAGGGAAGTCTGATGTGACTTTAGGGGAAGAGATAAAACTTTAAAGGGATCAAACTTGAAAGGAGTCAAGGAAAGCTAACATAAATATTATAAATAGCAAGGAATAGTGAGGAAGAGCTGGGTGGCTTTGAAGGGCACAGTTTTTTATGGATTTTATTGCACTGCACCTCGAGGTTCTCCCATGGATAAGGCTAAGGAAAGACAAGGAAAACATATCCAATATTTTCTGTTGGGATAATCTGGCTCAAGCAAGTTTGCATTTTCCCCTTCAGAATCCCAGCACAAACCCATTTGTTTCTGCTCCCCAAACCCTTAGGATGTCTCACCAGCAGCGCTGTGTCAGCTGGGAATGGGAAAAAGGGAGCAACGTAGGGAAAATCAGTCTGGGCAGCACAGGTAAGCCAAGGAATTGTTCTGGGAGGCAAAAAGTGGGACATAAACCTGTGGATCCACAATAACTGCGAGGTCAGTGAGGGGCACGGGGGATGCTGAATGCTGCTCAGGACACTCAGAACCCACGGGCTGGACACAAAGGGGCAACTGCTCAGCCCTGAGCAGGTTTTTGTGCAATCCAGAGCGGCCTTTCCCTGGCAAACAGCTCAGGAAAGCAGCTGCCAGGAGGCTCATTGTCCCTTCGGACAGTCCTGGGCTGAGCAGCAGGGTGAGGAGAGAAGGGAATCACTCGGCAGGGAATGATGATGAGCAAATCCCCAGCTCACAGCTCGGGGTGGCTCCGTTTCCTCTCGGGAGGGAGACAGCTCAGCTCTGCCTCGGATGAGCTCTTGGCATTTCTGGAGAAGGGGAAGGTGCCAGCTTGAATTTGCGACACGAGACTTCAAGTACCTTTAGGAAATAAGTGGCTGCATCTGGAACGCCACTCATCATGTGGAGGAGGCCAGAGGACACACCTTTTTTCCTCCCAAATGCAGAGTGTTTTCCATCTGTTCCCCCTGCTCTTTCAGCTCGCTGCCGTTTCCTTTCTGCTCGGCTGTGGCACTTAAATAAACAAGGATATTGCAGCCTCTTTAAAGAAGACTCCTTTCCTGCAAAAAGGATCCTGTCCATAATGACCCGCTAAACAGCAAAGGAATGGGAGCTGAGCCCCGAGCGAGCTGCACATTGTGCTTAAAACCTGCCGGCAGGAAGATAAAATCAAACTGTGAGTCTGCCTCGCTCTGCAGGCTCTGGAAATGCCAGGTCTGGATCAATTCCTGGCCACTTTTGTCGCTTGTAAAGGTCCTCGAGCAGGAGAGAGGGAGTGTGGCTGTCAAACAATTCGGGGCCTTTTGTCTGAGCGCGGCCGACCCAAGGGCCTCATTTCCCCTTGTGTTCTCTCCCTCTTCTAAAAGGCCTCATCCAAAAATATCCCACACCAAAAGGCAGGAGAAGTTCCCGTCTCCTCGCTGAAAGCCTGTTGCAGCTGGCTGGGTTTTTCTTGCTCTGTGCAAAAGGATTTCTTTGTGCCCAATTAGGTTTTAATGCCAGATACAACTCCTTCAAAAGTTAGAGCTGCAAAGGGACTTTTAATGAGGTCGGGGAGCAACAGGAAAAGGGGGAAAGTAGGTTTGGGTTGGATCTTGGGCAGGAATTGTTCCCTGTGAGGGGGTGAGGCCCTGGCACAGGGTGCCCAGAGCAGCTGTGGCTGCCCCTGGATCCCTGGCAGTGCCCAAGGCCAGGCTGGATATTGGGGCTTGGAGCAGCCTGGGACAGTGGGAGGTGTTTGAGGTCCCTTCCAACCCAACCCATTCCCTAATTCGATGATTTTATGATTCTGTGATATCTGGCTCTCTTATCCTTCTATTATTTGCCTCAGTACCGGATTTGCAAACCTCATCTGTGCCCTCTCCACCCTCTGAGTTCCCCTTTTAGCATCAGGGTCTTCAGGGTTTTTACCCCTCCCCACAGCTGCCACATTTGGAGGTAATCAACTGCTACTTCGTAATCAGCAGCACAGATTAATGTGAATAAACACGAAACCCAATATTAGAAAAGCTTATGCAGCCCTGTTCTCTGGGGAACAGGAAAGGCCAGAGGTGCTGAGGGTCAGGATTGCTCCCTGTGGCAGGACAGGGGATATTCTCCAGCTCCTCACCTCACACTTTCCCTGCTCCAGTCCCTCAGGAAAAGCACTGAAGGCACAGTACATGAAAAGGAGCAGCTCTCCATGCACTTGACACTGCTCTGACTGCCAGGAGTGAACGTGCAGTGCTCAAAAACCAGGGACTCTTTGTTCCTTGCCCAGCTCCTGCCTGCTGACAGCCCAGCCTTTCATTGGAGCAGGGACAGCTCGGCCTTTGAAACCCAATTCCCAGCTCAGGAGAGCACTGGAAAAATGACAGGATGGGCTTGAGTATTGCACTCCTCAATAAAGGCTGAGCTGTGAGGGGTGAGAGCAGACAGGGCAGCACCTTCAAGGGGCTGAGGGCTCCTTTGAAAAGCAGGAAGCACTCTGGAATTAACACTCCATGGAAGCACCACTCGCCTGAATGACTGGTGGCATCCAGGCTGTCTGTGGGTTTAGGTTTTCAGGGATGTGCCTCAGGGAGAAGGGGATGCTTCTTCTGGTGATTCAAGAGCCATCCTCTGGCTCAGGGATCCCTGTCAGGGCTCCTGCCCTTCGGCATCGCCTCAGGAGGTGGGAGAAGCTCCAACTACCACCACGAATTATGAATGAGCAGCTGAGGAAGCACAGCTCCCACAGTTCCCGGTCTCTTCGCCGCAGCAGGAACGACACGACCACATTACAGATACGAGATCCCTTGGAACTCAAATAACCCCACAGATCTCTGCCTTGCCAAACTCCATAACATCAGCAGTGCCTAAGCCAGCAGGACAGCAGCTAAAAATACTCTGCTCCAGCTCATCCCAGGCTCCTGATGGAAGGGCAGAGTCCCTGACGTGTGCTCCCTGCAAGTGTCACAGCCCAGGGCACGGCTCTGCCACGGCCCCACAGCTGCACACCCACGGCAGGGCCAAGGCCCTCAGCACAAAGTTCTCCATTCCCCTGGCACGATTCATGGCTCAGCCCTGCTGGGGTTTCCTGGTGAATCTCAGTGTCTGTGTTTTCAGTGCCAAACTGTGCTTCAGCCCCATCAAGTCCCTTTGCAGTCCCTGTAGTTCACAGGCTGCAAATTGGCAATTTCTGAACCAAATGTCAGCGATGGGAAACACAGACCTGGATAACTTTGTGTTTCCCAGGGCTATTTCCCAACCTAGAACCTCTCCCCAAACCCTGCTGACACTTTTGGGGTGGTGTAGCAAAAAGAGGGGCTGGGGAGGGACCTGGAAGAAGAGCAACAGTGTTCATGCAGAGTTCAGGTTTCCTGCTGCCCTTCTGTGCTCAGTCCCATTTTCTGCAAGAATGAACAGAGAACCAAACCAAAATGTATTTACTGTGCTTTCTTCTACTGCATAAAGTGATGTTTTCATAGAATCCCAGAACGGTTTGGGTTGGAACAGACCTTAAACCTCATCCAGTGCCACCCCTGCCATGAGCAGGGACACCTTCCACCATCCCAGGGTGCTCCAACCTGGCCTTGGACACTCCAGGGATCCAGGGGCAGCCACAGCTTCTCTCTGCCAGGACCTCACCACCCTCACAGGGAAGAACTTCCTCCAATATCTAACCTAAACTACTGTTTCTCACTTTAAACCATTCCCCCTTGTCCTCTCACTACCTGCCCTAATAAAAAAAAAATCCCTCTCCAGCTCTCTTGTAGCCCTTTTAAGTACTGAAAGGCCACAAGAACATCATCCCAGAGACTTCTCTTCTTCCCTTACTTTCAGCCACGTGGGGTTTTCTCTCTTTTCTCACTGCTGTTTCTCTGTAGGGAGGGGTAGCCCTGGTCCAGCTGCCCCCGAGCTGGGTTTCTCTGCATTCACAGCACCCACTCAATCCTTGCCAGCAGGCTACGTGTCCTGAGCAGCCAAATCCTCTTTATTCCGGACAATCTCAGCCCCGGGAAGGACCTTAGCTCGGAGAGAACACATCCCAAACTCATCCAAAGCATATTTGCTCCCGTAACCTCGGCGGAGCTCCGCGGGGCTGGGCAGGCAGGCCCCGCTCCCTGCTGTGGATGAAGATGTTCCAGTTGCCTGGGAAACCATTCCTTGGGATCACTGAAATGTATTGCACACCTTTGCCTTCGGATCTGCCATCAGCACCTTGTCTGGGAGAGAATCCTGAGGCGGGAGGAGCCTGCAGGAAGCAAAGGGCTGCTTTCACAGGGGTAAACCCAAGAGAAAGCCACTCAGGGCCCAACAACAACCAGATCTGCCCCAAACGAGTAAAGATGGGTCAGAAAAAAGTCAGAGCATTTGAGCAGCTCATCCCTCAGCTGAGGACACGAGGCTTAAATCCATTAGGATATTACCAGCAGGTGGAAGAATTGGCTGAGTAGAGATGAAGGAGCTGCAATCAAAGGAGAGGGGGGTTATTCAAGGACTCAGAGCATTTCTTTAGATTAAATATTTGCAAACTGGGATATTTTTTGGCCTATTTGGCGAAAGAATGCATTCAATACTTACAGCAGGAGCACCAGGTAGGACCTTAAAAACCATCTCGTTCCAACCCCCTGCCACGGAAATATGGTTGGGGCATCAGACTGATTTTAGAGGACAAAAATCCATAAAGAAAAGCAGGATATTGCTCCAAATCTCCTCCTGGCAGCAGTTTAGACAAGGAAAGCAGCATCATTTCACTGCTTGCTTACCTTCAATCAAACAACAACACTGGGCTTTAATTCCTCCTGTGGGTGTAGTCAGCTCTTAAGTTGAAATCCAGGCTTTAATATCTTCTCCTCATAATTTAGGTCATGGGCAGGGAAGCAACGCAGGGAAATAGAGAGAAAATTCAGGCTTTGCAACAGATGCTCAAAAGCTGCAGCTCGTGCTCGAGGCTCCCAGGGCACCGAGCGCAGCCACTCCCCTGCTCAGAAAGCCTTGCAGCCAAAAATGAGAGGCTGGGATCCCTGCAGGATTTAAATCCTGAGTTACAAGGCCTTTGTAGGGTTTGTCTCCAACCCCTGAGGTCAGCAAGGAATGTTCTGCTCTTCCCTCTGAGTGCTCGTCCCTCAGGGGCAGCAGGAAGAGCCTGGAGGAAGCGCTGGGGGTGCTGCACTCCCAACTTGACCCCCCTGGAAAGGCCAGAAAGAGACAAACAGGGATGTGAAAGGAATCATTGGGGTCATCCAGTTCACGTGCATGGAAAAGTGGGGGAAAAAAAGGGTTTAATGGAAAAGAGTCTCAACAAAAGGCTGGGAGAGCTTGGGGGGTTCACCTGGAGAGGAGAAGGCTCCAGGGAGAGCTCAGAGCCCCTGGCAGGGCCTAAAGGGGCTCCAGGAGAGCTGGAGAGGGACTGGGGACAAGGGATGGAGGGACAGGACACAGGGAATGGCTTTAAGCTGGAAGTGGGGAGATGTAGATGGGCTATTGGGCAGGAATTGTTCCCTGTGAGGGTGGGCAGGCCCTGGCACAGGGTGCCCAGAGAAGCTGTGGCTGCCCCTGGATCCCTGGCAGTGCCCAAGGCCAGGCTGGACATTGGGGCTTGGAGCAGCCTGGGACAGTGGGAGGTGGATCTGGATGAGCTTTAAGGTCCCTCCAACCCAAACCAGTCTGGGATTCTGTGATTAAACAGCAAATTCCAGCAGGAGCGGCCCAGGAGAATCTTGTGCTGGTTTTTTCCCAGTCTTTCATTTAAAAAATCCAAACAAACCAAAACCCTTTCCCTGCTGTCTCTGACCCAAATTCTGCAGTTCAGTGTTTCAGGGGGGTCCCGTTCCCCCCCAGAATTCTGAATTCCACCCCTGCTCAGTGACTCTCTGCAGTTTGTGGTGCTCACACTCATCTAAACACAATTACACTGCCCAGGGCCATAAACTCCCTGTTCTGGGGGATGGAAGCAGCTTCCTTCTCACATTTATTAAATTGTGTTTATACACATCCCTACTAATTTATATGGCACCTTCCTTGTTAAAGAGGACAGCAAAATATAATTGAGTCTTCCATTCCCAATGGGGGTTTTTTTGGGAGGTTTTTTTATTGCCAACATAAACGTGCATCAATTTTTGAGCATCCAAAAGTTATCTGAAGCTTTAGATGATCAGGGCAAGGCAGCCTTGGGGTTTTTGCTGGGTCACCATCAGAGGTTGTTCCACCCAGCTGACACCAAACACTGCTAAAAACACACTCAGCTCCTTCCTGACTGCTCAAAATTAAAATTCCAGAAAACTGCAGCCAATGGATTCCTAGCATATATTTCAAGTGTAACTGCCTCGACTTTTTCTTTATTATTATTTTTTTTTTTTAATATTTCAGCTGTGGTTGGATGTGATTTGAGATTTTCAGAAAGTCGGTTTCTGGAGAAAATGTTAATAATGAATGAAGCAAAATGAATCCCCTCATGAGTGGATGTGCCATGGATTTCAGTTCAGGAGAGCACAGGATCTTCTGTGTCCTGTTACCAACCAGATTTTGTACTGGAAAGGGAGGGAAAAGGGGAGGAAAAGGGAAGGAAAAAAGAAAGGGGGGAAGGGAAGGGAAGGGAAGGGAAGGGAAGGGAAGGGAAGGGAAGGGAAGGGAAGGGAAGGGAAGGGAAGGGAAGGGAAGGGAAGGGAAGGGAAGGGAAGGGAAGGGAGGGAAGGGAAGGGAAGGGAAGGGAAGGGAAGGGAAGGGAAGGGAAGGGAAGGGAAGGGAAGGGAAGGGAATTCCCTTTTGCCCATTTTCTCCTGGCCCAGCAGTGAGTTCCAGGCAGGTTATGGAGGTGGTGCCAGTCTGACACCACCCAGCAGAGGCTGATGAAGCTGCTGCCAATGCACTCAGCAGCAAACCAAAGGAGCAGCTTCCAGGGGCTGGGATGGCAATTCCAACATCCCTGCTCCCACAGCCCCTTGGCTGTGAGATTGGCACTTGGAGGGATGGTGCCCTGCCAGGGGAATTCTGCCCTGCAGGGACCAAACCCACGGCCAAATGGGAGCTGCATTCCTGCAGGGAGGGAACCCGTGCCCAGCAGCAGCCCTGGATATCCAACCTGCTCTGGGGGCTCATTAAATGAACCCAAATAAACAAAATAAACCCAAATACAGCTCCGAGATATTATCCTGGTGCAGCAGTGCCAGGGATGCCACCAAACCCACTGACATCCATTTTTTCCATCTGCTTAGGCACTCCAAGCAAACCATCCAGCACTGCCAAAGCAACTGCACTAAATCTGCTCCCACAGCAAAAATCACTGCACCTGAACAGTCCCAGCAGAGCCCCCAAATTCACTTTCCCCTCCTTTTATTCCCTCCTGAAAGCAAAAGCTGCAATACCCTGTGAGAGCTCTGTGCCACCAGCAGAGAGGATCTCACCAGAAAGCTCCAGGAGAAGAGTTTTTCAGTGCAGAGGAGAAAATTACTGTTTCCCCAGGAGTACCAGATCCCATGTCAATGACAAAAAAAAAATTAAAATAAAATAGATCTGGACAGCAATTCTGTAGTTTCACCAGGAAATGTTTTGTGATGAAGCTGAGCAAGTAAACAGAATGTCAGGTACCCAGATAAAAGACTTTCACATACTGGACAGGCAAAGGTGTTTTGTTGCTGGGGTTTTTTTGTAACTACATTTTTTTTTTCTGCAAATAAATGTCCCTACACATTTTTTAGGGAGAGAAATGCACTGGAACATTATGAAATAGTGGAGAAGTGTTCATCTCCAGGCAGCAGGTCAAAGACAGCAGGACTTTCCAGGAAGAATTCTGGATAAAAACCCTAAAAAACCCCCAGGTTATCTCTACATCACATCAAGTGCTCCCCTCTCCTGTTCTGCTGCACAGAAAGCAGAAAAATGCCTGGGCTGAAACATCCCTGGAAATAAAAGGGTGATTCTGCTGCCTTGGGGGATGCTGCTGGAAAACTCTGTGAGTTCTTTTGTCTGCCTTTGCCCATGGAAAAATCCATCAGCACTTCAGGCTTTAGGGCTTTGTGGAATTATTTTATTCTGTGTTAAGTGGAAAACACAAATGGATATTTATTGTGCACCTCCCAGCCCCGTGTCTGATAGTTTTTTTTCACCTCCCAGTCCCAAAAAAGGATTGAAATTTGGTAGCCAGAAAGACCATACCTTACAGATCATGGAGCAGATTTCCCTTTGTGGAATCGCTGAGAATCTTTGGAAAAGCCTGGGACAATATCCAGTTGTAAATGAAGTGCCTCAATTATTGGAGATTATAATTTCAAACAGGGTCTCTGTATTATGGAGCCCTTGGTTATTTGCTTCTAAGCCTGGGTGATTTATCCTGCACTCCAGGATTTATTTTGCAATGGTTCACATCTCTTAGCAGGGCCCACATTTATTCTCATAATTAGGATCATTGCAATGTTTTGATTTGGTTGGTGACATTTGCATCTCATTACACGGAACTTCTCCGAGCCAGTACGAGTGTGTTTTATCCAACCCTGTCCTGGAGGAGCAGAGAACTGAAAAAACACTCCCTCAAAGACTTCAGCTCCTCAGTTTTTATCATCAGATATCCTCAGACAAGCAATTCCAACTAATTCCTACAAGAGGCCCCACAAAGGGCTCCATTTGTCTGCAGCAAACAGGTCCTGACCATTGCCATCCATCCCTATCCATCCCTAATGCATTCCCCTGCCCACAGAAATGGGGATGGACGTGTTTTGAGTCTGAGGTTGCAGCTAGAGAAGTGTGAATTAAAGGAATTACCTTGGAAAGAAGAGGTTTTCAGTCTTCTTTTCTGGTGGAACAGAGAGCAGGCAGCTGCTGTGACAGGAGCTGTGACAGGCTGGGAGCTCAGGACTCTCAAGGTGATGTTTAGTTGGATGCAGGTTCAATTATGAAGAAAAATTCCAGGACTTCAGCAACTGGACATTCACTGCCTGTCAAATAATTTAAGAGAAATCATTACAAGGGCAAAGTCAGTTAGAAAAAGCACTGACACAGAAAAATGTCCCCAGATGAGACCTTTGGCCCCAGCTTGGGTAAAGCATGTGGCAGCGACATCCTTTAAAATATGGTTCTGGGATTTGCAGCAACTTGATTTCCATTTCTTCAGGCATTTTATCATTATCAGCAGCCCGAGCACGAGACTAAATGCACTAATTCCAACCAGCAAGAATGCAAAAAATGGTGCAAAACACTGTCCATAAAGGTACATTTCAGAATAAAGTAACATTATCCCAGGAATTGTTAATTATTCCAGGAAGTGCTGGAAAATGAAGGCATTTCACACAGGGACCCCAACATGTGACCTGACTGACAGCAGTAAAGTCCTCACAGATTTTAATTGCTTTGCCAAATATCTGCTTGCACAATGTTTGCAAGGAGTCAGCTCTGCAAAAACCTGTGGATGTAACAAGTCTGTGGCTGCTCACAGACACTGAAATGAGCCTTCCAGAAAACTCCCCGTGAGCTGGGGTCTACTGCCAGCTCCTTGCTGTAGAAACAGGAATTTGGAAGTGCTGAAGGGTCTTTATTCCACACAAAACACTGGAGAAGGGAGGGAAGGAGCAGGCAGAGGCTAAAGGCCTCATTCCCACCCTCCCACAGCTGCATCTGGAGGTGACGAGAGCCGTGAGGGGATGAAATAATTGTCTGAGGCACAGCTAAACCTAAACCTGGTTTGTGCTGCAGCTAATCCCAGTCAGGATCAACAAGGAATGGTGTCCCTGGCTGGATGCAGGTTTTTGGAGGAGATCCCAGGCCTCTCCTGGCAGCACAGGGCCCTGAGGAAGCCTGTCAGGAGCCCGGCGTCCCCAGGCACGAGGCCCTGCATGGACGTGGATCACGATGATGATTATTGTGCAGCTGGGATGTGTTTAACACCAGACAAGTGCAGATAATGCTCCTTTTGCTGACAGATTTCACCAGGGGTCACCACAAACCCGGCGTAGCTCAAGTCTGTATGACAGGATCCCCTTCCTGAGGGACATTTCTCACCAGCAGCGAGGGAAATGCCAGGGGATGCTGTCAGGGAAGGCAGGACAGGAACTAAATCTTGCTGAAGACATAAATCTTCTTCGTCCAGAGAACAAGGAAAAGCCCAGTCAGTCAAAACTGCACTGTGGGTTGTTTTTATAAATGGATTTCTGCTTTGGCTTCCTCTCCTGACATTCCTGGGATGGGTCCCCACCTCTCCTGCCCTCCCTGGAATGATGACAGCCCCTCCAGGACAGTTCACCTGCTGCTGCTGAAGCTTTACAACTCTCCACTGATATTTTTCCCAACTGGAAAATGCTTTCCCAAAGCTCTCTCTTTTTTTTCTAAAGTAGAAAACCATTAGGAACAGGTCTGGGATGGAAAATCACAGACTCACAAAATGGTTTGGGTTTGAAGGGACCCTAAAGCCCATCCCATTCCACCCCCTGCCACAGGCAGGGATGCTTCCACTATCCCAGGTTGCTCCAAGCCCCGTCCAACCTGGCCTTGGACACTTAAAATTCTGATTTTCTTTCTTTTTCATTCTGCTTTCCCTGTGCAATGAGCTGCAGGCCTTTGGACCAGCTCTGCTCCAAAGCCCTGTGGAGGTGGCACTTGGGGACAGGGGTCAGAGCTGGCCTTGCCAGTGCTGGGAAATGGTTGGACTCAATAATTGTAGAAACTTTTCCAACCTTCACTATTCTGTGATTTTTTGATGCATTTGGTACAACTCTGGGCCACTCTGGGCCCACTGAAGGCCTGTAATGCCTCCCATTAGTTTCAGGGTGGTGAAAAGTGAGGATTTGAGGTGACATCAGTGAGACAATGAAATGTAATCATTAAAATGCCCTTTTCCTGCCAGAGCTCTTCCAGCCACTGCTTTTCAGAAGAAAACCAGTAAAATTGGTTTTTTTGCAGTACCAGGTTCTGTCAGGAGCAGCATCTCCCAGGGCTGTGACAGTGAAAACAACAGCAAAAGCAAAATGAAAATAGTTCCTAAGTACTTCAGGATTTGGTTTAGGGTGTTAAGGGCTGGACTCAATCTTTGAGGGCTCCTCCAGCCTTAAAGATTCTCAGATTCTGCCTGGGAGAGCAAAACTGGTGTGAAAAACTTGGATTTCCGAGGGTTTAAAACACTTGCACCAACATTGTGTCTCCAACTGTTTCATTTGATTTACAGAGAGAAATCTTGGCCCTCCTGGCTGGGGGTTGAGTAAGAAACTCAATTTGGGGGTGCAGCTTCAAATGGGACAAGGGCAGAGCTGCCAGGAAAGAAGATTTGACGTTCTGAGGGCACTTTTGTCTCTGAGCTGAGGCAGGTGTGAGGCCTGAGGTGGCCACCCAAAGGCAGAGGCTAGACAAAAATAAGAGAATAAAAGCAGGTGTTTATTTGAGGGGCCTTCAAGGTACCCCCTGGGCAGGCCGAAGGCTCCACCCAAGATGGACCCTGGGTCACGAGTTCTTCACACCTTTATAAGTTTGGTTCATTTGCATATCAGGGTTAATTCTCCAATTATAACTTAAGTCAATCATGTCATTACCCCCAGTTTGCCCCTCCTCTTGAAAGGCTTTTTAGTTTACACATTTTGGGGCAATCTGGGTGTCCTTGGAGAGCAAACCTGGAGAGGTTTGTTGTGTCTGACCAGCAGGAGAGAACAGCAGCTGACAGGCCACAGGGAGCTCCAGAGTTACCCACAGGCAGTATTTTATATTTGAAAAATATAAAAGTTAAAACCTGAGGCATCAGGTGCTGCCCAGCAGGTCCCTGATTCCTGGAGCACGTGGAGCAAGGAGCCCACGAGACACAGACAAATGTGAAGCTCAGCACAGGAACAGCATCAAACCGATGAAATGGAAGCAAAATGAAGCAAACAGAACTAAAATAAACCTCAAAGCCACGCTTTGGGTGATTCCAAACTGCTGGGCTGCAGCTCATCCCTCAGGATGGGACATTTAGCATGGGAGGACTGCAGGATGTTGCCAGGTATAGATATTTTTTCTGAGGAAATAATGTAAAATTTTGACTGAAATAACGCATTTTTCTAATTGAGCTAAAGCAGCGTGGTCTTGTTTTCAGGATGAATTATTACATATGATAAAGAGCTCCTCTCTGAACCCTTCCTAATAAATAAATAACTGCCCTTGGGGAAAAAAAAAAAAAAAAGGATTGTTTTCATGCAGCTTGAGAAAGGCATTTTTATTGCTTATGGCTTTTTAAAGTGCTTTAGATCTTCCTTTAAATTTGCTCCCCGTGTTCCAGGAGCAAAGAGCCTTGTCAGGTTTGATGCTGCCCTGTAGGAGAAGGCCACAGAGAGAGATTTTCCCATTTTTTCTGGGCAATTTAAGAGCCAGTTTGAAGATTCCAGAGTGCTCTGGCACTTTTAACCAACCAAGGCACAGGATATTTAGGGCAAAATTGAAATAGAGCTGCAGTTCCTGGAAAGCACAGAGCATTGCACACTCTAAAAAGAAGAAGATGCTGAAAAGAAAAAGCACAAAGACAAGAATATAAAAAGTAGCAGCTCTCCCAGAGCTGTAAAAAAAAATCCCCAAAACCCTATTGATGGAAATAATGCACTTCACTCATCTTGTGTTTGTTGCTCCCCAAACTGCAGCTGTATTAATGAAAGAAATGCTATGGTTTTTGTAAGAAAAATCCCCAAAAACCCATTAATGCAAATAAACCACTTCACTCATCTTCAGTTTGATGCTCCCCAAATTGCAGCTGTAATAAATGAAAGCAACAATGTGATTTTTGTAAAAAAAAATCCCCAAAACCCTATTGATGGAAATACAGCACTTCACTCATTTTCTATTCGATGTTCCCCAAAATTGTAGCTGCAATAAATGAAAGCAACAATGTGATTTTTATTAAAAAAACCCCAAAACCCCATTGATGGAAATAAAACATTTCCCTCATCTCGTGTTTGATGCTCCCCAAAATTGTAGCTGTAATAAATGAAAGCAAAACTATGATTTTTGTTTTAGAAACCCCACCAAAAATCTATTAATGCAAATAAAACACTTCACTTGGCCTCTGTTTGATGCTCCCCAAATTGTAGTTGCAGTAAATGAAAGCAACAATGGGATTTCTGTAAAAAAACCCCCAAAACCTATTGATGAATAAACAACACTTAACACATCTTCTATTTGATGTTCCCCAAAATTGGAGCTGCAATAAATGAAAGCAACCATGTGATTTTGGTAAAAAAAAAAAAATCCCCAAAACCCCATTGATGGAAATGAAGCACTTCACTCGTCTTGTGTTTGTTGCTCCCCAAACTCAGCTGTATTAATGAAAGCAAAACTATGATTTTTGTAAAAAAAAGAAAAACCAAAAACCTATTAATGCAAATATACTTCACCTGTCTTCAGTTCGATGCTCCCCAAAATTGTGGCTGCAGTAAATGAAAGCAACCATGTGATTTTGGAAAAAAAAAATCCCCAAAACCCCATTGATGGAAATAAAACATTTCACTCATCTCATGTTTGATGCTCCCCAAAATTGTAGCTGTAAGAAATGAAAGCCACAGTGTGATTTTTGTAAAAAAAAACCCCAAAAACGTATTAATGCAAATGCACTTGACCCATCTTGTTTGATGCTCCTCAAATTGCAGCGGTATTAATGAAAGCAAAACTATGATTTTTGTTTAAAAAAATCCTCAAAAACCTATTAATGCAAATAAAACACTTCATCCATATTCTGTTTGATGCTCTCCAAATTGTAGCTGTAATAAATGAAAGCAACAATGTGATTTTTGTAAAAAAAAGAAACCCAAAACCTATTAATGCAAATACAACACTTTACTCATTTTCTATTCGATGTTCCCCAAAATTGTAGCTATAAGAAATGAAAGCAACAATGTGATTTTGTAAAAAAAAAAATCCCCAAAACCCCATTGATGGAAATAAAACATTTCCCTCATCTCGTGTTTGATGCTCCCCAAACTGCAGCTGTATTAATGAAAGCAAAACTATGATTTTTGTAAAAAAAAAACCCAAAAACCTATTAATGCAAATAAAACACTTCACCCATCTTCTGTTTGATGCTCCCCAAAATTGTAGCTATAAGAAATTAAAGCAACCATGTGATTTTGGAAAAAAAAATCCCCAAAACCCCATTGATGGAAATAAAACATTTCACTCATCTCGTGTTTGATGCTCCCCAAAATTGTAGCTGTAAGAAATGAAAACCACAATATGATTTTTATAAAAAAAACCCAAACCCCCAAACTCATTGATGCAAATACAACATTTCCTTCCTCTTGTTCCCTTTTTCCACTCCCTGCAAATCGCTGCTGGCTGAGGAAATCCGCACTGGCCATGGGCGAGGGAAGGCCCCGTTCTAGCCATGAAAAACAGAAATGTAGGGACTAAAAATCCTTGAAATGCCTTGGGGATAAGCAGTAGAGAGACCCCAGAGCTCGTTTTTATCCCTGACCATGGAAGGAGTGTTGGAAATGTGGGATTGATCACCCAGGAGGAGCTGGCGCAGCTCCATGAGCTCTGGGACAAGCAGGAAAGGTTTTGTAAGGTTCTGGTGTGTGGGGTTTTGGACGGTAGGGACAGACAGAGACAGGAGATCTCTGGAGCTGCTCTTAGAGCATGAGATTTATTGATGAGGGTGTGGGTGTGAGGGACCTGCTGGGAGCTGCCAGACACAGCTCGAAGCAGGGCAGAGAAATAAAGGTAAAGAAGCAGTGAAGAGATGCAGGGGTGCAGAAGTGGTGTAGAAAGAAAAGGAGCAAGGGCAAGAGAATAAAGAGAGCAAGAGAGCAAGGGCAAGAGAGAGCGAGTTCCTGTTTGCAGCACAATAAATCATCCTTTGTGCTGAATATTCTAATTTCCATTAACCAATCTAGAACAAGCTACGAATCTTATAACACTTACATACAGCCTATAGGAATCATTGCATTTCCATATGGGGTTACATTTTAAACTCTAAAAGCTCCGTTTTGGACCCTCTGCCAGGCTGGCAGGGTCTGCTCTGACCCTTGGACCTTTCTACAAGCAGAGGGCATTGTTTAATCAAAGGGGATTATCTTCAGCCAGCCACACCATTGTTTTCCAGTTGTTCAGTAACTGGGGTTGGGTAACTCAAAGCTTGTCTTCATTTCAGTCTCGTTTATAGTTTCCACATTCTCAGCATCTTTTGCCAGGCAGTGACATCTCTGAGACTTTCCTAGTTCCTGTTCCCCAAAAGGTTTTCCCAGGACGTTTTCCTGCTGCGTCCCCTCGCTCCAGGGATGCCCCAGGAGATCCCACAGCAGGGCATGGGGAGCTTTTGTCTCATCCAGAACGGGGCTCCCGAAGGGCAGCAGAGTCCATCCCATGCTCCAGCAGCTCCGTTGTTGGAACCCAAGGCACGTCTCTGGCTGCCCTGGGAGCTCAGGGCACACCTCTGGCTGCCCTGGGGGCTCAGCAGCCCCAGCAAGGGGGTCCCAGACCCTGGCAAGGAGCCCAGAATGGCACCGGCTTTGACCTCAGCCCATGGGAAAAGTTACCAACACTGCCAGAATCATTGCAAGCCACCAGAGTGTGAAAATGAGCAGTGGTTTAGTGTTTTACAAGGTAGAAAAGTAGATTTTAGGGTTTTTAATATGAGGATGAAGGGTCTAAGATGGAGGATTTTGGGCGTTGCCCTGTTCTTCCTCTTCTTCTCCTTCTCCTCCATCTTCTCTGGTGGTGGTGGCACAAAATGATTGGTAGAATGAAAAAGAGGTAGAAATTCCGTGTCTAGAACAGGTGCAAATGAATTGGTACAGAACAGTAACTAATAAATGCGTTGTGAAGAATGGTTGGATGATGGAAAGGGCACAGAAAGGCCGGGACAGCCCAGGGCTGGGCAGTGCCCGCTCGGACTCGGCTGCATCAGATGTGCGGCCGGAGCTGAGAGCTGGCAGAGAGAAGGAGAAATCAACAACCTGAAACAACAGCTGCAGCCGTTTCTCATCTGCTGGGGCTCGAGGTAAAGCTCCCCAGAGGTGAAGATAAAGAACCTGCATTTGTGTGGAGTACCCAACTCCCCCACTCCGTGGCTGCAGAAGGGCAGGAAAACTCAGCCGAAGCCAAAATCCCACCAAAATCCAGGTGAAGCCACTTTGGGTTCAAGGAACTGAGCACAAAAAGTGCCCCTGGGAGATCCAAGTGTGGCTTTCTGGAGAGAAGGGTCAAAGTGAGAACATCTCTTGAGTTGTTTTACTGAGCTCTTTGGTACGATCCCAACACAGGCCTTGAAATGACCTCTGCACTGCCACTGCAAGGGCCTTTTAGGAGAAAACCTAAAATTCTTTAAATTGAAATTTTATCTGTCTGCCCTTCAGCAAAGACTGATGGAAACACTGATTTCACACTGATTTCACACTGATTTCAGGTTATATGAGCTAAATTATGCCACTGAAAGGACCTTTTAGGATAAAAACTAAATTGTTTTAAATGAATTTTTTTTAAAATCTGCCCTTCAGTTACCACTGCTGGAAACACTGATTTCAGATTATATGAGCTACAAATATGCCACTGAAAGTTCCTTTTAGGATAAAGACTAAATTGTTTTAAATGAATTTTTTTTAAATAAAAATTTGTCTCATCTGCCCTTCAGTAACCACTGATTTCACACTGATTTCAGATTATATGAGCTACAAATGCCACTGAAAGTTCCTTATAGGATAAAAATTAAATTGTTTTAAATGAATTTTTTTAAAATAAAAATTTGCCTCATCTGCCCTTCAGTTACCACTGATGGAAACACTGATATCAGATTATATGAGCTACAAATATGGCTCTGAAAGGACCTTTTAGGATAAAAACTAAATTGTTTTAAATGCATTTTTTTTTAAATAAAAATTTGCTCATCTGCCCTTCAGTTACCACTGATGGAAACACTGATTTCAGATTATATGAGCTACAAATATGCCACTGAAAGGACCTTTTAGGATAAAGACTAAATTGTTTTAAATGCAATTTTTTTAAAATAAAAATTTGCCTCATCTGCCCTTCAGTTACTACTGGTGGAAACACTGATTTCAGGTTATATGAGCTACAAATATGCCTCTGAAAGTACCTTTTAAATTGTTTTAAATGGATTTTTTTTTAAATAAAAATTTTCTCATCTGCCCTTCAGTAACCACTGATGGAAACACTGGGTTCAGATGACACAATCCAAAAATGTGCTATTGGAAGGACCTTTCAGGATAAAACCTAATATTTTTTTAAATGAAAAATGTTCTTTGTTTGTCCTTCAGTAACCACCGATGGAAACTCTGGCTGCAGCCCTTCCATTTGGGTGGGGTTTTACACTCATGCAAATAATAATACATAAATACAGTAGAATAAATATACTGATATCATTTACTACATCCACTATCTCAACTCCCTCAGCCTGATATTGCAGCCCCCAAAATTCTCCTTCCAGCACCTGATCTCACTCCAGGGAATTCCAGTAACTTTTGCAAACGGTGCTTCAGATATTCCCGAGTTTTCTTGGCAGATACAACACCAGAAGCAGCTCTGCTGGTGTTATCCAGGTCCAACGCTTATAAAGACAAAAACCCAGCATCATCAATGAAGAATTTGGGTGGTGAGGGGGTGGAAAGAATCATTTTCATAGCGCATTTACATTGGGAATTAAAAATTCCAGCCATTCTTGGCTCGAGCTGGGATTTTTTTCCCCTCCCTGTGCGTCTGAAGAATTAAGAAGTGTTCTTACAAGCAGTGGGGATAAAAACACATCCAGTGCAGATGCTGAAAGGCAGCGTATCAGTGAACTGAGAAGTGATTATGTTGTACCCCTGGGCAATGAGGCTGTCATCAAATTTCCAAACAAGATGTGAGAATCTAGGACAGTTCTCTTGTTGGGTCACAGCGTTTGCTTGGCAGCTCCCCTCCCGATTTTCCAGTTAGGAACAAAATCCCGACATTTCCAGGATCAAATCCTCCCCTGGCAGGGAAGAGAGGCACAAAAGGCTGCTTTGGGGAGGGGAGGGGAGGCTGTGACAGCAGAATGGGTCAGGCACAGGGCAAACCCAGCCAGAAGTGAATCAATGAAAGGAGGGAAGATGAGAACTCGTGGCTTTTGCTGCAGCCCAGACCTCAGCTAAGGACTCGTTCTACAGCAGCTGCAGTTATTACTTGTTATAAAACAGCTGAAATTATTCCTTGCCGTAAAACATCACAAGTTTTGCCTCTGCTGCCCACCCAGACCCCATGGATGTAGGTACTGATCCACAAAGTCATTTTGGATACACAGGGAGGGTCCTCCAGAAGGAAATTTTAAAGACCTGTTGCTGAACCATCCCCTGGAGAAACCCATTCTGCTCCTTTCCTGCTCTTCCCTATTTTTAATTTTTGGCAAAATAAATAAATAAATAAATTGTTTCAAAAAGCCAAACAACAAAGGACCCAAAGAAAAGAACAATACTTGCAAAGGCCTTCATCAGGTTTTACTGGCAAAGACAAAATTCTGAGGTCACCTCTGCGACTGGGACTTGTTTTTCTGCCCAGCACAGAGCAGAGCTGCCTGTAGTTCTCCAGCAGGGACAGAATTCCATATTTCCAGGCTTTACAGGTTCCAAGAGGAGTGAAATGGCAGTAAACCCACAGAAACCAGCTCTATGAATAATTAAATTGTCTCCCTGATGTGCTCAAGAAGGACGGTTGCCACTAAGTGCCACAGCCGTGGCCAAGTGCAATAAAATGGGTTTATGCAACATTTTGAGGCAGCCACCCCCCGCCAAACCTCTGCTGAGCACAAGGAACATCCACAGTCAGCAGAAATGGAGCTGAGCCTATGGGAGAGGGTCATTTCCAAAGGTAATTGATGCCTTTTTAGCCCAGAACTGTCAAAGTGTGTTGAGAAAAACGGGGCCTGACAAGGCCGTGGCTGAAGGAGGAAGGGGAGGATTGATCTGTGAGTGCTGGCGCGGGGTTGGTGCTGCACTTTTGGCAGCACTGTACCAAACAAATATTTCCCTAAATAAAGGAAAATGGTCGGATGCTGAGAACGAACCCCAAAATATTCACACCCCAAAGTCTTCCCCTGAATGGCTGAATCCCATTTCTCTCACCAGTGCCTGGTAAGAGGGGTGTGTTGGGAAGTGAGGTCACCGAGGATGATAAAATAAACCCATTTAGGTGAGAAAGCACTGAAATCTGCCTCCCCTGGGTGCTCCTGCAGTGCCAACCCCTCTGTGCTGCAGAGGGGCTGGTGGGGAGCTCTGCAGGGAGATTCAGGGCCTGATGGGACTCCAAGCCTTGATTCAGCTGGAAAGAGACAGGGAAAGTCCTGGAAAGCCATGGGAACAGGAGATCCATGGAGGGCAAGGAGCAGGATGTGAAGCTGTAGAGAACGGAGGTGTCATCTTTAGTTATCCACCCAGTAACTCAGGATGTTCTCCTTCCCTGCGTGCTCCTGCCCAAATTCAGGGATTTTGGGGGAGCATGGGATGAATTAGGGAGAGAACGTGCTTTTCAAAGGGCTGAATGTCCCACAGCTTTATGTGTGGCCCTTCCTCTAAATCCTTCCCACTTGGGAACCGGACAACAAAGGTTTAAAAGCCCCTTGTAGGGTTTATAAACAAACCCAACCCAAACCTGCATTAAAACCCAGCTGCAGGAATTGTAAAATACTCGATTCAGGAGGCCGAGCTCTTGCCATGCACATCCAGGGGGATTTTGCTGCATCCAGCTCGTTTCAGGGAGGTTTGAGGAGCAGGGTTATGTAAGGCACAGAACAGGGTGATGTAAAAGGGAGCAGGATGAAGCTGGAAGATCACTGAGGTGTTTCCCAGAGGACTGAGGTGGCACTATTTATACACACTTAGATATTTTTGGCAGTTCAGAAGACATGCACAGCTCTGCCATGATCAAAATCCGAACATCTCTGTTTGTTTCTTTTTTTGGGCTGGTTTAGATAAAGCAAAACCCACCAAAGCCAGCAAGTCCCACAGAACCTAGAGCACATAACACAAGGCTCAGCTGCCAATACCAATTTCAGGGCACCTTTAAAAGGTCAGCTCCCATTTCCCTTTTAGATGTGAGACTGAGCAGAAGGAAGAAATTAAACTGCTGGTTTTTATGGGAGTATTACGTAGAAAATGTTGACCTCAAACACATTCACATTTCCCTTCCCCATTCAGAATATCCCAATATCCCATCCAGCCCTGCCCTCTGGCAGTGGAAGCCATTCCCTGTGTCCTGTCCCTCCATCCCTTGTCCCCAGTCCCTCTCCAGCTCTCCTGGAGCCCCTTTAGGCCCTGCAAGGGGCTCTGAGGTGTCCAGAGGTGAGGAAATTGGGATGCATTTTTCAGCTCTTTCTGCTACCCTCTTTTCCAGCTTTTCCCTCCCAATTCCCCCTTTGTCCATGGTTCCCAGCTCCAGGACTCAGGGAGCTGCCAGACACCCACCTGATCCCTCAGCAAACACAACAGGAGCTCGTGCTTTTGTCTCCCCACCAGCTCTGCTCTTGCCTGAAGGTGCCTTCCCCTGCTCCATTTTTGTTTCGAGGGAGAAGAGAAATGCAAGCCCCACTCGTTTCACAGCTCAGCTGCAGGTGAATTATCTGGGAAAATGGGGCAGCACTGGGCTTCCCTCCTTTTCTTTTCTCTTGGAGTGAAAACCAAATGTAATGAGCTTGCTGATTTCTGATTGCCAGCAGGATGGAGCACAGGGATCATCTGATACGTGCACAAATTCCTGGCTGGATCACAAAGCCCCTTCCGTGAGGTCTGAGCTTCCCCCTGAACCTCTGCTCTCCAACTGCACCAACTTCTGACAGGAAAAATTTTTCCTCCAGCCCCACATCTCCATCAGGAGAGTCCCCCTGGCTTCTGGGGCGTGTCCAGGCTGGGAGGTGCCATTCCCAAACTGGATGAAGGGTCCAGGCTGTGAGCTCAGGGGGCCATGGGGACGAGGGGTGGCACAGCACAGCTGCAGGGCAGTGCCAGGCATAGGTAGCTCCTGCCTTGGAATTCCAAACATGGAATGGTTTGGATGGGAAGGGACATTCAAGGTCATCCCATTCCACCCCTGCCATGGCAGGGACACCTCCCACTGTCCCAGGCTGCTCCAAGCCCCAGTGTCCAGCCTGGCCTTGGGCACTGCCAGGGATCCAGGGGCAGCCACAGCTGCTCTGGGCACCCTGTGCCAGGGCCTGTCCACCCTCACAGGGAACAATTCCTGCCCAATATCCCATCTAAATCTCCCCTCCTTCAGCTTAAAGCCCCTTTTCCTGTTGGAGACCATCCCCATGCTGTGGCCCATAGGACACCAGGGCTGGGTGAAAGCTGCTCACCCTCATTTTCATGAACCACACGTTCCTGCTGCCCCCTTTAAGAATATTTCCCCTATGAAATAACAGAAACCACGGAGGGAAAGGCAGGAGAAAGAGGAGGGAACAAAAAGCACATCCTAAATGCAGCTGTCGGTGTGTGCAGAGCAGAGGGAGCCGGGCTCCTGCTCCCAGCCGGCCTTTGAGGTCACTGGTCACTTCCAATTAGCTCATGGCACCAGTTAATGCTCCCTGGCAGCAGGAACAAGGAGCTCTGCAGAGAACAGAGCTCCTTGCTGAGGCTTTGGGGTTGTTTTTAGTGGTTCTACAATGGCCTGCAGGAAAGGGAGGTGGCTCTGCTGAACTCGGGTAACTCCATGTTAGGCAATGCTGGCACAGAGCCTGGCCCAGAGCAGCTCCCTCCCACCAGGGATGTGCCAGGGACAGGTGCCCACCCCGGGATCAGCCTGTGCCCACGGGCACGGAGCTGGCACTTGGCCTGCAGCTGCTCTGGGACACCGAGTGCATGGGGGAGAAAACCATGGAATCACAGAATCCCAGAATGATTTGGGTTGGAGGGACCTTAAAGCCCACCCAGTGCCACCCCAGCCATGGCAGGGACACCTCCCACTGTCCCAGGCTGCTCCAAGCCCCAGTGTCCAGCCTGGCCTTGGGCACTGCCAGGGATCCAGGGGCAGCCACAGCTGCTCTGGGCACCCTGTGCCAGGGCCTGCCCACCCTCCCAGGGAACAATTCCTGCCCAAAATCCCATCTAAATCTCCCCACTTTCAGCTTAAAGCCATTCCCTGTGTCCTGTCCCTCCATCCCTTGTCCCCAGTCCCTCTCCAGCTCTCCTGGAGCCCCTTTAGGCCCTGGCAGGGCTCTGAGCTCTCCCTGGAGCCTTCTCCTCTCCAGCTGAGCACCCCCAGCTCTCCCACTGAACAGCAGCTCCAGCCCTGTTCTTGCCATCAATCCAACCACAACTTCCCATTTTCCAGCTCTGAAAGAAACCAGGCCTAACCTAAGTCATGATTTCTGCTCCTGACCTTACACAAACACACTTACAAAAATCTCACACCAGAGAAAAGGAATTCCCTTTTTCAAAGTCACTTTTCTGCCACCGAGTCCAGAGCCCATGGAGCAGCTGAGACCAGACCAAGCACTGATTTCTCTCCACGTCCTTCTGAGGGGAGCTTCAGAGGAGCTCTGTCTCTCCCCAAGGGTTTTTGTGTTTGGACATGCACTTATATTCCCAACACTCCACATGGAAGGATAATCCAACACAAAAGCAAGATGTAACCTCCCACAGATCTCTGCCCACCTCCACAGGGACCACAAAGTCAGGAAAGACACAAACTTCTTTAAAAATCCCATTATTTCCATTTTTTTTTTCTTGTATTCTTTCCCTCTGAGGAGCAACTCAACAATAATGGGCTGCTTGGAAAAAAGCAACAACAAAGCTATTTACTGACTGTACACAGTAATAAACTCACGGAAGGAAGTTTATAGCCAGTAAACTGAATATTATTGACCACCAGATCTCAATAAAATGTTAAAATATCTCAGGACAGGCCTCCTGTAACACCAGTAGTGCCTCATCTTTTGAAAGAAGGCATTTTACTTTTAATTTTTTTAATTTATGGTTGATTTCTTTCGATTTTTTTCTTGGTGAGCTGTTGAGCTCATGCAATTAAACACGGGCAAACACATCTCATTTCCAGAGAAACAATAATTACAGCCGAACCCAACTTCCTGCTCTCTGCAGGGCCTTCTCCTCTTGCTGCAAGAACACACTCCCCAAACCAGTGTTCATCCTGTTAAATGGGATGTTAATAAGTGGTTTAAGCTGCATAATTCATGCTGAGCTAAGAAATGTTTTGCCCAGACTGGAGCTGCTGGGATTGTTTTACCTCTCTGACCGTTCTGTGTCTGGTGATCCCACACGGAATGTGTCCCACTGCTCTGGAACGCTGCCTGGGTCCCTCTTTCCTGCTAAAGAATTCTTTTTGTACTCCAGAAAGGTTCTCTAGTTGGTTTTCTGGGTTTTCCACCAGCAGTGCAGTGATCCAGCATCGCTCGTAGGAATTACAGAGAAAGAAAACTCATTTTAAATCGGGATTGCGGCACTGAGGAAACGCAAGCACAGCCACAGGAGAATGAAATGAAATTGGGAAGAGCAGCCAGCAACAGGAGAAGGCACCAAAAATGCCTTGAGAGGAACCACAGTCACATCTGGGCTTGGTTTTGCTTTCTTCTTGTAAGGACTCCCTCAGATGTTGATGGTAAATATCTTTGCTTTATCTCTCTCCTCTCTTTTCTAGTTCTTTCTTCTCTCTACCTCACATTTACTGTTAAATAAAACCAGAACAATTGACTCCAGCCCATGGTCTCCTGTGCACCTTAATTTGGGCAGAGGAATCTCTCAATATTGGCATCTTAACACCATCCCAAGGGGGTCAGGATGTGTCCCCAGCACTGCAGCCCACAGCCACCTTCCTTAGCTGGGAAATGAAATAAAAATTATTCAATTCAGCCACGTCCCACTGAAGTGCTGGAATACAATGCCACACACACTGGAAATAAATAAAAGTGTCATTCAATAGAGAGACACAATTTACAGTAATTATTCATGTCTGCAGAATACATATGAAAAAAAACCCAAGGGAAATTAAAAATCCTATAAATAGGCTCACTGGAGAGCAGCTGGAGAGACCCCATACAATAACCAAGTGTTTGTACTGATCCCCACGTTTCTGCAGCCCCAAGAAGAGGGCAATTGCAAGCCTGAAATTCAGTTTGGAGCTATGGAAAGCACAAAAGGAGAACGAGAGGAAATTGAAATGTCAGCGCAGCCGGACCTCACGCTCCCCATTACTGCTAAAAACTGAGCACAGGGGAAAAGCCTGAATTTCAGTGCTCACCATCACAGGTTTTCCATGGGGGAATCTCCACACATGCTCCAGTTTATTGATTTATCCTGATGCCTTAAGAGGCCTCCCAGAAACAGAGACTAGACACAAGTGAGGGAATAAATGTAGATATTTATTTGAAAGGCCTTCAAGGTACCCCTGGGGGAGCCAGAGGCTGCTGCCAAGATGGGCCCCAAGATGGACCCCAGGTCACGAGTTCTTCACACCTTTATAGGTTTGGTTCATTTACATACCACAGTTAATTCTCCAGTTAAAGCCCCAGTTTAATGATGTAATTTTAATGTTTAATGATGTAATTCCCCTCAGCTTGCTCCCCCCTTTAGAGGCTTTGGGTTACACACTTTGGGCCTAGAAGAGCCTGGCTGTCCTTGAAGGCAAAGCCTGGAGAGGCTTTGTTGTGTCTGCCCAGCACGAGAGAGCAGAAATTCCAGGCTACAAGGAACTGCAGAGTTACACTCTAAGCAGTACAGAAATTGTAAAATAGAAAAGTTAAAACCTAAGGCATCACTCCCAGGGCAAGGTGTGGATGCAAAGTGGAAAAGCTTTCCCTGGTTTGTGCAGGGGATGCAGCCACTGCCTGGCCTCACCCCACATCAAACTTCTGGCACGGGAAGGTCCCCAAAAAGGCCACAAGAATTGACAGGGAAGATGTTTAACATGAAGCAAGAAGGTGGAGACCTCAACCAGTCAGTGAGAGATGTATCACATTAAAAATGTGTGTTTGATGCGTGTGCATGAATACACAGCTGGACCTGCACTCGCATGAATCTCTGTTCATAAATCATAAATAAATACATTTCCACTGCAAACTATTCATCCTTTTCCTCTGTAAAGTCACACAGAACTACAGCCAAGGTAAAGAAAAATGCCTATGTTAAGACAAAACTGAATTGAAAAACATTTTTACCCTCAGAATTTGTGGTACCATGGGAGACATCTCAGTAATCATAAATGTCAATTACAGGAACCAGCTTAAGGAGTGACCTTTCTGTTGAGCTTCCCAGTGAAAATAAATGTGATTAAAAAGCAAACAACCCCTGCCCAACAAACCTTGGGTGGTTTTGTGTGGGACTCATCTGTGCACCTGTAAAATCCCCCCTCACTCCCATGCTGAGACTCAGGGAAATGGAATTAAGGGCTCCTCCTTTTGATCCTGGCACTGTGAGGTAACTTTCACTAAGTGAATTCAAGCTGCTTTTCAAGAAGTGACAATTAAAATCCCAGTTTTCCCCACTGCCCAGGAACTTGACACCTCTGAATTGCTTCTTTCAGGGAGCTTTGTGTCACAAAGCCCTGTGGAGCTGCTCTCAGGTCTGAGCAGAGGGACAGCACCTGGGGGAGGTTAATCCCTGACTTGTCCCAAATGGTGAAAACCTGGCCCCTGTGGATCCTTGGCCAAGGTCTGCTAGGGAAGAGACAGCTGGGTCACCTGTGCAAGCAGAAATATTGATTTGAATGGAGTCTGAGTGGGGCCTTTGGGCGTGGAGGCAGCAGGAGGATGAATAAACCAGGTGATCCCAATGGCACCTTCTCCACACGCAGCTCAGGCCAGGGGGTGGGGAAAGCAAAAGACTCCCTGGAGCCATTTAGGGATGAATTCCCACAGAAATGGGGCAGATGGAGGAGCCAGGAGATCCCACCACTGGATAAAGTCACATCAGCTCCTTGTTCTGTATTGTTTCATAACGAGCCCTTCTGCATGAGCTCAGCTGTGCCACAAACAACGTGACAAGGAATTCCCATGGCACTGGGATGCTCTGACTCCCGGCTGGAGTGTGAGGAGGGCAAACCATGGGAAAAAACAGCTTTCCTGGGATTGTTCACTGCCTGTAATGATGCCTTCTCCAGCCACCTAGAAACAGAGACTAGACAAGAGGAAGGGAATAAAGGTAGGTGTTTATTTGAAGGGACTTCAAGGTACACCCTGGGGGAGCCAGAGGCTGCCTCCAAAAATGGACCCCAAGATGGACCCCAGGTCACGAGTTCTTCACACCTTTATAGGTTTGGTTCATTTGCATACCACGGTTAATTCTCCAATTAAAGCCTCAGTTTAATGATGTAATTCCCCTCAGCTTGCTCCCCCCTCAGAGGCTTTGGGTTACACATTTTGTGCCTAGCAGAGCCTGGCTGTCCTTGAAGGCAAAGCCTGGAGAGGCTTTGTTGTGTCTGCCCAGCACGAGAGAGCAGAAATTCCAGGCTACAAGGAACTGCAGAGTTACACTCTAAGCTGTACAGAAATTGTAAAATAGAAAAGTTAAAACCTAAGGCATCAGTAAGGAATTAGCTTTGCTGAAATGTGTTTTTACCACACTTCGAGGAGGGCACTGATCCATTCTGCCTGGGTTCTAGGCGAGTCCTAGCCTAGGAGCTGTTAGACTGTAAAAGCGGTGACAATTCGGGTCTGAAAGCCTGATTTTCAATTCCCAGGCTCTGCTTGCATATTTGTAAAACACACACACAGATGGGATTTGGAGTTTGTACTGTGAGAGCAGTTTGGAAGTGCAGCTCTTGTTTGAGGAGTCTCGCAGGGCCGAATTATAACACTCACATGAGCACAGGAATTTGCTAAGGACGTGTGAAAACAAACACATTATCAGAAATACAATTTACAGGCATCCACTGAAAGGTCGATGGGCAAGCTCTTCCCATCCTTTAGGAAGCAAATGGAACAGAAACGAGGAAAACTCACCAGCATCCCAGCACGAGCTCCCTGGCAGCAGCAAGAGCAGCCTCCAAAGTAATTCTCAATTAAAGAAAAGACTTATGGAATTAAAGTTGTAATGCATTATTAATTGACTACAGATATCTGATTGACTGCAGCCAAAAAGCCTTCCCTGCCTGCTCCTCTTGAGCAGAGAAGAGATTATATTAACAAAACAAAGAGGGACTTGCAGGATGAGATCCAGCAGTAAATTCTGAGGCACTCCGGGAGCTGATTTTACGGCAAGGAAAAGTGTGTTTGTTTGATCCAAAGTGACACCATGGTTTAAGGCAGAAATATGAGAATATATAATTGACCACTGGAGCCACTTTTTATGAGAAGGGCAATTTTTCTGCCTTTGTAACAGCAGTGTTGTTTTACTGCTGTGTAAAGTCACTTCTGCTTGGAACTTGCATCGTGTAGCGGGTACCTGAGGTGGAAAATACGACATAAAACTCATCTGTTTTCTGAAGCTTTCACTTAGAGATACCCAAGCCATCATCGTGGGCATGGACAGCACACAGGGATGGGTGTCCTTAGTGCTGATTTGTGTTTTAGCTCCAACCTGCAGGGACAACCACAACAGCACAAGAAAATATTTCTGTTTTCTCATGAGCTCCCCACCAAACTCTCCTGGAAAAAAGGAAGTGTACACACAGCCCTCTGCAGAATGCAGTAGTTCCCAAAATTCTGCAGTAAGGATCAAAAATACCCAGGGAATGTATTCCATTTTCTTAGACAAGGTTTTAAAATAATAGTTTATTTTTTTGAGTCAGTGGTATATTTAAAAACAATCTACTGTAAGAGTAAAAAGATTGTAGATAATAAAAAACCCCAAAAGCGTGATGACAATAAAAAAACACAAGAGTATAAAGTTAGTTTCCTTCCTCCCTCCCAAAACCCCATCCCATCAGTCTGATTCTTCTCAGAGCTCAATACCTGGAAAAAAAAATGCTTTTTGCTTTTTTCTTTACACTTTCAGCAATTAGGAAATTAAGAATACGTGAAGCATTCTTTGCAGGCACATTAATTCATTATTACATGTAAAGCAGGCACCATAAAAATTAAAACATTCTAAAAACCATCATATATACAAACACTGTACAGAATGATGGCACAAGGACAAAGTGATTCCGTTCAGTTCATCCTAATCCAACATGAAATATTACACAAGAAAGAAAGGAAAAAGCTCTTCCCGTTCCTGTACTCAACATTTAGGTTCAGAATGACCAGGAGTCTCCTCCCTGCCTGCTCTTCCCTCTCCCATACCCTTGTGCCATTGGCAGCTCCAAGGCTTCCTTGTTTTCCCCCTCATGGACACCCAGGAGATCCAACAGGATGGAAATGGTGATGGCTGATCACCAAGGACTGATTTTACAAAGCCCATTAATCCCAGATTATCCTGAGCTGGGAGGGACCCACAGGGATCATCCATTCCTGCTCCTGGCCCTGCACAGACACCCCAAAATCCCACCCTGGGCATCCCTGGCAGCGCTGCCCAAACGCTCCTGGAGCTCTGGCAGCCTTGGGGCCGTGCCCATTCCCTGGGGAGCCTGGGCAGTGCCCAGCACTCTCTGGGGGAAGAACCTTTCCTGATATCCAACCTAAACCTCCCTGACACAGCTCCAGCCACTCCCTGGGTCCTGTCCCTGATTATGACAATGAAGATTTCAGTTCCTGCCCCTGCTCTCCTCTCAGAGGATGCTGATGACCCAACCTCAGTCTCCTCTCCTCCAGCTGAACATCCCAAGTGCCCTCAGCTGCTCCTCACTCAGCTTCTCCTCAAGGCCCTTCCCCACCCTCGTGGCCTCCTTGGGACACCCTCTAACAGTTTAATGTTTTATTTATACTGTGGCCAGTGCCAGCCTGGTGTCACTCTGCTCACTGCCACCCTTTGTGCCCAACCCTGGGCCAGCTGCTCACCCACCCCTGATGTGTTTCTCCAGCTGTAGGATGGACATTCTGTCCAGAAGGATCCTGTGGGAGGCAATACCCAAAGCTTTGAAGTCCAAAAAGATTCCATCTCGTGGCTTTCCTGACCAGCTGGGTTACCCTGCTGTGGAAGGAGATCAGGTCCCACAAGCAGGACTGTCCCCTCATGGAACTGATGACTGCACTGCTCTCCAGGTGTTTTCCAGCACCTCCCAGAAGAACCTTTTCCATGATTTTACTGGGCTTGTAGTTTCCAGGGTCCTCCTTCTTGTCCCTTTTGAGAATCAGGACAACATTCTCCAACCTCCAGTCAGCTGGGACCACTGGGGATTCCCAAGACTGCTCAAAAATCATCAAGAGGGGTTTTGTGATGACATCAGCAGCTCTTGGAGGATTCTTGGATAAATCCCAGCAGGGCCCATAGATTTGCAGGGATCCAGCTGGGGCTGCAGATCCTGCAGTTTCAGGCTGACTGGGAGCTGCCCATTGTCACAGTCGTGGTCCTGCAGCTCAGGGCACTGGGACCCTCCTGGTCTGTGACCCATGTTGAAGGCAGAGCCAAAGGATGTGTTAAACCCCTCTGCCTTGTCCCTGCCCCTGTTTGTGAGGTGCCCATCCCACCCTGAAATGGGCTGATGTTATTTTTACCCTGCCTTTTGCCATTAATATATTTGAAAAAGCTTTTTTTTTGGTCCCTCCCCACAGTCCTGGCAGCTCCAACCCCAGCTGAGCCCTGACCACATGAATTTTCTCCCTACAGTGGGGAGCAGCATCTCTGTGCTGTTCCCATGTCCCCTGACCTTGCTTCCACTGGCACACACCTTCCTTTTCCACCAGATATCCAAGAGAAGCCAACCTGCTGGAACCCTGTTCAGCCAAGCCAGCTCTGCCTTGCCAACATTTGGGAATTGCTGCTCCCTGCCCTAAGGAGGTGATGGTTAAAAAGGGACCAGCACTGATGGACCCCAGCACCTGCAAAAACATTTTCCCAGGGGACCTTACAAATTCCCTGAGCAGCCTCATGGGCAGAGAGGAGGTTTTGCTGGCACTTTCCCTCCTCTCACCAGAGATTTTAAACTCGATGGCTCTGTGGTCACTGAGGCCAAAACAGCCCCAAATCCCCACTTTGCTCATTGCAATCAGGTTATTTGTAACAGACCAATTTCACAAATCAGTGGTGTCTGATTTTTAACCCTGGGCTAAAATCCCTGTTATTCAGGGAAATCCTACAGCAGCTTCACCTCACTGGGAAACCTCCTCTGGCCCTGAATTCCATGTGAATATTGTCATTGATTCCTATATACACTGAGATTAGATACAAAAACTCTGCTCATTTGAAACTCCAGAGGTACCCAAAATCTTTAGGTACGAAATTTCCAGCTCTCATTTTAATCTCCACGTTCAGCTCTGTGCCTGGAGTTCTCCAGAAGCAGGGAGAAGGTTTAGGAAGAGGGTTCTGTCAGTTGATGGAGTTCCCAGTCTCAAGTAGAAATCCAGATTTCTTTCAAGTTATGGGAGGGAACAACCCCAAAACGAGGGGGACGTAGTGTTGGGTCCGACACGTGGCTAGAGATGGATTTCTTACCGAGTTAGAGTCATTGCACTAAATGTTAGATACTGCACACCTGAATGAGGTAAACATTACAGACCATAAAATACTTAGGGAAATGAATTGTTACAGCTTTATCTTTGGAATAAAATCCTCTTCCTTCTTCACTGGACAATCCCAGAGTCAACAGACGTTTGCTTCCGCGTCGTCTTGGGAGGCGGCGGCGGCGGGGTCTTGCTGGGCAGTGGGGGAGGCAGGTGCTGCAAGAAACCAATTTGGGTTGATCGTGTTAGGAATGAATGGAATTCTGGAACTTTTTCTGGTCATCTCTAAGTGTAAGAGGCAGCAGGCAAGTCTGGAGCCCTCTCACAAAAACCTCTCCCTGCAGAATTCGCTGTGAACTCCAAACGCTCTCAGCCATTACTTTTAAATATAACTTTTACTTTTGACCATGAAAAAAAAAAAATCTCTCAAAGGTTCAGGATTAATTAGCTCAATATTTCAGGAAAAATCTTTTGAAAGCGCTGGAGAAGTTTATAATTCCCCACTTTATATCATGATAGGATATTGATTTCTTGGTCTGTATCGATTGCCCTCAGCCTCTAGGCACTCAGAGCTTAAAAACCAAGCTGAGGCAATGGCTTCATTGCTTTTCCACTGTTTTGGATTTTGCACAGAACAGAAACATCAAAAAAAAAACCAAACCAAAGAAGAAACAATTTAAAACTAGTTAGGGAGAAAAGTAACTTGCAATTTACTATTACACACACAGTTATAATTAAAATATTCCAAACCGAAATGCAGAATGTTCAAATATTCGTATTTTAAATCACTTTACGTATCTCACAACAGAAGAGCATCCCCAGTTACAATCACCAGCTAATTGGACAAATTAAAAAAGCCATTATGGAAATTAAGACCTTTTTTCATAATATTCAAACACGTAGATGATAAAATCTGTTGCAGGAAGAGCTGGAGAACAGCACAGTTCTCAGGAGGGTTTCCCAGTGCCTTGGCTGGGCACAGGTTTCCCAGAGGCTGTGCTGTAAGGTTCTGGTGTGTGGGGTTTTGGATGGTCAGGACAAAGGGAGACAGGAGATCTCTGGAGCTGCTCTTAGAGCATGAGATTTATTGATGAGGATGTGGGTGTGAGGGACCTGCTGGGAGCTGCCAGACACAGCTCGAAGCAGGGCAGAGAAATAAGGGTAAAGGAGCAGTGAAGAGATGCAGGGGTGCAGAAGTGGTGTAGGAAGAAAAGGAGCAAGAGAGCAGGGGCAAGAGAGCGAGTTTCCATTTGCAGCACAATAAATCATCTTTTGTGCTGAATATTCTAATTTCCATTAACCAATCTAGAACAAGCTACGAATCTTATAACACTTACATACAGGCTATAGGAATCATTGCATTTCCATATGGGGTTACATTTTAAACTCTAAAACCTGTGTTTTGGACCCTCTGCCAGGCTGGCAGGGTCTGCTCTGACCCTTGGACCTTTCTGCAAGCAGAGGGCATTGTTTAATCAGAGGGGATTATCTTCAGCCAGCCACACCATTGTTTTCCAGTTGTTCAGTAACTGGGGTTGGGTAACTCAAAGCTTGTCTTCATTTCAATCTCGTTTATAGTTTCCATATTCTCAGCATCTTTTGCCAGGCAGTGACATCTCTGAGACTTTCCTAGTTCCTGTTCCCCAACACTGTGCTGCGGTGTCACAGCTCATCAGCGCTGCTTTGCCTTTGTTTTTCCCTAAGATTCTCCCCAGCCAGGGCCTTTTGTTTTCCTCCAAGCCTAATGAGGCTTTTCCAGAGCCACTTGTTCGTTCCTGTCCTGCCTCACCCAGCCCAGCACCAGCTGCTGGCTCCACACAGCCACAGCCTGGCAAACACCAACTCTGCTCAAATTCCTTGGTTGCCTCTGCAAGAACAGCCCAAGCACCTGCAAAGCCTCAGTACTGGACAAGATGACTGATGGTTTGTCAGGATCAGGAAGATCCTGGGATTGAAACAACTGAGAAACCCCCTGGAAGTGCACAGAAACAAAACAGGTCCTTTTAAAAGCTACCCAAGGATGCTGTCCCAAAAGGAAGAGAGGTTCAGGGTGAGGCCAGGACACCTGAGTCTCTCCTCTGCTCAGAGCAATGCTGATGCTCCTGCAGTCTCATGACTGGGAATTTTTGGAGATGAGTAAGAGTAGAAGAAAATCAACCTCGAAGGTAACTAAACACCCTCTCCCAAGCAGGTTTGGAGCCAGCATGGATTTACAAACCCAGAGCTGTCACCAGACACTTTTACTGATCACAGACTAAGGTAAGAAAGGTAAGAATGCAAACTGCCTGAGCCAGGAGGGCTGGATTTTTGCTGGAATCTCTTTCCTGTATCCTGCCTGGAGACAGCCACTTCCCAATCTGTTTCACACCTTTCCTCATTCCTCCTGACTCTCCTGTGGCAAAGGAAGAGGGATCCCAGACTACCACCAGGTGAGCCATGCCCTGAGCTTATCTGTGCATCCTGCTCCATCCACTCTCCATTTCCCAGCCTCTCCAGCACCAGCACTGCTCCTCCTGCCTGCTCCCACCCTCCTCCTTGGCTGCAAAATGCTCTCTGGCACCATGGAAATCCACTGGGTTTCATCTGCTGCTGAATGAGAAGCTCTGAACCAAAAGCCAGGCACCAGAGCCAGGGTGCCGGGTCTGGGAAGCTGCATTTCCCTGCCTGCCTGGAAAAGGGGCACCCACCCCTGGATGGGGACAGGGGGCAGGGGTGGCCTTGGCAGTGCTGGGGGAACCTTGGGCTTGATGATTTTAGTGGCCTTTCCCAACAGAAATGATGCCATGATTTCCCACAGCAGGCTCCAAATGGGCACTACTTGTTCCTGGCTTCCAGCGGGATGTGATGATCTCTGAGTCAGGAAAGTCAACAGGTTAATATGAAAGCAGAGAAAATAAGAATTTAATTTGTTACTACACGCAAAACTGAAAATTTTGTTTGGTTTTTAATTAAAATGCCACTGCTGATCTGCCTCTGAGGTGTTACAGCCAGAACCATTAAATATTTCCTCTACCTGAGCAAATCCCCTTCTTAACTTGGCATGTTAACTCCTGAATCCCTGCTAAGGCACCTGAATAAGTGTCAAGATTTCAAAATCTTGTGGAACCTGTTTAATTGCAGTCCTGTATCCAGGCAGGGGCTCTGGGAAAGCTCTGGGAAATGCTGGTGGTCTGCAGAACATCCAACATCTCATGGAGCTGACATTCCCTTCCCAACTCCATAAATCATGTGCCCCTCAAAAACACACCAAAAAATACAGAACTTTCCTCTCTGCTTTGCTCTCTTTAACTTCATATTCATCATCAGGGAAAAAAAAACCCCAACTCTGCTGATAGCATCATTTGTGCAAATCCATTTTGAATTTAAATAACACTCTATTGGCAATAATTCTCAATTCAATTAGATCAAAGGCATTTCTCAACCAAATGAGCCCCTTCATATTGATCAGAGAACAATCAAATCAGCCCTGAAAACCTGGTTCTGAAGAGCAGAGACAATGCAAATACAATGAGAAGAAGCTAAATATATATGCTATAAATAACAAGCTCAAAACCTACCCGAGCTCCGATTCTGCAAGCAAATTAGGCAGAAAGAAATAGCAGAGATAGGTAGATAATTATTATAATTGAATTTACAATTTCCATTAGAAAGTCGGATAAATTTAGCACATGTTCATTTATATAATAAGCTCCCAATGAATATATTAAGTAGGATGTGTAATGCTGGTCGGGGCGACATTGTTGGGAATTTAGCAAGACAAAACATTCCATTATGGAGCTGGTGCAACTCCACCCCATCGCTCCCAGGGCTGATCCATCCTTCCTTTTATCCCAGGACAGAAGAAATTCCAGCACACTTCCTCCCTCCCTTTAACACCACACTCACAAAAATCACTACCAGGCTTATAAAGTTCATTTTTGCTGTGCTTCCCCTTAGAAAGCTTGCAATAAAAATAGAGTTTGCCTTGATTTTGTATTTAATTAAGACTCTCTTTGCCAAGTTCATGTTTCTATCTCGGTGGTTAATAGTGAACCTGACTCTTCCCTTTCCTTCCTGACAAACTGACAGAGGCTGCTGCTTCACATCCCAACCTATTTTGGGCAGAATCCTTGACTCACAGGTACCTCAGGGGAAGCAGAAACCTTATGTAAAAGGCACATCTGCAACACAGAAACAATCTGTTCCTTCTGCTCCAGACATGAAATTGCTCCCATTTGTTTGCTGGTTGTTTTTTTTTCTCTTTCCCTGACACAGAAAAGAATCAAGTTGAAAAACATTTGTCTGCGTTCTTTTACAGAGAGATATCAACTGCACTACACCAGGCGTGTTCAGGATGGAGTAAAAATCAATTACAGAAGATGAGAAAATGCTTTTTTTTGTTGTTTTTTGCTACTCCGACGCAGCAAAATGAGAGACGAGTTGTTTTTCATTCAGAGAATACTGTTAAAAGAAACAACTACCAAAAAATCAAACAGAATTTGATTCACCAAAATGGTCCTTGTGACACTGCACAAGGTTTCTTCCTGTGCAAGGAACTCTTTGTCTTTGAAATTCAATGGTCGTCGATAGGACGAGCTCTGGAGATCCAGTGAGAAGCACTTTGGTTGGAAGGATTAAGGGATCTAATTAGGTCAGGAGCAGGAGAAATGGGATGTAAATAGACCATCAGCTACCCAGGACTGTGAAAATGCTTTCAGACACTGAATTGTTCCTTCAGCACGGAGCTGAGATGCCTGACAACAACTTGCTTATTTAATATCTGCAATGAAAAGTCACATTCTGGTGTGAGGCTCTGGCAGAATAACACTGCAGGGAGAGCAGCCCGACTCCACTAATGCGAGCTAAATTAGAGACAGTTTAAGATAATTGGCTGTTTGACCCAGGGAGCAAAGTTCTGTGGAAAATCCAGCAGGTACCTGATGTAAAATGACTGTTTAGCCCCTGGTTCATCCATCATCCATTAGAGCCTCCTTGGGCCCCGTGGCACTGCTGTTACCTGCCCTTGCTGGAGTGCAGGGGATCACGGAGAGGAACCTGAAGGGTTTTTCTGCAGAGCTGCACTCGATGTATTCCCACCCCTCAGCCCCTCCTGGGGCAATGGGAAAAATGCCTCAGAATGGGCAACAGGGAATTGCTCCAGGTCACTATCCCAGATCAGATCAAAGGGGCACCTCTGCTCTGGAGCCAGGCTGGGAGAGCTGGGGCTGTTCAGCCTGGAGAGGAGAAGGCTCCAGGGAGAGCTCAGAGCCCCTTGCAGGGCCTAAAGGGGCTCCAGGAGAGCTGGAGAGGGACTGGGGACAAGGGATGGAGGGACAGGACACAGAGAATGGCTTTAGCTGGAAGAGGATAAATTTAGATGGGATATTGGGCAGGAATTATTCCCTGTGAGGGTGGGCAGGCCCTGGCACAGGGTGCCCAGAGCAGCTGTGGCTGCCCCTGGATCCCTGGCAGTGCCCAAGGCCAGGCTGGACATTGGGGCTTGGAGCAGCCTGGGACAGTGGGAGGTGTCCCTGCCATGGCAGGGGGTGGGAATGGATGGGATTTAAGGTCCCTTCCCACCCAAACCATTCCATGATTTTCTGGCTTTCCCCACGATTTCTGGCAGGCCCCTGGCTGGGGGGATGCTCCTGTGGGGGGATAATGGCAGTGGATGAGGGCAGAGCTGGACCTGACAGGGGCCTGCACCCCTGATGCAGGGAGGACCTGGCTCCTGGAGTGTGCCAGCCGTGCCACTTTCCCTCTGAAAAACCCCATTTCTCCATGTGGGCCCTGCCAGTATTTCTGCCCACACTGGGTAACTCCATTTCCCCAGCGCTGCTTCCCCGCTCCAGTCCACGCACAAACAGAGCTCAGGAGCTGTGAGCAAAACTCCCAGAATTAACTTTAGACTCCAGACTGACTGAATACAGACCGACCCTGTATTCCTCACTGAAGGGCCAGGTCCTGCAAGAGAGATAAACCAACACAGCATGGCCCAAACCACGGCCTGATCTCGTGTGGAGAGTGGGACACGGCCACTCCCTAAACTAAATCAAGGGACACATCACTGTCTGGGCAGCCAGCAGGAGAGCACAGATTTCACTCAAAATCCTCTAAAAAGCAGTGGCAGTCCACTGATTCGGAGACTTATTAAAAAGGAAATGTGAATTTTTCAGAAACTTTGCACAGCAACAGCTTAACGCACCAGAAAGCAAGGGACTGGCACTGGAGGAAGGGCTTGCAGTGTTTCCCATCTCCAGCAGGCAAAAAGAATGATCAGATGGCAAATAAACACCATATTTTAAATTTTTTTTTTCTTCTTGGCACATTGTCCAAACGCTCCTGGAGCTCTGGCAGCCTCGGGGCCGTGCCCATTCCCTGGGGAGCCTGGGCAGTGCCCAGCACCCTCTGAGGGAAGAACCTTTCCTGATATCCAATCTGACCCTCCCTGACACAGCTCCAGCCGCTCCCTGGGTCCTGTCCCTGCTCACAGCGAAGATCTGAGAGGAGCTGCAGGCTGCTATTTCAACCCCTGAAGTTGTGCTCCCTAATTCCCTGCTCCTCCATAGTTCCAGCTGCATTTCCAGCCTCTCTGTCCCTGTCCACATGAGGACAACGCATTTGCTGAAGCCTTTCAGGTCACTTTTTCCTCACTGCAGCTGATACAAGAGAGAATTTCCAGCATTGCAGCACCTGCATTGCAACACATGAAAAATCCCCCTGGGTTCTGCCTCCTGTGTGTTCTACCTGAACACACCATCCCATTATATCCCAGCAAGCAGCCAGAATAATCCCCATACAGCAGAGTCAACCCAAGACTGTTCAGCTCCTCGCAGGCTTCGGGCCGTGCCACGTTCCACCGGTGCTGGATTGATGGACATGTTCCCATCCCAGCCATTATCCCGTGCTTAGCAAGTGTTATAGCCAATATTATCAACCCAAGTGCTCCTTTGTCTATTTTCTCTGAGCTCCCTCCCTGCTCTGAATGCTAAGCAGGAGGCTGATTTGTATGCAAGGGTGAGGATGAACCCATAAAGAATGATAAGTGCCTAAAGGAATCCCTTGATGTAATAATAATCCTTGCAGGAGTCGTAGATTTCTTCTTTTTTTTTTTTTTTTTTAATGTTCCCATATATTATTAAGGACATTTTTAGCGGAACAAATCACAGGGAGCAAGACAATATCTACAGGGGTCTCAGAGTTAACAAGGAGTAAGGGACAATCAGGAAATGATAACGAGGTGATCACCTGGATTAAAGACTTCAGGTAGACCAAGGTAACACTGGACTCTGAATATCTGAGATTGCTGTCTCATAAATGACATTACTGCCTGCAGTTTGACTTGGAGCATCTGATCCCTTTGTGGCTGCCTGCTTTTGAGTTCACTACAGCACTTTTCCTGGCTTTCATAACCCACTGCAAGACAACCAGAGTGAAAAACACAATCATTCCTCACACGAGGAGATATTTCCAGTTTAAAAGCTACTCAGATAATCTTATCTCTAATAGGTTTTACTGATTTTTCTCCACTGATACAAAGGCAGTGTAATTTAAAAGATGATCAGTTTACCAGGCAGAGAATTATCCAGTTATGAATTATGGAGCTATTTGACCCATGAAACATAAGTCATTAAAACTATGGAGTGGGATTTAATCACGGCAGCAATGAGAATTTACCCATCTGATCTTTCATGTCCAGCACTACTCATTTTCTCCATGTTCTTTAAAAGCTTCCTTCCTACCAGCCTGATGAAAAAAAGGCACAGAGTGATTGTTATAAGATTAGAAACCTTCTCCAAAATCAATTCTAAACCTCATACAGAATCAGAGGATCTGCTGAGGGGGAAGGGACCCACAAGGATCAGCGAGTCCCACTCCTGGCCCTGCACAGGACCTGTGGCTCTGGGACAGATCTGCTTTAGATCCTTCTGCCAGGCTTTGAAACCACATTCCATCATCTTGGAAAGCTTATAAAAATACAGATGCTGAAGAAAATTTTGGACACTGAGATAAGAAGATGTCGCCTGTATCTGATTTCATTTCTTAGGTATTAAATCCTGGTGCCCTTCAACAGCTCATGTTAAAAAAAGGGGTCTGTTCCTACAGTGACAAAATGGAGTTAAAAAAAATGACAGGAGCTGGAGCAATCAGGATAGTAAAGAGCAAAAATATTAAGAGCTGAATAAAACTTTGCAAAAAACCACGGGAGCACATTGGTACTATTTTTATGAACTCCCATTTAATGATGTGGAAATGCTGCTCGTGGCAGGTACAGGAGCTGCACAAGGTCACAGAGCAAATCAGGCTGGGACCTGAGCAATCTCCAGGTCTGGGCTCCAAAAACCACACCCCCATGGCATCTGGGATTCACCCAGTAACTAAAAACATCCATCCCCACACTGGAAACCCCTTCAAAAAGCCTCACAAGGCAGGAAAAAACCCCCCTGGCTAGCAGGATTTTATTTCTGATCATTGTTTAATACTTTTTAGCTAAAAACTGAACTCACCTTAGCAATCCTGAGCTACTACCACGGCCTAAACCTTACAGTATATCACACAAAATGAATTTACTACTCTGGAGCTTATGCAGGAAAGAGTTGAAGAAATGTGAATCCTAATGTGAATTTCTCAGCTTTCTTGCTGAAGATGGATTCCTTAGACAAACCTCCTGGCAGCCCTGCTGTACATTCTGTAATTTTCCACTTAGAGGTCTGTATTCAGGACAAACGAGAGCTGGCCCCTGAGACAGAAGCTGGGGAAATGGGCTATAAGGTTAGAAGTGCAGCAAAGTTTGATGGAAATGAGAGGAAAAGTGAAAATATTGACTAAAATGAATCAGCTCTGGGGAATGACTATTGGAATTCTCTATTCTCTATGGGAATAGAGAATTTTTCAGTATATGCAAATAAAGAGTAAAACACCATGATTTGAATATCTCTATTCAAACTCCTGAAGTTACTTCCATACCTGTTTTTTTTTACCATTCAGCCTGAAATGGTAAAAAATTCAAAAAACCTCAACTCCTGCAACAAAGGCACAATTTCAACCATGGAAAAGCTGGACTTGTGTGCTGGGACAGTCTGTGTAAAACACAATTATTCCCAGAGTCAAACCAAACTCCTGCCTCACTGCTCCTCTGCTGAGATCAGAAATGCTTTCTGTCACCATGAAATTTGCTGGAAAGCAAATTACTCAACAGAATTTCACTGGAATGCTGAACTTCAGAGGAATCCTGGAAGACACCTCTGCAAACAAAAAGGAATCAGTTCTTCCACTGGAAGTTTTCCACAAAACAGCTCAAAGTTGGACGTTTCAAAGTCAAAGAAAACTTGTGACCTCGTGAGGCCTCCCTGCCCTGCTCTGATTTGGTTGGCAATAAATTCAATTAATTTCCCAAAGTCAAGCTTGTTTTGAGGGTGAGGGGTGAGTGATCTCTCCCTGTCCTTATCTCGACCCATGAGACTTTCATTCTATTTTCTCTCCCTGCCCAGCTGAGGAGGGGAGTGATGGAGCATCTTTGGTGGGCACCAGCCAGGATGAGCCCCCCACACCCCTTTAAATGTATTTGCTTTGCCCACGAAGAAAACAAAAGGCATTTCTGAAACGTGCTGCTTGAAAGAAAAGGGATTTAAAAAAATGCTATTTTTAAAAGCTGCCAGCTACAGGGGACAAAGCTGAAAAAGCGACTTTTCCTCAGCAAGCTGCAAACCCTGTTGGTGATGGAGAATTTCTGAGCTCCTTGCCTCAAAGGGGACTCGTGTGTTTGCCTCAGGGGAACGAGTGGTGATGGAGTGTGGGCAGAGCGGAGCTCCAGGTTGGAACGATGCAGGTTTGTGTTTTATTTCCTGTCCCGACACAGGACTGAAGGGCTTTAAATGCAATTTCTGCTCAGAGGACATCCTGTTGGTTAAAGCTCCCTGCCCAACAAACCTGACAACATTTAGCTTTGGGATTCACCAGAATGAACCCAACTTTCCTTCAGGCCGATCCCTGCGAGCGCCGCTGCTGCCTCCCGCTCCTGACGCTCCTCTGGATCAGCTGATGGATGAGGGAGGATTCCACCTCCCTGGGCTGGGAGGGCTCAGGGCACACAGCAAACAGCACAAGGATCATTCATTCTCTGGGGACTCACCCGTTGGTGGGCAGGGGGGGACGTGGTGGGGCTGATCAGGTCCTGGCTTTCCATGAGGTTCCCGTAATCCGCCGTGCTTCCTTTGAGGGGCAGAGGAGGGGGAACGTCGGGGATGTCGGAGCTGGACATCCCATTCAGCTCCAGATCTGCAAAAACCAGCACTGGGTTAACCCTGGCAGGAGCCCAATCCTGCAAAATCCTGCAATTCCAGAATGGTTTGAGTTGGAAGGGTCCTCATGGATCATCCAGTCCACGGGAAGGGCACCTCCCACTATCCCAGGTCCAACCTGGCCATGGACTCACACTGGGCTCATTTTAAACTGCCCTCCAAATACCTGAACAACCCCCCATTTTTAATAAAAAATAATTTTTGCCTCGTATTTCCCACCAAAATATTCACAGCTTCGAAAATATTCTTTTCCCAGCTTCAAGCTCACCTTGTACATTAAAACACAATAAAAGTTTTGCTAAGTGCAGGAAGAAAATATAATCTAGCTAAGTTTTATTGACTTTCTCCCAGTAAAATAAAAGCTCCCTGTTAATAAAATGCACAAATGAAAGCCTGGAATTAAGTACATCTCTCTCCAAAACTTTCAGGCTCCAGGTAACTATAACAAATGAGCAGCCATTAGCTGTTGGGTAAATAAAATCACGCACAAGAAAGTACCAAACATTTATTATTCCTCTTTGCTGGCTAGAAAATTCCCTTTTCTTAGCAGATAAATCCTCCCAGGTATGTGCTGGAGAGGCAAATAGCCTGAGGGACAATAAAGTTTATTGAGGACTCAGTGATACATAGGTTTTGGGGAGAAATCCCCCCACAGTGTATTTCAGGGTAATTCAGTCATTTTAATGCACTCATTTCAATTCAGCCTTTTTAATAAAACCTACTGTGATCTCTACGAGATAAGAAATTGAAATGATTTTTTTATAAATTAGGGAAATTTATTTAGAAAAAGGAAAAAAAAAGGTGATTTCTATTTTCTTTTTTATTTTACTGGGGTGATTTGTGAAACAAGCAGAGGACTTGTTTATGCAGATGTTTTTATTGCAAAGTTCATATCAGTATTTTATTAAAAGTGTGATTTTATTGTTCTCTAAAATGGCCTCTCACAACACGATTTAACTCTAAGGTGGCTCTATTGATTTGTCACTGAAAAGTGTAATTTTACTCCTCATCCTTCCACCTGAACTCTGGACTACACTGAAAAAAGGTTATTTTCCATCCTGGGACTTCACATTTTCAGTGCCTTCTTCTCCATTGGGCTGAAAAATGTTGTTTGTCCACCAGGAGCTGAATTTCTCATCGTTTTTTCCATTGCTCCTGGTTTTTATCCTTCCTTTCCTACAGAGAGGATTTCTCCATCCCCCAGACATTCCCAAGAGTTTCCTTTATGGATGTCCAGGAGAATCTCCTTCTGCTGAGCTCATGGAATTAACCTGCAGCTGGAAACCATGCTGAGCATTTGTAACTAATTATTGATGCTGGGAATGAGCTTCCCTGTCCGTTCTGGATGAATTCCCCATCCATTCTGCACACCCAAAGAGCTCAGGAATTTGAGACCTTTAATGTCACAGAACAATTCCTCAGCACAGGTCCTGCACATCTCAGCCACAACTACACAGCTACACATCAATATTTTAGCTAAATATATTTATATCTGGGTTTGGTGGGTTGGTTTTTCCATGCAGTTTAGGATAACACAGGGAAATATTTGGGATTTTCTTCAGTGTGTTTAGTCAGAGCTTTAGCAAAACCTCGAATCCTGCTTTGGAAAGAGAAACCTTTCCTTATTTACTAGAAACAAGCCACATTTTCAGGCCTCTCTGTAGATATTCCTTGGGAAACAGAAAGTGAGTGTAGTAACACACAGCTTCCCAAAAAGGAAGTGAATTTAACCACCCTGAACACTTCAGCTTTGCATTCTACACGATATTCTTTTCACTAACAAGATATAAATTCTTCCATGATAAAACTTCTCACTTCACCTAAGCCAAGGTGCTCCCAAGAGGATGGTGAGACCCATTTTTTTAGGAATAACCCAAATCCTTTGTTCCTTTTAACAAGTCTTTGGGAGATCCATGGAAAGGCAGGTTTTCAGGAAACATCTGAGGAATGTTTTCCCCAGAGCTGCAGAGGAAACAAGGTGTGGAAGGTTCTTCAACTCTGCCTGAAGAACCTGCATGAAACCCAACTGTCCATGGAACTCTGCTTCTCCCCCTTTCCCTGCTCTCCCCAGCTCCTGTTCCAGGTGGAATTTCCTGCAGCCCCTGCTGTGGCGCCTTCCCAGCCTCATCCTGATGAAGGTAGCAATAAATCCCTGCAAATGTGGGCAGAGCATTTCCACCCACAGCAGGAGCTCATAAAACACACGGGCAACGTGTTTGCATTTATCTGGCAACTGTTTGGTGCAACAAGGAGATTCTGTAGTGAAAAACAACGATTTGCCCAAATCTCTGATCTCTCCCAGAGTTCAGTGAAATCCAGGGAACATCCACCCTGCAGCAGAAACAGGTATTGAACAAAAGCTTCAGGAATTTTCAGTGCTGTCCCAGGAAAATCCATTTGCTGCATATCTGTTAATTTCCTCTTGCCCAGTTCAGCTCAGCTACACCCCCCTAACATGGTCCCTATACAAATAATTCCCCAAATTTCTGCTGTGCTCTCATTATTCAATGATATTCATTATTCAAGGTGCTTCATCAGATGAGTGTGCTCGGAATATTTATTCCTTGCTGGACACGTTCCACTGGGAAGATCCTGGAGCTGGCACGAGATCAGTGAAGGGACTCTTTTTTCATCTCACCCTAATGATCACATTTTACACTCCCTTCTCCTAAAGTGCCAGCTAACAAGGAGCCAGGATTGCTTAGCAGCCCATTAACTGCTTTTAGCCAATTTGTGCTCCGGAGGAACTTCTTTATCCTTGGAATTCCTAAAAAAATTCATCACTGTAATTCCTCAAATGATTCTGGACCAGTGCAATCAGCTGATTCTATTTCACATAACACCCCCCAATCTCCAGCACATGAATTCTCAGAAATACCTGGTAACTTCAGATATTTTTTTAAAAAGAGAAATCAAATTAAGTGTTAATTAAATGTACATATGAACAAAAAATCCAATTTAAAACTATCTTCTGCAGGAGGATATAACCTCTACTTCTCTGTATTCCCAGTTTTTAGCACACTGGTAGATTTTGGCCATAAAGTTGTAAAGAAAGGTGAGAGTTACGAGTTCATTGTAATCAAAATATTTGCTTTGGGTGTCTGGCTATTTAAGAGAAAAAAGTTTTAAAGTACCAAAACCAGTAAATAAAGCAGTGACCTTGATGGAACAAGATGTTTTTTTTAAGACTGATCATCTCTTCTCCTCCTTACCAACACTGACCTCCTGACCACTGCACCACGATTTGAGTACATGGATCAAAAAGATCTTTCTTTGCTTTTCTGTCACATGCTGGCAGCTGCAAACTCTGAATAACAGGTTTTGGAGAAGAGCACTGGGAAAGAAATAGGTGTTGGATTACACCCAGTTTTGCAATAGGGTTTGCTGCAGACTGAAGCAAACAGCTGATATTTTACAGGAAAACTGAGTGATAGATGTCAATGTCAAACAAAAACTACTCCAAAAATCCTGACCTTTATTTTCCCTTCTGCCTTGTACTCACAACATATCAAAGACAAGCTTTTATAATGTACAATTACAAAAAAATATTGCTTTTTAAGCCTTTATGCTCCAAAACACTCAATATAGGATCAAGTACAACATGAATTTTTGACTGTTACTCTTCACCTAATTAATTGCTAATGATTATTTATGAAAAGAATGATGATAAAGAAAAGCTGTTTGAGTGCAACAACTTTGCTTGCTTTTCTAAAACACTGAATTAATTTTTATTGGCAAAAGTAAGAGTTTAAATAGCACCTGCTGCAAGAAACCACCCTGGTGATGACAAAACTCAAACCAGGGTGTAAAGAAACACTCAGGAAACACAAACCCACACCAAAAGGGAATTTATTTCACAGTGAGGACTTACTGGGCTGGATGCTGACCTTTATTTTCCCTTCTGCCTTGTACTCACAACATATCAAAGACAAGTTTTTTAATGTACAATTACCAAAAAACATTGCTTTTTAAGCCTTTATGCTCCAAAACACTCAATATAGGATCAAGTACAACACTCAATATAGGATCAAGTACAACATGAATTTTTGACTGTTACTCTTCACCTAATTAATTGTTAATGATTACTTATGAAAACAATGATGGTAAAGAAACTGTTTGAGTGCAACAACTTTGCTTGCTTTTCTAAAATACTGAATTAATTTTTGTTGGCAAAGGTAAGAGTTTAAATAGCACCCGCTGCAAGAAACCACCCTGGTGATGACAAAACTCAAACCAGGGGGTAAAGAAACAGTCAGGAAACACAAACCCACAGCAAAAGGGAATTGATTTCACAGTGAGGACTTACTGGGCTGGATGCTGAAGGCCAGTTTGGTCCGGGGGGTGATGGGGGGTGGGCTCAGCTGGGAGCCGGGCGCTGCCGGCGACACGGAGAAACGTCTCTCACTGCCCATCACGTTCAGCACCTGGCTCTTGGGTCTCTGGGGCCTCAGGGGGCTGATCTGGGGAGACAGAAGCAAGGAGATGGACAAGGAATGAGAGTGATACCTTAGGTTTTAACTTTTCTATTTTACAGTTTCTGTACTGCTTAGAGTGTAACTCTGCAGTTCCTTGTAGCCTGGAATTTCTGCTCTCTCGTGCTGGGCAGACACAACAAAGCCTCTCCAGGCTTTGCCTTCAAGGACAGCCAGGCTCTTCTAGGCCCAAAATGTGTAACCCAAAGCCTCTAAGGGGGGAGCAAGCTGAGGGGAATTACATCATTAACCTGGGGCTTTAATTGGAGAATTAACCGTGGTATGCAAATGAACCAAACCTATAAAGGTGTGAAGAACTCGTGACCTGGGGTCCATCTTGGGGTCCATTTTTGGAGGCAGCCTCTGGCTCCCCAAGGTGTGCCTTGAAGTCCCTTCAAATAAATATCTACATTTATTCCCTTCCTCTTGTCTAGTCTCTGTTTCTAGGTGGCTGGAGAAGGCATCATTACAGGCAGTGAACAATCCCAGGAAAGCTGTTTTTTCCCATGGTTTGCCCTCCTCACACTCCAGCTGGGAGTCAGAGCATCCCAGTGCCATGGGAATTCCTTGTCACGTTGTTTGTGGCACAGCTGAGCTCATGCAGAAGGGCTCGTTATGAAACAATACAGAACAAGGAGCTGATGTGACTTTATCCAGTGGTGGGATCTCCTGGCTCCTCCATCTGCCCCATTTCTGTGGGAATTCATCCCTAAATGGCTCCAGGGAGTCTTTTGCTTTCCCCACCCCCTGGCCTGAGCTGCGTGTGGAGAAGGTGCCATTGGGATCACCTGGTTTATTCATCCTCCTGCTGCCTCCATGCCCAAAGGTGGCTCCCCAGGGTGCACCTTGAAGGCCTTCAAATAAACACTGACCTTTATTCCCTTACTCTTGTCTAGTCTCTGTTTCTAGGTGGCTGGAGAAGGCATCAAGAGAAATGAGTGTCAGAGCTGGGATTGCCACGTTTTGCTCCTGAGCAGGATGAGGGCAGTGCTGAGAGCCAGTAGTGCTGATTCCCAGCTCCACGTTCTTCCCTCCTCCCAAGGAGCCACAGCTCCTCACAGCCTGGCCTGGTTTTCTGAGCTAATTCCCCAAATACTTGTTTAATAAGAGCTGAGGAAGTTTAGAGCCTTCCACCATATTATACAGCACTCAAAATCTTTATTTTTTTCTCACACAGCTCTACTTTCCTGTTAGAATTTCTCTCTTTAACCATTTGCAGATGCAACTCTCCTCTGATGAAGACATCATCTGTCCAGAAACTCTTTCTTGGTGGTTCCTGGGTGTGCTTATACTTAATTCACTGAAATATCCCTTTTTGTCTGCTCTAGCTGCTTCATATTCCATTCAAATTTTCCATCCTGAACCCTCAAAAGAGACTTCTAATCTGATGGGGAACTCAATGCTTTAGTTAATTCTTTTTAGTGAGTTTAATTCTGAGCTCTACTGATGTTCCCCATTCACCACCCCCATGGTAACAGGAATCAGAGTGAAAAAAAAGGAACTTTTTATTTCCAACAGATCCCAGAAAATGGAGCAGCAGCCTGAAGTTAAGAGGAGAATTACTCCAAGGTGCTGCACTGGGACAAAACAGAAAGTGCCAGCAGCAATCCAAGCTTTTTCAAAGGATTTTGTCATTTCCCAATGTTTGGGTTTTTATGAAGTACATTGGGAAGGAGAAATCTGAAATTATGTAGAAGTGCTTCCTTTTGTTTTCAGAAAACAAACCCTAAAGGGCTTTGCATCAAAGGTTGTGCCTGTGAGACCCTTCTACAACAAATAAACGACCACAAAGTATGGACCTCTTTTTGGAAAGTTCACCAAGACCTCAGGGTGACCTCTCAGAAATCTGTCTGATGCTAAAATTCAAATCGTAGAGACTCCAAAGGTTTCTGCTTTCCAGATCCTTTAAAGTGTATTTTTAGGAGAATGGATAAGCAAAGCAATCACTTTTTCAGGGGCAGATAATTATAAAAAAGCAACTAAGGAAAACACATTAATTGGTGAGGGAAACACGCCAGAATCAAGAGAAAAACCAACTGGAGTCAAGTTCCCAAGTTAACCCACTCTGTAATTAAATAAATGTGAACTTCTCCTGTGATTGACAATCTTGGGCTCCTCTGAAAGCTCCACATAAATCTCGGATCTGCTGAGGAACAGGAGCTCTTGGGAGGCCACCAATTCATAATGAAGCCATTGCTAATTTCTCCTGGTCTAACGACGGGCAGATCAATGGTGAGTGATGTGAGCCAGCACCAAATCAATAAAACACAGCCTTGTTCTTCTGATTTCCAACACAAGCCTTCGAGGGCTCTGTTAACTACCTGGCCTCAGAGCTGGGTTTGCTCTCAGCTCCTGGGATCAAAGCACCAACAAGGACAATTTATGTTGAAGAAGTTGATGTGATACTTAAAAGAAGATTATAAATCTCTAGAAAAGTATGAAGAGATCCCTGATCATCTTCACGTACTGAAGTGCTTAATTTATCTTTGTTGTTTTATGTAATTAAATCTCGGAGTTTGATCAGTCAATAAATTCATGGCAAGCACTGAAATTTGGGAAAGAATATTTAAACCATGTAATTAAACAGCCTCTGAATGCTCCTTTTCAAAGCAAATCTAAAAGCTCTATTAAATAATTCCACAGTTTTAGAACTTCCCCGTGTTCTTCCATGGTGATTTTGATTGGAAAAAAGAAGACTGAAAACACTCATTTCTTTGGACAACACCATTGTTGGAAAGAGCAGCAGGAGCTCTGCAGAGATGGGGATGGCCACAGACATTTCTCCCACTTCATATTCTCTGGAACTTTGTCTTCTGCTGTAAAATCCCCAAATATTTCAGAAGTCAGAACTGAGAATCCGTTAGAAAATTCGCCAAATAACTGAAATGTTTTAATTGAATGAGTGACAGCACGAGCTGTAAAAGTCTCAGCAGAACAAATGCAGTAACTATAATAAAAAAGTTAAGTAACTAAGAGTATTAATTACTAAAATGTCACTTTAGAAGCTTTTTAAAGTTTAATTTCCATTTCTAGTCAAATCTGTACTCCTAACTTTTTTTTAAGAAAAAACAATCCTTATTATTTTCCCTCTCCTTTTTTCATCCAGCAAACTTTCTTCTTCCAAGTTCTTAATGCAGGAGAAAGCAAAATGTCTTTTTTTTCATACAACACAGTGGTAAAAGTGCTTTGGGAATAATTTTGACTTAAAAAGGGACTTGCACACAAATGTTGGACAATGGAAAAGCTGAATTCCTCCCAAATTTCCCTTCCTATCATTAACTGGGGATGCCTCCAGCACGCAAAAATTTGAAGACGAATTTTATCTTTAAACTTATCCTTGCTATTATCTGCTCAAAATTCCAGATGACAGCAGTGGGAATTGGGCAACCACTCGTGTAAACTGATCTCAGAAGTGTTTCTTCTGCTTCACCTAAAAATGAACCCCACTCACACCAAACGTTCCAAATCGACTCGGTCGTTCTGGAGCTCATCAAGGCTTTTGCAGAGGCTGAAAAGGGGGAGTTTTTCTCTCAACAGCAAACTCCTTTTCATATTATTGATCTGTGGACTTGAAGAAGCTCAAAGTAACTGTAAGTAACCAGTTCTGACATTTAATTTCCCTCCCTCTCCATAACCAGGGGAATATTATTCACACCAGTCAGCCACTGAAAGCTCTTGACTGGGGAGATTGGAAAAACTTGACTCAAACCATGTTGGGCTTTGCTGATTTTTGCTCCTCAGATGACAAATGGGAATATGCCCTGAGGGGTTATCTTGCCCTCCTTTCCAGCTCCAATTTGCATTTTTCCAGTCATAAACAAACTTTTCCAATGTCCAAGACCTCTGGGAGCTGACAGTGACCTCGCAGTGACATCAGCCAGCTCCCCAGCATCCTTGGAAGCTTCCCAACTGCTCCAACTGACTCAGCTGCCCTGAAATACAATTTGCTTCTCCTGTGACATCCCACAAGCTCTGCTGGTCCATTTGGGATGGGGGAGATGCCAGTGGAAGTCCTGCCATGGTGATCCCAGCCCTCCATCAGTTAAAACACAACAGCTGTGAGGTGCAAAACCAAATGTATTGCAGCAAAACTTGAGACATGGAAAGCTGTGCAAAATGATGCTCACCTGGCTGGCTCTGGCAGGAGGAATCTCCATTTAAACAAACCAGGCCTCATCCAAAATTTACTGAAGTCAATGGAAAAACTCATTGGTTTCAAAGGTGAAAACCCTGAGACCCCTACATGGGATTTTACTGGAGTTTCTGACTCATCAAGCATAAGAACTCTGATTTTTCAGGAGGTCCTGAGACACGTGTGAGAGATTAACTCATCTCTGGGTGGAAAGGAAGGGGAAAATCCAGACAACAGAGGAAGTGTGGCTGACCATTTAAATAATATCTTCCAAGAAATACCAAACAGGAAGACTTAAAGGATTCAGTTATCAGTGCAAAGTTGGCTCTACAAGTACTGTGCACATCTGCAGAAGAACATTACGTTGATTTCTGGGAGGTGAGTTTTAAACTCCTGGCCTCCAGACAGGTGTCCAGGCAGAGATTTGGAGGTCACTGTCAGTTCATGCTCTCCCTGCTCCAGTTTTAGACATCTCTGCTTTCAATTTCCCAGCTCCAACTTCTCGGGTTACCTAAGCCTTGAGGACACTTCCAGTGAATTAAATCTAAGCCAAGAAGAGAGGGTTTAAGGGCGATACGGCCTGGTTTTAATTTCCTTACACACAGGAACCGCTCAGGATTTGCTGCTCCAAACAGCCCTTCAAGGGAATGACCTTGGAACATCCCCCCAAACACTGGCAGCTGAAACATGAGCAAACCCATCCCCATCTACTGGGAACCAGCAATCCCAAAGGCTGCTGGCATGGCAGCATTTATTTCAGCTATGCTTTACCATCTGTTCCTTTATCCAATAGTCACAGAGAGCTCTGGGTGAAGATTTTCAGATGATCTTTTCCCCCTGTAAATCAAATCTGTGGTTTTGATTCATCAGCATGTGTATTAACACTGTGGTGTATCCCCTTAAGAGTTATTTTTGGTCTACAAAGTAACTAAATGGTAAAAATCAACATTTTTTGATTTCAAAAGAGAGAGAACACGGCTCAGAATTAGATAAAGCTTTCCTTGCTAATAAAGTTACCGTTTCTGAAAGGATCACTGCTTCAGCCTGCTGCAGAGAAATATCAGTAGATTTAAATTCTTTATCAAATATCTCTTGATGCTTGCTGTTCCTCTTCTCCTTCTTCTTTTCCTTTTTATCTTTATCTAGGTCATCCTTGTCCAATTTATCTTGCGACCTAGAATGCATCTTTTTTGGCAGGAGGGGCTCCAGCACGAACCTAAAGGAAAATGTTGTTGCTCAGATCAATAAAAAGCTATTTTCAAAACAACTAATTTTTATTTACATATTTCCCAAAGTCTCGCTTGAGTTAATGAGGCTTTGCTAATCCAGGAGAACTCATTAGAGGGAGAAGGAGGGGGCAGAAGGTCACAGCAATCATAATTGTCTTATAATAAAAATTACTGCAGAACTGCTGGAGAAGCAGAGCTGCAGATTTCCCTGCTCTGCAGTAAATTTATTGGTTTATGGCTGCACAAAATCCTGAATTTCACAAAAAAAAAGAGTTTCTCATTCAGCACTGCCACTCTCCAAGCTGTGGCACCTGGAAACTCCAGTGCCACCCCTGCCATGGGCAGGGACATCTTCCACTATCCCAGGGTGATCCAAGCCCTGTCCAACCTGGCCTTGGACACTTCTAGGGATGGGGCATCACTTCCAGGGGTGGAGCATTCTTAGCCAAACAAAGTATTTTATGATTAATTTTATATTATAAATGAAAAAAAACCCACTAAGATCACACCTAGACAAAACCACACTGGCAGATTTTAAGCCTGTCTCAAACCACCACATTACAAAACCAAAACCAACCCAAAAATTCCCAAAGAAGGACATTTTTTAACACTGGAAAAGCATTTACCATGCCATGGACTGCATGCAGGTACAGGCCACAGTCTTTGCTGTGAAATAGCAGAGTATTTATATTTTGGACAACTTGCAGTGACATTATCCTAATTCCCTCCATTAGCAGCAATATCCAGCAGCAATATCCCAAATATTTATTATTTTTTGTTGTTGTTTCCACTCCACATCAGCTCATTTGATGGGAAGATGCTGAAAGCAGCACCTGCAATGGCCCCTGAGCCATTTCCCAAAGCCCAAATCCCACAGGATGGGAACAAACCCACAAAGTTTATTCATCCCATTTTACAGACAAGGAAAAGGGAGGGTGATGATTTGCCCAGGGCCACAAAGAACTTCACAGGCAGAGCCCAGAGCAGAGGACAGCTCTCCCAACAGCAGGACTCTTCAGGCACCTGAGTTGTGTATTTTGGGCTGGCAGTGCCAGTGCCTCTGAGGCCAACTGTGAATTTACAAGAGGAATTTCCATCCTTCAGACAATGATTAATTGCCTTCCTTCCAGGAATTAGTGTTATTAGGACTATTAATTATTTGGATGCAATGGATCTCTGCTAAAATGGGGCAGCACACCGTGCTCCAGCTGGAAGCACTTTAGGATTGCCAAGAGCTGACAAATCCCACCAGACCCTGGGATTCTGCTGCTTCCAACCACTCCCTGTAAGTGCTCACATTTGTACTTTTAAGTCCTGTTTTAAGCAGGGAATAAACCCAAAGCCTTTTACTAAAGTCAGTTTTATTTATACATAGAGTTGGGAGTTGTAAAACATGTCCTGTGTCAAAGTCTGCTTTGAGCCTTCGCTGTCTGAAAGCTCCAGAGCAGGAGCTGGAAATGGCAAAAAATACAAATTGGGTGATATGGGTGAGACACTCTTGTAGCTTCAGTTTTAATTGTTTCCTAGCTTCATTTATATTCTCAAAATTAACATATGAAGAGGGGGGACATGGAAAGAGAGAGGAGAAATGACCATGACCCCCATCAACTACAGCAGGAACAGGAGGGAACTTCTGCCAGGTGAGCAGTGCCAAACCACCCACATGATTTTACAGCCACTTGAATTTTTGAGGCCTTTCATGATATTATTTACATCTGATGATTTTTCTTCTCCTGCTCCATTGATCAAACCAACGAGGGGCTTTTTCAGCTCTTCTCAGTGACAAGAGTTGTTCATTCTATTTTCCTGTATTGCCCCGGGCTCGGGGCAGGAGCTGAGGTGCACTGTGATTTTTGTGAGATCTTTGTAAAAAATACACTCTGAGGAGATTCAGATCCTCCAAAACTGCTAAGTGACACCTTCCACAACAAAGCTGAGAGGTGAAACTGAAGAAAATAATACCCAATGAGAAAGTAAAAAAATTGTAAAGATTTTTAAGGGAAAACCAGAAAGAGGTAGGGAAAGAATCAGTATTTTTCTTCTGAGATAAAATGAAGTTGCCCAATAACCTGGGATGGTTGTTCTGCCCAAGTGCCAGCAAAACAACTTTGTGGTGAATTAGACAAAACTCAGGATCATCTCTGCTGTCCCACACTGACACCAATGTGGGAGAACATTCCTGAGGGCACTGGACTGAGAGCTGAGCTGTGCCCTGTTTGCAGCTCCTCCCAATGACTACATAAACTCTTTGTAATCAAGGGAGCTTCCTGTTGGTCCTCAGGTGCTGTATTTAATTTCACTTGATGCCTTTAGTCTCTAGGCAGGTATTAACTCCCCTCTGAAGGTGCACAGGACTTTCCAGCACATCCCTGTTAAGTCAGCAGCCCTTCAGAAGGCTTTAAAAAACTGCTGCCTGCTGGCCAAATATTGCATTTCTGGATTACAGGGGTGCCTGAGGGGAGGAAGAGGGAGAAGGGACTTCTGAGGCTGCATGGAAAGCCCAGACAGCAAACAGATTATTTTGTTCTTTGAGGGATGTGACTGTGAGACAGGGCTTATCAACAGAATTCCCAGTTCTCATGTGAAATATCTTGATCAGTCTTGAAGTACAATCTTGCCATAAGCAGCTTTTCCTCCTCTGGCAGCCCGAGTGAGCAGCAGTGATTGAGCAGTCAGCTAATGCTGCCCTGTGCCCAGCTCCACCTGCCTGCTGGACAGGGCTGGCTGCACACGGGGCCTGCAGAGGATCCCTCCTGCACTGACACACCTCCAAGAGGCTCCAAAAGAGGGAATTTAACTCCTCTTTGAGGTTTTTTTGGTGTTGTTTGAATGCTTAGAAGGTTTTTTTTGACTTTGTTATAGAGGGCAAAAAAGAGCTTTGTATTTATCTAGGTTAGAAAACAGGAGAGAGAGAAATGTCTCTGTAGGTTGGGGTTTTTTGGCCAATATTAGGCTGTCACTTAAAAAAAAAAATCATGGAAGGGTTTGGGATGGAAAGGACCTTAAAACTTACCCAGTCCCAAAGGCAGGGACACCTTGCACTATCCCAGGCTGCTCCAAGCCCCAATGTCCAGCCTGGCCTTGGGCACTGCCAGGGATCCAGGGGCAGCCACAGCTGCTCTGGGAATTCCATCCCAGCTCCTCCCCACCCTCCCAGGGAACAATTCCTTCCCAACATCCCATCCAAATCTCCCCACTTCCAGCTAAAGCCATTCCCTGTGTCCTGTCCCTCCATCCCTTATCCCCAGTCCCTCTGCAGCTCTCCCGGAGCCCCTTTAGGCCCTACAAGGAGCTCTGATCTCTCCCTGAATCTCCTCCAGGTGAGCACCCCAAGCTCTCCCAGCTGCTTCCAGCTCGGAGACCTGCGAATGCCCAGCACCCTCAAACCCCCGTGGATGCTTCAGAGACAATCCTGGCTGAGGATCCCCTCACTCACCCATCAGAGCCAGGCCGGGAGGGGGTGCTGTCCGAGGAGAGGGAGGACACGGAGGCCACGGACAGGGGCCGGGATGACGACGGCATGGTGAAGGAGCGCACCATGGAGCGGGGCCGGCTGCCCCGCCGCTCCTCCAGGCTGGAGAGCTGCAGCCAAGAAATGCCACATCTTACTGCTTCCATCCCCGAAAAGCTGATAGCCACGTGCCAAAGGGAACGTGGGAAGGGCACGTGGGTTTTCTTCTATGTAGTTTGGTGTTATTTAGTTCATTAATCGTAGTTAATGCAGCGTGTTTAACAACAAAAAAAAAAACAGGTTCTAAAAGAAATCCATCTAAAGGACTGGACAGAAATATTTAGATCCTCACAAGCACATGTATAATCTTAAGCATATTCCAAGAATTCCTTTGTTCCAATGGTATTTCCATGCTTTTTTACGTCTTTTACATAAAAAGCACTCTTTTTACATAGAATTTTTGAATCCATCTCTGCCATCGTTGTGACTGCCCTGTCAATGTATTGCAGTGAAATGGATTTGATAAAAACCCAAAAGACCCAAAGTAAAAACCCACGAAGAGAAACTTCATGTCAAAAATACCAGGAGAGCCAATTTACAGAGTGATGCCAGGCTAAGAAGAAAATATATGAAAGTTTTGGTTTTGTTCCAGACAATTCCAGAGTTCTGAATGTTTCTCCAAGCTTCGTTAGTCATTAATAACTGATATATGCAGAAAATAATTGAACTCTTGCAGTCAACAAATAAGAATCTCATGCTGTTTAATTACAGGTATATTTTCCACCCTGTCAGCTACTGGTAAATTGGCCTTGTACAAGGAAGACAGAAGTGATAAAACTCCATCAATCCTGAACATTCTTACTGGTGGGGAGAGTGAAATTAGAGAGATAACACCACTTTCCAGTCATCTCCTTGATGATGTAAATGGATATTACTGAAGTGACTGACATGCAGGTAATCATTAATGTTAATTATTCCCGTTCTCCCTGGAATAAATTATTATTTGAACTTTTTCCTGAATATCTAAATTTGCAAGATGGGATTTGAAGGACCACAAACAACATCAGTTAAAGGATATCATAAAGGTTGGCATGTTCCCTGTAAGATCTGTGTCCTCATTAAAAAAAGCCATTGCTATGGACAGAATCCCAGAATGATTTAGGGTGGAAAAGTCTTCTGAGATTGAGTCCAAGCTGTGCCCGATCCCCACCCTGTCCCAGCCCAGAGCTCTGAGTGCCACCTCCAGGAATTCCTTGGGCACCTCCAGGGATGGGCTCTCCAAACCTCCCTGGGCAGCCCCTGCCAAGGCCTGAGCACCCTTTCCATGGGGAAATTCCTGCTGATGCCCACCCTGAGGCTCCCCTGGCCCAGGCTGAGGCCGTTCCCTCTCCTCCTGTCCCTGTTCCCTGGGAGCAGAGCCCGACCCCCCCCGGCTGCCCCCTCCTGTCAGGGACTTGTGCAGAGCCACAAGGTCCCCCCTGAGCCTCCTTTTCTCCAGGCAGAAGTGATCACATAACAGCATCCAATCCAATTTTTGACTGAATTATCAATTCCACCCTGAATTACAAAGCTGTTTGCTTCGTTTGTTCTGGCTTCCCTCACACTCAACACTCAAAAGCAGAACAAACCTCCACTGGAACACCAGAAATTCTTGGCTTTTCCTTAAGGATGAAGCAGCAATGCAAATAGATTGTTGGAATGAGAAAAGTACGAATTTCATGCCTTCTAAACCATGGAGTAGGAGCTGTGGTTTCCCTGCCTGCCTACATTTGGTGCAGGTACAACCACACGGTGCCAGAGAGCAGCACAGCCCTCCCTTCCCTAAAGGAATTCCACCTGGGGAAAGGTGACATTCAGCTCGGGAAGAACCCTGCTAAGTGCCCATTTTTAAATTCATCTTTGTAACCCAAATCCTTCAGAATTGAAGGATTAGCTTGACTTTCAAGGAACAGACTCAGGCAGTTTAGAAACTGCTCCCGTGCTCAGAAATGAAAGCACCCAGCCTTCCTCAGCATCTCTCATCTGCTCACTGTTCCATACTTGGATGATCACTGGGAACAACCAGGAATGCTGCATCTACATTTTAAAAACATTTAGATTTAATTTACATTTTTTTAAATCACAGAGTGTCGTGGTTTGATGCAGCTAAGCGTCAAGCACACGAAATCTGTTATTTTCATGAGGGGAAAATAAGGAAATATTGAGGAAAACTAGAGAGCTGCGAGGCAAAACAGGTTCAAACTTAAATAGTTGTGGTACAAAGAAGGAGTTTTATTGCTAATAGAATTAAGAGTAAAAAGAAACAATAAGAAATTAAACAAACCTCCCCTCTCTTCCAGCACTTCCCTCCTTTTACTCAACTCACACAAAAGATAGCAGAACATGGGAAAATTCATTTCTGGGCATGGAGCAGCGATAGGGGATACAACATCCTCATGTCTCCCCAAGACACAGAGGAACAGAGAGCTGCTTTAAGGAATTTAAATTTCATTTAAATGTAATTTAAGGAAATCCCAGATATTGTGGAAAGGAGAAATTGGGTGGGAACTTACGATGGCACGGACTCCATACTGCTTCTCCACCTTGTCCTTCAGCTGCCTGAAACATGCCTCCATCCTCTCATGGAATGGCCTCAGGGCCTCTGTCACCTTCTCCCCATGGAGCCGGATGCCCTCAGCCAGGAATGGGATCTGCAAAGCAGAATTTGGCTGCCCCACTGTGCCCAGCCCTGCCCGAGCCAAGGGAGGTGGCAGAACTCCCACAGCAGTGCAGGAGCTCACACAGTAACAGTTATATTGGTATTAAGGGCAATAGTAGCAGTAATTATAACACCAGTAATAATAATAATAATAATAATAATAATAATAATAATAATAATAATAATAATAATAATAATAATAAATAGCAACAATAATAAAAAGATAAAAAATGTAAAGAATTAATATTGTGATCACAGTGATCATCATCACTCATTGCATAGAGGTACAACAGGATCTAAAAACCAGCTCGCCACGATTTCCCTGTTTTTCTGTTAAGCAAAGTCCTTTGAATTTAATACAGCCCTAATTCTGCCCAGAAATCCCATGCTGGATTCATCCCAAAGCACAAACCCCCCTGTGATATTCCATTCTCAAGCCCCCACAGATTCTGTGCTTTAAAACAGCAAACTGATGAATGATGAGTCTCACACCGGGTTATTAATGTCAAATCTTTTCCCAGTTCCATGAGAATGAAACCCTGAAGAAGAAAATAGTTTATGTTTTCTTTAATAAATGCTCTTTCTAAAGCTGCAAATGAGCTACATCCTTGGACAGATATATATTGCAGAGCAATATTTATTAATAAAACATACAGTTTTATAAGCTATATAGTTCTCCTTAGAAAAATTATTTTATTTTCTCTGGGAAGAAAACAGAAGAGGAAAAAAATTAAATTAATTCTCTTTTGTAACTGAAAATAATCATTTATCTTCAAGGCTTCTGTCACCAAATATCCATGCCAGCACAGGATTATATAATTAGTTCCTAGTGTGGAGGTGTAGCTGACCTTTGGAAATGTTTTAAGAGAGACATTTTCATTCCCACAGCTACCCAGACACACCATTAGAGTTTTCTACCTCCAGCTCAGGAAAAATATTTCCTCTTCCAGGTCCGTTTCAGCCCACACAGTGCTCTGATTCTAACTCAGATATTCTCTGCAGCAATCAAGCTAAGAGGCTTCTTCTTAATAATTCATAATTAAATCATAATACTGATTAAAAACAGATTTTTCTAATAAGACCGAGCAGCAATCAGAAGGAGCAGCTTTATTAGTACGGAGAATAATAAATACACAGATGAATTACAGATGAACAAACTCAAGAAATCTTATCAAGATGATTCCCTGTGATTTGGCACTATTTAAATGGACAGAGCTGCTTCTCCTAAAGACCACAAAGAGAAGAATAATGACTTTTTTTTTAATGTAGTGGCTTCTGTTTATAACCACAAGGATTTGCACTCGACAAAAATTAAACTTGAAACCAGAAAGTTTCCTGCTCTGAGTAAGTAAATGAATTTCTAAATTTTCATAATTATCAGGCCACACTGTGACCCTCCTGTTTCGGAGGGAGAAGTGGTCCCTTGGCTCATTTATTTCAAAAAGCTGTTGATATTTGAAATGATTCTTTTTTTAAAAGTTGGAATTACCAAGATGAAGCACATGAGGGGTCTGAAGCTTCAGCTCTGAGACCATTTCATGGGCAGAAAATGCACTGAGGAGCCTGTCCTAGGGATCAGCCACCTCCAGGTTGGAAAATTAAGCAACAGGAAGTAAATTACATTCTTTGTAGGAAAAAAAATGTGGGGAGAAGGAGAAGGAGAAGGAGAAGGAGAAGGAGAAGGAGAAGGAGAAGGAGAAGGAGAAGGAGAAGAGGAAAGGAGAGGGGAGGGGAAGGGGAAGGAGAACAGGAAAGATGGAGAAGGAGGAGAAGAAGGAGGACAAGAAGGACAAGGAGAAGCAGGAGAAGCAGAAGCATAAGAAGCAAAGGAAGCAAAAGAAGAAAAAGAAGAAGGAAGAGAAGGAGGAGGAGGAGACCAAGGAGGAGGTGAAGAAGAAGAAGAAGGAGAAGAAAGAGAAGAAGGACAGGTTTATTCATCTCTTAGGGAAGTTGAAATTAATAAACACCCCATGGATATTTGGCCTCCCTGTCCAAGACCACTCAACCTTTAAACATTTATCAAGGGCAGGAAGAACCTTCCAGCCATGTTACCATTTCTGTTTCACCTCCTTCTACCAACTCCACAATTCCTCCTGCATCTCCTTTCCACACAGGGAAATGTGGTGATGAGTGACATGGAATTTTACATCTCCATGAATCGTGTTAAGAGGCAGAATTTTGCCACATTCAGCATATTCCCAATTAATCTGGCCTTGGAGAAAAGGCACTTTATTATTTCATAACCCTGTTGTTGGCTGACTTGAAAATTTTATAAAGTTCCACTGCAACTTCAAATTATTCCCTGATTTTTTTTTTTTTTTAAATCTTGATCTGCTCAGCTGAAAAGAATGAAAAAAAACCAACATTGATTTTAATTATTAAACTAATCTTTGAAAACAATCTTTCAGAACAAAGGTATCATAAAACATGATCATAAAACCTGAGTTTGGTATGCAGCAGTTCCTTCATCTCTGTGGAAGGAGCACAAGGTTTTTATGTGCCGTGGAGTTTTTCTGTTTCTGTGTGCTGTAAATACTTCAGCTAAATGCAGAGTGACTAATGTCATCAATCATTCATTTCTCTGCCTTAATTTCAGTCAATCATTTCATTATCTTCATGTTCAAATGAAAGATCAGCTGGAAATGGTGCAGTTGCATGGGAATGGTTTTTTGCCTAAGTTGGAAAAGCACCAAGAAGGACAGAAATGGACATTGCTTTGCTAATGGAATTTATGTGAACTGATAAGAGACAGAAACAAAACTCACACTAAAAACTCCACAGGAATTACAGAAGGATCATACCCTGAATTCCACAGCATAGTGGAGGAAGAGGTAAAGGGAGAGAAAAAAATTAAATGTAGCTGGTCAGCTGGCACTACAATTGTCAGGCTCCTATTTCATACACCCAGATTGATTTATGCAGCAGGGAGAAAACTCCATGTGATTACAAAACTCTGAGCCCCACATGATGGAAAAATGAAAACTCCCTTTTGCTTTCAATCACTGTCAGCCCAGGAGGGATTCAGCCCCTGCCAAGGCTTCCATACACATCCCCTCCCAATACTTAGGAGCTGACTCCCACCTGGCTGCAAACTGAAAGAATTTGAGAGGAATTTTAAATTTTGGGATACCCTAAATGTGTATGAAACATCCAAGGTAATTTAAAAGCACCGAAGCAGCTTTCAATGACCATAATTTTCATCTATGAAAATAATTTTGGGTCCCTTTTCTCTATTTTCCTGGTTCCTGTTGTTTTGGAACTGCTAAACTGATAGGAAGTTATGTGTTTAAAATCCCTGAATAATTAAAATACAATGTGATCAGCTGCCATACCTTTTTTCAAATTGTAATATTATTTTAATACACAAGTGTCACCAAAGTGAGCCTTTGCTGAGGGAAAGTGTGTTTGGAATTCATTTGAAGTATCACTCTCAGAGGCAAAGACACAGAGCTGACACCAAGTCAGTCTTCTGGGACCAAATTATTTTCCTCTATAAAACTTAAAGCTTATAAAATCTAATCTTCTCTAAAAGCTCACAAGGAAATAAATAAATAAAGGCCCTTTTTATTTTTTTCAGACCAAAAGAGTTTTTATTCACTGATAGTTTTATGGCCTTCAGAGGATATTTTATTTTTGAATCCTGTAGCTCTGGTTCTGCTACCTCTGAGACTGAAATGTACAGAAATGTAAATGATTCCTTTTATTATAAAGACAGAATTGAATATGAAAAGACAATGATTCACCTTCTTCTGCTGTGAGAAAAAAACCATTTCCAATCAAACTGGTATTTTTTTAGTTATCATAAAATTATCCTCAGACCACAGGAAAATGCCCAATCTGTGAGTATGGAACAAAACTGGAATTGTCTCTTGGTTGCCCTGAAAAACATTTTCTCATTTGGTACAGATGGGAGATTTTCACTTATGATGTTTGCAAAAAGAAAAAAGAAAAGAAAGAAAAAATGAAAGGTCTTGATCATATTTGTTCTCTGCACGTTTATCAAAATGAGAAATTATGTCAGATTTGAAAAGATGAACTTTAACTCAAGCTCCAAGACAGATTTAAATGGCAAAGAAATGCATCCAAGGTGAGGATAATGTCTGAATTTCCTCCAAAGTGACACCAAGCTGCCTTTCCCCAGCTGCTGGCTCTGCCAAACCTGACTTCAAGATTTTTACCTGCCAAGCAATCAGATCCTTCAGCTTTTCAATCTTGTCATGATCCTCGGGATGCTCGTGCATGTATTTTTCAGTAAAAAAAGCCTAATTGAGAGAGAGAGAGAAATGAGCAATTATTTCAGAAAGTGAAATATCTCCTACCACAAGAACGAGCTACAATGGAGATAAACTGATGAACTCAAATATTCTGTGAAGGAATAGCTACAAATACAGAGTGAAAATTATGGAATCACAGAATCCCAGAATGGTTTGGGTTGGAAAGGACCTCAAATTTCATCCAGTGCCACCCCTGCCATGGCAGGGACACCTCCCACTGTCCCAGGCTGCTCCAAGCCCCAGTGTCCAACCTGGCCTTGGGCACTGCCAGGGATCCAGGGGCAGCCACAGCTGCTCTGGGAATTCTATCCCAGCTCCTCCCCACCCTCCCAGGGAACAATTCCTTCCCATTATCCCATCCAAATCTCCCCTCCTTCAGCTTAAAGCCATTCCCTGTGTCCTGTCCCTCCATCCCTTGTCCCAGGTTTCTCTCCATGTTTCCTGTAGCTCCTCCAAGCCCTGCAAGGCCACAGTGAGGTCACCCCAAAACTTCTCCTCTCCAGGCTGAACAACCCCAACTCTCCCAGCCTTCCCTCCCAGCAGAGCTGCTCCATCCCTCCTCTGGCCTCTCTGTGCTGGGATCAAGATTTTTACTTGAGGCCCAACAGGACAGGGAATCCCAGCAGGGAAGAATCCTGATGGAATTCCAGCTCTACCTTCTCGTAGTTGGCAAAGCCTCCCATGACAGCAGGGTCCACGATGCCGTTGAGCAGCATGGACAGGGGGTTGATGGGGAGGTTGGGATCATTGAGGTGCTGCTGCACCATATTATTGATCTTATCATTGGTCAGCTGCATGGTTTCGATGGCGTTTTCCAGCGGGCTGATCTCCACCTAAAAAACCCAAACAAAAGGAGCTTTCAAGCAAGGAGCAGAGTTTTTAACCTGCTCAGCAAAACTTGACAGGTAGGAATATTTCAGGCCTTTCAGAACTGAGGTTATTGGGAGATTTTTGACCACTAATTACCAGAAAGGGCGATTTCAGGCATTTAGGAGTTTGGTATCTCTGTGCTGCAGTCACTGATACGATGATGGGTATCAGTGGAGGAAGTTAACTGCATTTTGCTGCTGCAGGAGGGATTACATCCCAGCACAGCACCCAGAAAGGCTCTGGCAGGAATCACGTGAGGTTTTTGGAGGATTACGGAGAACATCAGAGATTAAGGGTCGGTGAGTTTTAGCAGCACAAAGAAGATCCAGCTTAACGTAACAGTAAGAAAGAAATGATAACTTCAACGTGGATTTTCTGATGGAAAATGTAATCCTAAGCCGCTGAAAAATCAAGAAGATATTTTTGCAGTGTTTATTTTGGTGTGTTTCCAAGGACATCGAGTTTAATATGCTGATGAGGTGACATCTGAACTATTTGCTGTGCTTTCTCCCAAGAGGTCACATTTTCTTCATCTGAGCATTGAGAACTGAAGGGAGAAATTTTCTTTCTGCCTGGACTTCAATGAAGAGAGCCCTCAGATGTCTTCACAGGGTGAATTAGCTCTTCCACTGTCTAAAACTTGCTTTATTTTAATTGACTGACCTCCAGCTACTTTTTATGCCCAGCTACTGTGCCTTTCAAAAAGTTCACGTTGAAAAACCAGCATTAAAATACTTTAAATATTAGTGAAAGGGCTAAAAATCAGTAACTTGCAGTGACCCAAAGTGTGGCGAGTCCTCACTGGAAAACACAGCCTGCTTGTATGAAAAAAAAATGCTGTGGTAGGGAGAGAAAAAGAAGGTTAATTGAGGCCTGTGAGGAAAATGCAAGTGTATATTTGATTACAGGCTCATTTGCATAAATGCTACATAAACAAAGCAGCACTCCTACCTGGCTATCCGTTGCTTACCCCGTTTCTGAGAACCACTTCTAATCAAATCCCTTTAGTTGTTACTCTTACACCTGCCAGCTGATTACATCAAGGATGTTTTAATTAGCATTTTTAGCAGCCTGCCTGCTGAATTATTCTGGAAGGCAGGGAAGGAGCCTGGGTGTTTCTGCTGGGAGCAGGGAGCAGCCCAGGCTCGGACAGAGCCCAAAGTGCCACGGGGGGAGTTTGGACTGGGGAGTGAAGCCACATTCAGCATCCGATTGGGCAAGAACTGCTGGGAACATCAGAGGCTAAATTTAGGATTCTGTCATTTGTATTAATGGGCTTATAACTATGCAATAATGTGTTGATGAACCATTGCTTTTAAAGCTCTTGAGCATCTACAGAAATTAGCACTCATTGAGCTGACAGCTTTTTGACTTTTCTGTAGCAGCAATCATGGCTTTCTTTCTCATTCTCCTTTCTTTTACTACTCTTGTAACACTCCCTCTAATTTTTTAAAAGCAGATGGAGAATTGCAGTTGCCATCTCACTATTACAAACTGGGCTTTGGAACCTGGTGGAGGCTATTTGTGATGTGTGTCAATTCTGAGCCTTGTTCCCAGTGCCTTCCTGACTCTGGGCACTCCTCACTCCATCCAGGAAAACAGGAATTACGTTCTCCTGACATGTTTGCACCAGTACAAAATTCCAAGGTAAAAACAAAACAGAGATGAGCATTTGTGCTTTTTAAACCCGAGTGTGATTCAAAATCCAGTTTCTAATTCCCTGGCTGGTCTCAGCAAATTTTTTCCCTGCCATCTACTTGTGTCCAGCTAAAGCAAATCAGATCCAGAATAACAAATGCTGGCCCCAAACTCCTTGCAGATAATGAAGAGATTGCAGAGGTTTAGGTAAAAGTACTCAGAAGGAATTTGAAAAGCCAATAGATTTAAAGCAGTTCTGCATGTTCCTACGGGTTATGTAACATAATACACTGCATTTATAGAATTACTCACTTCTCTCAGCACTGATTTGATGTGATCTCTCCTCTCCCTTTAACGATATTCCAGCTCCATCAATAAAACACAAAACATGCAGAGCTGCTCGAGCATCCTGGTGCTTAGTAAGGGATCAATAATATCTGTATCCATAATCACAATTTAGCATTACAGGGATGTAAACCCTGTGATCCTACTCGCAGCATTTTAGCTGACAGGGATCTTGAGGAAAGTCAATACCCATTTTGGAGGAGCTGTGCCAGAGGAGGTCAGAAGTTATCTGTTGCAGTCTTCCCACAGGTTATTCAGTTCCATTCTGGTATCATTTCTCAGCCACTCAACTCATGCAGTCCTTGCTCCCAAAAGGCTGACAGGAGGCACTCTCCCAGGATTTATGCCCCTTTTGATGCCAGGCACAGCACCAGGGGTGTACACAAAGTGCCTGTCAGGCTCTGCTCTCTGCTCATCAGCGCTGGCATCAGAGCTGCCAGCCTTTACAAACAGCACTTCTTGCCATCATGAAGATAAATACAATCTTCTCCATCAGGATTATATTGAAACTACCAAATTCATTAAAAATTCAATGTGTTTTATTCAGCTGCCTATTACTGTCACACATCACATTCATATTCTGTTACTATAGATACCATAGTAATTTTCTGCATTACTTTCGTTCATCCAAATACAACTGTCCAACATAACCTCAATGGAGCAATGAAAAAGGTTTTAATTAATCATATGCAAATTGTTCTTTTCCTTTAAAAATAAGCCTCACAAGAGAGATTTAAAAAATGCAGTAACAATGTTTTTATTGCTACTTAAAAATTACAGCTGCATAAGAATAATTTAATCTTAAAGGCGTTTAATGGATATGTCTTATCTAAACAGTCTAAATGGTTGAACAGAGAAATGAGTAATTTGGAGTTACTCTGTGAGGTTGCTGAGGGTATATTTAGCTAAATATGGAGAAGAAACAAAAACAACCTTTAATCACAAGTGGTAAGAAATGCAGCCATACAATGCATTTGATTATTGGGGTATTTTGAATTGACGACAATCAAAATACCCAGATCTTCCTTCTAAAATTCACACTAGATTCTCTGGGATGGAGCAGGGTTCCCCTACACCATCTCAGGTCCCTCTTCCTTTTAGGCACCTCTAAGAGACATAAATACTTTCTAGAAGGGCTGAAGGCCTTGGAGGGCTGGCTGCATTCCCTTCCCTGGAATGGAAAAGCATTGCCTGAGTCACCCTCAGTCAACAATCAGCAGCCTCAGCAAGTTCCCTGAGGATGTGCCAGGTACAATGCCATGGATCCCTTGTTCACAGAACCCAGCACAGTCACTGACACACAGAAATGCTTCCTGGCTGTATAAAAACCCCCATTTTTAAAGTAATCTCAATAAAGCCAAACCGATCTTACCATGAAAACCGATTTGACTTCGAACCACCTCAGGATCCCTGGTAGTTTATAGGCTGTCACGTAGATGGTCCTCTCAATCCACATGTTCTGCAAAGGGAACACAAGTGTCACGTCATCACAGGGACAGCTTTGATCCCGAGCAAAGCCCTAAAACATCATCACCAGGGCACGGGGCTGAGGTATGGCAGATGTTACAGAGCTGGGGGATTCCAAATGGAAGCTGGAGCAGCACAGATTTCAATCTGGTACATGACTTAGCAGGGAATAACTGCTCCCTTCCTGAAGGTGAATGCCACAGCAAGATCCACTGGTTTTACTGGATTCAATTGTTCATGGAATCCCAGAATGGTTTGGGTTGGAAGGGATCTTAAATCCCATCCCATTCCACCCCCTGCCATGGCAGGGACACCTTCCACTATCTCAGGGTGCTCCAACCTGGCCTTGGACACTTCAGGGATCCAGGGGCAGCCACAGCTTCAATGGGCACCCTGTGCCAGGGCCTCCCCACCCTCACAGGGAAGGAATTTTATTGACCATTACAAATGGTTTAGTAAAAAAGAAAAAAAAAAAAGCAAAAGGTATTAGTGACTAAAGATTTTCAGATGCCTGACAGGAATCTTCTTGGCAAGCCAAGCTTCAGGTGTAACAATTTAAAATCCTTTCTCAGAAGAGCTGTTTTTACAAAATAAATACAGCTTTGCCCATTTTTTTTCCTATTGGTATAAACCAGAACATGATAAATTGGCTTAATTAACTTTCTATGAGAAATAATCCCTTTAAACCTAGAATTTATTTCTCAACAAGCAAAAGATAATGAATGGCTCAGATTCTCAAAATAGAGGGGGATAAACAAGCAAACCCAAAGTGGTTTATTTTCTTTATAATTTCTTACTGCAAATTCGTTGTCTGGGTTTTTCTCTCCTTTTCGAACAGGGCGCGAATACTCAAAGCGCTGGACTTCGTTCACCCTGTAGAAACTGAAAAAAGGGAAAAGAATCATGGAATCACACAATGGATTGGGTTGGAAGTGACCTGAAAGATCGTGCAGTTCCAAGCCCCAAAAGCACAATGAAAATCAAACACAAATCAAACACAATCTGTTTAGGAATTGATTCTATTAATTCTATTAATTCTAATATTAGAGAAAGTTTATGAACAAATATAGGATCACTCTCTTCCAGTGGGTTGGATGGAATCTGTGCCAATATTAAAAATCACCATTAAATGCCCTCACAGTGCCCACCCCTCCATGGCTGTGCAAGGATTCTTAATATAACAAAAATGTGTTATAAAGGGGACTGAGAAAATGACAAAACCCAACCCAAACTCACCTCACAATTTGCTCTGACACCGGCCTGTGAAATTTTGAGGGTAAATCCAGTTTGGGTTTTACAGTGAAGCACTGAATATCTGAATTTCAGGGGTTAAGAAGTGAAAAGGGAATTTCAGTCACACAGAGCCAACAGCCCAACAGGAACACACCAAAAAAAAGGACAAAACGACCAAATTGGTGCGTTACACCCCTCAGGACAGAAGTACAACATGTTGGCCATAAATCCTTGACCTGAGCTGCTGGATGCACTGGTTGTACTGGTCATACTGGTTGTACAGCCCAAGGATACATTGGCCAGAGGAGGTTTTGATGTCATCTCCCGGGGGGGACGTCGTCTTCATCTTCTCGGCGTTGGGGAACTGCGTCAGCAGCCGCGCCTCGAAATCCTCGCGGCGCTCGTACTCCTTGCCCCGGTAAATGAACACCTTGTTCTGCAAACAGAGGCACTCACAGCTGGCACCAGCATCCCCAGTGCTAAAACCAGTGCCCCCAGTACTGAACTGGGGCCTCAGAAGCGCTGACACCAACGCTGGTGAGAGAACAATTGCACATTCCCCATGCTATGGGGTTTAATTGTTAATTTACCGATATTTAATGGCGGTTCAATAAAGCATAAATTGGTTTTCTCACCTCTGATTCAGTGCTGGATCATTAAGCCCACGTTTACCTTTAGGTATTTGTATAAACCACACTAAAATCACCTCAACACGTGATTTCAAGGATCTGTAACACTGGTGGCCATTGAAAATTTATTAAGAGAAATTATTGCCAAATCCAAGATGTCTCCTCCCCCTTCCACAGCTAAAGAGGGAATGGATGTCAATAAATAAACTGAATTAAGCTTTTTATACATAAACATTTATTAAAAGGCACTTAGGTGAGCAAACAAGAATAGCTGAGAAAAATAGAAACAGAAAACAATGCAGATTTGAGGAGGAATATACAAAAATACTGACTCTTAGAAAAAGACTTCACATTAATGTATTAGATTTTTGCCATTACAAACTTTAAACTTTTTATGACTTTAAAATTAATTCCATTGTTTTTGTAAGCATTGGTTTCTTCTTTGCCAATGAAGAAAATGAAGATACATTTTATCCAGTCCATTTATATGCTGAGTTCATTAAATTCTACAGGAAAATGTAAAAGACAACTTGCATATTTTTAACTGATCAAACATATTAAAGCAAGTTTGGATAAAATTTGCATCTGAATATGCTTAACCTCATTACTCATCTCCAAATGAATTCTTGGTGAAAAAATTACACAGTACTTATTTAAAAAAGGGTGTTTTGACTGAGGGTAGGAACCTGGAGTAGTTCACATTTGCCCAGTTGGGTTTAATTCTGCAATGGTGCCTTTTGAAATGCTCAGTAGGGCAAAGAAAACTCTCTATTTTGGGAAAAAAAAAAGGTAATAATAGATGTTTAAGAGGCCTCTGTATGACTGTAATTTATGGATATCCACTTGTAATTCGCAGGGAATGTTGAAATAGAAGGAAAAGTGAGGATTTTCTCCACCAGCAGGGCACTCAGCAGCCTGGTTTTCAGAGGGCAGGGTTAGATGGGATCTTGGGAAGGAATTCATTCCTCTGAGGGTGGGGAGTCACTGGCACAGGATGCCCAGGGAAGTTAACTAAATAATAATGGGTTATTTCTGTGTCACCAACTAAGTGCCAGACAATCAATAGAGATGCAATTCAGACATGTTACAGCCTCACTATTCAACCCGTAAAAATCCTAATATTAGTGGGAAAAACCCCTAAAATGTCACTAAAGCTACAATCCTGGCACCAATCAAGTGACAAGTGTCTTAAACTGGCACATGACACAGGCAAATCAGTGATAAAAATTGCTATTAAAGGTATCACACACACTTCTGATAGTCAACTTCATTTTAGGGACTGTGATGGGAAGGACACTCACCTGAAACCATGGACACATATATACCATGCTCATATTTATTTATATTATATATATATAAATATCTATTAACCTGTCAGGCAAAAATGTCACCATTTCAGATGGTTATGACCCTGAGTGATGGATTGGGTCATTTATCTTCATTTCTAGTGATACCCTGAAGAAATAGAAAGTAGTGGATATGTTTGAAGAGAAAGTTTTTCTACCAAAATTCAACCATTCCACCTTAGAAACCAGAAAGGAAAAATCAGTGTGTGTTTTATACACCAAAAAAACACCTGTCAGTGCCAGGCAGGTTTCTCCAAGCCAAGGGAAATTTCCAGAGCAAGAAACCTCTGTGGAAACTGGTGCCCACTTACCCTTATGAATGTTGGGAATCCCTGGCCATAGTATCCAACAGCAAAATAGTCTGGCTTCGGCCGTATCACTTTCACAATGTTTTCATAGAACTGGGCCTGTTTTCTCTGCAAAATAAACAGGAGGGATTTTCATGACCTGAGCTTTTAGGAGATTCCTCATACTTAAGGTCCTGTGTGCACCTCTAATTTAAAGATGTTTCATTCCCCTCTTTTTCTTCATCTTTCTATCAGACTCATGGCAATATTTGGAAATACCAGACTCTGTAGCCATTTTTCCACTCTTCATGGTGAATCTGACTGTTCCCTAAGGAATATCTCAATTTTGATGGACCTCATCATGGTGAAATTCACTGTTCCATATCAAATATCTCCGTTTTGATGAACTTCATTGTTTTGAACCTCATTATTCCATACCCAATATCTCCATTTTGATGAACTTCATCGTTGTGAACCTCACTCTTCCATATCCAATATCTCAATTTTGATGAACTTCATTGTTTTGAACCTCACTGTTCCATAAACAGTATCTCAATTTTGATGAACCTCATCGTTGTGAACCTCACTGTTCCATATCCAATATCTTCATTTTGATGAACCTCATCCTGGTGAACCTCACTGCTCCATATCCAATATCTCGATTTTGATGAACTTCATTGTTTTGAACCTCACTGTTCCATAAACAGTATCTCAATTTTGATGAACCTCATCATGGTGAACCTCACTGTTCCATATCCAATATCTCAGTTTTGATGAACCTCATCCTGGTGAACCTCACTGCTCCATATCCAATATTTTAATTGCAGTGAAGGTCAGGAATTTGCAAAGCAATCTGAAATTCCAGTTGTGACACTTCTGATGCCAAAACACCGGAAGGATGAAGCCGCACACAGCTCATCCCAATGGTGCTGACTTGTCACTTTTGGGCTGTTACATCTCATTACATTTTTCTACTCATTCTCTTCCATATTTCCAAGCATGAATTTGCATATGGAAAGCAGGCAGTTGAGAACTGCAGGAAAATGTAAATTTTGGAATAAACACACGCATGTCAGACGCCATCTGCTTTCGATGCTGAGTTGTTCTTTATCTCTAATGATGAAATAATAGCAAATGAGCAGCTTCAGAAGATCTGTTCATTAACTTATTTTTAGTCTATTATTTCTGCAAAGAGAATGACTTTTGATCTGGGGCGAGGTTTAGTGCTGCTCCCACACGACAGATAACAATAAATGGCACCACGACTACAAAGACCCAGATCTGCCGAATATTTCTCGGCTCATCTGGAACAAAACTATTTTGTCATTTGTGAATTGTCTTAGAGGCTAATATTTAAAATTGCTTGAAGAAAAGAGACAAGAGGGAGAACGGAAAGAACAAAAAACTTGTAAATTTTATTTTGTGGAGAAAAAAACCGAGCTGTTCAGCAGCAGCAATAAGAAAAGCTGATGGCTTATGTGAGACCTGACTCATATGGGAACATGAATTTTGATCTCTGTCTTGTGAGGGAAATGCACGCCAGGACTAATTCAGTGACATCTCATCTCCTGGCTGATGAATAAAGAGCAGATAAACTCAATTGTCTGATGTGAGGATTGGAAGTTCTTGGTCTCCCTTATTAGAAGAGGGAGAAACTCCATCTTGGAGAAGCGTCCAAGGTCAGGTTGGAGCAACCTGGTCATGGAAGGTGTCCCTGAATATGGCAGGGAGTGGAACTGGATGGGCTTTAAGGTCCCTTCCAACACAAATCACTCATTCACTTTGTGATCACTGGCTACAAATTCCAACTTCTCCCCCAAAAAGGATCCAACAGGATAATTAGAGAGTGGCTGCCTCTGTGACAAACCTGTTCATGTTTCCACATGCAAGCAGAAAGGAGATAGAAAATTAAAACTGAGGGACTCAGAGAGTAGCCACCCCCTGGTGAATAATCCTATCTGACACATGACAATCGTTTCTAGCTGAGGAACAATCCTACCCTTTTCCTTTTATACTGAAATGAAGAATATTCTGTTCCCACCCCACCAGGAGTGAGCTGGGGTTGTGTGGAGCTGAGTTCAACACTGTGGGAATGCCCAGCTCAGACACAGTGGGATAAAGAAACCAGATAAACAATTCAAAGAAATTCAGGAAAATGTACTCTGAGCTGATAAACAATTCAAAGAAATTCAGGAAAATGTACTCTTAGTGCAAAGGTAAAATGTAGCAAAAACCCGAAAGTTGAGAACTTTCAGAACCAAACTGGAATCACATCCCAACTCCTGTGGAAATGGCTGGGACCTGAGGAGGGACAGTGACAGCTGCCATTTATCTCTTTGGAAGAGAACAGGAGGGAAAAAATGGTGCAGGAATAATGAATGGGTAACGTCAGGGCAAAAATAACTGACTGTAGACATGAATGCTTGGGGATTATTCATACCTAAAAAAAGAAACGTGAATGTGGAAAGACACTTGAGAGAGAATGGAGATTTTTTTTCATGGTCCCATTTATATTTACATTCAAAATTTCCTTTTATACCCCAAATAAATCAGTTTAACATTACTGAAATGTTTTTCTTTCAGCTAAAAAAAAAAAAATTAATGTTTTTCAGGCACTCCAGTAGTAGCCAGTTAATTAACATTGGTGCAGCAAAGCCAAGATGGGTACATGTTTCTGCATTTTACTGTCATTGCTATAGTATTTTTGATATAATTTTAAAAGCTTACAAATTCAACTCTGAAACAAATTATTGCAGTGTCTTTGTCATTAGAAAAACCTACCAGCAGTTCACTGAGTTGTTCATAATCAAACATTTCATTTTCATACTGTTCTGCAAGTTCTTTACCCAAGGCAATGGCCTCTTCCCACATCTGTTGGGGAAAAAAAATCACAAAACAACAACAAAGAAGCTGAATTACATACCTTGGTTAAACATCAACATTAGAATCAAATAAATCCAAATAAAGCAGCCAAATGCATTGTGTCACATGCCTGAAAACACTGAGCATCTGACGTGCCAAAGAGCTCTGCTGGGGTTATAAATGTCTCTATTAATGGAATCATGGAATTGTTTAGGCTGGAAAAGCCCTCCAAGTTCATCGAGTTCAACCATTCCCAGCACTGCCAAAGCCACCAGTGCCCCATGTCCCCAGCTGCCACATCCACATGGATTTTAAATCCCTCCAGGGATGGGGACTCCAGCACTGCACTGGGCAGCTGTGCCAGGGCTGGACAAACCTTTCCATGCAGGAATTTTCCCAAATATCCACCCTGAGGCTCCCCTGGCCCAGGCTGAGGCCGTTCCCTCTCCTCCTGTCCCTGTTCCCTGGGAGCAGAGCCCGACCCCCCCCGGCTGCCCCCTCCTGTCAGGGACTTGTGCAGAGCCACAAGGTCCCCCCTGAGCCTCCTTTGCTCCAGCCTGAGCCCCTTTCCCAGCTCCCTCAGGAATTCTCCAGCCCCTTTCCCAGCTCCCTCAGGAATTCTCCAGCCCTTTCCCAGCTCCCTCAGGAATTCTCCAGCCCCTTCCCAGCTCCCTCAGGAATTCTCCAGCCCCGTCCCAGCTCCCTCAGGAATTCTCCAGCCCCTTCCCAGCTCCGTGTCCTTCCCTGGACATGCTCCAGCCCCTCAGAGTCTTTTTTATCATTGAGGGGCCCAAAACTTAAAATGGGGCTGGAGATGCCTCAGCAGTGGCAGCACAGAGGGCCAATCCCTGCCCTGGTGCTGCTGCCACACCATTTTGAACACAACCCAGGTGCCATTGGCCTTCTTGGCTTGATGGCACTCAAGGTGATCTGCTCCATGACCTTCCCTGGCACGGGATGCAAATTTACTGGATGCAAATCAAGTCAGATGATCCAACAGCTTCACAAGTAAAATGATTCCTGCCAGCCCATCCCGTAATGTGCAAACACAGCCTGTCCACAAAGAAACCCAGGACCTAAGGCTTTGGAGAAAGGCTGGTGATTGATTATATTTCATAATCACCTCTCTCTCCCTCTAATATCTATAATCTGTATTAGACAGGACAGGCAATTTGCAGATATTGCTTTGAACAAATACTCATTATATTTCCATTGGTTCTTCTTCCTCTCGTTCCTCAACCATGAAATTCAGCAGCCGTCTCAAGTGACCCAAAGAAATTTAACAATATCCTTCAGCTCTTCAGAAGGCAACAATCTTAATGAGGAGCAGCAAGAATGGTTTTAAATGTGCATTTTTCATTTGTTTTTTTCTACTCCAAAGATAAAGAACCACTCAAACCCAAAAATATGCTGAAATTAGCACACCAGGCTATCTAAGATCAAACTTGATGATCTGCCTCTGCTGCTGAAATTTGGTTGGCATTGCTGACCTCACTTTATTATAAAAATGAGATTCAGAATGAGTTAGAAATGCAGATTGTATTAGCCTTCATCTTAAATTTAAATCCTCTGGCCATGCCACCTCATTCTCCTCTCAGCATCAGGCCTCATGTTCCTTGCCCTGGTAGAACCCTGAGGGGATGTAGCAGCCAAGAGCAGGTGGATGAAGGAGGGCTGAGGGGAAGGGCTGAACATTCAATTCCTCATTGTCCCCAAAACCATCCACCTTTGGGAACAGGGAGCTTGGGATGAAGCACCACAACTGCCAGAGATGGTGGGAGGTGGATGCTGGGGAGAGAAGAGGAATGGTGACCTGGGGAAACCTTCACAACAACCGATCCCTGAATCCATCCCACAAAAATCCCCCAATCCCATCTGCTTTAAAGTACTGTGCAAATAAAGAGATATTTTACACCCCAAAACCCAGAAACTCCCCAAACCACACAAATGACATTTCACACTCAAAGCCCCAAAATTAATGTCAGGTGAATTCCATTTTGATCTGCAAGTTGAAAGTGCGTTTCTTAGTGTATCAGGAAAACTTTGGGGGAAAAAAGGCTTTTAGAAAAATTCCTGGTTCTAGATGCTGGTTTGAAAAACTAAGATGGATGGAAATGGATGGAAATGGAAATGGATGGAAATGGAAACATTAAGAATGAATCCTCAGCAGGTCTTCACATGGAACACACCAACGCCACAAAAGCAAGAGGGGTCACACTGGTTCACTTTTCATCCCTGCTCCTCCTTGGAAACCAGGAGCCAATTTCCAAGTGGAGGGATGGATTGACAGGTTGTCCTGGCAAACAGAGCAGGAATGGCTGGAAAGCAGCAGCCTGGAGAGGCAGGGAGCTGCTGATGGTGTAGGAGATGAGGAACTGCACAGGGAAAAACAATTACGGGAGATGGCAGGGAGAACGGAGAGGGATTGCTGCCCTTGAAGTAAAGACAAAATAAGGGCTAAAAGCTGCACTGTGGGGCTGAGAGAGGGGAAAGGAGCTTCTGAGTCCTGCAGAAACCAGCTGGGATGATGTTTGGACAAAGTGGTGTCCTAATTTAAGATAAAAAAGCCACAAATGCTCACAAGGAGCAGAACCTGGTTCTTCATTAACCTTTCCTTGCAGCTCCACGTGGTGTTCGACCCCTCCTCTTGATTTTCCTTATTTCTCCAACAAGGTTCAGAATGTTATTTATCTAGGGAAGAGGACTGGAATGAGCATGAGTTGCCTCATGTTTGTAAAGTGCCTTGAAGGTGAAAAACGCATCAGAAGGACTAATTATAATCACGGTAATGAGGGATCACGTCTGCAGGAAATTACAAGGCAGCCTGAACGCTCTGCCATGCAATTTTTGCAAATGGAAGGATCTGAATGTTTTTATCCATATTATGGGTCTAATCTAGCATGATGATACAGAGCATGTTTTTATTTCTAAACAAAAATTAACATGAATTTAAGAGTAAAGGCACAGTTGCAGAAAAAGGAGGACATTTTCACACACTAAGTTGAGTTAATTTTGACTCAGAAGGGCAATATAGCAACAATTTATAGGAACTGAACCAATATTCAGTTGTTTGTTAAGTCAGCAAGCAAAAGCTTTCAAAATCATTTAACCTTCCCTCATTTTGAGTGCCATTCTCTCCTGAACTTCGGTCATCCGTAACTTCTGCATGTTTTCATTTCAAAGACAATGGTGTGACCATCATTGTCCTGGCTCCCTGTTTGTGTGTTCCAGGCTTAACCAGTCCCTCTCCAAAACGAGACTGGAAATAAATGGAAGTCTAAATCATTTCTGATTTGCATCAACACTGTAAACAAACTCCCTTGGTTCTTCCCACTGACTCCTGGATAAGCACAGATGTGTTCCCAAACCATGTCTGGGAATGCAAAGCTCCAGCTTAGGGTGGGGAGGTTCAGATGGGATATTGGGAAGGAATTGTTCCCTGGGAGGGTGGGGAGGAGCTGGGATAGAATTCCCAGAGCAGCTGTGGCTGCCCCTGGATCCCTGGCAGTGCCCAAGGCCAGGCTTGGAGGAACCTGGTTTATGATAAATGCCCTTGTTCGTGACAGGGGGTGGGACCAGGTGACCTTTGAAGGTCCTTTGCAAGCCAAACCATTCAGTGATTCTGAAAGCAGACACGCTCTGCCTACACATCACTGCCTATAGGTAGCACAGCACTGCCACTGATTAAATAACAACTTTAGCAGAATTAAGTCTCCTTTGATTTTTTTTTTCACCTTCCCACCCTTGTCTGTCGACACCATAAACACACCAGAGCAGAGGATGTTTCCACTGCACCTCCTCTAGCCTGAACAAAGCCTTTAGATGTTACTGAATATTAATATTAATAATGGATTCTGTAAATGTTCCAGAGCCTGAAAAATGAATCCTCAAATTAAATGTGATCCAGATTTAGTTCATGTACAACACACACCCAGTCACCACATAATCCTTGAGCTCTTTCTAGCAAGGAAGTGGAGATGAACAGGAGAAAACCAGACCATGGAATTAGGGAATTCTGGAATGGTTTGGGTTGGAAGGGACCCCAAAGCCCATCCAGTGCCACCCCTGCCATGGCAGGGACACCTCCCACTGTCCCAGGCTGCTCCAAGCCCCAATGTCCAGCCTGGCCTTGGGCACTGCCAGGGATCCAGGGGCAGCCACAGCTGCTCTGGGCACCCTGTGCCAGGGCCTGCCCACCCTCCCAGGGAACAATTCCTGCCCAATATCCCATCCATTCCTGCCCTCTGGCAGTGGGAAGCCATTCCCTGTGTCCTGTCCCTCCATCCCTTGTCCCCAGTCCCTCTCCAGCTCTCCTGGAGCCCCTTTAGGCCCTGGAAGATCTCTCTGGATCCTTCTCCAGGTTGAACAATCCTAACTCTATCAGCAGAGCAGCTTCAGATATTAACAACATTTCTTTCTGGCTTAAATTACTGGAATTCCTTTAAAGTTTCTTTAAAATTCAGTTTACAGGTTACCCTGCTGACATTTGGTCACATTATTTTTAATGGAACACTTTCAGGTACTTTTTCTACTGTACTGCAAATGCATGATAAAAAAGGGATAAAGGGGAAAAGATTTTTCCATTTTTGCCAGACTCTAACTTGGTCCCTCTCCAGCCAAGAGCTCTGTCTCAGGGAAAAGCAGCCACTTTCTGTTTCTACTGCCTCTTAAAAATCTCACTCTGCTCCAACATCTCTGTTTGGAAATCCCAACTGTCCTGTTCAGTCCTGCAGAGGAACAATGAGAAGCTGGATTATGGAACTCAATTTCTCCAGTGGAGAGCGCCCTGAACTCCAGAGGTCCAGGAGGCCAGAGAATCACTAAGGTTGGAAAAGACTTCCAAGATCATCAACCATCGACCATCACCTTGTTAAACACTAAACTCTCACCTCAAGTACCACATCCACCCATTTTTTGACCAATTCCAGGGACAGGGACTGCACCAGTGCCCTGGGCAGCCTGTTCCTCTGCCTGACAACCCTTTCCATGAGGAAACTCTTCCTAACATCCAACCTAAACCTTCTCAGGAGCAACTTGAGGCTGTTTCCTGAACTTGGCTTTTCCCTTGTGCAGCTGCACCGTGACACCTCCAACATCACAGAAAACCAACCCAAAGCTGGAGATTTTTCCACCATTCTCAGAGAAATGGGGCCTGTGTGTCTCACATCCCCTGCACAACCCTCTGAAAAATTCAGCTGTTTGCTCCGGGGCCAATTTATTCAGGTGAGGACAGCACGGCTGTGGCCCAGGATCCTGATAAATGAAATCTATATTCTTGAAGGTCAATAACTCCCAATCTGCTGCCTCGCAGATTTCCTGCCTTGGAAGCTTTCCCAGCTTTGCCCAGGACATGGCAAGTCTTCTGGAGAAATGAGTCGTACAGGGAGCTACTACACAGGATTTGTACGAGGTACAACTCATTAATGGGAGAAACAATTTATCTGGAGAGGGTACCAGGGAGGGAGGCTGCTGATACTGGGAGGAAAATGCTCCTTTTGTACTCTAGGCACATGAAAAACGTGCAGAGCCTAAATTTAGTTGTGTAGACACGAGCTGCAAATTGTTACAGGCAAGATTTTGGAGATGCAGGAGATCTTTTTTAGGGAAAACCCGGTGATTTAATTTATTTTTCAAGCTGGATTGCTTGTTGGCCAGAAAGAACTACAGCATCCAATTTAGTTTTTGAGGTTAATAGCAGCAAAGGAGGATCTCAGGGTATTTCTGAGCTCCTGCAGAGTTAATGGCCAGAAGCAGTGAAACAGTCTGGGGTAAGAATATTATGGTGCCATATTCTGACGTGTGAGGGACTTTCTAAGCTGGTTAAATTTCAGGTTGTGGTAATTAACCAACATGAAGGCTTAGTATGTGAAAAAAAATGCTAAAAGTCAGCACTTCTCTATTGGTAGCCTTGCATTCAAGATAGAGCCAGGCTGGAAAGCCTTTAAACAAATAAATATATTCATTTGGAACATGGTCAGACTCCGTATCCTCCCTCTCCCAAGACCCTCTGTCCTTCCCAGCTCTCAGGACACATTCCAGGGCTGAGCTGGCCACGAGCCTCACACAGATTTTTGGCAGACAGGTGAATTTCACCACTCTGTTGTTAAGATGGAAGAAAAAAAGCCATTTGATGTCATCCCATGAGCCAGAAAAAAAGTCCTTTTAAGCCAAAGCATGGCATTTGCTGTGTAATTTCAGATATTTTCTGTTCTGTGGCTGCTGTAAAGCAGTAAAAGCTTTTTTTTGGAGGAGGAGGGGAGAAAGGAGGAGCAGAAATAAATGAGCAGTGAGCATTTATTTACTTTCTTCTCCTCGGGACCAACACTTTGAATTTATGGAGGAGCAGAGGGAAAATTCATGGGCAGCAGCATCCCCAGCAAACCCGAGCCCGTCGCTGCTCCCACTTTTCACCTGCTGCTGCTTCCCTCCTGGCTCCAGAGACCACACAAACCTGGTTTAAAACAACACCTTAGCTCTGCCAAGAGCATTCCCTGGCTTCAGGAGTTCATTAGCATTGATTTCCATCAACTGCTTCCCACAGGAAAAATGTCACCCCTTCCCTCAGCCCTTTACTGCCGTCACTGTTTTCCCTTCTCGCCTTGGGAGATTCCAACCCAACAGCTTCCAGTGAAGTCCCTGGATTAAGGGCTTTGTTGGAAATCACAGAGCTTCAGGAAAACACAGAGAGAGCAAACACTTGAGAGCAGTTCAAAGCATGGGTCAGACTGCTGGGATAAGCCTGAGGATAAGGATTTGAAGGGCAAAAGCCAAGAGAGATGGAGAGGAGACTGCAAAATGCAGTGCAGTGAGGAACAATAACCCAGGAGAGAAAAGGTTGCCCATACCAGGGAAACAACTTTCCTTTTGGAAAGAAGGAGCTTAGAAAAGGAATGAAGAGCAGAACTAACCAGGAATCAAATCCATAAAGTAGAACAACTGCGAAATGCCAAAGTTGTTTCTCAAAAATGCTCCTTCGCTAAAGGTGAAAGTTGTACTTCAGCTTTATAAAAGGTTGGTTTAAGGAGCAAAAGTCAAATACAGGTGAAAAAGCAAATGTCCTGAGAACAGCAGATTAAAAATAGAAATCAAAATGAGAGACCTTAAATGGATTTTGACCTCCAAGTACCAGGGATCCTCATGGTGAGGGCCAGCATTTTGTTCTCAGCCCACACGAGGTGCCACACTCCTGCCTGGAGGGCAAGCCCACTCTCCCTGTTACTCACAAATTTCTCAGGCACTTCTGGGCCAGAAGTGAGATGTTCACTCCACTGCAGCCTGTGCATGGAGGATTAAATCTAAATTCACCTCCCCCTGAATGCCAGTATTTAAGGGATAAGCCTCGTGGTTGGTTTTCAATAGACAAGTGCACTGTGCCCTCCCCTGGGAAATTACTCTGCCAAGAGAAAGGGATCATGAGTTTTGAGAGGCTGAACTACACCAGCCTTTAAATAACAAAAAGCCAATGTTTTAAACCCAATTTTAGGAAATCCCACTCCTCCATTTTTTCTACATAATGTTTGTGACCCCCACATTTCCCTCCCTTCCCAAATCCATGGTTTCCCATCAGGCAGGTTGGGGTGGGAGAGGCACAGGCTCACAACTTTAAAACAAAACTCCTGAGCTTCTGTAAAAGCCTGGAAGGGGTTCTGCAGCTGTCCAGGACCTTCTTTTGGCACCTCTTGTTCTCTTTATGGGAAGGGAAATCCAGTAAGTGGGATCAAGCTGGAGTGAACTGCCAGGCAGGGACCCAGCTGGGTGATCATGGCACAAAAAAGAGGAACTGGTTTGGGCATGGGTTCAGTGTCCCAAAAATGCAGAGCAAAGGCTGTTTCAGGTGTTACTGACCATGGAGTTACAGTAGCTGCTGGGCCACGTTTGCAAACTGCACAAGGACATGCAAGAGTTGATTTAACTTAATGTCAGAACATCCCAAATGAGAGGATTACCTTCAATCTACACTGGAAACCTCCACTTGGAGCTTCCTGACATTTGCAAATTCACCTAAGATGAATATATTCTCAGTGCATATTGATTTTTTTTATTTCCCTTTTCATGGAGTAATATGAAAAATTATCACCAGCTTGAGTGACCAGAAAATGAGAGAAGGAATATCTGTAAGTAGGAAAGAGAACTTTGGAAATTAATCATCTCCTCACACACACACAAAAATCACACAGGAGTCCTGGGATTTGAGTTCTGCAGAGAACTGGTGCTCAGCAGAACAATTCCCAGTGCCTGGATACCCTAAAGGACTAAAGGGAAGCCCATAAAGCAACAAAATAAAACCAGGCAACTTCTGGTTTTCCTTCCAGACAGGAATGTAAGATTAAAATAAGCTTTAAAATCACCTGTGACCCTCACTCAAATGAGATTCTCCTCATTCACTCAGGAAAAGCTTTTTGGGCAGCAGGAACCAGTTCTGTCCCCAAGTCACATCCACCAGCCCCAGCCCCAAACAGCCACTTGTTCATCACTCCAGAATTATATTTACACCACTTCCATCCCAGTCCAGAATTACAATTTTTACCCCAGTCCAGAACTACAACTTTTAGCATCACTCATTAACTTTTAAACACTGCATTAAGGTAAGTTATAAAGTTTATTTTTCAGGCAAAGTTTCTAACAAAATGATAGAAATGATAGTTCCTATCAAAGTGATTCTAGGATTTCAATCTGCTTCTGCTGAAAACTCACCTGGAAAGGATGGGCTGGCTGGAAAATATTCTAGTTCTACCAGGAAACACCATTCCTGTTCACCCTACAGAGTTTACTTTTAAACCCCAAGTTTACTTCTCTGAAATGTTCTGACAAAGAGATTCCTGCTTCTACACTTGAATATTCCGTGCATGGAATATCCAAACACGGATCCATCCCTGTCTCCCATGTTAACCCCCTTCCTCTCCAACACCAAGCAGTGCCAAATGCAAATCCCTGCTGCATTAAATGATGCAATTGCAATGAAATATCCTCATCCCAGGATATTTATGATATGAACTACAGACATCCAGGCCCTGAGGGAATTATTTCTGTGTACACGAGGCAAAACAAGGGGAGCTGAAGGATTCCATTAGCTCTTGTAAGTGCCAGAAAGAGTCCTCCAAATTACATGCATCACTTTTTTATTTACTCCATGGCATCACATACCCATATATTTACCCTTAACACAGCAGTTATAAATGTACCAGCGATTCCTTTGGACTGTTTTTTTGGTGGTATCATTATCTGTAAGTGCTTCCTGAAGGTCACTGGATGCAAACTATGTTTACTATTAAATTTATAAGTTCGAGAGAAAAGCAATGAAATACATTTGCACTTTTTTTCTTCCCTTTTTACCTTGCCCTTGTCAAAGTAATGGATAATTTCTTGATAGAGCTGATCTTTCAGCTGTCCTTGAGTAGCAGCTTGGTATCCATCCCGCTGGGTAAGATGTGCTGCACATGCTTCTTCTGACCACTAAATCACACAAAAAAAAAAGGGGAAAAGTGAAAGCAAATCCGAAGTTTTGAGTTCTGAAGCTAAATAAAAGAGAGGGGGTTTATTTAAAGAAGTGGTACTGCAGCTAATGCACCAACGAAGGCTTTTCTCACAGTTGTGCCTTTGCTTCCTTGGGCACAAGGAATATTTCTTTGGATGCTGTAATTGGGGGCTAATTACATCGATCAGCTGGAAGGGAGCTTCTGGAGGTGGCTCCCTCTCCTCCTGAGTTTGATGAGAGTGACCTTGGCCTGCTGATGGCTACAACCCACTGGGCACACAATGAACACTTCACTTGATGTGAGAGAAGCCTTGGAGCCCAGATCCATCAGCACAAAGGAGAGGGCTGCAGGCAGGGAAATGAGATGGCTCCAGCTCACTGAGAGTCTTTGGAGGCAGGGAAAGCACAATTAACTTTATCCAGCCTGCCTGCAATTAGCAGCTCTGGATCATCCAGCAGACAACTGCTGGATCAAGGGAAAGCTGTCAGTCACAGAATCATGGAATGGCTTGGGTTGGAAAGGACCTTAAATCCCATCCCACCCCTGCCATGGGCAGGGACACCTTCCACTGTCCCAGGCTGCTCCAAACCCCATCCAACCTGGCCTTGGGCACTGCCAGGGATCCAGGGGCAGCCACAGCTTCTCTGAGCAACTCCCAGATTCATTTCCAGAATTATTGTTACTTTATCTCCTATATATTATTAAATTTTACCCAATCACTTCTTAGTTTGGCCTGAATGTTTGTGTTTGGGTCATGCAGACACCTCTGACAGCTCTGTCCTGAACTCTGTTTCTGAGCAACACAAACCTGCTGGAGCCTGCAATATGATGGCATTTTTTTCAGCATGCTAAGAGCTGCTATCTTCTGTTAGTTTTGAACACCTGAATTTTGACAGAAAGGGTTGAAAACACAACAAAAGTCTCCTTTTTCGAGTGTGCTTCATCAGCTTGCAGTAATTTGGCCTCTCTCTCTCCACAGACAGAGCCTTCTTGCAGATTTGAAGGTGAAACTCTCACGCACTCTCAGTCTTGCCCTCAGTGTGATCCCATTAAAATCAGGGGGATGAAATATCTGCCAGTGATGACTGTCATTGAAAATCCTGTCCTGAGGCTTGACAGAAACACTCAGTTGCTCACTTACACACCCCCAATATTGCTGCTCCTCAGGCAACACCGAGCTCCTCCCTCCGCTGAGGGCTGCAGGAGCAGGGGCTGAGATAGAGACTGATACAGCTTTATAATAAACTAATTCCAGCCTATAATGAAATGATACTTGGAAACAAACATCCACTCAGGGATGCAAACCTGTGACAAACCCTACCCTGGCATTTGCTGTGTCGATCGATTTGCATTAGAAGGAAAGAAAAAATGGATATTTCTGCCCATGGAGTTCTGCCACGGAATGCAAAGGAGGGCATTAAGTGAGACTCTCATCTGCTCTCTGAACACATTCTCCAAAGAAAAGCTACAACTGGCTCAACTCTAATTTGAGGTTACAAAAAGTAAAATGTCTAGCAAGTCCAAGCCACGCCAGGTGAAAGTCTGAATGTCATTTTATGGCCTGGTTTATTCCATAATTTCTTCACAAAACACAGCCCCCATGGAAAGGAAGGAATCCTTCATCCCATCTAAAAGGTTCATCCATGTGAAGTGGGCACAACTCACAGTTTGCTTTTGCACTGCAGATGAATCTTAGAGATGTGTAATAACCCTCTGATTATTTTAAAGTACAGTAAATACATTTCAGAGTGTCTTCATTTAAATTGCACATGTACACTCTGCATCATATTTAGCCTTATTATGGCTTGGATGCCGTTTCCTCAGCTCTGAGGTACGAATAATTCTCAGTGCATCCATCAGAAGATCTCATTTAACACCTTCCCCTTTTCAACTTTTCAAAATAGATATTTTAGACTCGCACTCTGCTGGGGATTGCTTAAATTAAAGCCAGGATTGCTAAGAACAGTTGGCTGCTTCGGATGAGATCCATCTCCTTGATGAAGAGGGGCACCATGAGCACAGCAGGTTGCAAAAACACAATCCCAGGCTGCTTTGGGTGGGAAGGGACCTTAAAACCCATCTTGTCCCATCCCTTGCCATGGGAAGGGAAACTTTCCCTGGATCAGGAGGCTGCAACACCCTCAGCACGAGCAGGAGATGAAGGGGAAAATGAAATTCTCATTTATTCTGTCCCTGACTCTCTGCCCTGGGGTGCCCTGGCCTTGAGGGGAGTGGAAAGAGATCCAGCATTCCCTGAGGGAGAAAGATTTCACTGCAGGTTGTGAAATGTGAGGAAGGCAAACAGGACTAAATCCAACTCTTCCAAAACCTCTAATTCTGATCACACTGAGATTTTTACTTTTCCCATTAACTGCTTTTTAAATGTAAAGCATAAAACATAAAACATAAAACCAGGAATTCAGTGATGATTCAGGTGTGTTAAATGTGATTTCATGACACAAGTGTCTGCTGGCAAGAGCAGCATCTTCCTAAATGATAACCATTTAGGAGAGCAAACTGGGTACCTGCTCCCACATCTGTGACACGAGCACGTAGAAAAGCTGCATGGCAGAGACAACACGTTCTCTCCTAAATGTTTTCAGGGAATTAATGCTTCTGAAATACAGTTTCACTCCATTTCTGGCTGGCAGTGGATAGTGTTAACCACTGGAATGCTTTATTGCAGGCACTTTGTGCAGATAACATGTTATTTGTGCATATTGCAGCCTACCCCAAACATTCCTCGAAGAGCAGCAATATTGTTGTGCCTCTTTAAATGTGCTCTAAACTGGCTAACACTGCATTAAAATGATATCCACCTTTTAAAGGCATGAACTTGGAGAGGAGGCCATCTGCATCCCTCTACAATTTTCTGAAATCCAAACTGAATCTATTCCAGACACCCAAGAGCACTCGAGAACGGGCTCCAGCATTCCTTGGCACAAAAGATCTGTGGAGAGCTGATTTACTAAAATGTCTGCTTAGAGGCTTTCACATATTGAACAATGTGGATATTTGCAATGTGGATTTTTGTGGTGCTGCCTTGACCACATTCCCTTCATTTCAGGTCCAGATCCACCTCTGCCACCCTCTGAAGTGCTGCTTTCCTTCATGTATGAACTCCACATGCAAAAAGAACCTGGCACAGAGCTGCTCATCAGCCTGTGTTGGAATCCAAGGCACACCTCGGGCTGCCCTGGGAGCTCAGGGCACACCTCGGGCTGCCCTGGGAGCTCAGGGCACACCTCGGGCTGCCCTGGGAGCTCAGGGCACACCTCGGGCTGCCCTGGGGGCTCAGGGCACACCTCGGGCTGCCCTGGGGGCTCAGGGCACACCTCTGGCTGCCCTGGGGGCTCAGCAGCCCCAGCAAGGGGGTCCCAGCCCCTGGCAAGGAGCCCAGAATGGCACTGGCTTTGGCCTCAGCCCATGGGAAAAGTTACCAACACTGCCAGAATCATTGCAAGCCATGAGAGTGTGAAAGTGAGTAGTGGTTTAGTACTTTACAAGGTAAAAAAGTAGATTTTAGGGTTTTTAATATGAGGACAAAGGGTTTAAGATGGAGGATTTTGGGCGTTGCCCTGTTCTTCCTCTCCTTCTCCTTCTCCTCCATCTTCTCTGGTGGTGGTGGCACAAAATGATTGGTAGAATGAAAAAGAGGTACAAATTCCGTGTCTAGAATAGGTGCAAATGAATTGGTACAGAACAGTAACTAATAAATGCGTTGTGAAGAATGGTTGGATGATGGAAAGGGCACAGAAAGGCCGGGAATGCCCAGGGCTGGGCAGTGCCCGCTCGGACTCGGCTGCATCAGATGTGCGGCCGGAGCTGAGAGCTGGCAGAGAGAAGGAGAAATAAACAACCTGAAACAACATCTGCAGCCGTTTCTCATCTGCTGGGGCTCGAGGTGAAACTCCCCAGAGGTGAAGATAAAGAACCTGGATTTGTGCAGAGTTCCCAACTCCCATAGCCTCAAGTGCAGCTGCTCTGAGGGACAAACACCCCCTGGCTGCTGCTGCTGGGATTTCCCAACTCAGGATGTGTTTTGGGGTTTACCTTGAGGAGCTTTGCGTGCAGGAGTAAGGTGTAGGCAGCCTCTGTGTAGTTGTCACACTCCTTGTGCAGGTCACACAGCTTGTACAGGTACCTGCCAGAGACAGAAACAATGGCTCTTAAAGAGTGGCCTTAAGGTGCTACTCAAGAATTCATTTTGAAGATTACAAGGGTTCAAGGTTATCTTCAAGCAAGTAAATATTTGTGGGATTAGTTAAAGTTCACATTTCTGTGCACAGACAACCTTTAGCACCACTTGCATTCCCAGTGGGTTGTTTTCAGTGGACGCTCAGAAAATTATGGGATCGTTAAGGTTGGAAAAGACCTCTGAGATCATCGAGTGGAATCTCTGCCTGAACACCAGATGGATGCTGGTGATGAGTGATAAACCCAATGCTGATTTTGTGCAAGACAGAGCACTCTTATACTTCAGTTATGGGAACAGAAAGAAATTTCATTCTTTAACGTCAATATCATCACACCTCTGGAAGGGGATTCTCTTCTTTTTTTTTTTTTCATTATTTTTTTACTGACAATTAAAAAAAAATCCCTACAAAACTATTAAAAAATTGTATTTTGAACAAGCCAGTGAAAATAGTTTCAAGTTTGATGTTAATTATAAGTTTGTTGACAGAAATTGGAGAGAAATTGGATGGGGGTTTGACAGGGAGAGACAATTTGTTTTTACAGAGATGCTGAGCAGGGCAGACCTAAATAATAATGAATAACTTCATGTGTTTGTCCATAATTATCAATCCTGCCATTGCCTATTCTTTTTGCAAACTTCTGAAAGACCAATTAAAACCATTTAAACAACAGGAAGAGAGTTCACAAGTGAAAATTCTTCCAAAAAGATAACAAGCACCTGAGAATGAATTAATGAGTAACATTTAGATACCTAAAAAAGCATTACAAACACAAACTCCATCATTTTAGCACAACGGTGTGAGCAATAGTCAGCCAAAGCACAAATGGGGGGCTGTGAACCCCATTTTTACAGAAAGCACCATATTTCCGTGTTTACTTTGTCTGAAAAGAGATTCTGAAAGCTTTAAGTTTAAAATAAGTATCAGCCAGGTATTATTTAATAGCTGTTTTTATTCCAAGTCCCATATTTTGCACCTCACCAGGAGGCAGCATCATTTCCTTGCTCAGCTTTTGACTTTTTTGTTTTCTTCATGAACAGAAGAGTTCTGACTCCTGAGTATTTCAGTGTTCATTGTAACAGAACTGAAGGACTTGGAGAAAGGGGACAGAGATAATCTCCTGATTTTCACTTCCAGCACTCTGTTCTCAGTGCAGATAAGATTTTGAATTACTTCAGGTTCAGCCAAGGTGTGATTTTTCACTACTCTTCTCCTCCAGCCCCCAAGTGACTGCTTAATATGAACTTAATTTCCCCCAATTACAGTGCCTGTGTCAGGCAGTTTGTCACCAGTCATGTTTACAAACCTTATGTACATCTCTTCCCTCTCGATCTCCTTGTAGAAATTCTGAAAAACAACATAATTTGGTTACAAAGTCTTTGATTTCACACTTTGGAATGTACACAGAACAGGCTCCAAATTAAAAATTCATAATTGCATAACGTCAGCCTCCAAACTGCAAAATGAAATTTGCCTCCAGTGATGGAGCACAAGTTATTTAAGTCACAAACTCAAATGCTGTGATGTTTCATGTTGCAGTGTTTCAGGGCTTCTGTCTCATTGCAAAGGTTAAGAATTTGCCAGAATAGCACTGCTAGAAATTCGCTGCTGGCATTTGCAAGTCACACATCATTAACCATTTTCAGCTGAAAATTTTCTAATATACAAAAAACCTGTAATTTTTAAGCAACAGTTGTTCTATGGATTGAAAATTCCAAGCCTTAGTTGAGCAATACATCATCTGCTCTTGGATTCTAACAGTTTCCTTGGAAATAAAAAGTTAGATTAGTGTTATTTATCTGGTTGCATATGTCACACGTTAGCATCCCTCTCCTCCAAGTGCCTCCAGCCTTGAGATAAACTAGTTAACAGTGCAAATATTGTGAATGCAAAATATGATAAACTGGGTGAGAGATTCAAGGCACTGCTGAATCTAATTTCAAGTTTGCCTCCAAAACGTGAAATGTATCTAAGAAAACAAAATCCAAAGTCCTTCTTCACTGAATTAAATCTATTTCAGTGCTAAATTAAAGCAGTTTGAGGAGGCACTAAAAGAGCACACACCCAGTACTAAAAGAGGGATAAATCCAATACAAAAGTGATCCCTTCAAAGAGAACTGGAATGCAAGACAGAATCCCCATTTCACAGCAGAATGATGGGTTATTCCAGGGATATTTACATTGATGTAACTGCTTACTAGTTTTGGGTTCAATTCAGAAAACAAACTGCCAAAGCCACCACTGCCCCATGTCCCCAGGGGCTTTAAAATCCCCTCAGGAATGGGGACTCCACCTCTGCCCTGGGCAGCTCTGCCAATGCTTTAAAACCCTTTCCATGAGGAAATTTCCCCAATATCCAACCCTGAGGCTCCCCTGGCCCAGGCTGAGGCCGTTCCCTCTCCTCCTGTCCCTGTTCCCTGGGAGCAGAGCCCGACCCCCCCCCGGCTGCCCCCTCCTGTCAGGGACTTGTGCAGAGCCACAAGGTCCCCCCTGAGCCTCCTTTTCTCCAGCCTGAGCCCCTTTCCCAGCTCCCTCAGGAATTCTCCAGCCCCTTCCCAGCTCCCTCAGGAATTCTCCAGCCCCTTTCCCAGCTCCCTCAGGAATTCTCCAGCCCTTTCCCATCAGCACTGGCTTAAGTGCAGATCAAACCCTCCAAGTTCAACTACCATCAATACAGACAAACCTAATCCTAGGAAAGCCTCAGCATCATTAAAGTCCCAATTAGGAACTCTTTGAGATCCCACATGGGAATTGTGCCGAGTTTCAGCCGTGGGTTGGATTTTTGCAAAGGCATGAACTTCACTTCAGGAACCTGGAGAATGATGAAAAGGCTGAGTGGGCCCTGGAGGGAAAATGGGAGTGTAAAATCAAGCTAAACTTTGAAATCATGACTACTGAAAGGAACAGAAAATTCCACCCTGCGCCGCTTCCCGGCGTTTCCTGGGAACTCCAGTAGCTCCAACAGCCCCATGCTTGGTGCCTCACAGTGACTGAACCTGACAGCAGCAAATCACCCCCAAAATTCATCATCTGCAAGTGCCTGACAAACTCAGCTGCCAAAAACCAGCACCAGGAGATGCTGTTGGGAGCCACTTGGAGAAAACAAACCCAACTCCCAAGTGTTCCGAGGCTCCCCACAGGGATGGTGAGAATTCCTGCAAGGAGACTCTGAGTATCCCGATGCAGGGAAGGAGAAACAACTTCCAACTTCCTAAGGGAATTTTCCCAGTTTGACACAAACCCTGGTGACTGTGATTTGCTTGGAGAACTGGCAGCATTTCCCACCAGGGCTCTGCTTGGGAGGACACCGTGACCTTTCTGCGGGCAACCCAAGAGCACTCGCTGCATCACCAGCCGCTGACAACTCTGCCAGTCCCTCCCCTCTGCCCATTTCCCAAACGTTCTGATGCTTTCTGATGTGCACAGAGAGGAAAAAACCAACTAAAAATCAGTGCCCAATTTCAAATTTGATGCCTCCATCTTCTCTCCTGCTCCAGTGGGCACAGTTTTGTTTATGGCTGATGCGATGGGGCGGCGTAAAGGCTGCACTGCACGAGCCCAGGACTGCATTAGATGCAAAAAAAAAAAGAGCTACAAACTACATTATATGCAAAAAAAATAAAAGCTGCAAACTATTTACTCAGCTCTTTCCTGAACAAAATCCATCAGCCAGATCACATCAATGATAAACACTGGCTGTGCCCCATGTATTTAAACAAAATTAAAGCTTTGATGATGATCTGGGGAGGAAAGCTTGGAATCCTCAGCAGCAAACAGTGCTAATGGAAAAAATCAAATTTAGTTCATGTTATTTTTGGGTTATTTTCACGTTATTTTTCATAGGTGCTGATTTTGGAGTTGTAAAATCTCATTCTCTAAATCTCCACCAAAAAACATGATGTGGGTACCATGGGGACAATTATTGCTTCCAACTCCAGCCCAAAGGGACCAAGATCTGTGTGTGGAGCGGGCACTCAGAATTTCTGGATCTAAGAGGAGGAAATTTCCTAGCAGTAAGGAAAACAAGCCAAGCTTTTCCTGCTGTGAATGAAACAGTAACTTCAATTCCTTTGCAAAATTTGAATATGGGGGCTGAGCAGGGAGCAGAATACAGATGGGATTGCAAATCCATGGAAATTTTGGGAGTAAATGGCAGAGAACTCCAACATTCTGTTTGTCAAGTGTTTTTCTGCACAGAGTTGTTTATACATCAATTGTAAATGTCAATGAACAGGCCCTGTTCATTTTCCTTAAATCTTTCTCCTTAAATCTTTCTGTAGAAACAATTAAAGCAGGAATAACCCACGTTTTCAGAGATTTTCCTTCACCAAAATAGGAAAAAAATGGGAAAAAAGCCTTAAAGCATTCCAGATTTCCTCAAGAATCCCAACAGGCACTCTGCTCGACACAAGCCCTTTGTTAAAGGCGCAGGATTCAGAGAGCAGTGGGGCTTTGGGTAATTTTGCGGTGATTTTGTGGCAATTTTTTGAGTGATTTTGTGGTGATTTAGGGGTGATTTAAGGGTGATTTTGTGGTGATTGTGCAGTGATTTTTGGTGTGATTTCTGTGGTGATTTTTTTTTTTTGTGGCGATTTTGTGGTGATTTTGCGGTGATTCTGTGGCGATTTTGTGGTGATTTGGTGATTCTGTGGTGATTCTGTGGTGATTTTGCAGTGATTTTGCAGTGATTTTGAGGCGATTTTGTGGTGATTTTGTGGTGACTTTGTGGTGATTTTGTGGCGATTTTGTGGCAATTTTGTGGTGATTTTGTGGCGATTTTGTGGTGAGTTCGGGGCGATTTTGTGGTGATTTCGTGGTGATTTCGCGGTGATTTTGTGGTGATTTTGTGGTGATTTTGTGGCTATTTCGTGGCTATTTCGTGGTGATTTCGTGGCAATTTCGTGGTGATTTCGTGGCAATTTTGTGGCAATTTTGTGGTAATTTTGTGGTGATTTAGTGATTCTGTGGTGATTTTGTGGTGATTTTGCAGTGATTTTGCGGTGATTTTGTGGTGATTTTGTGGTGATTTCGTGGTGATTTTGTGGTGATTTCATGGTGATTTTGTGGTGATTTCGGGGTGATTTTGTGGTGATTTCGGGGTGATTTTGCAGCAATTTTCCTGCTCACCAGCACGTTGACAGTGCAGCTCATGCGGTTCTCCTTGTTCTCGTCGTGCATGATGGTCCTGTAGTCCAGCAGCCTCTCCATCAGACGCACCACGAGCTTCACAAACGTCTCCCCACTCTTAGCCAGGTATTTGTGCTTCCTGCAGTGCTCCAAGAGACTGAAAAACCAATTAAGTTCGCCTTGTTAATCACACACGGAGAAAAACCTTGACTCAGGTGCAGTTTTAAATATTGCGCATCGTTAACAGATTTTAATTATTTCTGGGCTACAAAGTTCATTGTAGTCTAATTGCTCTCTCTCCTGACTTCCCTGTGACATAAATTTTGCTGCTGATCAACACTTACATTTTGTCAAATAACACTTTGTACTGCTCATCTCCACGGCCTCCTTCCACTTCGTGATCCAGTTTGGTGATGATCTCGTTTTCGAACTATAATTAAACAAAGCAAGCGTAAATAATCAGCTGGCAAATATTTCACTTTATTACTGTAGCCTCAATGCCTCACAGATTGGTTGGGTACCTCGGTGAGACGTTTAGGCCCTGGTTTAAAGCTTGATTGACTTTTAGAGCTTGCAGTCTCTGGTTTTAGACTCTCCACGATGATCTCCTGCCCTACAAGGACTTCTTCGGTTAAAGGAATCATTGGTCGTGTTGTTAAATGAAGTGTAAATATTTGCATTATGGAAAACTAAAGAAGGAGATTAATGACAGCAATGAGGTCAGGGAGAAAGGAGACACAGAATGTCCCCAGCAGCAGAACTAAACACAAAAATGCTGGGAGCTCTCTGAGAGAGGAAAGGCAACACCTGAGGCTGGATAATCCTGCTGGATGCACCCCCCAGCATCCCTGACACCCCTTTTTAGCACACAGACACTGACTCCCAGTGAAACACCACTGATAAAGCTGTTAATAAACCCTGCAGAAGGGAAGGGAGTCATTTCAAACAACTCCAGAATAATTTTATGTGGGCGATAATAAAATAATGCAAACTTAAGTGGGCATCAGAACATAAATTTAAAATGCAAACTGGATAATTCCCTGGATTTTTTAATGATTACAGAGGGTTTTAGCTGTTGCTGCTAGGAATGAATGTGAACTGTTAGTGGAGAAGGCTCACTCTAGGCCTGCTGCTCTGTAATGAATCAGTTAAGTCACCTAATTCCTAATTCCTCATTAAATAGGTGCAGACGTCCACAGGGTTAAAGGCAGAGCTCTCAGCAGGAGAGGCTGGGTGAGCTGGGAGCCCCTGGCAGGGGAATGGAAGCCCAGGGACAGTTGTCACCAGGTTTTTCCACTGTCACCTGCTTCAGCCAGCCCTAAGGATGCTGAGGAGGAGCAGAAGGCCCCTGCACAAGAACAGAGTAACAACAGTTTGTAAATGTCAAGAGATGTACTTTGCATCTGCAGCTGATATTAACAAACAGCACATAATGTGCCCATGGAGAAAGAATGGATTGTCTGGATCATAAAATATTCTGGGTTGGAAGGGACCCACAGGATCATCAACCCCTGTCCCTGCACAGACACCCCAAAATCCCACCCTGGGCATCCCTGGGAGCAGTGTCCAAACTCTCCTGGAGCTCTGGCAGCCTCGGGGCCGTGCCCATTCCCTGGGGAGCCTGGGCAGTGCCCAGCACCCTCTGGGGGAAGAGCCTTTCCTGATCTCCAACCTAAACCCCCCTGACACAGCTCCAGCCGCTCCCTGGGTCCTGTCCCCGCTCACAGTGAACACAACGAACTCATTATTAAAATAAAGCCAGGAAAATGAGAAAAGGCAGGATAATGCAATCCTCCCAGAAGCAAACACCTTCCCACAGTACGAGAGCGTTGAGCAGAACACAGAAACAACACAATGATGAAACAAAAATCCTGTTCCCTAAGGAGCCCAGAAAGAAACTGACTTTCTAACCCAGTGTGAGAAATGACACTTTGCTGCCAGCCCCAGCCCTTCAGCCCTTTTTTAGGAAGAGATTACTCAGATAGAGAAGAGCAATTACATTTGTCATGCAGGATCTCGAGGATCTTCCCACTATCAGTTTTACTTAAATCTCTGTAAATCCATGCTTTGTTGGGCCATTTCCCTAATGGCCTCTTGGGCTGAACAGAGCCAGACTTGTGGCACTTTGGGGGTTTTAAGGATTGTTAACAATATCTTTGCTCTTCAGTCATTCCTGATATTTCTCACAGAGTCGCTGTGATGCAGATCATGGCAGCCAGATGAATAAATGTTATTTAACATCAGTTAAAATTCCTTCTGTGGTCAAAGAGGGTTTTATCAACACCAGCTGAGATTTATGGAGCTTTGGAGGTTTATAATTTCCCAAGATGGGAGTGGGAATGTGACCCTGGAGCTGCACAAGCCAATGGCTCTGGGACACTGCACCTGTCATCTGTTGATAAACTCGATTTTTCCTTTTCTCTTTTTTTTTCCCCTAATGCATTATTTTTTTTTAATGCATTACATTTAATTTAATGCATAAATAGGCCTGCAATTATTGTGATGGGATTTAGTCTCAAATGAAGATGTGCCAAATCTCCAACGTTTCCATTAGAGCCAGTGGCACTCGCTGAGGCTCTTTCTGGAGGCTTGGGGGAAAGTTTGCACCATCAATGAGCCAGATTCACATCCTCCTGCTGACACTGAAAGCTTGAGGGGTGGTACCAGGAAGATTACAGGACATTATTATCCACTTTTCCCCACAGCTGAACAAGATCTCAGCTTCTCTTTAGGATGTTTGAACTTGAGCAAAGAGCTCAGCCAATTCTTCCTGTCTGTGACAATCTCTCACGTGGAGCAAATAAATCAGGGTGAGCCATCTCATGTCAGCTCAACTAATCACTTTTGGGCCTGGGTTTACCTCAAGGAAGGCTGGATTTGTAGCACAGGGTGACAAGTTAATCTTGCTGCAGATGAGGAGGACTTCCAGCCCTCCAAGCTGCTATAAATTCATTTTGATGTGGGCTAATAATAATTTGCCATACAAAATTCAAGTGACAGATCCCACCACCAGAAATTAGTCCTGATGCAGAAACGGCACACAAATACTGCAAAACTTTGCTCAAAGGTTTTTATGAAAGTTGGTGGTTACTCCCAACAGTTTCATCCATTCCCTTTCCTATTTTTCCACAGCATTCTAGCTGGGAAACATATCTGAAGCCATTTAAAATGATGGGATCATTTTGGAGGCCATTGTGTTACCTTTCTCCCTTGCTCTCAGTGAGGGAGGAATATTGATATTCCCCAAAAGGCCAGAAACCAAGAAAAATGTAAAGATTTACATTTCAACTGCAGCAAATTAAAAAATGTTACTGATTGAAACCAATCCTTTGTGGGGGATTAGTTATTTGGATTTGCACGTTCAGTGGGATCACAGGAAGTGGGAGAGTCATTTACTTGTGTCCTGTCTGCAAATCCACAGCACAGGGAAAGGGAGCTTAACCCAGGGCTCAGAAGTGGCAAAGAGACTTAATAAGGAATTACAGGTTCTAAAAGTCAAGAGAGATTCAGATAAACCAGGGGAAACTTCTCACTAAAGGGAATTAAATCCATCTGAAATTCATCAATAACCAACATGTGACAATCAAAATGCCCGTCTGGGTGATACTGAGATTGATGGCTGAATGTTAGAAATGGGTTCAACTGCAAACAAGCAGAACATGATATCAGCAATGACAAAGGTGCAGAGAAAGTGAGTTTGAATTTATGCAAAGAAAAAGGAGTGCTGGTAGGAAAGGAGGAATGGAGCCACGGCTGGGAGGAACAGGCACCAGCACCAGGAGCTTTCCATGCTCTGAATTCCACGTTCCAGCTGAAGGGTTGTTTCACCTTGAGCTTTCCCTCCTGCTGCCACCACGGGATCCATCCCACTCACCTGACCAGGCCCTGAACAATCAAACCAATTCTCTTTCATCGCTCTCCTGGCTCTGAAAAATTCCCTTTGATCCGGAGGCTCCGCTACTGAAACAGGCCGAGGGAGAAGGTGAGAGGAGAAGGAGGCGTTTCCTTCTACAGGGAAGCTTCAGTCCCACACTGTTTTTAGGATGGGATTCCTGCTTTGAGGCACAGGCTACTTTGAAGTCTTATAAAGGCTTCAAAGCACCTTCAGAGGGAGAGGACAAAAATGGGCAACTCCAACTTTTAATTCAGTCGGCCTTAATATAGTTCTGTAAAAACAACGGGAATTGATCTTGTTTTGTCTCTAAATACACTGGGAGAAGAAAAAAAAACCCTTTTGTCTGTTCCTGGTGTTACCAGGCAAACCCAAATGCTCCTGACATGAAAACCACCACAGGGAAAGCTGCCTGTTTATCACACAAACCATCACAGCATCGGAGGCCTGCAGAAAACTGCAGTTCCTCCCCCACAAATCATGAGGTTGATACATCTGCTGGAGAAGTGGAGCCAATCTAAACCCTTGTTGATGTGACTAATAAGGTTAGATAATTGGATTTCTGGCAGATTAGTTTAAGAGCAGCCAACCATTCCATTTGGAAGTTCTCTCTGGAATCAGTGCTGGACAAGGATAATTGGTACTTGCATATAAAGGATATAAAGCTGCACATTACATCGACCCATTAAGCATCAAAGCTTGCCTAGGTATTGGTAATATTAAAAAAAAACCCCAAATTATATCTATTTCTATCACTTCAACACAAAAGAGACAAAAAAATGAGCAAGGAATTTACAGACCAGGCAGCCCCACTTCAGTTCCTGAGGAAACCACAGAGCAGGATCTCATGGAAGCTTTTTCCAGGTACATGAAGGGCAAGAAGGTGACTGGGAAAAGCCAATTTAGCAAGCTGAACATGAAAAAAAGTGGAGCCTAAATGTGCCCTGGATTGCAGCAGCAAGAGCATGGCCAGAGGGGCAACAGGGCCACTGCACTTGTTGAACCAGGGCTGGAATTCTGTGTCTGGTTCTGGCTTAGAGAGACCCTGGCAAGCTGCAGATGGTCTAAAGGAGGGCTCCCAACATGGGCAGAGTGCTGCAGAACCTGGCCCTGGGAATGGATGGAGGAATTGGGTTTGTTCAGCCCAGAGAAAATCCAGTTCAAACATTCCAACGCCTAAAAGGTGCTCAGAGAAGAGATGGAAGCAGCAACAGGCACAAGGCGATCTAAGGAAATTCCATCAGGATATAAAAATCAAAAAGTTTTAATCACAGAATCCTGGGATGGTTGGGGTTAGAAGGGACCTTATTTCATTCCAAACCCCCTGCCAGAGGCAAGGACATTCCAAAGGCCAGGATTAAACACTGCAATAGCTCACCCAGAGAAGTGCTTGGACAACCCTCACTGGAGATATTCCAAACTGAGCTCCAGACTTTCCTTCAACCCTCTGCTTTTCCCAAGCCTGGGATTCCCCAACCTGAGATACTCAGCAAACTCAGAACTGCATGACCAATGGACAGATGATTATTCCCTGTCACGTGTGGCTGTTCACTCCAAACCCATAGAAAAGAGGATTTTTACCTCTGCACTTGTCCTGTGCATGCTACATCCATAAAGAAGCTGCACTGCCACAGGAAATACTATGTCAAGGACAACCCCAGACATCTCTGACTCGAGGATGAGGCATTTTTCCTCTCCAACAGCAAAAAAACCCCTAAGTGAAGTATTTAAGACATTCATTTATTAAAATCACCCAACTATTCCACACAAAGCTGGTTCCCTTCTGTCAGGAAAATTGAGGGCCATAAATTTAGCTATAAAGTTACCCTCGGATTTTTCATGATCTATATAATTGTACAAATAAAAAATGACAAGCAACAAAAGAGAGCATCTGACAGGAAACTGTTGAAATGGCATCCCAGTGAGCATTTCAATCCTTACAGTAGCACTGGAGTCAAACATAAGAACAAATGATTATGCAGTAATTGGATGAAGCCAAAATACAGTTCACAACCTCTCCACACACCATCCAGCACAAAACAAATCAAAGCAATAAAGCTGATGCCATTTCCCTTGCTTAAGTCTCCCCACGCAGATTTTCATTTACTCTGCCTCCAGATTTATTAAGAGTTGGTTCTCAATAGCAGCTCACAAGAAAAGTATGGAAAAGGATAAGGTTTTTCATCCAAGAAAGAAAACTGCCAATATAAAGGGAAAAAAGCAAACAACACATGTCAAACTTTATTGCAAAATTCACAAGGTCATATCCTGAACTGTCAGAAATTTCACAGCGGGAAGGAGCTGCACTGGTTTAGCCCAAATCCTACCTGGCCTAACTAGTCTTAAACTCAATCCATAAGCAAAGTTTCAAGGGAAGCAATGTCAAATGAATGATGTCAGGAAACTGTCTTTCACTCCACTTGTCTTTCAAAAGTTGAAGCTATCAGGAAAAAATGATGTGTGTGTGTATTCAAGGGCTCCCCTCAGCACATTAAAATAAAATAGAATAAAAACGCTCCATTACTATTGGAGATTTTGCACTGCCTGTAGAGCAAGGAGAAGCTCTGACAGTGCTGGATTGTTTTTTTCCCCTCTTCAAAATCCATAAAATGGTAGGGAAAATCAAAATGATAAGATAGTAGAGATGATAAATCCTTCCAGGTTATACTTTTGCCACATTATCAGGCTTCCTTTATGTCCAATTTATCTCAGGAGCAAACTCCTTGCGTGAGTCACAGTGACAATTTAAGACATCTGTCTTTGCTCCTGTGCCATAACCAAAGGTTTCATTTATTACATGCAAATTTCTCCTTCAATAACCATTTCAACCCAACAGATGAAAACTCCACAGCCCCTCAGGAGTTATAGGAAATAAATAAATCCATAATTATATTATTCCTTAGAAAAATGAGAAATAACAAAACTCCTTATGTTTTGTCAAAGAGCAGCTAAATCTTCCTCACTTTAAACTCGAAATGTCTGCAGCTCTCTGCTTACCCTCTGGAAGCTCCTGGTGGAGTGGAATTCACACTGCATCATATCAAAGAAGATTGGGATCGTGGCTTTCCGCAGCTCTGTCTCGGGGATCAGAGTCATTTCCAGGATAGGCCCCACCATTTCTGGGATGAATTTGATTTTATGCTGACCTTTAGGAGAAAAGACACATTTCAGAGTTAACAAACAGCCCCTGGCTTTGGTAGAAGATGTAAAATAATGTATTAATAAATCCCCGTGGAGCATAACAAAGCGTGTTTTAATATCTGGTTCTACTGAAACACTTTTATATTTGTCTTATTTATTTGATGATGATGATGATGATGATGAGCACCATTACAATAATTATTATTATTAATTCCACAGGAGGGGAGGTAGTACATAAACCCAAATCAAGAGGAGCTGTTGAATCAGTCATCAAGCTGGGACTTGCCACATTTCCCACTACGAATTTTCACACTCCAATTTCCAGGTTTTATTTTAAAACACAATGTGTGGCTGGCACAGAGGGAGGCTAAAAGGCACATCACTTGTATTAACTTATTTAGACTCCCGTGTGAACAAAATGTTCTCGGTGTCAGTCTATCAAAGTGTCACCACGAGTGCAGCCTAACAGAGCCTCGAGACATGAAAGCACAGCTCAGCCAGCCCACAATATGTCTCCTTTTCTCAGAGCTGAGCTGCCTGCAAAACTCCATTTCAGTTTAGCTTCCCAAGAAGAAGCTGCTCCTCCCTCCTCTCCAGGCTCTGCTCTGCACAGGGAAGGGAAATTAAAGCGTGGCACCGAATAAATATTGGACTAGGAAAAAAGAGCAGCTGATTGTTTATATTATTGGCTAAATGGGTGCAGAGTGGATGTGCTGCAAATCATCTGGTGAGTAAGTCCATGGAGAAATCATCAGGATGCTTTGGGATGAAAGGGACTTTAGGAGCATCCCATTCCACCCCCTGCCATGGCAGGGACACCTCCCACTGTCCCAGGCTGCTCCAAGCCCCAGTGTCCAGCCTGGCCTTGGGCACTGCCAGGGATCCAGGGGCAGCCACAGCTGCTCTGGGCACCCTGTGCTGGTGTTTCATCACCTCCTTGTACAGCGGTGCTGGAGCAGCACAGCCCTGAGAGCTCCAGTGTAGGAAACACAAATACATTTCCCCAGTCAGCAACAGGCCAGGATCCACTGGGACCTCAGGACAGAGCTGGAGATGTTCCTCACAAATGCCCTGTTAGGGATGTTTACAGCCAGGTTCAAATACTGTTTCTATACCCAGGATTGTGCTTCTGACCAGATTCTTTGGAGTCCAGCTAATTTAGGGAGCCCTCAGTTTCCTCCATTCCCCAAACTCTTGTTTCCCACTGTGGTTACCAGTGGTACAGGACAGAAACACATTTCAACTCATTTTTATTCCACTGCACTACACCACTGTGACAGTAACCAGTGAAGTCTTTAATTGGTAGTTTCACTTTTGACCAGAACTAACATAAATCTCAACAAATGTAATCAAGAAAAATCCTTTACCACCAAAACACGCTCCTTTTTTTAGCAGATATAATTTAAGTTCCTTGATTTGGCAAACTCCTGAATCCTATTAGCATTAGCAATCGGATCAGGGCAAATTAATACTCAACGAAAACGGTGACTTTGGGTGCTGCTGCAGTGCTGGGTGCTGCTCAGGAATACCAAGTGAGAGGCCTAAAGCTTCCCTCAGTCTCTCCTACAAGGATGATTACATTGGGCCTCTCAGGTGACAGATTTCTTGTGTTATGCCTGAAGAGTGTCAGAGTCAATACTGCAGAGAACAAATAACGGTGACAAAAGTTGTTGGTCACGCGCTGATTGAACGCCGCAAGTTCTCGCTGTGCCACGGTGGGATTTTCCATTGCCTCGAGCACAGGAATTCCCTCAGAAGAGGAACAGCTTTTGAACTTGAGACGTGAAAAATCCACAGATTAGAATGTCTGATTTGGTGATGATCTGCCTGCTGCTCTCCGGGGAAGCCCATGAGGTGGGAGCCCTGGATGACGTCCAACCCCCGCGCACGGGTTTGCTGTGGCAACGTGATCCTGGGAGGTGCTGTGCCACTAAAGAAAGCATGGGAGCAAAGCAGGGAGGGAAACAACCCTCCCCTGGCCCCCCAGGGCATCCATCCCCCTGTCTGATCAACAACCCAGCAAGGAATTCACCTTTCTCCTCTCCGTGGGAGTGTGGGAACTCCCACGCAGAGACTCCAAATGTGACAAGTCTGGAAGAAAATCGAGGAGTCTCTTCTGAAAACCAACTTGTGCAGCTGCTTTAAGAACCACCACATGCAAAAAAAGCCACCTCTGAACACACAAGAACTTCCCCTTGCAGTGTCTTGTGCCTGGCCAGAGGATGTGCTCACACAGCAGGAAGGGACCTCATCATGAACCAAAGCCAAGGTGCTCTCCTTGCTGTGTGATCCTCCTTTCCCAGCCTCTTCCCATTGCAATTTGGGCCACAAAAACCTCTGAATAATTCGCCAGCAGCTTCCCCTGTCCCCTGGGCCAGCTGGGGACACGCCTGACTAATCCAGAGAGGGTGATGTGTAATGACTTCTATTTATGTAATGCCCAAAGTTCAGGGCTATTTTTAACCCTGGCCTTCCCTCCAACGGCATCAATGGCCCTGTTGGGACACCTTGGGTGACGTCAAGCCCTGTGAGGGATGGTGACAGCTCCCTGGAGGACACCAGCAACCATTCCTCTTCACCTTGAGGAATTTCTCTTCTCCATCTCCCCCCAGCTGGTTCGGACGTCATCACTAAAGGTGCTGCTTTCCGAGCTGCCTTTGCCTGGCCACCTTTCCCACCAGGATGGCATTTGAAATGTCACTGCAATCCTCTAACATGGAACTGTGGGAGCCATTAACCACTGCACCCCTGTGCACACGACCTCGTGCCAGGCTCTTGGGTTCTCTTTGCTAAATTGCATCACAAAATGCTCTGCAATGCGTGGTTTTTCAATTCCTGCATTTCCCAGACAGGCCACGGCCTGTTTTATGCTTTTTTACTCAGTAAGGTTTAAAAAGCCCCAGTTTCAACAAAACAGTGACTCAAAATAACACATTTTAAAGTTCGAGTTGTAGTATGGAAGGAAAAAAGCCTCTAAAGTGCTGCTCTGCACTATAAATGTTCTTCTGGGTTTTTTCCTACTCATAAAAATAGGAAGGGGTGACTATTGAGGCCCCCCCTGCATCAGAAACAGGCAGACAAGTAAAAACTTTGGGAATTCTTATTTTACTATTTAATTTCAGAAAAAAATTATACTTTTAAATGTGCATTATAGCTGGAGGGCTGCCTTGTTCCCAGCTGGGGAGTTTTAACTCAGCAGGCATCATGTGTTAATCACAGTATTTAGAAACAAAACCTGAGGAGACAAAATATTCACGTTTGAGGCTTTTCTATACTCTTTAATCCATAAATCAGAAGTCAGGGTGGTTTGGTTTCACCACATCTCATGCACAATGGCACAGACATAAAAATCCTGGGCTCAAACAGATTCCACAACTCCACCCTTTAACTTCTGATTTGATTTCTGAACATACACATGAATAATTTGATCAATGCAGTGCAATTCCCAAGATAAAAGTGTCAGGCACCCCCCAATCGATTCCCATGCAGTGGGAAGTTGGAATTCCTTCTTAATTGATGCTGTGACGTGGATGAGATTGGTGAGGAGCCAGAAGTTAAACATGATCCATGAGCTGAATATGATCCATGAGTTGAACACGGACTCTCTGTGAGACAAAGAAGATGAGGAAAAGCAAGGTGCTGCTCAGGAGAAGCACAAAGGCTGCCTTGCACTGGGGTCTTGCCTCACATTTACTTTTCTTTCCCAGCTTTTCTTGGGAAGAGCAGCAATTTCCTGACTCCCTCCAAATGGGAGATTTTGGCATTAATGATCCCATTAATGGATCTTAGAGAATCACAGACATTAGAGCTTGAGGAGGTCACGGAGGCGTCTACCTGGATCATCTCCATTTATAAAAAATCCATTAAAAACAAAAGGCTTTCATGACAGCACAGAAAGAAATATTGAAGAAAACACTACCCCTTGTGCCAATCGATTCCCAAAACTCCAGGGGAAATTATTATCCTTGTTAATGGTGAGAAACTGAACCCCAGAGCAACTCAATAACCTGTAAAGAGCAGGCAGTGGCAGCAGCAGAAGTGAAAGGCACAATGCACTCCACAAAGACCAGCCTGGATAAAATAACCTCAGCTAACATCTGGATGGAAAAGTCCACATCAAACTTTCTACTTTCAGTCCAGTAAATTCTGGGAAAAGTTTAAGAATCCATAAGAATCCAAAGAGGCCAGAAACATTAGTGAGGAGAAAAGGTGGCTGAGGGAGCTGGGAAAGGGCTGGAGAATTCCTGAGGGAGCTGGGAAAGGGGCTGGAGAATTCCTGAGGGAGCTGGGAAGGGGCTGGAGAATTCCTGAGGGAGCTGGGAAAGGGGCTCAGGCTGGAGAAAAGGAGGCTCAGGGGGGACCTGCACAAGTCCCTGACAGGAGGGGGCAGCTGGGGGGGGTCGGGCTCTGCTCCCAGGGAACAGGGACAGGAGGAGAGGGAACGGCCTCAGCCTGGGCCAGGGGAGCCTCAGGGTGGATATTTGGGACAATTCCTTCAGCAAAAGAATTTTCAACCACTGGAAGGGGCTGGCCAGGGCAGGGCTGGAGTCCCCATCCCTGGAGGGATTTAAAATCCGTATGGATGTGGCCCTTGGGGACGTGGGGCAGTGCTGGCCTTGGCAGAGCTGTCTTGGACTCGACCTTTTCCAACCTTAACAATTCCATGACTCCATGACTGTGGGCCTGGAAGAGGGAAGGATTTGGCTAATTACTCACCCAGAGGCTGCCAGCATCCCACGCTGGGTGATGCAGCAGCAGGCACGACACTGATTTTATTACCTGCCTGTCAAGTCACATCTCAGTCGTGCACTAAGCTCTAATCTGCTCTCCAGACACTTAATTCACCAAAGATGCTTCTAATAAAAAGTGAACTCAGCTGCTCTCCCAAGCCTTTTCTCATCATTCCAGCAGATAGGATGCAAATTCTGTGATATCAAATACTTATGAACCCTTGGCACTCCCTTCTCTTAGAGATGCCCGGGTTTTTTCAACTCTCAGCAACAATAGCTCAGCCAGAGATAGAAGTGAAGTGGCAAACGCATTTATTTCTGATCATTTAAGGAAGTTTTGATAAAACTCAGAAGAGCTGAAGTGTCTGTGCTGTTAAGCTCAGGAAAATGAAATCTGGCAGACGAGTACACTCAGGTCACAGTAAATACTCAGTTTCTCATGAAATTCAATCCCTGTACAGCCCAATTATACCCAGAGTGCAGCCCAGGCTGGAGATAGGCAGAGATGCCTCATTTACCTACGAGCTCCAGGGAGCTCCAACTTCCCAGTCTTTACTGAGTCACTGATGCAGCCAGACAAGACTGAAAAGCAGAGCTGAAGCAGAATTTCCAGGCTGAGGCACTGAGAACCCTTGGACACATCCATTTTGCTAGAGCCCCAGCCACTGCAGCCACAAGTGAGTAAATAGAAATATGTGTGTATATTGATATTTTTAGGGGGAAAAAGCCCCCCACTGAAGAGGTATCACCATAACAATGGCTCTGTGTTCAGCAAGAGGCTGAAACCCACAAAACCCACGAGACACATAAATATTAACAAGAGTGATGTGTCTTCCCAGATGGTGAATTAAATATGCAGAGGTGGCTTGATTTCTTCAATCACCTGATTTTTAAAAGCTTGCTGCAGGCCTACTTTTGTTTCACGAGAAAGAGAGTTCATTTCAGAGAATCATGGGCTGGTTTGGGTTGGAAGGGACATCAAAGAGCATCTCATTGCATGGGCAGGGACACCTTCCACAGACCAGGCTGCTCCAAGTCCCATCCAAGCTGGCATTGAATTATTCCAGGAATATCCCTCTAACTTGTTTAATGGCAACACTGAAGGCAACCCATGCTTAAGAGACTTACCCAGGTTATACCACATGTCCCTGATCTCAAACCCAATCTGTCTTCTCATGTCCCCATACCTTGAAAAGAAAAACAAAAGAAATTAAAACATTAAAGCACTAAAACAAAAGAAATCGAAGACCTACGAGCAGCCAAATCTCATTTCAAAATCAGATTCACAGCATTCAGAAAGAGAAGAAATCCCAGAACAGGTTCTCAAATCAGTCCCTCCCTACTAAGATTACCTGGCTCACCCTCACCAGCTCAGCAACGCATTTGTAAACATCAAAATGGGGAGAAAAAGGGTTTCCAGCCTCAACAATTCCAACATTCCGTGGTGCCAGGCAGGGGTGGGAGCCCCTCCACCACCAGCCCTGCCCCAAAGCTGGTGGCACCAACACCTCCCATCTCCCATCAGGGTCAGTTTTCTATTCCCCTCCCTCTCCACATGAACTCCAGGAAAGCTTTAATGAGTGGAAATCATCCTAATGCCTTCATTAATGATGGGATGAGAACCATAACGAGCTCCGAGGATGCTTTTGCTACATGGAATATTTGCAAGTAAAAGATCATTACTTAAAGAACACGATGAGCAAAACTGTAATATCTGGCAACTTGTGGGATTTCTGGGGGATAACAGTGAGACACCCTGTCATTAATATGGATTAAAGAGAATCTTCTGCATCATTAAGAATCTGTTATTATCTAATGCTTAAATGCAATGTTTAGCAAAACCTACAAATTACAATAATTAAATTTTAATTATTAAATATTTGATGTTTTAATTGAAATATGTGCTTAAAAAGATGGGTTAGTGTGATATGGAATTAACTGATTAATTATATCCCTTTTGACACAGAAGTGCCTTCACACAGCAATGAAAGTGCCTCCAGACCATGCACTTAATGCATCTTGAAGAATTTATTGTCTTGATTCCTGTCTCCAAAACATGATTAAACTGAAAATAACAATTTGCAAATTCATTATAAACCAAGATTTACAATTTAGCAAACTTTATTAAGCAGCCACTTCAAATGACTTAATCTATTTACTTCTATTAGCAGTGAGAAATGCCTGTTGATTCCTTGAATTCCTTCAGCGAGATAAACTGCTCTGTTTAATATAAAAATCACTCCAAGAAAATTTGTGCCCGTGGTTCCCATTCTGACAAAGAGGAATGATCAGCCCACAAATGTATTTCACAGCAATTTCCAGCCCAATTACAGCTCAGCTGTTGGCTCTTTGTTCAGGTCAGGAGTTTGATCCCAACTGAAATGCTCACAAAAGTGCTCACTAACACTGGGCAGAGAGGGCAAAAGGATTCTAAATTTAATTAAATAAAATTTACCTGCAACACCATCTCAATTTCCTTAAATAAAATATACCTGGCTTTACACCACCATCTCAATTTCCTTAAATAAAATACACCTGGCTCTGCAATACCAGCTCCATTTCCTTAAAACACCTTTATCTGTAATGTTATTTCTGGTATTTATAGCACAAGCCCCAAACCCTGAGCTCTGCTTGACACCACTTTTCCTCTGAACTTGTAAATATTCAGGCAGAGCAGGTCCTACAGTGCTTTAAAATTCTCTTTCAAGGCTCAGGTAGAGCACAGCTTCCAAAGGAAACACCTCAAAACTCAGGAGGGAGTGGTGGAGTTTGCAGGGTAAAACTTGGCTCCCAAAAAAAAGGGATGGGATGTGGAGCCCTTCCTGAATTTTCTGGTCAAACCCTAAAAGCCACACAAGCAAAAAAGCCTTTAAAATCAAGTCACTGCAGCAGTGATGAAGTGTCCCCATTGTCCCTGGGATTTCTCTTATCATAATAATAGACAGAAAGGCCTGAATTGGGAAGGTGGAAGGACACAAAATGCATTTTCTCTCTCTATATAGACATATTTTATTTATTGTACACACCAGGAGCCTGAGCTGTGCTCGTTGGAAATTCCCCATTTTTGTGACCTCACTGGCTATGGGAACACCCTGCTTTTGTAGCTGCCCTTCCCAAATATTCTGCCACAGAAAAAGGATCCACACACTAAAATCACAAAACTGGCTCTTTTCAGAGCTTGGTGTTTAGTTAAGTAATTATAAGGTCACTACTATGGAACACCAATAAAAAGCAGGAGAAATATCAACGGGACAAGGGGGAAACAGCCTCAAACTGTGCCAGGGGAGATGAAATTGGAGAGTAGGGAAAATTTCCTCACTCAAAGGGTGGTCAGGCATTGGAATTGGTTGTTCAGGTGGAGTTCCCACCCATGGAGGGATTTAAAAGCTGTAAGGATGTGGCACCTGGGGACATGGGGCAGTGGTGGCCTTGGTCAATGCTAGGACTTCATGATCTTTTCCTCCCTTAATCACTCTATTTAAAAATCTTCAAGTTCCACTCTTATTTCCAGGCTTTTTTTCCCCTTTTGACAGCTTTCCTTTGCTGTGGGATTCTGAGCAGCAGCAGGGGGGTTGGAGGCAGGGAATGTAATCCCTTAGGTGTCCCCTGAGTTTTGCAGTCTTTAGATTTCATTCCTGTAATAGAATTCTCACACACTTTGCTCTAAACATATTTTGCTAACTGTCTTACTGTTTTTCATTCCTTCTCCTAAGGTGGAGAATATGATCGACTTTATGATTGTCCTGTGATATGACAGATTTTATGTTTGTCCTGTGTGCTTGGAGAGGTGGTAACCTCATCCTCCAATCCACGGTTGGTTTTAAAGAGGTATAAAAATGATGAAATAAAGAAAGGCAGGGCCTTTCTGTCCTGAACTGTTTGAGTCTGTGCTTCTTTCGTGTCCAAGTGTGACACTTAGGACCAGGAATACAGACAATGCACTCATCCTAAGCCATCCTTCAGGGACAGCACAGTGCAAGTGCCAGGAGAGACCAAACTCCCTCTAAAAGGCCTCCAGGGATTGAGCAATAAAGAGCAGAGGGAAAATGGGATTAGAAGAAGCACAAAGCTCAAGTGATTTCAAAATGCAGTTTTATAACATGTTCACACTTCTGAGAACCTTGACTTCCTGAGCATCCTGCAGCAGCAAACACTGCTTCCATCAGGAAGGAATTGTGAAATTCAGATCCCAACGCCAGGGCAGAAACGCACGCAGCGCTTGATTCACGTTTTTCCACCCAACCTTTCATTATCCCCTGATTGCATCTCAATTTGAATAGATTTAGCTAAGAAATTAAACTGAAATTATGGCAATAGACCTCAAGTTCTTTGCCACGATTGAGATGACGAGCAGGACTTACTTGTTAAGGATTTTTGCTCTTTTAGCACTCGAGAAATTCTCCAGTTGTAGAGATTCTTGTGTGAGAAAAGCAACAGCCAGGTGGAAATAGTTGTTCCAGAGCTGAAAGCCCCCAAAATGACAAGAAGAGATTCCATTAATTCTCTGAAATGTTTCTCTACACACCTACAAAACAACTTAAAAGTCTCTAAATTATGCACATAAATATTTAAAGGAGAGGAGAGCAGACACCACAGAGATGGTGTTTCTTGATAAATTCTTAATACATCTCCTCGTTGCCTTTATGTTTCCAACAATTTTTTCCCAGCTACAAATCCCAATTCTTTGTGTTCTCATGACTCAAGCAGAATCCGAACCCAAACCCTGCTGTGATTCTGTGATTCCATGACAAGATCCACAAGCCAGGAATGGATCACAGCACCTGCTGAGCCTGGAATGGCTGAACTGGGATAACTGGGATTCACAATGATGAATAAACCCACCAAAACGACGTGTTTAGGGCAGAAATTCATCCCATTAATATCATTTATTCCATTAAAACGGGGAGTTTTTTCTTACCTGTAACTCAAAGTTGGCTTGATCAAGGAATTTTTTGTTTAGCATATCTGCATACTGATTAATTGCTCGCAGGAAGACTCTGAAAGATCAAGAGAAAATTACATAATTACACACTCTTCTGGGGTACCTTTGTATATTTGGCATCCCAATTAGACACAGAATCTGAGTCTGTCTGGAAAGAGAAATTTGAGGCTGCTACTTGAAAAGCAGGGTGATCTCACCACTGGTAAGTGTACAGAATTCTATGCAGATGTTCTCCAAATTAATCAAGTAAATTAGCATATGCAGAAACAGAGGGAATGTTTGGGATGAAATCACTTCTCTTTAAAATATCTTTTCATAATCAAGAGATCATTAAAAAATCAGTTTATTAGCACTATATATATATTTTTTAAAGTTACAGTGTTGTATCTAACCCAGACGTGCAACTGGTTGTATTTTAACTTTACAGTCAAGTGAAACACATTTTTAAGCATATGAGGCAAAAAAATTTCCACTTATGGCACAACAGAAATGCTGCTGAAGGACAATCTTTAAACCATTGTTCACTGCTCTACTTCCAAAATGCTAACTCAGTACCCACTGCAGTTTATGGAGTTTTTAAAACACTTCTTAAATTGCAAAAGGAGTTGGCCTGACAAGCTTGAAAGAGAAAACCAAATGGCACAGGAGAAGTAGGGCACTACATATTCATGGTGCTGAAAAATAAACATATTATTCCTTGGTAGCCTGATCTCCATTTTCAAAACAAACACGAGATTCCCCCTGCAAACTTGAAATTTATGCTGTGCAGCTGCCAGCTAATGCCCAGACAAATGAGCTTCTCTTTGCAGCAGGCTGGGGCACAGATTTTTGTCTCCTCAGAGTCCCAAAAATGATGAAAAGCCCTCCTGACATGTACTGGGTTTGTCTTTTCCCCACCCCAAAACCAATCTTGAAAAAAGGAAGTTCACTACTGCAAATAAAAAAGTTGATTTTCCTCCAGGCTGGCCAAAAAGAAAAAAAAAAAAAGCCAGAATTATTTAAAACAAACCAGCTAGAAAGGGTTTGTACTGAATTTAAGATACTTAACGATCTCTCCTGAAGAAAAAATTTAATATTTAGCTGAAAGTTTGGTATCCAAGAGAAATGAAACCTCCACAAAACACATGGGCAACATGATGGCAAGAGACATTATTTATATTTATTTATTTATATTTATTTATTTATATTTATTTATTTATTTATATTTGGGCAACACATTGCCAAGAGATTATTTCTGTACATATTGATGTGTTTATAGAAATGGATAAAGGCATCAGGATGCTACAAGAGGTCATTTATTTATTTATAGATTGAAATAAATTAATAAAGGAACAAATTTGATGCCACTGGGATGTATCTGTAGTATAAGATCAGACCATCCTCATGGCAGATTTATGGAGGAGACAGAAAGGATCCAAATGGGAAAATTAAAATTAAATTTAGAAAGGAAAATACTAAAAGAAAAATTAAAATATGAAAGTGTAGCTATAAAATTTAAGCAAATATACATAAAAATAAAATACAAACATATCTGCAGGTGTGTTTTATAATATTCTTCTTTACAGCTGAGCTGACAGAGGCACCCAGCATAGCCAAGGAAGAATTCCAGCACTTCAGCCCACACTGAGCATCTTTGTCAATGTTTGGGACAGCAGTTCATTAGGAGATTTTATAAATGAGCTGAATCCAGCACACAAATTAACACCCTGCCCTGCTCCAAACCAGATGCATTTGAGATCTACGATTCAATTACAGAGCTGCAGCACATACCAAGATTGAAACCCAAGTTATCTGTGTGATCAGACCATCCCCAGTTTTCTCCTCTGCCTCCTCTCCGCTTCCCTTGGTGCTCCTGAAGGCTGAAAATGCAATGGGATCCATAAATCTTCCCCCCAGAATTCCCAATTTAACGTGGTACAGGGGCCATCCAGAGCTGCTTCCCTCATGGAGATAAAAATGCTTCCAACTCGGGCAGGACTGTGCCTACAACTTAATTATGCTGCCTCAAGACATCACTGTAATGTATTCAATCTACTCCATCTAATTAAGCTCTGGCACAATCTCCTTGCTTTATATACCATTGTTTTGCTTGAAATTGTAACTCTCATTTTTCCCTTACGTTAATCCCATTGAACACCAACAAAGAACAAATAAAACAAACTCTGCTGTCTTTGCCACTGGAAAAGGAGCAGAGCACAGAACATGAGTTCAACTGGAGCTGGAATTAAACAACCCCTGGGCATCAGGGAGGTTTAGGAAACCAGGAATTCCTCCAATTTCCATAAAGGAACATCCAAAGGAGAGATAGAGAGATTTAATGTTGATTTTGGATTTCTTCAAATCCCAGTTGATTTTTGATTTCATTTGATCAATCCTTCTGTGACTGGACAAAACACTTCCTAACAGGTCAGTGGAAAAATCCCAGTGATAGTCAGGAGAACATTATTATATTATTATTATTATATTTACTTTTTCTTCCTCTTCTTCTACTACTACTCCTTCTACTACTACTATTACTGCTATCATTGTTACAGTCTATCTTCATTTGCAAATCCACTGTCATGGCAAACCTCACAGCACTTTTCAAGATATTTTAGCACCTCCAGTGCCAAGAGCAACAGCAAAATTAAGGAGATTTTTATCTGATGAAGTTAATTTTAAAAAGATATCTATTAAAATATTGGCAATAAGAAGCAGCAAGTTGTAAGATCACTACTCTGAAGAGAGAATTTCAATAGTAAAAAATTGTGCTGGATGAATTCTTGGCAGTAACCTGGGCAATGCTTTGTTATCACCTGGGAAGTTGCTGCAACTCATGAATATAAAAACGGTTCAGGTTTATGCCCAAATAAAAATTGAAAAAGGAAGCAGAAATATTTTATCACTCCAGGTGTTAGTTAAACCCTCCTCCTCCTCCAAAGCAGGGCCTGACAATTTTCAGTAACTTCACTGGCAAAAGTCAGAGAAAATGGAAAATGCAGCGAAAAGTGGCACTTCAGAATAAGTGGAATTAACCCAAAAGCAGCAGCTCTGTACTGAAGAAGAAAGAAATTGGCTGCTGGAACACTCTCAAGGATAAAAGGTGGACTTGGACATCACTGGGCCAAGAGACAAATAATCAAAACCCTCAGATGAAGAGCATCCCTTGCAGTGCCAGCCCTTATCTCGCTGTAATTAATAACGAAGATTGGCTCCCAGTTGTGTGTGCATAAAAAGAAGTGCTCTTCTTGAAATTCACTTTCAATGAACAAAAGAATTTATTATCCATGTCAGGAAGAGCCACTGAAGTTAAACTTTGAAAAAAGGGAGAAGTTCAGAGCCTGGAACCCAACACAATGGACTCTGCTGCCGCGTAAGACAACAAAACCTAATCCGAATGTATTGGGAAAGATTTGTGAGACAAAAGACTTTATCAACCCAATTAAAAGAAGGAAATTAACATTTCCTATGATGTGATTGGAATAGAAGGAATATGATTACAGAAGGAAGTCACTTCAGGATATGTGGAAGAGAGAAAGGCATAAAAATCTACCAAAGAACGAAATCAACACCCTGGACAGAGAAGGTTTGTGTGTGAGTGCTGGGATGGGGATGGCTCCCAGGGCATCCACAGATTCCTGTTGTCTCTTCTGTTGTAGTTTGATCCTCTGAGGCAGGGACTGTCCTCTTACTCTGTTTAGAGACCTTCCACAGACCAGAATCAGAATCATTTTGGTTGGATGAGACCTTAAAACTCATCCCATCCCACCCCTGCCATGGCAGGGACACCTCCCACTGCCCCAGGCTGCTCCAAGCCCCAGTGTCCAGCCTGGCCTTGGGCACTGCCAGGGATCCAGGGGCAGCCACAGCTGCTCTGGGAATTCCAGCCCAGCTCCTCCCCACCCTCCCAGGGAACAATTCCTGCCCAAAATCCCATCCATCCCTGCCCTCAGGCAGTGGGAAGCCATTCCCTGTGTCCTGTCCCTCCAGCCCTTGTCCCAAGTCTCTTTCCAGCTCTCTTGGAGGCCCTGAGAGAGAGTTTAAGGTCTCCCCAAAGCTTTTGCTCAGTCACCAGGATCTTTTTGGTATTTCATCCCTGTTTATGCATTTCCTGACCAGACACCTGTGTCAGTTCTCCATGACCCAGCAGGAACAGTGAGCTGCCCACCACCTTTTGGATGGGACACAGAAGTACAGCTGAGAGCTCAGGTGAGAGAAGCCAGGGAGAAGGAGATGGAGGAAACCACAGCAGAGGTCAGCATTAGGTCATAAAGGTCATAGAAAGCAGAAATTCTCAAAAAACCAAACCAAAAGCCAGGTTACCAAATCTCAGTGTCCTGCTTGGGTACATCCACCTTGCCCTGCCTTAGGCAGGATAAATTTCTTCTGTAATTTCTCCCCATTTATGGCTCTCACTCCAGAGTTCATCCATCCAGGAATGTGCTGCTGGTTCAGGAACTACCTTCAACTGCAACTCCTGACTTCTGGGAATGTTTCCTGTTATTGATTATCACTCACTTCCACCAGGCCCTTAGGTGCTTAATTGGTTTGTGGATGCAGAGATTGCTTCTCCAAACAGACCAAAAATGAATGGTTCAATTCTGGAGTTTTCCAAAAGGTCCTTTTTTCCCCTCCAAACAACCTCACTGCCTCCAGGAGGATGGGAACATACATCAAATCCTGACTTCCAGTGGCAATTGTAAATGAAGGAGGGACAGAGGGATTCAATTTATAAATGGAACAGGAGTCATTGTGCCAAACAACTCATTTTTTTAGCTCTTTCTCAGGTTCAGTCACTTTTTATTCCACCATTCTCCCTCCTAATTAGTCAAATGCCCTGATTTGCTCATGTTTAAAAAGATTCTGTGCCCCCTTTTCTCTCAGTCAGCTTCTCACATTGTTGGAAGCTCCAGGAGCTGAGGAAAGCAGGGTGTAGGATGCTGCAGCCCACCCCTCCCTGCAGGTAACACACACCCAACTGCCTCTGCAGAAACTCTGCTCTGCAGAAATCATCTACAGAGAAGTATTTAAAAAGTGGAAATATTTTTACAGCCCATGCCATTTTGCATGTTCTTTAGTTAGCTCCAGTACCCAGGGATTTGGATTTACACTGTGAGTGCTCATTCAAAATATTTCTGACAGGAAAATAAGAAACAATGCAAAATAGGAATGTCCTCCCCACTATTTTTCCTTAAGCAAACATCAAAAAAAAAAAGAAGAAAAAAAGAATGAACAAATGACTTCCTTAATGGCAGAATCATTATCTAACCAAGAGTACACACATACAGCTTCAAATCACTTCGGTTTAGCTGATAATTTGATAAAAGAGAGGGAATTTGGAGTGAGGTTCTAAAAGGCACTATTATGATGTCATTTCAGTTAATTTAGATGGAAGGATAATGAATGCTTTATTCCAGCTCATCACATCCTGCACATCATCATGTTCTCCATGCCTGAGCTCCTGCTTCTCTGGGAGACAAATTCTGGGTGCTCAGATGAGACAGACTCCCCTTATCTCGTCAGGCCGGGTGGGAAACAGCAGCCCCAGAGCTGGAAATCCCAGTGCAGATCCCAAACCCGAGCAAAACCCGAGGCACCAACAGCACAGCAAAGGCTTCTCTGAGCAGCCCCCACCTCGAACACCTCCACTGCCTCTGCAACACCTCCCTCGTGCAGAGCAAGCTTTCAAACTGCTTTTTTTCTTAATTAGTAATTTAAAAAGGAAATTTTCCCTGGTATTCAACCCTGAGGCTCCCCAGGCCCAGGCTGAGGCCGTTCCCTCTCCTCCTGTCCCTGTTCCCTGGGAGCAGAGCCCGACCCCCCCCGGCTGCCCCCTCCTGTCAGGGACTTGTGCAGAGCCACAAGGTCCCCCCTGAGCCTCCTTTGCTCCAGCCTGAGCCCCTTTCCCAGCTCCCTCAGGAATTCTCCAGCCCCTTTCCCAGCTCCCTCAGGAATTCTCCAGCCCCTTTCCCAGCTCCCTCAGGAATTCTCCAGCCCCTTCCCAGCTCCCTCAGGAATTCTCCAGCCCCTTTCCCAGCTCCCTCAGGAATTCTCCAGCCCCTTTTCCAGCTCCCTCAGGAATTCTCCAGCCCCTTCCCAGCTCCGTTCCCTGCCCTGGACACGCTCCAGCCCCTCCATGTCTCTCCTGTCTTGAGGCGCCCAAAACTGATCCCAGAATTTGAGGTGCCTCACCAAAGTCTCACCATAAAAGGAAGTCAAAGGCATTTAAATGACTCAGCCTGAAGGTATCCTTTGCATCTCCCCTATTTTTCTCCTTTCCCAAATTTTCTCTCTTTTTGTTCCCTCTTCACCTGCCTTTGCACCTCCAGGCCTGCCAGCTGCCCACCATCAACGATGGTTTCGAAAATTAATTTTATTTAACATTTCTTTATATCTTCACATCCATGCCCGGCCCATTTCTTTCTCTTAAAAAACATTTTAAAAGTGTTTAAAAGATTCCTTGCAACATCCTCTAATTCAGCAAACTAAAGAGCAGTCAAAACTTAAAAAAAAAAAAAAAAAATAGAAAGAAGAAGAAACTAAATCCTTGATCATTTGCTGCCTTTTGAATTACAATTCCTGGACTGAGGATGATAATAGCAGAGAGTAATCCCAAAGAAGACTTGCTACTAAATACCCACATTAGCATAATCTCCTCATAATGCCTGCTCCACAGCAGCACAGGTGCTCCATGTCACTTTATTAACCTATTTTCTAACAAATATTTCAGCCCTGGCTTTAGCACATTATCTCTAACCACTGATAGCTCTCCCCTCATTTGTATTCCGGCCCGGGCGTCCTCGAAAACAAAGGGGACAGATGAATGAAAAATAACTGAGTTACAGAACGCTGAAGGACAAACTTGTGGGCTGACTACCAATAGCCAGGGCCCTGCAAGAGGCACCAGGGATGGTTCTTCCAAGGTGCCTCCGGAGCAGCTGCTCAGGGCTGTGTCCAGCTGGGCTTTGAGTCTCTCCAAGGACTGGGATCTGCTTGGATAACCACAGATCTGACTGCTCTCACTCTCCTCCTCCTTTCTTGACTATGTGTCTGAGGTCTCAGCTGTGGTTTTTGGATGACTTTGAGTGCAGGAAAGAAGAAGCTTTAGCCTTCTATCCTCTTTCCCAAAGCAAATTTGCCTCCTGGTATTTTATCTAAGATGTAACTCCACAGATGGAACCATCCATACTCAATTTTAGCACCTGGAGAATTTTATGGCAGAGTAATAAAAGCTTGGAAATCGTGTTTTCTGATGGAAATGCTAGCAGACAATTTCATTTACGAGTTTTTAGCTAAGGCTACAATGCTGGCAAAGTAGCATCTCTTGCAAGTGGACAGCATTACTATTGCTCTACTCAGAAGTTAATATTCCAAAGGAAGCAGGCTTGCTGAATTCCAGGATACTTTCTGTTGTGGCAGTTGGCAAAAACTCACAGCAGAGCTTGTAATTTCAAACAAAGGTAATTTGCTGTAGTGCTGCTGGAAGGAATCTCTGCCATCAGGTGAGTTATTAAACAAGCATTTCATTGTCGTGCAGTGCTGCAGAAATGCAGAAATGTTTGCTGGGAACAGAAATCATCACCTTCCCCTCTGGAAACATCAGAATCCCAGACTGGTTTGGGTGGGAAGGGACCTCAAAGAACGCCTTGTTCCAATCATCCTGCCATGGCAGGGACACCTCCCACTGCCGCAGGCTGCTCCAAGCCCCAATGTCCAGCCTGGCCTTGGGCACTGCCAGGGATCCAGGGGCAGCCCCAGCTGCTCTGGGCACCCTGTGCCAGGGCCTGCCCACCCAACTTGACTTGATTTCACATGGTAACACAGCCACTTTTTGCACTGGTAAAAATCAAGAAAACAAAAGACCTTTTTTCACTGTTGCACTGCTTTTCACACAAACGTTCAGTCTGGAAAGAGAAGTAATTCCAAGAGAAGTAATTCATGGAAAAGCTGAAAGGATATCACAGGGAAATTTTCCTGCAAAGTGTGGAATTCTGGCTGAATTTGGCAAAATGTTTGCAGATCCTTGACAGTGCCTCGTGGTTTGCAGCAGGGGAACCTCCCTTGCTCTGTGCTGGCAGCGCTGTCCTCTGCTCCTTCCCCATTTCCATGGATACTGGAGGTGATTAAGGCCACTTTAGCTACTTATGGATAAATCAATAGAATTGATCTGCTGCATTTCAAATTATCTGGCATTCTCATCCATCTTGCCATCAACTGGGAAGACAACTGCACCTGGCTAAACAAACGTGGTGATGTTGCTTGGAGAAGAATCTCCATTTTTTTCCAGCGGGTATTTCATTTATCAAATTCCACCAGAGAATAGTGATGAGGAAAAATAAAGCAATCTGCAGATGGTGTCCAAAGGTTGGGTCATCACCTCTTCAGTGCTGGGGTCACCAATCAGGTGTGTTTAGAAATTCCATTTGCTGGAGTTTCCCCCAAAATGTGAAGTTTGTTCTGATGGCAGAAACTTTCCATGGGAGCTGAATTATCCCTATGCCTTCCACAGCTTTTATTTTCTCATATGAGCAATCACAAGCACAGAGACACTGCCTGGAAGAGCTGAACCTTCCCAAAACTGGGATCCATCTCCCTAGCAGACACAGGCAAGCAGAGACTCCCTGGGAAGAGGTTAAAATGTGATTTCTTGTAAGAGCTGAGCAGGATAAAGGGCAGCAGCTGCTCTGCTGGGCTGTGCCACGGCTGCTTATGCGGCTGACAGCTTTGTGAAGGGAACACTAATGCTGGCAATGGAAAGAAAACCTTGCTGGAGCTTTAGGTAAGCCTGTGTTTGATCCAAAGGGTGGCTCTCAGATATTAAAGTGACACAAAACGTTTTAGGGAGGCAGTGGGGTGTGTGAAGGAGGGAGCCAAGCGAGACAGGAGCTCCTGCCCGCCTCACCCCGCTGTTAACCTGGGCACAGGATCCCTGCTTTGCTGCTCCTCCCAGCTCTCCCTCAGCATCCTGCCTGATCCCTGCAGCAGTGAGATACCAGTGCAATAAATGCTTCACCAGGATGCTTCAATACCTGGCAGTAACAGGGATCCCACCAGTAACAGGAATCCCCCCTGCACGATGGGGGCCCAGCCCCTCCGTGGTTCTGAGCAGCATTTCTGGCTCGTGTGGGAAGGGTTAAATCATCCCACACACTGAAACAGTCCCAGCACAAAAAGCAGCCTTGCAGGGCAGATAATACCACTGATAATGTGGGGTTTTTCTGTTCTAGAGGGACATTCCCAACCCCACAAGCAGATGCATCTGCAGCCTTTAAGCAGGGATCACTCCAAGGTGTGGGGGGCTGCAGTGAGCTCTGGGTGGGCTCAAGGCCAGGGAGGATTCGGTGCTGGCTTGGACATGCCAATCCTGCCTGGAATTTTACAGCTGGGGATTAGTTTGTGCCTGGTGAAATCAAAGCCTAAGAGGCAAGCACAGTCGGGGTCACAAAAACACAGCCAAGTGTGTCATTGGGACAAAGGCTTGGCTAAAAAGTGGTTTATGTTAAACAAGTCATGAACTATAATTGCGGATGTAAATCCTTCCCTGGGAGGGTGGGCAGGCCCTGGCACAGGGTGCCCAGAGCAGCTGTGGCTGCCCCTGGATCCCTGGCAGTGCCCAAGGCCAGGCTGGACATTGGGGCTTGGAGCAGCCTGGGACAGTGGGAGGTGTCCCTGCCATGGCAGGGGTGGAATGGGATGAGCTTTGAAGACCCTTCCAACCCAAACCATTCTGGGATTCTATGGAATCAGGTTCTCTGCAATTTCTTTTATGCAATACTTCAATTTCACTCCCTCTGCTAATCCCAAGAAAGCTCTTTAGGCCACTAAATTATGCCAAATGGATAAATGACTTTTAAAACTACAGGAAATTCTCTGGCTTTTGTAATACAAACAGTGCTTTAGAGCAGCACAAGACTAAAATTTGATTTTGACAGGTGAGGTTGAGACAGTTCAGTGACCTCCAGGGTAGAGCTGCCCTTGGGTGAATCCTCACCTTCCCAAGGCAGAGCCATGGAAAAGTTTGCTTTAATGTGGACACAGCAATAAGTGAATCTCCAATACTTAGGAAGGCCTATTTGCTTGGAATTTGGGAATTACCCTTGCTTGGGAAGCTCCTGACTCCAGCAGCATTGCACACAGGGTGATGCAGGGCCAGGGAAGTTAATCCCAACATGGGAATGTATTCCTGAGCCTCCCAAGGACAGGACAACTGGGCAGTCCCTTCACACAAATCAGTGCCCCTGGCCTGGTTCTCCCTCACTGGGGCAAAGTGGAGGTGGGCACAAGGCCCAAATAACATTTCTGCACCATTTCTGCTCCTTTTATGTTCTCCCCTGGCCTGAATGATACCATTTGGCTCTCTCTAGATGGATCATTTATAATGCCAGTGGCACTGAAAGCCAGCAGCTTCTCTGGGAGTAGACTGCAATTATTTGATGGGCTCGCAGAAGCAAAAAAAACCTAAGTGGGGAAAAATTCACATTAGTCCCGAGAGGAGATTTTCTCACCCAGAAAACACAACCAAACCAAACGTTCACATTGATTTTTTTCACCCAGTGCCTGTGTATGGAGTAACACCTAAAGCCACCCTCATTTTACAGGATGATATTCCAGAGTCCCAGAATTATTTGGGTCAGAAGGGACAGTGAAGTTCATCCCATTCCATGGGCAGGGACACCTCCTACAGCCCAGGCTGCTCCAAGCTCACCATTCCAGGGTGTCCTTGCCTCAGATTCTCACTAAACCCACTCACAATTCCTTCATCCTCGGCTTGAGTGAGGTTTGAGCACCAGTGTGGGATGAGCAGCACTGCCTGGTCACTGAAAATTCAGGATACCAGGAAAACAGGGACTAACAAAGCTGGGAATGAGCTGAGCCGGGTGCAGGGACTAACAGTGGGATGCAGAGGGATGCTGGCATCAATGACTCATGAAGGGCAAGGAAAAATCTGCTTTTCCAATGGATATTGATGCTTGTGCAGAGCATATTTGCCAGAATTTTCAGCTCCATCTGCAGCAGATATTATGGAAAACCTGGCACCAGCCAGGAGTGAGCTAGGCCAGCACTGATCAATGGGATCAAAGGTTTATATAAGGTAAAAAGCACCAATTCCTGGATTTTTTCCAGAGGAATTAAAAGCAGAATGGCACACACAGGTTGTCCAGATTTTAAGTAATTCCATCTTTAACAATACCCAAACATTGATCCCTGGAAACTGATCCCAAAGGACACTAAAAGTGGCAGCACAAAACCTGGGGTAGAATTTGTAGTGTTACAATCCAAAGTTTTAGTGTTACATGAGCCACACAAAAGCCTTCAAAAAGCTTTTGATTTTCATCACACCCAGAGGCCAAAGAGGTTTGAGAATCACTGCTGAGGAATTAGGGATTGATAAATTCAGGAATTAGCTTGTTCTTCCTGCTTTTCAGTTGAAATCAGTATTTTAAGAGAAAACATACAATGAGTGTTTCACAAATTAGACCAAAATATTTCATTTTTAGACTTTTTTTCCCCCAAAAGTGCCATCTGAGATATTTTTTCCTCCATATTTTAAGAACTTTTTCCTTTTCTCTCACTTTTGTTTTTTTGGAAAAGTTTCTCTCACTTTTTTTTTCTCCCCCTTGCCATTTAGGTTGAGTCATTTAACTTTTACTGAGGAAAACAGTGAAAGGTTTTCTATTATCCTTTCCTTTTATTAAATCTATAACTACCTTAGTATTAATTTTGCTGTATTCAAATCGGGAAACACTCACTTTATTCATATTTAAAAATTAAGTGCTTCTTCCACTCTCACACACAGCATTTAATGGTGCAAATGGGCCTCAAAAATTGTGATTTAGTCCAAGACATGAGAGAATTAGATGATGACACCACTCCAGTGCTGTTCCTGTAACAGGGAGTAAGTTCATTTGGGTGACATTCACAACAAAATATTTAATCTTTTATTATATTCTTATTTTTATTTTTATCTATTAATATTTTTAATAATAGTTATTAATGTAATAATAAAAAGTAATCTAATAATTTAATAATATTTATTTATTAATTTTTTTATTCCCAAGGCATCATCAAGTCTTTAAGAGCCAAATATCACTAAGAAGGGAGAAACAGAGACTTGTGCAGAGCCCTCCTGTGATTGAACTCTTCAAGTGCTGATATTTTCATCAGAAATTCCCTGATTTTCGTTCCCAGCTGGGGCCACAAACGCTGCTCAGAGCCTCTCACCTCTCATGGAACGAGCAAACAGAATTAATCTGCTTTTTGTCAACAACTCAGGCCACAAGCCCTCATTAAAAACACTCCCATTAAAAAGCCAACGTTACAGCCCAGCTACAAATAACTGTGATTTCCTCCGTGTCACCCTGGGATAATTCACTTGTAAAGAAACACAAAGACAGAATTAAAACCAGCTCGTGGTCCAAATTAACCCTCCATGTATTATTTCTGCAAGACACCACCTTAATTGCAATTACGCATTCAGGGACCAACACGACGCTTTGTTCTTAATTTGTACACAGTAAAACAAATGGGCTTTAAATGAATCAAAAAGGTAAATATTAGTCTGTGACAAATCTTAATTATGGGGTGGTCACAGCTGTTTAAACTGACTCCTGCTAGGGAATTTCAGGTCATGGCAAACACTGATTTTTTTGGGAAGCTGCTTTGGATGGCACGGGAAGCTGGGGGGGTCACTTGGTTTCTTTCAGAATTGCTTTAAAACACATTTACATTCCTTTGCAACACATTTACAGGGACAGGTTTGGCAATCACAACAACATTTGAGCACCTTTCTTTGCCTAAATTAATGACAAAGCAGCAGGAACAGCACTCAGCCAGCAGGATGGGGACATGCGGCAGTGGGGCCTTGGCAGTGCTGGGGAATTGGACTCGGTGGTCTTGGAGGGCTTTTCCAACCTAAACAATTCCATGATTCTGTAAATAATCTCTGGCTTGCTCCTCCTGCTCCAGCCCTGCATGGAGCCAGGGAAATGCAGCAAAGATGAATAAAAAATCACGGAATGATGGAAGGTTGGGAAATCCCTCAAGATCATGGAGCCCAACCATTAACTCAGCACTGTCAAGGCCACCACTGAATCATGTCCCCAGATGCCACATCCACACATTTATTGAGCGCTTCTGGGGATGGGGACTCCACCTCTGCCCTGAGCAGCTGTGCCACTGTTTGACAGCCCTTTCCATGCAGGAATTTTCTCAAATATCCACCCTGAGCCTCCCCAGGCCCAGGCTGAGGCCGTTCCCTCTCCTCCTGTCCCTGTTCCCTGGGAGCAGAGCCCGACCCCCCCCGGCTGCCCCCTCCTGTCAGGGACTTGTGCAGAGCCACAAGGTCCCCCCTGAGCCTCCTTTTCTCCAGGCTGAGCCCCTTTCCCAACTCCCTCAGGGATTCTCCAGCCCCTTTCCCAGCTCCCTCAGGATTTCTCCAGCCCCTTTCCCAGCTCCCTCAGGAATTCTCCAGCCCTTTCCCAGCTCCCTCAGGATTTCTCCAGCCCCTTCCCAGCTCCCTCAGGAACTCTCCAGCCCCTTTCCCAGCTCCCTCAGGAATTCTCCAGCCCCTTCCCAGCTCCATTCCCTGCCCTGGCCACGCTCCAGCCCCTCAGAGTCCCTCTTGCAGTGGGTGTGGGATGCCCCAGCAGGAGAGGGCAGAGGTCTGGCAGAGCTGGAACTCGCAGGGTGTTGAATGTCTTTGAGACAGAAACGTTTTGTGCTGACCCCATTTTGTACATCAGAAGATGCCACTGAGCAGGCAGCGACCTCCCATGTTAAAAGCTCTGCCTTTATGTCATGCAAGGCCAATTTTTGATTTTCCTACTCAATAAAGGCAACATGCCCCCAGGTGAAACCTGTAAATAACAAATCCAAGCACAATTGGTGTTAATCCTTGTGCAGGAAAATGCTGCTATGATGATGTACAAACAAAATACAGGGTGTGAGTGTTTTATCTCCTGTTTGGTTTTAGAGAATAAATAAAACTTTGCTCATTCAGCTGGAACTGCAAAGGTAATTTCACTGCTGCCTCTGACAACAAGTGAAACTTCATTTTCTCCTTTAAGAAGTCTCAGCAGCCACAGGAGTGGGATCGATCAGGGTGAGCAGCAAAGCTGTGCTTCCCTTCCTCCTCTCCAGCTGAATCCAATATTTTCTCCTTTTATGTGCAGGGCAGTCAATGGACACGTCACTGCCCACAGAGGGGTATCTGACTGAGCAGCAGGAGGGCAGGACAAACACACAGGAAACTCCTCATCCCAGGGGAAATCAGCCAAATCCTGGTGGGCCTGGGCTGACAAGTCCCATGTGCAAAGACTCTGCTGACCATAAAATCATGGAATTCCAGAGTGGTTTGGACTGGAAAGGACTTAAAAGATTTTTCATTCCACCCCTGCCATGGCAGGGACACCTCCCACTGTCCCAGGCTGCTCCAAGCCCCAGTGTCCAACCTGGCCTTGGGCACTGCCAGGGATCCAGGGGCAGCCCCAGCTGCTCTGGGCACCCTGTGCCAGGGCCTGCCCACCCTCCCAGGGAACAATTCCTGCCAAAAATCCCATCCAGCCCTGCCCTCTGGCAGTGGGAAGCCATTCCCTGTGTCCTGTCCCTCCAGGCCCTTGTTCCAAGTCCCTCTCCAGCTCTCCTGGAGCCCCTTTGGGGTCCAGAATTGGCTCTAAGGTCTCCTTGGGGCCTTTTCCTCTCCAGGCTGAACACTGATCCTTCCTGATCCCCATCTTTCTGCTCGAGGTTATCACTTCCCAATTATTGCTGCAAAAAAGCACCTTGTGCAAACATCCCCTCACTGGATTCAGGGAAAAAGAGCTCGGATGGGTTTGTGCAACTTAAACTGAGGTAACCCAGCTGATTTTGGCCAGTGGATCTGGTGAACCCCTCTGCTGTGAGCTCCAGCAGCTCTGAGCCTTCCTAAAGCCTTGTTCAGATTTAAACTTGGAAAAAAAAAAGAGTCCTTGGAACAATAAAGCAAACTTTGGAGTGTGGGTTAGAGACCCAAGGATAATAAACCCAGGCTCATCTAAACCTTCTGCAGAACTGGTGTTGCTCCTAATTGGGATGGATGTGCTTTGCCATGTGAGAGCTGGGTAAGGAGTGGGTTGTTAAAACACAGGTTTATAGGATCCATCCTATAAAATGATGGATCAGGAATGTGTCTCGCATTATCAAATTACCCCAAGAATTGGAGTGTTTTGCATGTAAAGCTTCAGTGCTAATAACACTGTGCCAAATTAGTGGGAATGAATAAATGCTGAGTAAATAATCCCATTTTGTTGTTAGTTCCTAATGGATCTGTTGATAGGAAACAACCTCTCTATCTGTTTACATCAGGATAATTTGATAACCCATCTGTATTAGTTAAACTGCAGATTCTGTAAACATTGAGGCCGAGTGATTTGTAACAGGAGCAGGATGCAGGAACCACTCTCCTAAAGTGTTTTTTAAATTGCTTTGCTCGCAGCTACAGAGTTTGCCAGCAAGAATGATCCCTCATTGTGAAATTCCCCAGCCTCAGGAGGGGTCCTGGAGCAGCTGAGGAAGGGACAGGCTGATGATTTAAGACTATTTAATGCCCCACTTGTTGTGGAACAGAGAGCTGGAGACCTTCCTGCTCCAGCAGAACACAGCACTGCAGTTCCTTAATGCCCAAAACTGGGAAACTGATTTATCACCTATTAGGTCTTATTAGATCCCATTCAGTAGGAAAAATGAACTGCTGGAGCTGGATGGCAGAAAATTAATTTGAAATAACTGTTATAGACTCAAGCTTCTTCACCTCTTCTCTTCAAGTCTCTGTGGCTGGGGTTTTCCAGGCTGGATGGGGGCTCTCAGAGAGAGGCACGTTGTGATCATTTCACACATTTATAGTTTAGATTTAAAAAACCCAACATATAAAGTGCCCTCCTTGAATATCACCCTCATGGAGGGGCAGGGGAAGGGCAGCTCTCCAGATGTGCCAGGGTATGGGATCCACTGGGAGGGGGATCAAGAGAAGGGGTTTATTTCTTCCAAAAGCACTTTTTCCCCAGGAAAAGCCATGAGAGGCCTTTGCAGAGCTTTTCCCAGAGTTTCAGATTTTTTCTTAGTTTTAATCTATCGTCTTAAAATTGAAGAATGGCTGTAAACTGCCAGAGGGCAGGGCTGGATGGGATTTTGGGCAGGAATTGTTCCCTGGGAGGGTGGGCAGGCCCTGGCACAGGGTGCCCAGAGCAGCTGTGGCTGCCCCTGGATCCCTGGCAGTGCCCAAGGCCAGGCTGGACATTGGGGCTTGGAGCAGCCTGGGACAGTGGGAGGTGTCCCTGCCATGGCAGGGGTGGGATGGGATGAGATCCCTTCCAACCCGAACCATTCCATAATTCTCTGACAATTCCATGACCATCAAGGTTAAACTCCCCAAAAGTACACAAGCCTATGGGTTCTCTGGGGTTAATATCTGCCCACACCTTGCTGACCCTAAAAAACTCAGTATGACATTAATCTCCCTTAATTTTGCATAAAATTTTGAATAACTCTTCAGCTTTTTCACCCAAGATGTGAACTGTGCTGTCTCAGCAGAGATATGGGTTAATATTCCCAGGGAAAATGCACAAGTTATCAAAATGGAGCTGAGCATTTCATGTGAAAATAATCTATGAGCTGACTTCTATTGTTCACTGCTGGTTGTTCACTGCATGGGCACAGGCAAATTACTTAATTCCTCCATGAATCAACTCGAACATCTGTAAGGTCAACATAATGCAGATGATCTTCCCCAGCTGCTCTGAGATTCTTCCAAAAATAATTCAAATTAATATTATTATTGTTATATAAAACTGTCACTACAAATCTTTCTTTATGGCAAACAAAGCATCTTTGACAATGGCCCTTTAGCAAAGAAGAGCTGAACAAGTTGGCCAAGTTTAATTTTCCCACAATGCCCAGTTGCTTGAGTAACAAATCCAGCGTGTGATTTTTCAGTATAAAATGCAGGAATAAAATTACATATATTTATATTTTATATTATATATTATATAATATATATATATATATTTATATTATATATTCTTGCCCATAAGATCATATTGGGCCCATCTGCCATTGGTATTTGTGTTGTAATTACCTCAAAAAATATTATAAGTTAAATGAATTCAAGCCAAAAGTACCTTTAAATTGTGTTCAAGCCAGAAGTGCCTTTAAATCAGATACCCAGTTAAGTAAGTGGACTGTGAATGGAAGATCAAATTTATGTGTGACTTTTAACACCACATAAAAAATAAAAAAATCTTTTAGGATGATAAACGAGGTGCCATAATAAAATGCTCTTGAAAAAAGGTCATTAGCACCTTATAGATTAAAATTTATAGAAAATGGAAAACCACATGCTGAATTCCTGATAAAGAAATCACTGATTTTCTTGAACCTTATACTGGCATGAAATTTAGATGAACATTAGGTTGGAGTTTACACCAAGCTCACTCCCAGCTCTCTGCCACAGCCTCAGAATCAGTTCAAAGACTGAAGGGAAATTGAAATGTAAATTAAAAGAATCAAAACTGCAGCCTGACTACTCCCAGAATCATGGAATCATAACTGACATGGCTGGAGAAAGCCTCTGAGATCATCAAGCCCAACCATTAATCAGCACCACCACCATGGTCACCCCTGCCCACGTCCCAAATGTCACATCCACAGGGCTTTGAAATCCCTCCAGGGATGCAGACTCCACCCCTGGCCTCGACACCTCATTCCAATGTTTGACAACTCTTTCTGTGATGAAATTTTCCCAAATATCCACCCTGAGGCTCCCCTGGCCCAGCCTGAGGCCGTTCCCTCTTCTCCTGTCCCTGTTCCCTGGGAGCAGAGCCTGACCCCCCCTGGCTGCCCCCTCCTGTCAGGGACTTTAAAAGGCCAATAAATTCTTCCCTAAGCCTCAATAACATCAGGAAATACCATGCTGGTGTTTATTTTCACATCATGTGCAGCTACCAGAATCCATCACTGCTCTCCTGAGCTCCAGGATGGGCACTGACCCCATCCCTGGTAAGAAAACCCCTCTGATCTCCTGGGTGAGCCCTCAAATCGAGCTACAAACCCTTTTCCCAACATCTGCCACGGCTCATCCCCTTGCAGCAGCCCCTGGGCCCAAAGGCAACATCTGTCTGGACAATTTATGGCCATTTTTTGGAAGCCTGTGTCTGTCAGAGCCTGCAGCACATCCCAAAACGAGCTGCACCGCATTTCAAACGTTGGCTGCTTTCTTGACGTGGCCGTGACTTTACTGCTGCCATCCCTCCTGACACCTGGAGTATAAATTCTCCAGGTTTGTGCCTTAAAATACCTGAATTCTGACATTAAATCTGTCCTTTTCTTACCTTTGCTATAATTTAGCCTCCAAAATGGACCGAGGAACTCAAACAAATGGGTTCAAATTTAAAACCTTCACAAATCACGTCCTTCTTAACCCGGTGAATTTGCATGGCAGAATCTGCTTCCCTGAGTGCTTTTCCTGCATTTCTATTGGATTCCTGGCCAGTCTTCAAGCAAAGTTCCTGAACACTGGCTCAGGTATGCACAGACATAAATCCTTGCAGGGATGAGCAAGTGTTACAAGTTGTTCCTCCTTTTTTTTTTTCCAACTTTTTCAGCAGAACTTTGTGCTACTTTTTAGATTTCTTTCCCATCAATATAACTCACCAAAATCTCACTACAACAAAGGAGAAGTATTTACACTGTGTTATTGATAAAAGAGAAAAAAGGATGAAATTATTCACTTGCACCCTCTTCCTTCTGTATTTGCTAAATAAATTTAAAATAGGATAAAAACAGCTTGTGCAAGAATGTTTACAGCTTTAAAAAATGAAGCTGGAATTAATACAGGTCAACCAATTAAATCAGGCATGGTGTTTTTATCCTGCTGGACGTGACAGAGTTTTATTCTGATCAATCAGGTGCACACAAGGGTCAGTGCCAAAGAAACAGAATCCAAGGAGTCCTGTGGGAAGGAATTGTTCCCTGGGAGGGTGGGCAGGCCCTGGCACAGGGTGCCCAGAGCAGCCGTGGCTGCCCCTGGATCCCTGGCAGTGCCCAAGGCCAGGCTGGACACTGGGGCTTGGAGCAGCCTGGGACAGTGGGAGGTGTCCCTGCCATGGCAGGGGTGGCACTGGATGGGCTTTGAGGTCTTTTCCAACCCAAACCATTCCATGATTCTTTGAGTTCCAAGGCAGGCAGCAGAGCTCTCCCATCCCATCCCATCCCATCCCATCCCATCCCATCCCATCCCATCCCATCCCATCCCATCCCATCCCATCCCAATCCCATCCTTTGCTGGGATGTCTATCACTGAGCAAGGAAAAACCCCATTTTTTCCCCTCCAACGATCCATGGAGTCGGACATTGTGCACAAATTCCATTTGCTCTTTTCAAAACCCTGGCTTTAATTTCCTCTTTCCTTTTAATCTCTGAGCTGCCCTGACTCGATATAAATAACCAAAGTGCAGACTCCAGGTGTTTCTGCCCTGGATCGATGGGAATGAGCTGCACTTTGTGTCCCTCCTGTCTCCCTGTGCTCTGCTCCGGGGCAGCTCAGTGGCCTCGGCATTTCCCCCATGCTGACAGCACTCCCAGAGCCAGGGAATTTATGATTCAGGGAAAGAAGGGAATGTTGAATGTTTTGTGAGCTGACAGTGGACAAAGCAATTGCTCAGTGCAGTCGAGGAGAGCTCAAGGACACAACGTTCACCTGGAAACCCAGAGCCAGTGTTGGTAAGTGAATGGCAAAATATCCCAGCCAGGAAAAAAAGTCATTTTAATAAACATGACATTTTAATTATCCTATTGTTTGCAGAGCAAAAGACTTACATGATGGGGTAAAAACACCTCATAAATTTAGGTTTGATATTGAAGTGTGCGTAACCAACACATAGAGATTAATCTAAGAAAAATTAAGCATGAAGGGGAAGAAAGGGGTGATCAAGATTTAATTCTTGGTATTTATTTTTGATTTTGTGTGTTATAAAATTAATAAAAGATTAGGATCATTGTTGGATCACAGCTTGGATGGGGTGTTGAACAATCTGGGATAGTGGAAGGTGTCCCTGCCCATGGCACGGGGTGGAATGAGATGGGATTTAAGGTCCTTCAACCCAAACCATCCTGGGATTCTGTGACTGTACCATGAGCAGTGTGCTCATGCACTCAACAGCCAAAAAACACCACTCTGAGATTAAATAAATATATACATAAATCAAACCACAAGCAATTAATCAATATCTAGAGGGGGAAAAATAACAAAAAAAAAAAAAAACAAAAAAACAACAACAACAAAAAAAAACCAGAAAAAACCACCCCAAAAAATGCCAAACAAAAAAACACAACAAAAGTAAAATTATTCCCAGTGACATTTGAAGAATTTGCATAGGGAAATTTAGATCCACCCAGTGATCAAATCAGTAAGACATGTCAATGGCTATCACAGTGTTCCAGTGGACAAACAGGGACCAGCACCAGAAAACCTCTTTGTCTGCTGTTGGTGCTTCCTAAGTGCATCCTTCACCCTGAATTTCCTAACTGAAGCACCAAACTCAGTGACACAAAACCAGGCAGTACCACAAGATGAAACCTTTACATGGTGATCTTCTCTCGAAGCATAAAGAAACCAAACCATGTAAACCTCCTTTTTTTTTTGATTTTAAAAAAGGCTTTTTCAGGATTGTTCCTCCACAGCCTAAAGCTCCTGACAGAACCTGCAGCATTCCCAAATCCAGCCTTGGCTCTGTGAGATGCATTGCAGTACTTACATCCCAAACAGGCTTATTCACTGCATGGAGAGAATTCATTTATTATTCAAGAGCGCTGGGGAGGAGGCAAAAACCCCTAAAACCCTAAAGCAGACTGGTTCAGTATCACTGCAATTTCATTTCCTAACAGAGCTGGAAATGAGTCAGTGCAAACTCTGTGAGAACATGGATGGGACAAGATGGGATGAGAGGAAATGGCCTCTGCACCAGCAGAGAGTTAGGTTGGATACTGGAAAAATTCCTTCATGGAAAGGTTTGTCCAGGCCTGGTACAGCTGCCCAGGGAAAAGGTGGAGTCCCCATCCCTGGAGGGATTTAAGAGCCCTGTGGATGTGGCACCTGGGGACACGGGGCAGTGCTGGCCTTGGGGGAATTGGACTTGATGGTCTTGGAGGGCTTTTCCAACCTAAACTGGGAGTTTCTAGTTCCAGGATTCTATGGATTCACCCTTCCTGACTGCCACGTTTACAGCCACATGAACATCTCCCACAATTCCGATGGAGAAAAGAGAACCTTCAGCTTTTCCTAAGAATCAGAGAATCACAGAATCCTACATCAGTTGCTCCAAGCCCCAGTGTCCAGCCTGGCCTTGGGCACTGCCAGGGATCCAGGGGCAGCCACAGCTGCTCTGGGCACCCTGTGCCAGGGCCTGCCCACCCTCCCAGGGAACAATTCCTGCCCAATATCCCATCCAGCCCTGCCCTGCTACAGCTTCAGGCCATTCCCCCCATCCTGTCCTATTCCTTAATCCAGTGAATCTCTTCCAGTGCACAAGAACCTGTCCTTGGCACCCACCGACTTTTAACAGCCTTTATTTGCTATTTAACATATCTACCCACAAAATACAATCCAGCCCTTCCAGATTTTCAGCTGAATGAGCCAAAAAACTTGGAAAAAGCTCACGTGCCAGTAAACCTTGTCTCATCTGTAGCTGCCCATCTCAGGTTAATTGCAGTGCTTCATTATCTCACCCCACGTGCTTTCTGTGAGACGTCTCTGACAGACTGAACTGAGTTTTCCCACATCTGGAGAATTATTTCCATGATCAACGAGTCTTGGAGTTGTTCTGCTCATCCCACACCCACATCTCTGCCCAAAAGTCACTCCAGGGTGTCTTTAAACAACCCTTTTGTATTTATCAGCTCTAACAAACCTCTCCGAGTCCCCACGTTAAATCAAGGCAAGTGCTGCGTTTCATCCATCACGCTTGTGCAGGGAGGATTTCCATGTCAGAACAAGGGAACAGCTTTAACAGAAACATGTAAGTTAAAGGGATTAGATATTTTACAGCAGAGAGAACAGCAAGAGCTGATACAAAACTCCATGTACGGGGAAAGTTTACAAATTTCAATCAAATCCAGGTTAAGCACAAAATGGAAGAGTCGGTCACGTCAGGGGAACCACGGCAAAAAATGCTGAAGGCAACAGTGGTTTTGCACTCTGGCTTCAGCAGAGTTGTTATTTCCCACCAACTTTCAGACCAAACAAATTAACAATTCGTGCCACAGATGTCAGAAGTTATAAAGGAAATTAATGCAACAGTCAAGCTGAAATGAGACCGAGGAAAACGCTGTTATTTTCCCTGTGGACTCGTACGTCCACACACCGAGCTCTGCTTTGTGAAGATAATATCCAGAAAGTGCTCAGCAAAGCTTAAAAAATAAATATCTAAACTTTTTTTTTTTTTTTTTAAGAAATGCACGTGAGTGTTGGGTTGAGGTTTTGGGGTTTTTTTAAAGATTTAATACTGAAGGATTTGGTGTAAGTTTGATGCTGGCAATACTCCAGTTTTCTTCTAAGGGGTTTTATTCCATGGTTTTTGACTAATGCAAAAAATGAGTTTGAAATCTTGACTAACAGTGAAACAAACTCGGTTCTAAGTTAGAAATCCAGCAACTACTGCATTGATAGGACAAGGGAAAATGGCTTTAAGCTGAAGGAGAGTAGATTTATATGGGATTTTGGGCAGGAATTGTTCCCTGTGAGGGTGAGCAGGCCCTGGCACAGGGTGCCCAGAGCAGCTGTGGCTGCCCCTGGATCCCTGGCAGTGCCCAAGGCCAGGCTGGACACTGGGGCCTGGAGCAGCCCGGGACAGTGGGAGGGGTGGGATGAGATGGGATTTAAGATCTTTCCCAACCCAAATCATTCCATGGATCTGTGAAATACAAAGCACAGCACAGGATGGAAATCCAGTGTGGAATCTGCATATTCATTCAAAACAATCAACACTTTTAGTCTATTTTCAACTCTCCTATCAGCAGCTCTGATGACGGAATTTAAAGCACACTTTCTATGCTGGATGAATAAATCTCATATGCCAGCATCAATTTTTCATGATTCCTTCATAAATTCCTCATTTCTTGTTGTCAGTTGTCTTGGCAGAAACTAAAATATAGGAAGCTGTAAAAACATCGATCTGCTTTAATTAAGCCAACTGCCTCCTTCCAGTGGTGTTTGACAAGCCCTGGGTGGGGCCATAGATCACCCACAGCACACAGCAAAGAGTGCAAGGGTCTTTTAAAGATAAATACAGAGAATTTCAGCCCCTGCCTCACCCTTGACTGGTTGATGACCATCTCACAACTCCCTCGGGTTTTCCAGCTAATCCTTGATTGGGATTCCTGTTCATTAAAACTGAGTTGGCAGCAGCAAAGCAGAGAGGGGGATTTTCACCCTCTGCAATCAAGAGGCAAGAGTTTACTACTACAATGGTGCATTTTTGTCATTAGACTAGACCAGAAAATAGCAAATTAAAACAGGAAAAATGAAGAAATGGATTCCCAGCTGGAGTACTGTGGACAGGCCTGGTGCCCCCAGCATAAGGAGGACATGGAACTGTTGGAGCAAGTCCTGAGGAGGCCATGAATTTAATAAGGGGTCTGGAGCACCTCCCCTATGGAGACAGGATGGGAGAGTTGAGATTGTTCAGCCTGGAGAAGAAAAGGTGGTGTGGAGACCTCACAGCACCTTCCAGTGCCTGCAGGGGCTACAGGGAAACTGGAGAGGGACAATTCACCAGGAACTGGAGTGACAGGACAAGGGGGAATGGCTGCAAACTGCCAGAGGGCAGGGATGGATGGGATTTTGGGAAGGAATTGTTCCCTGGGAGGGTGGGCAGGCCCTGGCACAGGGTGCCCAGAGCAGCTGTGGCTGCCCCTGGATCCCTGGCAGTGCCCAAGGCCAGGCTGGACATTGGGGCTGGGAGCAGCCTGGGACAGTGGGAGGTGTCCCTGCCATGGCAGGGGTGGGATGGGATGAGCTTTAAGGTCCCTTCCACCCAAACCATCCTGTGGTTCTATGATTCCACACAGAACAAAATCCTGTCATCAAGAGAAAATCAGAGTAGAGCTGAGAATGTGCTCTCCAAGGAGAACCAAACTCCCTTCCTTAGCATTTCCCTGAGCTTTTCCCAAGGAAGAGAGCACCAGATGATCCTTGAGATGCCCTTCCAGCATGGGATCCTCTAACTCCATGACACAATCCAAGAGACATTCCAGAAGAACCAAGAGCGTGTCCCTCGAGGAGCACCAAGGCCCCACTCCCTCCCTCAGCAGTGTCGGAACACGGTGAGGGAAAAATGAGCTTTGGACAAACTGCAAAAGATGAAGAATGATTCTTAAAGAATCCTTAAATGATTCCAATAAAATCCTTAAATTCTGTCAAAACCACTGAAAATTACAGGTTTATGTAGATCAGAAAATCTCTGGCTAAAAAATACTATTTTCAGGGATACAAACACTGGCAAATGTTGAATGCACATCTCTAAGTCTAAACAGTGCTTGAGGCTGTACCAAACCAGGAAAGTACAGACCAACGTGATACCAAATACCAGGTAATAACTGTGATTCATATCTCAGAGATGGAAATATTTCCTCAAGAAAACCTTTCCTTGAGGAAACACGACTGAAGTGGTTGTAGAAGGAGCACGTTGACAAAAATAGTCTGTGTTAATCTGTGTTCAAGAAGAACTTACAGAAAACACGTTTGGTTTTGACAGTTGGCAATTTCACTTTGATTTTTAAAAATCAAACGTGGTTTCTGCATGAGAAGATGCAAAACAGTCCAGAAGGAAGAACATGAGACAACAAGTGTGGGAGGGAGAGTGAATCCTCACAAAGCCGTCGTAGTATCACACCTCCCTTAAAAACTCACTGACGGGAACATGCAACTGAAATTCATCCCAGAAATGTTTCTGTTTGGATATCTTTATCTGGGAACTGTCAGAAAATCATCAATTATCTTCTCCTACATCTTTTTTTTGAGTACTTCTGTTACACCTCTCATAGCGCAGACATGACTGGGCCAGTTACAGGCAAATCATACAAAGTAAATAAATTTGAACAGTCAAACACTGAGAGGAACAAACCCAGGGAGTGCCTGAGCCCTCAGAAGGAAAATTCCAGCATTAAGAAGGAAGTAATGTCATAAAGGCGATTTTTTATTAACTCAGAATCACCTGTTCCTCCACAAAGCTCTCACAGTTTGACTGTGAGAGGAATCAAAATGTATTTTCACATGGACGATGAGAAAAAAGAAAATAAATTAAAAACAGGAGGGGCAGATACAACTGTTGAAGCTTTCCCTGCTTCCTGTGCAGTTTGTCCATCCATCCATCCACCCATCCATCCACCCATCCATCCATCCCTCCATCCATCCATCCATCCATCCATCCATCCATCCATCCATCCATCCATCCATCCATCCATCCTTCCATCCATCCATCCATCATCCATCCATCCATCCATCCATCCATCATCCATCCTTCCATCCTTCCATCCATCCATCCATCATCCATCCATCATCCATCCTTCCATCCTTCCATCCATCCATCCATCATCCATCCATCATCCATCCATCCATCATCCCCTCATCCATCATCCATCCATCCATCCATATCATCCATCCATCCATCCATCATCCACCCACCCTCCATCCTTCCATCATCCATCCAATCCATCATCCATCCCATCATCCCATCATCCATCATCCATCCAATCCATCAATCCATCCATCATCCATCCATCCATCCATCCATCCATCCATCATCATCCATCATCCATCCATTCATCCATCATCCATCCATCCATCCACATCCATCATCCATCCATCCATCCACTCCATCCATCCATCCATCATCCATCCATCCATCCATCATCCATCCATCCATCCATCCCATCCATCCATCCATCATCCATCCATCCTTCTTCCATCCATCCATCCATCATCCATCCATCCATCCATCCATCATCCATCCATCCCTCCATCCATCATCCATCCATCCATCCATCCATCATCCATCCATCCATCCATCCATCCATCCATCCATCCATCCATCCATCCATCCATCCATCCATCCATCCATCCATCCATCCATCCATCCATCCATCATCCATCCATTCCTGGGAAGGAGGGCTCTGCTGGGCACTCAGAGCTGTGCAGGAGCCCATCTGCTGGACTCAGTTCCCAGAATTTTTGAGGATAAGCTGACTCACCCCACACTGTGATGCATTTCAGTGTTCCTGTTCCAAAGACAACTTCTCCAGCCCTGGCCATTCCCACCCAAGTGCTGCTGCACCTGCAGCCCAAGTTTCCCACCAGGCAGAGCTTTAATGCTGGCCAGGTGACACCTGAGCCAGCTGAGAGCTGCCCAAACCAATTAAACTGCCCAAAACTTAACGAATTGAGCCAGGGGATGACGCTGCACCACAGGAGGGGTGTGGGTTATGGAGAGGTGGCTCTGTCACCCGGGAGCTCCAATGGGAATTGGAGCAGAGATGGGATCAGAGATCAGATGCTCTGTTTCAGCTCCCTCTCTCTGAAGCCCCTTGCAAAAAGACAGAGATTCTTCATGTCACTGATAATCACAGCGACCTGAGAAATGACACTTTTCACACCTTCTGCACCAGCCAGACATTATTATTCTTTTTTCTCTCCCTGGAGTTGCTGGCAAGCAGCAAACAACTCCCACAAAGGGCAGGGGGATGCTCTCCTGAACCTCCAGGTGAGGGCTTAGGGAAGCTGAACAGTCAGGCAGGGGTGGGAAAGGTCAGAGCAGGAACAGCAAAAGCTTTTCAGAGTGCTTGGATGCAGAGGGCCCTGGATGCAGGCTCAGGGGAAGATGGAAGGGGCAGGGGGAAGCCTTTCCCACACATCCAGGACAAAAAAATCTGAAAAAGCTGGGAGAGCAAAGCTCCTGTCGCAGGCAGAGCAAATCCAAACAGATCCCTGAACACACTGACAGTAAATTCCCTTTGCAGCTCACCAGGCACTTGGTGAGTGTTTATACACAAGGAATTTAAAGAAGGAAAAGGTTTGCTTTTAATATCTTTCATGTTATTTCTTTGAACATCCCAAATGAAAAACATGGTGGTAGTTTAAAGTTCAGCCACTCAAGGAGCAGGGTTTGCACAGAGTGTGCCCCAGGATGGATATTTTCTAACACCAACGATAATCTATATCCATCACCTGGATACTAAAGATGCCCTCATTTTGGTTAATGTTAAAAAATCATGAATTTACCTTCTCAGTTCAGCCTGTTCATCCCCAGATCTAGAAATATCTCTGTTTTACTACCTGCAAGTGCCTGCTTTCCTGTAACACTTCTGATGGAAAGGAGAAACATCCATCAAGAACGGCTGAGCTCAAGCTCTGCCTGCAATGCACTGAGAGAGAGAGGAGATGTCTTTTCAGTGCTCATATTCACTGATATAAACCTTCAAACTGGTGATAGCCAATGATCTGGCACCTCTTTTCTCTCGAAATATGCTTTAAACTCTTCTTGCCCTACAATCGCCCATCTGTTACGTCACAGCAGGAATCATTTCCTTCTTTTTAAAAAAACCCTCCAGTTCTTCCTAGAGTGGCTGTGCTTTCTCACACTCCAACGGGAAAAGCTTTTCTAGAGTATGTTCATGAAATATTTCTGATCCTGAAATTTAATAACCCCAGAAAAGGCCTCGCTGGCTTTTTAAGCATCGAGGCTGCTGCTCTGAGAAGCCAAAATGCTGCACCATTGTCAGTGGTTGAAAAAGATGAAAATTCAGACAAGGAATGTGTTGGCAAGGTAAAAGCAAACAGGGTTTTAGGCAGATTTTACCCAAATTGTTTTAAATTAATAATGGTGCTGGTCACTATTCTTGTGAATCATTAAAAAAATAATACATTATAATACATGTATTATACAGGTATAATACAATATATAATACAATAAAACATGTTTTATAATATGTACAATATCTCTGTTTAGCCAAGCTGCTCCAAGTGCTCAAAATCCTGAAGTCACTCATTGATGGTCAAACACACAGAATTTCAGTGCAAAGCTCACTACAGAAACCTGAATTCCAGACTAACAGCCAAAAAAAAGCATTTAAGCCTGAAAATGCATTTATAATATCCAAACAACCGTTTTTTGTTACTTCTCAACACTGAAATACCAGAAAATATGAATATAAACCCCAAGTGTGAAAAAGCAGCCCATACTTGACTCCCTGGGTGTTTTTAAATGTGCAATGGTAGTAACTGAAATGATGCTGATGTGGAAAAATAACGATTTGAAGTGAAAGTTGCTACACCATCCTTGTTAAAAATAAACATCACGTGGTGTTAGCTTTGACTTGGTAAAAATGGAGCCCTGCTTTGGGATTTAACACCTTCAGCTTTATTTAATTACCTCCTTCACGCCGCTGCTTTTATAGGCACCGAGTGTTCCCACACCGTGTTCATGTCTTACATCCTGTGCTAAAAAAACCCAAGAGTTTTGTATTTGGGGCTGTGACGTCAACAGCCTTTATGGGGGGGGTTAAATGGGCACAAACTGAACAGTCAGGGCACCAGAATTCCAATTAATAACTGGAATACCGGGTGGTAATTAATACCACCACATCCAGGTGGGTTTGGGTGCTAAGGCAGAACGTTTTTCCCTTCTACCACACAAGCATGGGATCACTGAAGTTGGAAAAATGCTCTAAGATCATCGAGTCCAACCCAGCATTCCAAAGCCACCACTGACCCGTGGCCCCAGGTGCCACCAGGATGCTCCATGGGCTTTGGATTCCCACCACCAAAGGGCACCATCATCATTTCCTCAGTCTTGGTTTTGGGCACATTTCCAAGGGATCACTTTTCCTGTGAGAACCTAAGGAGCAAAACTCCTCCGGGTGGTCCCAAGGAATGTGGTGCTGCAGGCACCAAACTGACTGTGAGGAGCCAGGAAAAGCAGAATAAAGCTGGAAAAGTCCCCAAAGGTCCATGAAATGAGAAAGCAAATACTCGGATGCAGCTTCATCCCAAACACCCACACTGGTACAATAATGTGGATTCAAATGTTCATGAGCTCATCTTAGAGAGAGCTAAACTTTGAGTATGTACACACCAGGGCCTTTGGAGTGGGTTCAGGCAGCAGCAGAGAAAAGAACATGAGAATCACAAAATAAAATGTAAAATTTAAATTGACAGTTAAGGGGTTTGTCAGTTGTAATTAGGAAATTGCAAGAAAACTTTAAATTAAAGGAAGGCTTACACTAAAGGATCTGTCTGAGGAAATGTAACCTGCCAAGGGTTTCTGCTACTTCTGAAGTAATGAGAGCCCAAAACAAAAACCAAAACCATGTAACAACATCAATATCCATCATTTAGTGCACAATATACTGAATTCTTCTTGCTTAATTTGATAAAAAAATATCATAAACCCCTAACTGATAAATATATTGGCTGGTAAAATGCTTACAAGTACAGTCATCCCAAAGTACCTTAGTGCCAACCCAGGTTTAGATTCCAGAAGGGAAAATACTACTGGAATCATTGTGTTCCATTTGAAATTAATTTGGCAAGGCTTCTTCAGGTCTCAATTAGCTCTCAGCACAGAATTACCACGACACACAGGCTAACAACCTCTCAGAGCTTTCTTTCAGAACAATGTGTTAAACCCAGCAGCTCTCAACACTCCAAAGATGCGAGTTGGGAAAAAAAAGAGGGCAAGTAGCCAAAAAAATGAGTTGGCTTTAAAAACAAAGGAAACCAGACATCCACAGCCATCCTGTGGGTGATGGTTCCAGAAAGTGAGGAATAAAAAGCTATTTTCAACAGTCTCTTGCTTTTTCTTAGTGTAGCACTTGAACCAAGCTGCCTCTTTCACTTGGCTGTGCCCTATTTTTCCTTAAAATAGCCCATTTCTGAGCCACTCTGGGAAATGACAGACTGGGAGGTGCCTCTCAACTGCTCGTGACTTCAGAGCAGGTAAAATACACCAGGGGAGACAACCAGCAGGGCAAAGTGGTGTTTGGGAGGAGCAGCCACTCTTAGCAGTACCATGGGATGGCCCCTGGGCTGAGGGTTCTTCTGAATAACAATCACAGGGTGAGAGGAAACGGCCTCAAGTTGCACCAGGAGAGGCTTAGGTTGGATATTAGGAAAAAATTTCTTCATGGAAAAGGTTGTCCAGCCCTGGCACAGCTGCCCAGGCCAGTGGTGGAGTCCCAGTCCCTGGAAGTGCTCCAAAAATGTGTGGATGTGGCATTTGAGGATGAGGTGGTGCTGCTGGATTGATGTTGGATTCAGGGATCTCAGAGCTCTTCCCCACCCTTAACAATCCTGTGATAAACCCACAGATTCCTTGACGTTCCCAAGCTTTATAAGGCACAAGGAGCATTCAAAAGGTTTTGAAGGGATTCAATTTGCCCCCATTCCAAGCAGGACAACCAATCCATGGCCTGGAATTTTCCAGGTCTAAACCTCAGCACTGCCTCGCTACCTAAAACACTGCAAGGTGCCAAAAATAGCAAGGCCTTTTAATAGAAGACAAAAAAAAAATCTCTAAAAAACCTTTAGTTCACCTTTTTCCCCTTGAACTCAAGAACAGCAGCAGCTGGGATCATTTTATCCCTCAGTGTTTCTTCCCAGTGCAGGAAGAGCTGTTCCCTGACACACAATTCTTTGCTTCCAAGTCACTGGAATTTTCTTGTGGCAAATCAAAGGTTCAAGTGTCATGGGTTGATAGTTAGCAGTGAAGGTGGAGCTAATGCTCCACAAGGATATTTTGGAAGCAAAATTAAAAGCAAGTTGTGCTTTAGGATGAACAGGACCTGCAACAGCCTTTTGCTGGTTTTATGGAGCTGCCATGGCTCCGAGATCTCCGTTCCTGGGAGGAGACCAAATCCCATCCACATTCAGGGACAGGAAAATATCTTTATCAAGGGAAGCACAACAATAAAACCCAGAACAAGCAGCATCACAGCAGATGCTGGACATGGTCACCAGCCCAAGCCCACCCCACTGCAGGAAATCCCAAAAACCCAGCACGGCTCCAAACCCATGAAAACCATAATTAAGATGATACAATTATGATCAACGAGGTAATTATTTTAGTACTGGAAATCATTATTCCACCTCTAGACCCCAGGGGACATTAATCATGACCCAAATAGATGGCAAGAGTGCTCAGAGAAGGAGCTGATGGGTTTGGGAGGGCTGGGACATGTCACACCCACATCCCAACACTGGCAGCTTCACTGGGTACTACTCAGAATCCCAGCCTGGTTTGGGGTTGGGAAAACCTTAAATCTCATCCCATTCTCACTCCCTGCCCTGGGCAGGGACACCTTCCCCTATCCCAGGATGCTCCAAGTCCCATCCAGCCTGGCCTTGGACACTTCCAGGGATGGAAGTGGCCACAGGTCCTCTGGGAATTCCATCCCAGCCCCACACCGCCCTCACAGGGAACAATTCCATCCCAAAATCCCATCTAACCCTGCCCTCCTTCCATGACTTCTCCATCCTAAGTGATCAGAGATGACAGAAGTTAAGGAGAAAAGCAGATCATTAAATCCAGAGGGCTGCCCCAAGTGTTCATCAGCTCTCACAACCACACCATTATCAATGTTCCACCAATGCCAGGGTTTCTAACCCCAAAGGCTGGCAGAAAACCACCTGCTATGGGGTGCAAACCATCAAGGGAAAAGGGCAGCTGCTGAAGAATATTCCTTCAAGGAATCTCAGCTCTTGGAATAAGAAAATACCCTGTTATTTCAAACACAGTCAAGTAGATTCATTTTCCTCCCAGGTGCAGTTAATTTGACAGGTACAATGCTAAACCAAAAATCCTGCAAGGTCTCTCCTGAAAAGGTCAGTACGTTATGCAACGGGGTTTTTTATGGACAGCAAAAAAAAAAAAAATCCCTGCATGTACAGAAATTTTAGGTGATTTATCAATGTGCATTCATGTCTTCTATTCCCAGATGAAGAGCAAACTTTAGGGCACACGAGTTAATTCTAAGAACTGGCTCCTAAGGAAGTTACAAGCTTTGAAAATTGTTATCCTCAGCCCATACATGGGAAATAGTGGGAGGCTTTTTTATACAGAGAAATATTCAGCACTAAAGAAAAACAAAATTGCTCCCATTTGAAGTCTTATTGCATTCCAGCCCTGAATTAAATTATTTGATTGTTCAAGCTGCATGTCTGGACTCTTAAACTTTCTAAATAAGCCTGGAGTCCTATAGGAAATGCATTAATAGTCAGGAAAAGTAGCAGCAATTCCTTCTAATCCAAGTTTTTTGTGCTATTCAGACTCTTCTTGAAACAATGCATCCCTTGGCCTCCTAAAACATAACCACATTGCAAACACTTCCTTCATCCCAGTTCCAGTTTGGGAATTCAAACCAGTTACCACATTCCACTAAAATGTAACTTGAGGGAATATTTTAGTGATCAGGGCCCCAGTTAAGAAATTCAGATTTTTCAAGTGACAGCCACTAAGCATAAAATTGAGTGGTTATGGTTGGAATAAAACCTTTAAGGTCATTGAGTCCAACCCACAGCCCACCTTGCTCCACATGTTTTTGGAGCACTTCCAGGGATGGCGACTCCACCACTGCCCTGGGCAGTCTGGTCCAGTGCTTGAAAACCCTTTCCACGAAAAAATTTTCTCTCATCTCCAATCTAAACCTCCCCTGGAGCAATTTAAGGCCATGAATAATGTCTTTGAACATGGAATTAACACAAGCTTGAACCCATGAAGGGGTATGGGAAAAGAAATAATGATTTTAAAGCTTCTTTCTGCTCCCTCCACCCCAATCCCATAGATTTAATAACACCTGATAGGCTGTGAAACTGTGGGGTGTCCCTGCTTTTCCTGTCATTTTCAATCCAGAATCTTTGCCATCCTTCTGGCCTCTTTTTCCCTGTTATGAAAACTACACCTCATCCAGCAGGAGCTCGGGATGGGTTTTAAATAAGAGCTTTTGCACTTGCACTCATCTGATGGATGCAACTTGACTGGTCAATTATGTAAGTGCAAAGAGCCTATTTTCATACATTTATTAAAACCATCCTGCTTTTGTTTCCATAAGCCTGCCTCAAACCCAGCAGAATATTGCAATTAAGCCAAATTTCCATAAGCTAAACCCCAATTTTAGTTTGGCTTTGGGTGACCTGTCAGGAAGGATAAACTCAGAGGCAGCTGAAGCCTGGGCTGCTTTTGAAGGTTCCGAGTTATGCAAAAGTTGCTCCGGTTCCTGCCGCATCCCAGGCTCTGCCCACTGCTGGTGGATGGCCACAAACATCACTGGAGGTAATTCTGACAGCTCAGCGTGGATCTGACAGGTACTGCTATGACAACCACGCAGCAGAAGTGCCTGCATTTCCCTGGAAGCTCCAAAAATAAACATTCCAGGACGTGTTTATCCCGCGTGTCTCCCCCCGTCCTTTGTCTTCCTCTTTGCCGGGCTTTTTGTGGCTTTCACACAGAAAACTCGTTGAGATCCTGGGCTGGGTTTGGGTGGGGTTGAGGGCATTTTGTTCATGGAAGGTGTGGGGTGGTGGTTTGGATTTGTGCTGGCAACAGGGAGCATAATACAGGAATTTTTCTGGTGCTGCTGAGCAGAGTTTGGGGCCGTGCCCATTCCCTGTGGAGCTTTTCCAGTGCCCAGCCATCCTCTGGGAAGAAACTTCTCCTGATACCCAACCTAACCTCCCTGACACAACAGGTAACACCCACCAGATTCCCAGATTCCCTCCCCAGGCCAGCTCTAGTTCCTCTGGAAAAAAAAAAAACAAACCAGAGACAAGAAACCTCATTTTCACCAAGAGCATCTCATCCCTTTCCCTCCGACTTCAAAAGGCAAAACAAACAGGTATTTTATGTAAATGTGGACATTAGAAACAAAAAATAGAACAGCAAACATCAAATTCCTTTTTCATAGGCAACTCAGCTTCCAGTGGCACAGCTGCAGATGAAAGTAGCAGCTACAAATTAATATATCATAAGGTCTTACCAAAGCAACTGATTGTCTCAAATGCCAAAAGTAAGACCAAAGACTAAATTATTTTCATTTACGGAACCGTAGGGAGGAATTGCTTTCATGTTCTGAGTTATGTGTTTAGGAGGAACCTAAGTTTAGCTTGTCAGCCTCTGACAAAAGTTAAAAACAATTTCTAAAACATTTCAGAATCATTTTGAAACATGGTTTCGATGGGGGAAATGTAAACAAGACAAAATCCCTGCCTTTTTTTTGTAACTACTTCTACAGTTCCAACTCCTCACGTGTATTTTCCTGCTGGAGGTACCTGGAATGAAGAATCTGCCTCCAAAGCACTTCCCAGCCCTATCCTGAAACACAGCAAACTCCCTGATTGCTTAAAACTGTTAAATACAGATATTATGGCTTTAATAGGAAGAACTCTTCCTGAAAATGTGGGCACAGAAAAACCCTACAACAGCTGCAACTTAAAGGTGGACAAGTATCAAAAGGAACTGTAAGACATTTCCAACTCCTCCTTCCAAGGAGCTGTTTCAAAAGTACATTTAATGGTCTCTTATCCATCTCTGTCATCCCTCAGGGGTTTTTTCCATCTCCTTTCCTTGGATATTGTTGTTTACAGCAAAGCAGGGGCTGATCTGGACCAAAATTTGCAAGTGAAAGGAAAAGCCACTGCATCAATTTGAATATTCTCTTCTTTTACCCCCAAAATGAATTCTTTTACCCCCAAAATGAATTCTTTTACCCCCAAAATGCTGATCAGCCACCTGCAAACCAACGTCACCTTGAACACGTTGGTGGCAATTCCATCAAACTGGTGACACCAAAAACTTGGAGTCTGAATCAACAAACTGCTTTCCTAAAATGAGAGTTTTACAAAACTAGACAAGTCAGGAAATAAAGCATTCTAAAAAAAAGGAAGAATTATCTTGTTGGATATGAAGATTTTTTCGTGTTCATTACAGCATAAAAGGTGGGAACACAGCAGGATTCCCTGTGGTGTTGGAACAAACGCATGGGATGTGATCCTGAGCCTGGGATGTGATCCTGAATGTGGGATGTGATCCTGAATGTGGGATGTGATCCTGAACTTGGGATGTGATCCTGAGCCTGGGATGTGATCCTGAGCCTGGGATGTGATCCTGAATGTGGGATGTGATCCTGAATGTGGGATGTGATCCTGACCTTGGGATGTGATCCTGAGCCTGGGATGTGATCCTGAACTTGGGATGTGATCCTGAGCCTGGGATGTGATCCTGAGCCTGGGATGTGATCCTGAACTCGGGATGTGATCCTGAACTCAGGATGTGATGCTGAGCCTGGGATGTGATCCTGAATGTGGGATGTGATCCTGAATGTGGGATGTGATCCTGAAGTTGGGATGTGATCCTGAACTCAGGATGTGATCCTGAGCCTGGGATGTGATCCTGAATGTGGGATGTGATCCTGAATGTGGGATGTGATCCTGAAGTTGGGATGTGATCCTGAGCCTGGGATGTGATCCTGAACTCGGGATGTGATTCTGAGCCTGGGATGTGATCCTGAACTCGGGATGTGATCCTGAGCCTGGGATGTGATCCTGAACTTGGGATGTGATCCTGAACTTGGGATGTGATCCTGAACTCGGGATGTGATTCTGAGCCTGGGATGTGATCCTGAGCCTGGGATGTGATCCTGAACTTGGGATGTGATGCTGAGCCTGGGATGTGATCCTGAACTCGGGATGTGATGCTGAGCCTGGGATGTGATCCTGAACTTGGGATGTGATCCTGAGCCTGGGATGTGATCCTGAGCCTGGGATGTGATCCTGAACTCGGGATGTGATCCTGAACTCGGGATGTGATCCTGAACTCAGGATGTGATCCTGAGCCTGGGATGTGATCCTGAACCCGGGATGTGATCCTGAGCCTGGGATGTGATCCTGAGCCTGGGATGTGATCCTGAGCCTGGGATGTGATTCTGAGCCTGGATGTGATTCTGAGCCTGGGATGTGATCCTGAACTCGGGATAATCCTGAGCCTGGGATGTGATGCTGAGCCTGGGATGTGATCCTGAACTCGGGATAATCCTGAGCCTGGGATGTGATGCTGAGCCTGGGATGTGATCCTGAGCCTGGGATGTGATGCTGAGCCTGGGATGTGATGCTGAGCCTGGCACAGCAGTACTGGGAGGCAGCAAAGAGAGAGGACCCTGATGTTTTCATGCTTTGGACCAAAACCAGGCAGGCAAAGTATTGAGAGTCATTTCTGCCACGATTACTGAGTGTGCAGAATTTTTATATCTATAATATATGTAAGAAATAAGATATCGATTTCTGTTTATTTATCCAACTAGTGAAGGTCGAATAAATATAATACTAAATTTGAGCTAAACTGATAATTGCAAATATTCCCTGTAATCCAGTAGTTCACATGCATTTCTCCATTTCCCTCTTCCCCCATGACTACAACTTTATCTTATCCAGAATATCTGAATCCACTGCTTAATCCAGAGTATTTTCATCTGGAAGCAAACCACTGAGTGGAGAAGAGATTTAGGAGAAAACCAAAGCACTGGTCTAAAAGGGAAATTAGAGCCCTATTTTCCAGCTATTTTAATTCTTTTTCCCATTGTTTCACACTACCAGATATATCCCATGCAGGAAAGAAATGAAATTGTGGATACAGTTAAAATTTAACTCCCTTGATTTGGTTCATGGCACAGAAACTGCTCAAGGAGGTGCTTTCAAAAACGACACAAAATTGCACATTCAGAGTTATTTCTATGGAGGGGACGCCACAGCCTTAAAAGGCAGAATTTGTTCCTAAATTTCATCTGGTTTTCTTCAATAAAACTTTATAAGGGTGGAAATAAACGGAGCAGATGGACAAAACAAGGTGATTTACACTGCAGCTTTCTGGGTTTGGAAACCACGTTAACTCCAACAGGAAAAATGAAAAGCAGGGAAATCAATGGAGAAGCATTTCCAAAGGAGCTGCAATGGGAATGAGGGAATGAGGGAATGAGGGAATGAGGGAATGAGGGAATGAGGGATGAACAACCCCCCTCAGGACATCTGAAGATACTCATCAACACCAGAAAGACTGGAAAATGTTTTTAACTTTAAATACTACTCAGATATTCAGGCACTGAGGTGAGTCAGGAAGAATCAAAGATCACCAACACATCCCATTTCTGCTTCCTCAGGACTTCATGTTCAGCACGGGATAAAGACAAGATTATTTTTAAGGATAAAAATTCCAAGCCTCTGTCCTAACTGTGAACCATTGTGCTTTGTATTGCTCCAAATTTTCCACCTGGGGTAAGGAACCCTTTGTGCTTTAAGGAGAAAAACCCATGGGCAGGGAAAGGCTGATTTTGTAGCTCTGCTCTTTCATGAGTATGGCCAGAATTTCACAGGGCCAAATAAAAACCAAGGTGAAATCCCCACCCAAGGGAGCACTGAGAGGTCACCTGGCATTGAAGGTAACACAATTCCTGACTGGTTTGGGTGGGAAGGGCCCTTAAATCCCATCCCATCCCACCCCTGCCATGGCAGGAACACCTCCCACTGTCCCAGGCTGCTCCAAGCCCCAATGTCCAGCCTGGCCTTGGGCACTGCCAGGGATCCAGGGGCAGCCACAGCTGCTCTGGGCACCCTGTGCCAGGGCCTGCCCACCCTCCCAGGGAACAATTCCTGCCCAATATCCCATCCAAATCTCCCCACTTTCAGCTTAAAGCCATTCCCCGTGTCCTGTCCCTCCATCCCTTGTCCCCAGTCCCTCTCCAGCTCTCCTGGAGCCCCTTTAGGCCCTGGAAGGGGCTCTGAGCTCTCCCTGGAGCCTTCTCCTCTCCAGCTGAGCACCCCCAGCTCTCCCAGCCTGGCTCCAGAGGGGCTCCAGCCCTGGAGCAGCTCCGTGGCCTGCTCTGGATCCTGTCCATGAGCTCAGTGTCCCCCCTGTGCTGGGCTGACACAAACAACACCCCCTGCAATGCTGAGCACACAGTAACTGCCCTGTGTCCATTTATTAATGCCAGTGAAGGCATTAAGAATGTCCAAACACAAACTTTCCCAACCCTACTGCAATCCCTCCCAAAACCCAGGAACCCCAGAGTTCTCCTGTAACACACTGGGAGGGTTTCCCAACGCCTCCAACACAGCTCCCAAGACACTTGCAATTACTGAAGCAAAGCCACTTTCAAAATTAAAAAAAAAAGAAATAAACCCAAGGGGCTTCAGATGTTCTTCCTCAGCTCCCAAAGGGCTCCTCATTTCCAACACCAGGTGCTTCCCAAGCATTCCAAACCAGCAGGAAGAGCCCAAAGATGGCCGAATCTCCTGACTCCTATTTATTCAGAATGGATTTTATTAGGGAGTTAAGGAGACTTCAGAAGCCCAGATTAAAGTTATGGTGCATTTTTATAAGGAGAGCAGGAGCTGTGGTTCAGGATTTTATATAAGGAAACGCTGACAACTTTACAGCCGTGGTAGCTTCCAGTAAATGCAGAAGAGATTTCTCCAGGCAACTGGTAAATATAATGTTTTTCCCTTATACTTTCATCTCAGTACACATAAAAGCATTTGACACACTTAATAAAATGTCACCAGCATAAAACACTGCACAAAGGAATGCTAAATAATGACAGAACTGCAATTATTGAGGAAAAAAAATGAGCATTAGAAACATTTTCAGCCTCTCTCTACATTACTGGGGTGATGGAATTCGGATTTAAAAGCCTTTTAAATTCTTTCTTGTAACACCACTGAAATCATTCCTGGACATACAACTCCATGCAATAACCCCTAGTTTGAGGTCATATGCAAAACATGCAAGTCATCCTCCAAGGAATAAATGGAATTATTATAAGATATGGATAGAATTCTACTGCACCTGCAGCTGGCTGCAAAATCCGGGTTGTCAGACTGATGCCACCCTTAATATTTGGTGGACTCCAAGAGCCTTAAACCAGGCCACTAAAACCTCCTCCAGAGCCAATTTGGAAATAATTCTGTGCATCAGAGAGGGAGGCAAAGGCTGGCTGCAGCCTCCTGGCTGCTGTTTCCAAGCAACCCCCTTGTTCCAGAGCAAAGCTGGGAAAGCTCTGGAGCTTTTCCCTCAGTACTCACTTGTTCTGCATCATATTCATGATCACCCAGTCGAAGGGATAGACGTTCTTGCCAATGAGGTTCTTGAACATGATGAATGTTTCCATCAGGAAATCCTAAAAGAAGAGACAGAGTTTGGAGAAGGTCGCTCTGGCAGACCAAAAAACTCCACGGGATGGTGGCTCTTCATTAATGACTGGGCTCCAAAGGGGGCTTTGTCCTCTGCTTCCTAAAAAAGCCATTTTTCATAAAAAACACACCTAAATCCTACCAACGCACCTTTATCCACGATGCCCATAAATCCTGCAATAATCCCAGTGCAGAAATTATAACAACAGTAATCCCACAGTTAAGCAACCCATGGGATTACTCAAGGCCAAGCACTGGTTCACCAGTTCTCCAAAAGGAGTTTCTGCTGGAAAAACAAATCATTATGTTCCATATTACGGACAAAATCTCCCAGTTTTTTCATGTATTGTGACACACTCTTGGGAAGTTGATAAAAGCACACTGATACATGGAAAGAGGAAAAACACAAAGCTAAATATTTAATTAATGCTTATATTGCACTAAAAATACTCCCTGGGCTCAGGTGATGAATATTCCCTCCCTTCAGGAATATTGTCCTGAAATTGAGATTATTTATATATTAAAATAAAAACATGTTCCAGCTCAAAGTGGGATTCATCACCCACACCAGGGATAAAGGATGACAATGCTTTGGACATCCCAAAACTGGGAGAGACCCTCCCTAAAGGGAGCAGCAGCAATTGTTCCTGCAAGTGGAAACCTGCCCATGAACAAGTTAATTTAACAGCATAAACCAATTTATTTCCACACAGCTCTAAACAGACAATTCTTTGGACCAGAAACTTTGTGTACTTTACAAATGTATATCATCTCCTACAATTTGGCAATCTGTAACTGCTATCTAACAATTTCAGTAATATCAAATGCTGCGAGAAAGATAAAGGGGAAAAGAGAACTTCATGCAGAAAGTCCTTGATCCACTTCACACAGAGATAAAAATGAACTTTTATTCCAAGGTTAGAATATCTTCCCTTTGATACAGTTTCTCAGTAATGGTATTTATCTGGTCTATCTTTAAAATGTCAAATGCCTACAAAAAAAAAAAAAATCCCCAATATGTTCCATCGACTGGACTTTTAACTAACACTGGTTTCTGTGTAACCTTTTCAGTGAGAAATGAATCTGAAGCTCCTGCTCTCATCAGTCTTTCTTCAGGTGTGAGAGCCAGGATCTTCGGCAGATTTATCTTTTAATCCAGTGCTCTGTTAAAATGTTTTCCTGGCTCAGAAATACCCAGTCAGGAGATGCAGGGAGCTGCAGAAGTCCTGAGGATATGACATTGAGATAGGAATCCCAGAATCCCAGACTGCTTTGGGATGGTAGAGACCTTAAATCCCAGCTCGTTCCACACCTCCCACTGTCCCAGGATCCAAGCCCCAGTGTCCAGCCTGGCCTTGGGCACTGCCAGGGATCCAGGGGGCAGCCACAGCTGCTCTGGGAATTCCATCCCAGCTCCTCCCCACCCTCCCAGGGAACAATTCCTGCCCAAAATCCCATCCAGCCCTGCCCTCTGGCAGTGGGAAGCCATTCCCTGGGTCCTGTCCCTCCATCCCTTGTAAATATTCTCTCTCCATGATTCTTATTTCACAAAGCAACGTGGAATTTCCCCCTCTCTGGAGTCATTCCAAACCTACCTGGACCCTGCCCTGGCAGTGGGTTGGACTGGGTGATTTCCAGAGGTCCCTTCCAACCTCACCCCAGCTATTCTGGGATTCTGTGAATTTCCAGGGTATTTATTCCATGTGCAGAATACCCCCAGTGAAATAACTCCTCTGTTGTTTGGCCACACAACATCAGTGAAGACCCCAGAATCACTAAAGTGGGAAAAGACCCCCAGGATCATCAAATCTCTGAGCAAACAGTGCCCAGTGAGCCAGACCCTGATGCTTTTGGAATTGACAGGGTGGAGAGCAAGTCTGGAGCTGCTCCTGCCTCAGATGTCACCACTGTGCAAAGCCAAACTCATCCCAGAGCCTCTCCTCCAGCTCAGGAAAATCTGCCTTCCTTCCAGAGCTCCAACTGCACATTTCCCTGCTCATTTTTCCTGTGTTTTGGTGAAAGAATTCCACTGTTGATGATTTGGTTCCTTCCTGACCCTGGGGGTTCTGACCTACTTTGCTGATTCAGCTCTACATTTCCATCCCCTGATATTTACATTTTAATAACCCCAAGCTCACCCAGGTACTTTAAATAATGCTCTGTAACAACTCAGCTAATTATTGATCAAATAAAAAGCTCCTGATGCTCACCTGGGGTTTATGTATTCATAATACTGCTCTCTTTTCCGTTTTATGGTTCTCATAGAAAAGCAAATGGTTTGGATGAATTAACCTCCTTTTATGAGGGAAAACTCAGGGTTTTTGAGGGACTGGGAAGAGAGGGAAGCCACCAGGACAAGAAAAACCTGCTTATTTTCAGTATAACTGGAAGCAGGACAAATTTTTCTGAAAATAAAATCCTGTACTAAAGGAGGAAGGGTTACAACTCCTGCTCTGTCTCCAACTACAAATCCTATTTAATAGGAAATAGAATTCACAGCAGGTAAGACCCCTAAAAAATTCCCATCCACTGATGGAAAGAAAACAGCCTGAGCTCAGCCTGAGATTCTCCACGTGGCAGAACATTACCAGGCATTTTTTGTCAACTAAACCACACGTGTCTCAAATAAAAATATTTTCTACCAAGTAAAAAGGGGAGAAGAATCAGTCCCAGAAATAACCTCAGTGATCTCGGATAATGTTTCATCTCAGGATGACAGCAGAATCACAGATCTTGATTTTACAGAATCACAGCAGAGTTTGGGCTGGAAGGGATCTTAAAGCAAGAAATTCCTCTTTGAACAGACATTCCTTAATAAATCTAAACTCTCTATTCTGCAGAGAGGTAAAAGACTGGTTTTATTGCTCTCCACCTCATCTTTTTGCAGACTTTTGAGGCCAAATATGACCATTATAATAATCTCAACCTGCCACCTACATAACACAGACCATAAAGTTTCCTCCAGCACTTCCAGCACGGAGCTTCCAACTCCTGCTTGAGCAGGAGCAGAGGCTGAAGGAAGATTTAAGGGTCTCCAGTGGTGAAGAAGCAACCACAGCTTAAGTTTTCCCCTTCTCTTATTTTTTTTTTTTAAGAAAAAGCTTTTCATTTCTGCCTGGCTGAATTTAGTCTCAGTTCTAAATCACTGCTTTGTGATTCAATGGAATCCTCTGCAGTAGGAGGTGCAGTTTTCACCTCCAGGTCTGGGTTTAAATGCAGACTCCTGGAATTCAGCTCTACTGGGTGACTCAAATGGCAGTGGCTCAAAAAATTGTTGGATTAAAAGGAGTGGAAAAACCATGAAAAAAAGGGAAGAAAATTTAGTTTACTCCCTGTAGTTTCCTTTACTCACAGGACTAACAATGCTCTGCCATTAAACCTCCACACCTTAATTAATATTATTTAAAATCAGTTTAAGGAAGCATTTTCTACCACAAACATATTCCCCATTTAATGTTTTACCAGCTTATTACGTACTGCAGTTTCCATTGACAATCTCATTTGTACAACAACATTAAAACATTTAAAAAATACATTTTCATTAAAGATATAAAAAGCATTACAGGAACTGCCCAAGTCTGGATTCTAAATGATACTGCATTCAAAATGATCCAGTATCAAACCCAAGTCATTGACAGGTGAGCAGAACAGTGGGAAACAAGCAGTGAAACAGTTCCTGTTCTGATGGAAAATGGGATTTTAAGAGTCCAGAGCAACTGCAGCTACACAAGCCCAGGACATGCAGAAAAAGATGAATACCCAGAATCCAGGGCAGAGAAAGAAGTGATTCCTCATGGATCCCAGTGCACTGCAAGCACATAAATCACACCCTGAAGAGCAAAATTATAAACACAGCCCTTGCCAAATTTCAGCTCCATGACCACTCCCTCACTCTCACCAAGGAAGGTCTGACCCACACAAACACCTTTGTGACAATTTAGGCTACAAAAGTGAGACTTAAAAGACTTTCATGAGAACAATCCCAGCTTTGCTGAGCAGTACTTTTCTCTCTGCATTTTTTCATCCCATGTTGTCCTGATTTTGGCTGGATAGAGTTAATTTCCTTCCTGGTAGCTGTGGTTTGGATTTGGGATGAAATTAATGTTGAGAGCATGCTGATATTTTGGGTTTTGCTGAGCAGAGCTTACCCTGAGTCAAGGATTTTTCACTCTGCCAGTGAGGAGCTGCACAAGAATTTGGGAGGAGCTTGGCCAGGACAGGTGAGCTGAAGTGGCCACAGGGACATTCCACACCTTGGAATGCCAGGCCCAGTTCCTAAACTGGGGGAACTGGCTGGGAGCCACTGGTCTGTGCTGGGGGACGGGTGCTGAGCAACTGTTGGGGCATCACTGCCCTGCCTGGGTTTTATTCCTCCCTTTATCTTTATATTTTAATTGATATTATTATTATTATTATTATTATTATTATTATTATTATTATTATTATTATTATTATTATTATTATTATTATTATCATCATCATTATCATTATCATCATTATCATCATCATTATCATTATTATCATTATCATTATGATTTTGTTGTGTCTTTATCACTATACAGAGGAATATATTTTCTATTCGTTTCATTTTATAAATTAGATATTTTATCATAAGCTCTTCTATTATTCCATAATGAAAATGATAATATTTTTTTCTCTTTTTTTTTCACTTTATTTCAGTTTTGAAACTGTTCTAATCTCAACCCACAGGTTTGACCTTTCCCTGATTCCCTTCCCCATCCCAGTGCAGGGAGGGCTGTGGAAGTGATGGGATAAACCACACCACTTTTAGAGCAAACTGCTTTTCCCTTTCTCCATCAAATTCCTTTTCCAGAGCCAAAGGATTTGAACTGCTTTAAAATCAGAGAAAGATTTGGCTTTATAAACCTTAGTACATCTCTCCTCTCTGTTATAACCATTCTTTTAACCCCTTTATCTGCATTAGTTTGGGACTGTTCTGCTCTCAGTGCCCATCCATGGAAATGCTCCAGAGGAGGCCGAGTGGGAAGCAGCCCTTTCATCTGCAGCCATTTGCAGCTGGACTTTGCCTTCTCCCTCTTAAAACAGCAGCTCTGAGCTTTAGGGATGCCAGAGCAGGTGCAAAAAGAAGCTTCAGCACCTGAGAACTGGAACAGGGCAAAGAGCTCAAACCTTGCCCAACACAGGCAGAAAGAAGAATAATTCAAACTCAAGACAAACTGGAAAGTCCAAATATAAAAATTACACAAAAGAAAGTCCTGGCTTTCTTTTCTTTCTTCTTTTCTCTCTGCTATAATCATTCTTTTAACCCCTTTATCTGCATTAGTTTGGGAATGTTTTGCTCTCAGTGCCCATCCATGGAAATGCTCCAGAGGAGGCCGAGTGGGAAGCAGCCCTTTCATCTGCAGCCATTTGCAGCTGGACTTTGCCTTCTCCCCCTTAAAACAGCAGCTCTGAGCTTTGGGGATGCCAGAGCAGGTGCAAAAAGAAGCTTCAGGACCTAAAAAGTGGAACAGGACAAAGAGCTCAAACCTTGCCCAGCACAGGCAGAAAGAAGAATAATTCAAACTCAAGACAAACTGGAAAGCCCAAATACAAAAATTACACAAAAGAAAGTCCTGGCTTTCTTTTCTCTTCTTTTCTCTCTGCCGTAACTATTCTTTAACCCCTTTATCTGCATTAGTTTGGGAATGTTCTGCTCTCAGTGCCCATCCATGGAAATGCTCCAGGATCCCAGAGGAGGCCGAGTGGGAAGCAGCCCTTTCAATGCAGTGATCCCATCTGCAGCCATTTGCAGCTGAACTTTGCCTTCTCCCCCTTAAAACAGCAGCTCTGAGCTTTAGGGATGCCAGAGCAGGTGCAAAAAGAGGCTCAAACAGGGCAAAGAGCTCAAACCTTGCCCAACACAGGCAGAAAGAAGAATAAAACAAACTCAAGACAAATGCAAAGCCCAAAGATAAAAGTCACATGAAATAAGAGCCTGGCGTTGTTCTGGTGGGTCTGGAAGGGAGAAGAGGAGCTGCAGAAGGATTAAAATCCAGGTGGAAGCTGCCTGGAGCAGTGCCAGGGTGGCAGAGGGGATGTGGCAGCTCTGGGTCAGTGCTGACTGTGGGAGCTCAGCCAGGGAGTTGGGGGTCCCCTCCCAGCCCTGCCTGGCCATATGGCAGTGGCACTTCCAGGTTATTGCAGAGTTCTCTCCTCAGCCATAAACTCCCTTCTATTATGCTGTAATTAACTCGGGTTGTTGCCTTAGCCAGGCTGCCCAACGACTCTGAGAAGACAAATTTCAATTATTATTGCTTATTTAACAACGAAGGGCAGCTTTAAGGTTAAAGTGTTCTGCATAAAAGGGGAAGTGAGCAGATCTCTAAGTAAAAGCTACTTCAAGGAACGGCATCAGGACATCTGGAAGATTTAACACTGAAAGTTCCTTTCCTAAGAAAGCCTTTTTTATTTTTTTTTTCTTCTTTCCCTACCAGATTTTAGTAATATCTTAGCACTACTATTTTTTTACTTTGCTTTCTTTAATTGCCTTCTTAATTAATGCTTTCTTTAATTGCCTTCAATCCACTGTCTCACGTTTTACAACGCTGAGCAGCTCCAGCTGTACTCCTCTGTGTGTCACAGTGCTTAAATAATTGTTTTCTATTAAATCTGCAATGCCAAACACATTTTGTTCAGTCTCACAAGTGCAATTAATGACCACTAACAGGGAAAGAAAAACCCAAACACACGCTGAGCTATCTTGTGAAGAGATAAACCAAATTAAACTCACCACAACATCCGACCTCATCTTCCCAAAAGTCTTGATTAAATGGGCATAGTGATAATCCTCCATTTGCCTCAGGATGGCTGTCATGCAGGCCACGAAACTCCCCTAGCAAAAAGCAAAGGAAAAGAATCCATTATTTAGGATAACACAACATAAATCTGGCTATCAAAACACAATATTGCTAGAGAGCACCACGGAATGCAGGGGAGATAATTCTGTCATTAAAATTCATTAATGGATATGCAAAATTCTGTCAAGAAAACAAACAAAAAACACTCCATCTCGAAAAGTTTCCATTTCCCATTTCATGGGTTTATCACTGAAGCTTTTGCAATGTATTCTTCATCTAAAAATTGCTCCGACATTAAAGGCTTGGCAAGGTAATAAACAGCACTCCTAAAAATATCACACAATATCAGCATTTGCATTTGGAAAGTCAATATTCTGCTCAGGAAAGAAATCTCATCAAAATCATCATCGGGAGCATCCCAGCTAAACCCCAAGTTTTAATTTCCCTGCGTGGTATTTTCAGATACAGTGATGCTTAAAAAAACACCACCAAAACCAGTAAATTCCATAAAACCAGAAAATCAGCACCACCCAGATCTCTCTCCAACCACAGAAAGAGTAAAAAGTGACAAAAAAGAAAGTTCAGTTTTTCCTTCTGGTGTGTGAAAGTGTTGTAGGAACAATTCCAACCCATTCCCATGCTCCTGGATGTAGTAAAATCCCATAAATGGGAGCTTCTTGTGCATCCTCCCTCTCTGACTATCTGCTAAAAGCCTGTTAATGACATCCACATCTTTTCTGGTCTTTAATGCGGGAGGAAAAACGTTAAAAACTGCAAAAAACCCCCAGCAGAATGACTTAGAAAAGAAGTGATTCTTTCTGTGGTTTGATAAAATTGCAAATTCCCTTTCTGTGCTGTTTTCAAGGTTACTCCATGCCACAGCCCAGGAGAACACTCAGGAATTTTCTCTGCATAAAGGCACAGAGCCTTTATTGTTACCTTTCAGATCAGCATTAATTTCAATTAAAAATCTTTCTTTCCACATCAGCCCAAGTAATTGAGATTAAACCCAAAATGACACCGGGTCACCTGCATGTGCTCTGAGCCCTCTTATTTACAGGCTAATCCCCAATTTCCATCTGAGAAGCACTCCTGGAATTTGTTTTTCTCCTGCAATGGAGCTGAGATCTAAATTCCTGCAGGACTAGTTTTGTCCACGTGGGAAAATTGAATTTTCCAGAGGATGCTGAGGTACCTGATGGGAGCTCTGTGGCATCTGCAAACTCCATGAATATGGAAGGGAAAGGCCACCTGAGCTGCTCTTCTGGGACATCAAAAGAACTTCTCAACACCCCCTGACAAGAACAGAAGCTGGGGCTCTACAAAGACAATGTTTGCCACTATGAAATGGAAATAAGACGGGCCCATCTCAAAAATCCCAACTTTAATTGTCAAAAGAGCACTTAACATGCTCCTGCCACAACAAACACTGGGCTCATGCCTACAAGAGAACATCCCAGAGCCCACATGCCCTCCTATTTCCCCTGAAGATGCCATCAATCATGTTGATGTGCCAGCACCAGGCAGAATTACACATTTTTTAAATTGGCTGCCTCAGATGAGGCTGCAGATGGAGCTCAGTCCATCCCAGCTCTGTGGATGGCTCAGGAATGCTCAGGAGAGCTGGGACAAGCCTTGCTTTGCCCCTGGTATTGATAGCATCGGGTTAAAATGTTTCTAAAATCATGGTAGTTAAGATGGGTCTTGGGAATGGGAGTGGGCATTGTCTTTGCTAAAATTATGTTAACCTGTACCTGGTGCACCCACCTGTGTGGTAGATGATGAAGTTAAGTGTGATGATTGCTTAGTAAATAATCATTTAATTATTACAACAATCACGGGGAAGGGACAACAATCATGAGGGACGTTGTGGGGAGGGGGCTTAAACCCATGCTTGGGTGGAAACAATATACACAATAGAACAATATCAAGTTGATGATTAACATATGATTATACAACAGTTATGGAAGGAAAGGGTATAAAATGTATCCACCCCGAATCCATGGCAGGATCAGATTTGGGTCTGTCTGTACCCCTGATTCCCAGAGCTCTTCAATAAAAGCACCTGCATATAATCATACATTGATTATGTGTTTCTGCACTAACAGTATCTTTTCACAGACACTTCAATATCCTCAAGGCCCATTGCTTGGCAAAGACATCAATCCAGTTTTACTTTACTTCCCATCAGCCCCACACTGGCAAATCCAGCCCTTTCCAGGTGACCAACAGCTCTGCTTCCAGCAAACTCAGCTCTAAAACTGCCTGAGAGCTGTGGTCATGTTTTTGTGCTAATCTGCCTTTCTGGGGAGTAATTTCAGTTAATACACAGGGCTGCAAGAGTTAAAAGATGAATTTCATCCCTGAGAAACTCCTCAAGGCAAACTGATCTGGGAAAAAAATCACAGAATCCCAGAAGAGTTTGGGTTGGAACAGACTACAAAGCCCACCCAGTGCCACCCCTGCCATGGCAGGGACACCTCCCACTGTCCCAGGCTGCTCCAAGCCCCAATGTCCAGCCTGGCCTTGGGCACTGCCAGGGATCCAGGGGCAGCCACAGCTGCTCTGGGCACCCTGTGCCAGGGCCTGCCCACCCTCCCAGGGAACAATTCCTGCCTAAAATCCCATCTAAATCTCCCCACTTTCAGCTTAAAGCCATTCCCTGGGTCCTGTCCCTCCATCCCTTGTCCCCAGTCCCTCTCCAGCTCTCCTGGAGCCCCTTTAGACCCTGCAAGGGGCTCTGAGCTCTCCCTGGAGCCTTCTCCTCTCCAGGTGAGCACCTCCATGGGTGTGGATCAACTGTTAAACTTCCAAACACATTTTAATATTCACTTTTAGGAGCAGACAGAGGTGGAGATAAATTTGTTTGCCATCTCCTGGTGATCCCTGCCCCTCCTGCATCCCTCCAACACCCTGACAATCCCTGGGAGCAACTCATGGCTGCACGGGGGGAGCTGCTCTGACTGTCCCCAGCCAGCAGAAATGATGTGTCACTGAAGGGACTGATAATTACACAAAAATATCTTCTTAATTAGCACGGTGGGAGTCAGAAAGGAACAACAACGTTGAATGCCTGCTGGTGAAACACTCTGAGTCCACGTGCAAGTGTGGAAATGCCAACAGGAGAGCTGTCTAAAGACCTGGAATGGCTGCTGGAGTTAAAAATAAATACAGGAAAATAAACAATAAACAAATAGAAACAAAACATGAACAGGAGGGGATTCTGTAGTGCTCTAAGTTTTAGTTAAAATTATAGAAATGTGTTAAATTTTGCCATCTCACTCAGGCTGAGCTCCCAGAGTGATGCTCAGCAGACTGGGTGAGGGTCTGTGACCAGTTATGAACACCTCTTCCTGTTTCCCTGCATTAAATAATGCTTCACACTCATCTCAGGGTTTATCTTGGGAATAAAACCCCTTCCTTTGATACAAAACTGTTCCTTGAAGCCAGCACTGCATCACACGCAGCCATCCCTGCTCCAACACTTATCTGCAGATCCCCACCTGCAAACCACTGCTCAAGGCCCTGCTGGGAAGCAAAATCTATTTAATATTAGGAAGAAAGTACAACTACCAGGCATCATTTTCTTTGCGAGGTGTCACTTGCAGCCAGCCCGCTCTTAATTACAATGCTAATAAAAATCTGTAATTATTGAGAGGCAATATTTGTACTGGAGGTGTTTTTAATATGCTCTATTAACTAGTTAGTAATAGCTAACAACGTGATTAGGTTTTAATCTTAAGTTGATTTTTAATCTTTAGTTAGATTTGGAGATCACTGACATCATCTACAGCCCAGCACTGGAAGCAATACATAGAAAAAAGGTACCTAATTCTCAAAAAAAAATCAATTTCAATTTGAACCGTAGGAATAATTGCAAAGCTGTGTTTATCCAGCCAGTCCTGCAAGGGGTTTCCATTGTCCTGGGCATTTATCAGCTGTTTATTCACCGAAATAGTGTCAGGGTTTACCCTGGAAGTCTTTCCTTATTGCAAAGCTCAGAAATGAGGTAGTCACACAGAGAGGAAGACGATTAAAGAGGATCCACTATGGATGCTGAAAAACTCCAGCAGAGAATTTCTTCAGCTCTCTGCAGCGTTTTGTGAGAGCTCTGTCTTTCCCATGCTGAATACTTTAAACAAGATTCCAGTGTTGTAAACTACTTGCACCTGTGGGTTGTTTGGCAGAATTGCTATGGCTTTGACCAGACAAATATTTGGGAATGGGTGTCTTAGAACTTGACCAATCCCCTCAAGGGGTGGATGGCAGAAACCAATCACCTTATGCCACTCAACACACTTTGCAAACTAACATATAAAAGTCTTCTGAGAATCCATTAAAGTGCCTTTTCTTTTGCTCTGAGCCTGGACTTTGTGTCGTTTCTCTGCTTGGCCGTGGTGAGAACAGAGACAATCCCCCACAGAAGAGCTCTGCCAGCAGTTTGCCACAATTCCTGGCTCTCCTGGATTGTTTCTTTCCAAACCACCTTCACTGAGGGTCACCCTGGGTCTGGGGTCAGCAGGGTTGGAAAGTGACCGGCAGGAACAGCCCTGGGTGTGCTGAGGGGCTGGAATGAGCCCAGGGGTGCCCAGGAGTGCCCAGGGGTGCCAGAGGCCACTGGCACCTGGATTGGACCAGGAATTGTGTGGTCACAAACCAGGGCAGGGACTGTGCCCTGTGCTGGCACTCCTGAGGGATTTCAGATTCTGGGAACAGGTTTGGACTCCTCAGGACAAGAAGGACCTGGAGGGGCTGGAGCATGGCCAGGGCAGGGAACGGGGCTGGGAAGGGGCTGGAGAATTCCTGAGGGAGCTGGGAAAGGGCTGGAGAATTCCTGAGGGAGCTGGGAAAGGGGCTGGAGAATTCCTGAGGGAGCTGGGAAAGGGGCTGGAGAATTCCTGAGGGAGCTGAGAAAAGGAGGCTCAGGGGGGACCTTGTGGCTCTGCACAAGTCCCTGACAGGAGGGGGCAGCCGGGGGGGGTCGGGCTCTGCTCCCAGGGAACAGGGACAGGAGGAGAGGGAACGGCCTCAGGCTGGGCCAGGGGAGCCTCAGGGTGGATATTTGGGAAAATTCCTGCATGGAAAGGGTTGTCAAACAGTGGCACAGCTGCCCAGAGCAGGGGTGGAGTCCCCATCCCTGGATTAGATATTTTATCATAAGCTCTTCTATTATTCCATAATGAAAATGATAATATTTTTTTCTCTTTTTTTTTCACTTTATTTCAGTTTTGAAACTGTTCTAATCTCAACCCACAGGTTTGACCTTTCCCTGATTCTCTTCCCCATCCCAGTGCAGGGAGGGCTGTGGAAGTGATGGGATAAACCACACCACTTTTAGAGCAAACTGCTTTTCCCTTTCTCCATCAAATTCCTTTTCCAGAGCCAAATGGTTGGAACTGCTTTAAAATCAGAGAAAGATTTGGCTTTATAAACCTTAGTACATCTCTCCTCTCTGCTATAACCATTCTTTTAACCCCTTTATCTGCATTTAGTTTGGGACTGTTCTGCTCTCAGTGCCCATCTATGGAAATGCTCCAGGATCCCAGAGGAGGCCGAGTGGGAAATCAGAGGGATTTCAAATCCGTGGGGATGTGGCCCTTGGGGATGTGGGGCACTGGTGGCTTTGGCAGTGCTGAGAAAGCTTGGATTCCATGATCTTAGAGAGGTTTTCCAGCCTTGATGATTCCATGATTCTATTTTATGATTGAAGCATTCCTAAAGCAAAGCCATGGGATCTGGGATAGCTGCAAGGCTGTCCAAAGGGAAGGCAGATCCAGCTCCCAAGCAGGATGAGTGAAAATGCAGCTACATTAAAAGAAAACAAACCTAAACCCAACACCAAAGCATCTCTTCTTTCTTTGGCAAGGATGCCTGATTATTTAGAAACACATTTTATATTAAAAAGATGAATATGCAATTCCAAACTGTAAAATTACTTGTGATTTCTGTAAAATTCAGTCCTATAAAAGCTGAAGAGGCACGGGAATGCTCCAAAAGTACTTATTTTCCTAAATCACCCTTAAAATAAAATACTCAATGCTCAGATGGCTCTTGAACAGATACAAGAAGGGAAATTTCAGTTTTAAATAATCCCCACAAGTAACATTAACACTGGGAAATTTCAGAATGAGAATTCCCTGCAGGAGAGACCACACGTGCCAACACTTTTCTCCCTCAGGGATAAAAGATCCTATTTTAAACAGGCTTGTCCATTTTCTCCCAGTGAAATATTTAAATTGAAATATTAAGCTCTTTATGTAGAGTGAGAAAATCAGAGAGAAATCAAACCTCCACTCAGTTAAGTGATGTCTCATTAAAATGTCCCTGTTACCACGGTCAGGAATAGATGAAAAAGTCTAAGTTTCATTTCTTTTTTTCCATTAAATTTGCCTTACATGGCCTTAAAAGACTACACAGCTAAATAAATAAATGGATGAATATATAATAAAAAAAACAATAAAGAAACAAAATCACTCGAATTAATTCACTGCATTTTGGCTTTCAGAACATTTCCATAGAATTTACTTTGTTGAAAAGCACTAAAGTCCCTCACAATTCCCAGGCAGTTTATAAAGATTAAAAAAATTACATTTTCCGTCTGCTTGCAATTTCTAGTCCCTCTATATTAGCAACAAATAAAGAACTAAAAATCTGTTGTTATCAATTCTAGAAGCCACTCATTAAATTGTCACCACTTATGGACTCACAAGATAAAAATCCATCTTTAAAACGTCCCAAATTTCATCTTTTTGCCAAGTGAAAATGTAAAATCCGATTTGTCTGCAGAGAAGCTTGCTCACTTCAATAATATACTTTATGTAATTTATAGAATAAAGGTATTACACAACCCAGCATGGATAAGGCAGAGGATCTTCCATCATTTCTTCTTTTAAAGAATATTTTATAAAACAGATAAAGACCTGGATGGAAGTTTCAGCTCCCAGGGCATCCTAAAGGCGGTTTGATGCTGATTCCTGAAGTTTTTCCCAGCAGCATCACACCAGGAAGGGCAGGAAAAAGAACCAAAACAAAGCAGAGCACCCCTAAGGCACTTAAATTTATCTCCATGTCTAGAAATTCACACATGGATTTCTCCCAGTATTAAAACATTTCTTTTCTCGTGCTACAAAATCCGACAGTAAATTCAGCAGCACCTTCAGAGACAAAATTATTTCGTGGCTACAGCAGCAGGATAAAAACAAGTGCAAAATGTTCCCATTTATCACATTTTTTATGGAATACACAGAATTTTCCTGCCCCTTGAAGACAAGAATAAAACATGGGAGCCCTTTTCCCTGCAGAAACAGAAGTCCACATCTGCAAGAATGGCAGTGATAAATATGTGGGCCTTTTCCTGCTGCCACAAACATTATTTTGAAGCATCTTTTTGCCCATCAAGATGCAGTAGGGTCTCTGCAGTGACAAACTCTGCTTGCAGAGCTCCTGAAAAAGAGGTGCCACATCCTTTACCTGATGTGACTTAAGGAGTTCAGAGCCTCCCTAAGCAGCAAAATCGCTTTTAGGTCGAGAAAAAAGTCCTGCATTTTACAGGAAAAGTCCATGCAAAATGCAGAGCGCTGATCTGGGAGTTTAGAGGTGAATATCAGTTTATTTAGTCTTCAAACCTTGTTTTACCTCAAGAAGGATTTTACAGATCCTGATTTGATCTCTGCCAGTTCAGCCTCAGTCAATAGAAAACTCGTTTTAGAAGGAAAACATTTCCAGCACTGAGTCCATGCAGGAACAAATGCAGGGAAACCCCTCTGGGGAGAAAAGCAGAAGGATCCTCCCACAGATCCCAGCCAGAACCCAGCCTTAACTGTGACCTTCCAGGACCTGAAGGAGCCAACAAGATGGAGAAAGAGTATTTACAAAGAGCTGGAGAGCCAGGACCCAGGGAATGGTTTCCCAGTGCCAGAGGGCAGGGATGGATGGGATTTTGGGAATTGGGAATTGTTCCCTGGGAGGGTGGGGAGGAGCTGGGATGGAATTCCCAGAGCAGCTGTGGCTGCCCCTGGATCCCTGGCAGTGCCCAAGGCCAGGCTGGACACTGGGAGGTGTCCCTGCCATGGCACTGGATGGGATTTGAGTTTTTTCCAAACCATTCCATGATCCTGTGATTCTGAGACCGCAGCAGCTCAGCTGAAATTCACTTTGCAGAAGGTTTATTTGCTAGAAAGTTGATGATAACACAATGGGAACAGACACAAAGAGTTCCCCGATTCAGAAGTGCTTTGCACCAACTTCTGAAAAAAGCAGGCAAAAAAATTAATGAGATGTTTTAGCAACACCATTTATCATGTTTCTAAGGCTCTTTTTCAAAAAAAGTCCATTTTAACCAAAAAATGCTTCCCTTTTAAAAGCTGCACACGGTGTCAGTATTGAACAGCGCCCTTCAATGGAACCCACAGTGCTTAGGAGTGCTCAAGGTCAGTACATTTATTCCTGGTTTTCTAAATGCAATTGCCTTTCCTCGTGGTTTTTTTTTTCCTCCCTCTGCTACACCAAACATTATTTCACTGAAAATCTACAGAGCTGCCCTCAATAAATCTGTTTCAGGTATCTTGGTTTACACGTCTATTAATGCTGATAATAAAATTATAAATACAGTCATAAAGTACAGAAAACAGCTGTATTTATGGGAATGGCCAGTACTCAAACAGTAAAAAAATAAAAAGGAAAAGCCATAAAAAAATGTTTTTAAAATAATTTTGCCAAAATGCAGCACTGAATATGGGAATATAACCATGCTGCTGCCAGGGCCTCACCACCCTCACAGGGAAGAATTTTTTCCTAATATCCAATCTAAATCCCCCGTCCTTCACTTTGAAGCATTCCCTGATTTCCTGTCACTACACACCCTTGCAGATATTCCCTTCGAGAAGTCACGGAGGAGGAAAACTAAAAACAAACCTATTGCAAAGAGAAACCCTATTCTATGTATCAAACACAAACAATACTGAAAGCCATGTAAATAAACTTTGATGCAGAGCAGGAAAAGAGTTGAAGGTTTGCAAACACAAGGAGAAGATAACTGGGGACAAGTGGCATTCCCAGTTTGGAATGCACTGCAATCCCAGTAACTGGGATAGCCCACAGGTATTGGGGATGTTGTCTCTGCAGCACTGAGGTACCAATGGGACAAATCATGGGAAGAAGAGGGAAGATAAATTATCTTTTAAATGATCATCTTCACACCAGACAGGTGATGCTGCCAGATGAATACACTCCTAAAAGCAACAGCTATTTTGAAGACAAATCATCTCACTTTTGGTGCTTCTCCTTCGCCTGTTTTAACGTAAATTATTTAGCAACTGCTTTACTGAGGGGCTGAGGCAGCCTGAGAGATAAGAAAGATGTGCAATCCAAATGGAATTGATGAAACCACGCAGTTCAGATATCCCTGGATTAAAAAGCTCCCTGCAGGAGGAGGTCTCTGTGGGGAAGCTTTTGCATTTTGTAATTAATTCCTACCTTTGGTTCACTCAGCACATCAACCATCACACCATACCCCGGGGGCTGCTCCCTTCCCGAGGTTTTGGGACAGCACAGAGGGGATATGGGAAGTTTTATGGGAAGTTTTATGGGAAGCAGGCTCTGATGTGGTGCTGTTCCCAGCTTTTAGAGCTGCAGAAGGTGACCCAGTCCTTGCAGACAGGAATTACTGCCAGGCTCTCATCAGTGGGAAAAATAAAGGCAGGGCTCTCTCCACATTTGCATGATCTCAAAATGAAATCCCCATCACAGGCAATGTTCTCATTCCCTCCTCCCCAAAGAGCAGGAGAAGTGATGAAATACACAAAGACTGGTAAAGGGCTGGTCCTTTGTTCTGACTTCTCTGACTCAAGCTCAGTTTTCTGTGATATTTTATGTTATGGCAGCAGAATTAATGGTATTTACACAAATGCATGTATCAATATGGTAAATAAGAGAAATACAATTTCCAGACAGGTCACATTTCAAGAGAGAATTTCTGTTCCAATATTGACAGATAAGAGGAGCTGCAAAGATGAATACCCAGAAGTAGCAAGGGGGATTTCACAGGAGTGAAATTGCTCTTCTCTGCCTACAGGAATGTCCTCACCTTACCTGGCTGTTCCTTGGAATGTGGCTCCCAAATCACACCACCCCCTTCCACCCCTGCCATGGCAGGGACACCTCCCACTGTCCCAGGCTGCTCCAAGCCCCAGTGTCCAGCCTGGCCTTGGGCACTGCCAGGGATCCAGAGGCAGCCACAGCTGCTCTGGGAATTCCATCCCAGCTCCTCCTCACCCTCCCAGGGAACAATTCCTGCCCAAAATCCCATCTACATTTACCCTCTTCTGTCTAAAGCCATTTCCTGTGTCCTGTCCCTCCATCCCTTGTCCCCAGTTCCTCTCCAGCTCTCCTGGAGCCCCTTTAGGATCTGGAATTGGCTCTGAGCTCTCCCTGGAGCCTTCTCCTCTCCAGGATGAACAATCCCAGCTCTCCCAGCCTGGCTCCAGAACAGAGGAGAGGAGTTTTATCCTTGTCCCACATGCACAAGTTGTCTCTTGCACAATTTTGCTTTACCTTTAACTTCTCCAGGTTTTTCCATTTTATAAAATGTGCACAAGGTTTGCCAGGAGCAGAGGAAAACTTCCAGAGCATTTCCCTTTTCCAACAGAGATCCATAAGCCCAGGTTTGATATTTTGCAGGAGCTGTCTGCAGGTGTTTGGAGAAGCAGCCATATCTGCATTTTACCCACTCTCAAACAACACAGTCCTGCTTAATACTCTGCATTTAATTAAAGGGAGCAGGGAAGGCCTCATCTGCAGAACCTCAACATGAGAATATGTGGGCTGAGCCTCCAAGAATGACCCAATTCTTCCCGAACATTATTAAATTTGAATTTTATTTCTTATTAAACTCACAGCAACTCAGAAGACTTTGGGGGATTCTCTCAGACAGCCCAGTGCTAAACAATGTGCAGTATCCAGAAGAGCTTCAAAGGTGCCTCATGAAAAGAATATGAAATCAATCTCCAAGCTGCAATCTAAGCAAACTTTTCTATTGTGGAAAAGTGAATTAATTAAACCCCTCTTTTATTACAATTTGGGACGATGACCAAAACGTTCAGCAGAATAAACTCCAACAGGATGCTGCAGATAAAAGCTCTTTATCCTGTTCCTCCCTGAACTCAGCAGAAATCCAACCCCAGCAGGACAAAAGGAGACCATCAGCAAGGTAAAGGACAAACTTCCTGAGGTAAATAAACCAGTGTGGACACAGGAATTTCCTCTCCCACACACGATTTTTGCTTTTATATTGCTTTAGATCAATAACATATATTTGGAAGTTAAGGAACACGCTGAACATCTTAAACACATCTCATTCCCTTCTCCACTCCATGGAAGAGCCAAGATCACAGAATCCCAGAATGGTTTGGGTTGGAAGGGACCTCAAAGCTCATCCCATCCCACCCCTGACATTGCAGGGACACCTTCCACTGTCCCAGGTTGCTCCAAGCCCCAGTGTCCAACCTGGCCTTGGACACTCCAGGGATATCCTGGAAGGAAAGAATGGAATAATTGCTCAGGAAGCTCTGCTGCTTCCACATGAAGCTAATTCAGGTTTCTCTGTACTTGCAAGTCAACCAAAACCCACTTAAAATATTTTAGGAGAATAACTTTTCTATTTTGTCGCTACACCAAAGGTGCAAAACATGTTTTGACAATTTTCCTCACGACATCCCGCACACTCCGCACATTCCAGCAACAACAAAACGTTTTCAAGCGCTGGTTTTCCACCACCGAAATAAATTCCGATTTATAATTGAATTTCATTTTCCTCCCCAACTTGGTCTTGGCAGAAATCAGAAGGGAAAGAAGTAAATCCCTCCCAAATAAGGAGTCGTTTATCATGTTCTAACAATAACACTCCCGCATTAACAGCGGGATTAGAGATGGATATTCAGCTCTGGAATTGCTTTCCCGGACGTGCAGCCCCGGCGTGTGGGCAACAAAAGCAACTTAAGTTGAGAGATGTTTTTTAATTACACATCCACACTTAAATGAGAGCTAATCTCTCCTTGGAAAAAGCAATTAAATCCAAACCAAGATTAAAATCAGTGGTTTCAAACGTTCCAAAGTGAAAATCAGCTCCTCAGGCTGCAGGGGCAGGACTGGGAATGTTCCTGGGAAGGGGCTGGTTTGCTCCAAGAGCTCAGCTCACCCTTCCCACACCATTCCAAGAAAATACATGGATTTCTGTATCCCATGATACACATCCCTGTCTCCAGATTTTTTCCTCCCATCAGTAACACCAGTAATGCCTTCTCCAGCCACCTAGAAACAGAGACTAGACAAGAGGAAGGGAATAAAGGTCGGTGTTTATTTGAAGGCCTTCAAGGCAAACCCTGGGGGAGCCAGAGGCTGCCTCCAAAAATGGACCCCAAGATGGACCCCAGGTCACGAGTTCTTCACACCTTTATAGGTTTGGTTCATTTGCATACCACGGTTAATTCTCCAATTAAAGCCCCAGTTCAATGATGTAATTCCCCTCAGCTTGCTCCCCCCTTAGAGGCTTTGGGTTACACATTTTGGGCCTAGCAGAGCCTGGGTGTCCTTGAAGGCAAAGCCTGGAGAGGCTTTGTTGTGTCTGCCCAGCACGAGAGAGCAGAAATTCCAGGCTACAAGGAACTGCAGAGTTACACTCTGAGCAGTACAGAATCTGAAAAATATAAAAGTTAAAACCTAAGGCATCACCAGGACTAAACAGAATCTCTTTTACAGGTTCTGCTGTTCAGGTTCACCCAGGATTTCCCACCCCTGTCGTGGAGACCCAGGAATCTGTCCCAAGGTGAAGTAAAATCAAACCAGCACAGGCAAAGCAGCTTTGAGACAGATTCAAAATATAAAATAAATATTAAGAAAGAATAAAAAAGCCCTAAAGTCAGTGCACAGGCTACTGCAAAACCTCAATGGAATGGCAGGGAGTGGAACTAAATTTTCTTTAAGGCCCCTCCCAGCCCAAACCATTGTGTGATTCTATGATTAAAATATCATAGAATTCAAATATTTCTATTACTTCTGTATGTTACAGTAACAGATAAACTAAAAATACAAAAAATGGGAGAACAAAAATACCAAAACATCCCAATTAATCCCAGGACCCATCTTTAGATCCGAAAACGTGAGTGAAATGTTTTATTCCTATTTTAATGCAACAGTGTCATTGTTTGGGAAGTATTTTCCTGGCATAATTTCCATGCATTTCAAACCATCACAATTAATTCTTTTTGGGGCAATAACATTTGAAATCACAGCAGAAAAATCAACCAACCCCGAGTTATGGCAGAGCCTACAACACTCATCCCACTCCTGACATTTGGTAAAAATGAGATTTGTAACTTCTCTTGGTATGGCTGAAAAATACTCATCATCTGTTGAGGAGGTAAATTTAAGGATTATTTAAAAAATGCTTTAAAAATACCTCAGAAAGGCTACTTAGAGCAAGACAGAATGTTTTTCAGAGCCAAGGAAGCAGCACTGATTAGGCTGTCCCTGTAAGTAACTGCGAGGTATATGGACAATTTCTGCATAAAGAGAGTACAAACATCACCCAAAGTCATTAACTGGTAGGCAGGAATTAATATGTTTACAATTCAAGCCAAGTGATAAATATGAATATATAAAAGGCAAATACTCATTGCATCCCTGTGAATTATTAAAACCCTTTCTTTCCTTAATAAATGGAAAAATTAACATGTATAGGCATTCTGCTTTTTTTGGTTACTGGGGTTTTTTTCTAGCCAGAAATCTTATCCTTATAATTTTTGATAACACCTGAATTAAAAAAAAACAAACCAAAAATTAAAAAAAAAAAAAAAAAACAGGCTAAACAAAAAAAGGTATTTTAAAGTTCAAGGCTGTTAAATTAAAATTTTATTAAAAACCCCACATCATGAACTGTCTGGTAAATGAGCTCCTATGGAATATCAAGGGCAGGCTGGATGAGGTTTGGAGCAACCTGGGATCAGGGAAGGTGTCCCTGCCCATGGCAGGGGTGGAATTTGTTGCTCTTTAAGGTCCTTCCAACCCAAACCACTTTGGGATTCTACAGGGACAACAGTGAGGGGTTTGTGCTTTTTCCCCCACTTCCCAGCCAGGAGAAAGGTCTGTGACAGGATGTGTCAGCTCTCATGATGCCACCCCCTGCCCATTGATCACCCCCTTCAGCCCCCAGCAGCTCTCCCACACGGTATCAAGCCCCTCATTTAGATAATCAATTGCTGCAGAGTTTATCTGTCATTTGGTAATCGATGTGAAATAACAAAATTACACTTCCAAACAAAGCTCGTTCGCTCATCACCCCAGCTCATGGTCCTGAGGACAAGCTGAGCTCACAAACAAAGCCCTGCTGATGTTTCCTGCCAGGCTTCCATGGAAGATTTGATTTCCATCAGCTCACAGAGAGGTAAAACTGAATTCCATAAATAAATGGAGTCTCCACAGCTGGAGCAGGACATCACAGATGGCAGGAGGTGTGGGAAGGGCCACAAAGGGACAGCCTGGAGAAGAGAAAGCTCCAGGGAGAACTTCTTGGGGCCTTCAATATCGAAAGAGGGCTTGGAAGAAAGATGGAGAGAGGCTTTTATCTTCCCAGTGCCAGAGGGCAGGGATGGATGGGATTTTGGGAAGGAATTGTTCCCTGGGAGGGTGGGGAGGGGCTGGGATGGAATTCCCTGAGAAGCTGTGGTTGCCCCTGGATCCCTGGCAGTGCCCAAGGCCAGGCTGGACACTGGGGCTTGGAGCAGCCTGGGACAGTGGGAGGTGTCTCTGCCATGGCAGGGAGTGGGAATGGATGGGATTTAATGTCCCTTCAACCTAAACCACAAGGGATGGAAAAGTTCCCTCCTGAAAAGGAGCCACAAAGTCCCAGATTCTCCCAAGAAGGAACAGGGTGGATGGGTTTACATTTTCCTGAGGTTCCCAAATCTCCAGCAGTGAGGATGAAAGGAGTGCACAGCTGCTGCTCCCAAATTTCATTGTGCTGGAACCAGGAGGCAGCTGCTGAAGCCAACAGGAGATGAATTACAAACAAATATGAGATGGGACTTTCAATGTTGGCATTTCTTTGTCCCCACACGGGGAGTGATGGAAGTTGTGCCTCCAGAAGCCGTGGGGACAGGCAGCAAAGGCACATTCACAAGGGAACACACAAAGTCAGGAGAAGGAAAGTTTGGAGACAAGGAGCAGCCATGCCACCTCCCATCCAACAGACTTCCCCATCCTGCCTTGGGAAGAAGGAGGCTGAGAAGGGAAGGATGTGAAGACACTCAAATATTAGGGCACTACTTTGAATTCCCAGAAGTAAATTGAAGAAGTGCCACAGCATTATCAAATTAGAACTTTATTTCTGGCTTTTCAGAGATTTCATCCTTTTCCTCCCCAACAGCCCTTCTAGTTATTGGGCTTTTCCATAATACTGATGGACACCCCTTGGATATAAAGCAGCTGCTAATTATGCTCCTCAACCACTGCTAAGTATTAATATTTAAAGTCCTGAACTTGTTTAAAAATTGAAGAAAATCAAAATGTGGTGCTGCTTTTAATGTTTTTTAATACAGTGTCCCCAAGCTATAAAGGACAGAGCCATTTTTACTGCACTGTGTTTTGAAGAGCCACAGACCAAGGATTAAGAAGGACTTCACTTGGCCTCTGCTGTCAATTGTAAACTCATTTAATGTCATTATCAGGCTTCCCATATTTTTCATAACACAACTTTTCGAAATATCCTGTGCTTTTAGGATTTCCAGACTTTTCAAAATAACTTCTGTTCCTTTCTTAAGGTAAAACTCAGCCACAGACATTTTAATACATAAAAGAATGAGGTCTTTGCACAGTCAATCAGGAATTTAGCATATTCTTATTTGCACAAGGCAAGTTTCTAGGTCATTCTATTTAGAAAAAAGAAATATGGGAGTAGAAGCTCTAAACTGTGAGCATATGGCTAAATTTTAGGTGCCCATGATGTTGCAAACTGCCTCTTTATGTCCCTTTTTTATTCACTGCCATCATATTTCTCTGTCATGTAGCAAAGTTATTAAGAGCAATTTTATTTTGGCACCTGCTTAGGGGTTTTAGAAACTACACTGAAGAGTTCATTTCTGAACAATATGGCCAAAACACTTAATTTTGGTTTAGGCTCCAATAGAGCACCAACAGAAATGGTGAGTTTGATTTACTTCTGTTTGCACTGTTCATTATTTCTCTCTTCCATAATTTGTTACGATTTTCATTTTTCACTTGTTTAATACATTTAATTTCAGCTTGGGTTTTTTCTGTTAAGCATTATGCATTAGGAGCAGGCTGCTCTCTGGGCTTCCAACTTGAAGGCAACATGTAAAAGCACATAAAAGTCTGTATTTTGATGCTATGTTCAAATTTTAAATAGTTCAATATTTCAAATGAGAAAACCTCACTGAGGCTTTGGGAGTTTACATTACTTTATAACATCGAATGTTCTCCAGTTTGACAGAAAAGTTGCATTAAATCCTCCATCTAATGAAATCAATGTTGTATAAATAAAATATTATTCCACCAAAGAGCAAACAGGAATCAGATGCAAGTATCCCCATTATTTGTTGGATTTGCTTTTTTTCTGCCCATAACTTGAGTTTGAAGATGGAATTCATGCTCATCCCAGATTTCATTAGGTGCTTAAATCTGAAACCATTTGTCTGAAGGCAATCAAAAGTATGACCAGATTTGGTATTTTTTATTTTTAAGCAGGGCAGGATTTTTTCCCTTCACCATAAAGCAGTTGGAGAGAAAACCCTAGAATTTGGGAAGGTCATAAAATAAACGAGACAAACCCAAATATTAACAAAGTTGGCAGAATGTTCCTTTACAGAAAATTCCCCCACACTTCCAGTTCCTCAAGACATCTTAACAAGGATGTAATTTCCCATTTGCTCTCAGTGAGCAAATCAAACAGGGTGATTTATTATTCAGATGGGCACAAAGGATTTCTGAAATGCAAAAAGAAGGGCTATAAAAGCACAAGTCATCAGTAATGACGACAGCCTGAACTGCCTTTCAAATATGAACAAAATGCAGCCATTTAGGGGCTCATACATCACGCTCTCCCAGCCCCTCATTTATTTCCCAACTGTACAGGCTGCATGAAAATGGAAGCAGGGCAGGATTTGGCACCTACTGAGAACATCTTTATCAGGGAAGTGATTCCATAGCACAAGAGAGCAGCTCGGAATCCCCATCTTGGAAATCAAACAAGGATTTCCAACCAGCAGTTCAGTTCCTTTCCCAAAACGTCTGTGTGCTGAAAAGGAACTTTGCTGAACTATAAACAGTGAAAATACAAAAAAACTCACACTCCTATCCCAAGAAAAATCAGATTTTCTTGAGAAACCTCTCCAGCAATTTGGGCTCCTGATGAGACAGCATTCAACCAGAACCCAAAGTCTCAGCTTTGGCTGGTGAGAGCTGCTGTTATATTTTTCTTCCAATGATCTGTATTGATCTCAATGATCCAAGGGAAATTGAGAGAGAGAACCAAATCCTGCTCATTCTTATCCCAACCAAGCACAGAAATAACTATCAGAGCTAATGAGGTTACTCAGCATTTTTCTTCTCTGAGCAGAAAACCCACAAAGAGCAGTTCCTTCAATCAGCTGTTTAATATTTCAGCTGCACACAGGTATTATGGGTATTATACACATATTCTTAAATCCACTTTATCTTCAAAATGTTCCTCCAAGTAAAGAGATGTGGAATTAGCACTTTATAGATAAAGAACACACATCAGCATAGGCTCAAACGAATTGTCCAAGCTCATGGAAAAGACTTCTTATGGAGCAAGCCACTACAGGAAATCTCCCAAATTTCAGCCAAACATGACTCCAAGAGACTTTATTTCTCTGGCATCATAGCCAAGCAGAAAATATCCCTCCCCAAAAGCAAGGAGGTCCTCCAAGGATTTGACTGCATGAGGACCTGTTTGAAATTCCAGCCAAGTTTGCCTTTACCACAGCTGGAGCAGAGGAGATATTTAACAAACATCCCTCCATTTCTCTTCCAATGGCAGGTTGAAATAAATAAATAAACAAAAAACCAAACAAATAAATAAATAATCCAATTTAGCCCAGAAAGCCAGGCAGTTATCATCCAAAGGCATGGAAATAACCACCTAATTAATGGGAATGAAGGTTCAGCAAAGTGGAAATACTCGGTTTTAGCAAAGACAGAATGACAGCATTGGTCCCAAGTGACTCCAGAGAGAAAAGGCACAACCTTGTCCACAGCTCTGTTTCAAATCAAGTGAACTTCACCCTTCTCTCATGTCCAGCAGAGGTGGGAAGTTCTGCCATGCATTAGGCTCATCCTAAAGAATGAGGAATATCCCTGGGAACCCAGCTCAGGGATGTAGTGTTGAGACTTAAATTATGCCTCCTAATATAATTTACTTAATGTAGATCCGATGTAGATCTGAAAATCCCCCTGGTGCTGGTTTTTCACCCTCCTCTCCCACACTGGTGGTCCCTGAAACAGCTGGCAGCTGACTCCAGCTCTGGGTGCCACATGCTTTTCCCTGAGCTGCATCTGAGCTTGTTTCCTCCACAAGAACTTCACAGACTGTTCCAAAAAATTACATTTTAGTGTTCCACTCTAGGACCTGCATGTTCTAGAGGAGCATAACCCTACAAAACAGCTGCTCAGCACACACATCCCCCCAAGGCACAGCATTCTCTGGGAACAGTCCCAAACCAAAACCTGAGTGTGGGGAGGACACGCCAGGCTGACCCTCCCACAGCCATCCAGATGTGTCCTGTCCCCTCACACTCTGCCAGAAGCTGAAAGTAAAATTAAAAATAAATAAATAAATAAATAAATAAATAAATAAATAAAGTAAAACCTGAAATCTGTAACACCAGGATGTGTGTGATGAATATTTCTAAACACACAGGTGCCTCCCTGAATTTATTATGTAATTAGCAGTGAGGGAGAAGGGTCCCTGGCTGTGCTTCTCCATAGAGAACGCCACTAAAAATCCATCTCAGTGCTCTCCAATCCCTGCTTTTCTCACTCCCCCCAGAAGTCCAAGGCAAGACTTTCACCTGGACATGTCACATGAATGAAGCACTGGAGCCCCAAGCAGCGCTCACTCCTCCCTGACAGACACAGGGAGAAAAAGCCAATCTGGGAAGGTAGGACACTCCATTAGAGAGAAATAAATTTATAACCTAAACCAATTAAAATTAATTGTCCCTTTTCTCTTTGCATCGTCCCAGGTTGAAACCCAACCTCTCTCCCCCCTCTCTTCATCTCTTCAACAGTTGTGCTCAGCATTTTTAAAGGCTAAAAAATTGGCAAATAGGATGATGAAGCATTTCCAATTTCCCAGTGTATTTACTTCTATGTGCTTTTACAGTGACATGAAGCATGATAATCAGGAGATACTTTATTTTTCACAAACCCTGATTTAAAAGATCCCTGAGTACACCAATGGTGTCAGCAGTTACACATGAATCCAGTCCACATCAGAAAGTACTTTCTAATTCCCTAAAAACCTCCAGAAGATGCTGTACAGTTTATAAGTGGGGCATATGCATAATGCTGTGCAAGACTAATCAGCTCTGAGACAACAGCTTCTAAATATCATTATGGAGAAGACAAGAATGATGTTTAACTGCTGCTTCTGTCAGAGAGATTCTCCCTTCAAGTCACTCAGGATATCGAGCAACAGTATTTTCTTCCAGTAATCATGGGCTGGATAAACTCACATTTTCAGCTTGTGAAAAAGCAACAGCATCTCCTACCACTGATCTGTGTGCTCTGAGGAAGTAGCCTGCGTTATTTCAGACGTGGTCACCCTACCATGTAATTTTACCCACGTCTGTATCCAGGCTGCAGCCAAAACCACATTTATTTTCGTAGAGAGAAATCCACAGAGGACCTGGAATACAGCGAGTCAGCACTGCTGGAAAACAACACAGAAAGAAAGAAAGAAAAAAAAAAAAAAAAAAAACAGTGTGGTGGTTGCTGTTGCATCAATAAGCAGGTCGATGGTTAGGTTCTTCCCAACGATGTCTTTGGAAAAATAAAATCTCTGATAAAATACCCTGAGAGATGCTAGGTGTGCTCAAAGCTGGGACACTGGCTGTGTGACACCAGGGCAGAGCAGTGATGTGCAGGGCACACCCCTGCTTTAGGGATGAGCAGCAGAGATAAGGAACAGAGGGAAGAGGGCGATGGGAGCACCTGCACAGGTAGCAGGCAGGGAGAGCAGCGGAGCTGCCCTCTGCTGACTGTCTGCTTTGCTGAGCACTGCTCTCATCCAGTCCTGCCCAGCCAAAATGAGATTTAACCGGCCAGGCTTTCCGGGAGCCCATGTCCACGCCGAGCTCCGTGTGACAGCAGGACCCACACGGAGCTCCTGACCCAGCACAGCCCCGTGCCGGGCTGGCAGCAGCTCGGTGCCCCGGCCGCTGCGGCAGCGCCGGCAATTCCGTGCTGCAATGGGCTGCTCCAGCTAATTAACTCCAAAATACACCCAGGACTCGAGCCAGTGTTTCTGCTGCATCGTGTCCGTGGATGCCTGGGCTCATCCAGTGCCCAGCTCGGCTGTCCCTGCCCCTTGTGGCGTGCGGGTCGTGGTGGAACATTTTGGGCTGGTCCAGCCGCTCTCATCTGCCACTGCAAATCGGGGGTCGCTTCAGTAACCCCCAGAATCAATAACCCTCATCAACATCGATGCTGAAGGCAGTGCTGTGACAGAGGAACTCCGTGGCCCACGCCTGCTGGCACCTGGGCTAGGGGAGTTTCCTGCTCAGAAGAATTTATTGAACAGCAAAACTCCTGGGATTCTCAGAATGGAAGACAGACCCATTGCTTCCCAACTTGGACAAATTCTCGTGCCTCTCATGGCATTTTCTGTCTGTCACTCAGGTTAAATACACACGACCTATTTAACTTCCAACCTTTCTTTTTTTAATGAAAAACATCACTGCTTTCTATAGAATGAGAGAAAAGGAGGAAAGATGGGATTCAAGTTTCACACGGATTATCACGTTTATCAATCCCCTCTGCCAAACTGCTTCGCTCTGAACTTGCGTCCATTTTACACAAGGTTTAAAAGCAAATGGGAGCAGCTCCTCCTTTAGCACCCTAAACACCTTCCCTCGCAATAAAAGGCAGCCGTGTAGCTTTAACCCAGCGCTTCGCCGAAATTCCCGATGGAGCAGCATCACCCACTCTGCGGCTGCTCCGCTGCTCCCGTAGCGCCACTGGAAACCTGCGGTGCGCGGAGCTGCCGTGCGGAGCTCTGGCATTAATGAACCCCCGCGCAGAGGAGCCTCAGCAATAACCAAAGGCTCTCAGCGAGAGCGGCGGCTCCGCGCTGCTCCCTCACCGTGCGCTGCCGCCCAGCATCGCTCCATCCCATCCCACCCCATCCCACCCCATCCCATCCCACCTCCCCCGCCCGCCCCCGCCGCCAGCCCGGCCCCCGGCTCCTCCTCCCCGCTCCCTCCCGGCTGGGGGACGCCCGCCGGTCCCGCTCAACAAGTTCCCCTCGGCGGGGAGCGGGCCGAGGGGAGCCCCCGGCAGCGAGCCCCCGCCGCAGCCCATGAGGGCAGCGGGGCAGCGCGGCGGCGGCGGCGGCGGCGGCGGCTCCGGAGGCTCGGCGGCTCCGCGGCAGATGCGCCCCGGCGACCAGGCTCTGACGGCCAGCTCGCCCCGGCGGCTGGAGGGAGATGCTCGCCCAGACCGCCGCTTCTGCGTGAGGAAGCACAAGGTAAGGCGCTGCCCGCCCTCCGCCGCGGCTCGCTCGCCCCGAACCCCCCGAAATTCGCCGTGCTCTGGTTCTGCCGGCGGAAAAAAAAAAACTTGGTAGGGATGAGGAGAAAGGCTGGCGCTGAGCGGCAGCGTTATGCAATAGCGTATCTGCCTGCCTGGGAACGGCTCCTGCATCCAGTAACTTTGGTGACAGATGAGGAGAGAATATCCCGATACGCGACTTTCTTCTAGAAAAATACCAGTGTTTCTGTGCCTGCTCCCTTTCCAGCGGTGCGTGGCAGGGGAGAGGTGCAGCTGGAGGATTTTTGGAGGATGCACGAAGTGCTTTGGCTTTTCACATGGCTGATGGCGAGGAACTACCGCTGCTTATTAACTTCAGCCGTCCTAATGAAGTGTCCGTACAGCGGCGATGGAGGAACACGGGATGTGTTCATCCCTGAACTCGCAGTACAGCACTTCATTAAAAGCCCAACCAACCCAAAAATCCTCCTCGGGGACTGAAGCTGCTGCTATTCAGTGAACTGTGCTCTCCCGATTTAACACAGCCGAGTCCCCCATCACCATCACCGACCACACCGAAATCGGGGATGCCGTGGAAACGCCGTAGGAAAACGGGATAAAAGGTAGCAGGGATCCATCCCCAAAGTCACGGTCCTTGCATCCTGCAAGGCATCCCGAGCTTCCCGCTCTGCATTTCCATCTTGCCTCCCTCTCTAGTAAAAATCCTCTGCCGTGACCTCAGCCTGTACTTAATGCCGTGTTTACGGGGAGTTACGGCAGCGAGGGGATGCAGGACTGCAGTTCCATGGGATCTGCCTGCGAGAGGCGGGGGGGCCGCCAGCCCCAGCGAAACAGGGACATCTTGCCCTGCTGGAAGCAGGGAATAAATTCCCTGCTTATGTCACCGTCTCCCGAGGGCTCTGTCCCAAGGGAGCTGAGCCCCCCTGGCAGCCACGAGCCGGAATTGGGAATGGAGCGGTTTGCTTTGACCTTGTGTGTCTAAGCAGCTTAAAATCCTGCACGGAGGAGAATTTAACTCATTAGGCTCTAAAAGTGGGAAGTTTGGGAAGACCTGTTTTTCCCAGCCTCGGAGAATCGTTTCTTTTTGCCCAGCTGAATGCTGGCAAGTGCTAAGGAAAGGCAAACCAGTAACAGGTCACGTCTGATATAAACTGGGGATTTATTCCCTTCGCTTAAGTGTTGGATGGTGCTCAGATTTACAGGGCTGCCAGGAATGCTGCATGTATCAAGGTTAAAATCTGGCTGCTGGATGGAAAAAACTCCTAGCTAAAAATAAAGAAATAAATAAATAAATATCATCACATGATATGCAACTATGTCCTAGCCATGTAATGGGATTAATTTAATGTCAAATTCCAAGCCAGCAGAGCAATAGTAAAAATAGGAAATAGGGAGAGGAACGTAGCTCTTCACTCTTGTTGTGATGCCTCTTGGTGTTTCACCAGCCTGCTTGTGCCTGGCTGTCTGGTCTACAATGATCTGGTCCCTCCGAGTACAAATAACAGTTCTAAGTTAAAAGCTGGATTTTCTCCTGGCATTAAAAATTCATATTCTGATGAAAATATCTCAGGGCTCAGGTATTACTAATTTATCACCTGGAGGGTGATATTCTGCTATACAGTGGTGGCATAGGGTCCCCGATTCCAGGAGAAATCCAAAATGTAGATTGCTAATCCAGAGACTCAGACTGAATTGTTCCAATTCTAATTCCAGCAGTTCTAAAATAAAATTCCTGCCCCAGAGCTGAAGGTGCTGTTGCATTGAAAGCATCCTCCCTTCAGAGGATGGGGAAAGCTGATAGTAAATCAGCTTTTTAAAGGGTTTTTTTGTAAGGATGTCACGATGCCCTTGATGAAAACTGTTTGTTCTTTAGGACTCCGTCATTATTAATGATGTGTTTTTAACGAGATGCTCGAGATAATTCTAATCTGGGATGGAACCAGAGCCTTTCCCTGGGACTGACACATAAAAAACCAGCTGGGCAGGAGCAGCACGAGAGAAAGTGTTCAGTTCCTTATTCAGAGGGCCAGCACTGAGCACTCAGTGCACCCTGGTACTAACTGAGCTCACAAACAAGGAGCTTGTGGCATCACTGCTGCCTTTTCCCCAGTTAACCACTGCACTGACAGCAGCATTTCTGCATGAGGGGCACCCATTTCATATTCTGTATTTAATTAACTCTGAAAAAAGAGAGGCTAAGTTCAGTGGAGAGGAACACAGGGAAGGAAAACGTGGTGAAGAAGCCCAGGAGCTGCTCGAGTGCCGAGTCACGGAGCGTGCGTCACCTCCCAGACCAGCACCACCAGTGAGCAGACACCACTGGTCACCACTGGTCACCACTGGTCACTGCCTGGGAGCCAAACTCAGCCAGGGATTGCCCAGAAGGCGAGGAAATACCAACACTAATGTTTGCTTCTGGAGAATGTAAAAGCCAAGTTAGCCATGCCGGTCCTTTGCCATGAGTGATGGGGGAGAGAAAGCCAGGGAAAGCTGTGAGCTTGCCAAAAATCCCTGCTAAAATGTAAGGATACCTCCACAGAGCTCTTGAGCTGTGATGTCTCAAGGCCATTCCTTATCCGAGCACAGGACAGGGAGAACCAGGGATGTATAGTCCCATAATTCATGCCCACTTGAGGAAATGACAGTAAATCTAGAATATCTGAGACCATAAAAAATTCACGTGATTATCTGAACTAGCTATTAATAAAAAGCTCTTATATTCTGCTTTATGACAGGCACGGTTTAAAGAACTGCTGAAAATTTGTCTAAGATATTAAAAAACATGTAAGCAACAAATCTATTTTATAGCCCAATACTCCCTTGTATTTTTACTAATCAGTTTGCAAATTAAATAGGCTTTATGAAAATGAAATCATGAGCATATTTTTAGGAAAAAAAGCATCTGAGAGTGGTAATTTCACTAGGAGTTCCACATTCAGCCTTCTGAAAAGTGGTGCTTGCTTAGAAAATCCTGAATAACCTCTGAACACACACAGGTACGACTCCCTGGGTATGGGCACTCGATTTTAAATTGTTATTGACCACACAGAATGTGCTCAGAGCATTCTCTTATTGTAGTGGCACATCCCCATTTGAAGGCTATTTACTCCAATTTTACTACATTCAGGCAGAAAAGTGATTCCTTAATCCTCCTGAGGACAGTTCACCCTGTTCACGCTTTTGCACAGCTCCGTGTCAGGGTGATCAGTGCCTGAAAACTGCTTCCCATTAAGACATCCCAGCACAAGTCTCACAGGCAAAGAGAAATGGGTGTAAAAACAACAATTCTGTGATCAAACAGCAACTTCTGGTGTCCTCCTTGCCTGTTTTTTTCCCCTTTTAGTGGCACAAGACACCAAACCTGGTTTTCAACCAGTTTTTCCAGCTAAACCCACTGGGTTTGATCCAGAGGAATGTAGAGGAGTAAGGGCCGTTTTCAAAGTCTGAATCAAAAAGAGATGGATTAAAAAGACTGAAGGCCTCCAAGTCCTGCTGTGTTTAGGTGCAGATATGAACTTCTAAATCTTTACAGGAGATTTCTGTCCTGGCAGGGAAGTGCTGGAGCTCTACCCTGTCACACTCCAGGGTTGCTGATACCTGGTCTCTGACTCGGCCCATATCAAAACCAGTTGTTAAACACCTCCCAAAGCCCAGCCTCACCTCGTGTTTGTGCCATCCATGGCAGCAGAAGCAGGTTGCTGCTGTTATTTTTGCCTGCCCATGATGGCTGTAGCCTATAAATAAAGCCCACGTCGTTACCAAATTAAACCGGTTCAAAAACAAAAGCAGAGGAAGCTCTTTCCATCTGGTCTGAGCGAGGAGGAATTGTCACAAGCTCACAAAAAAAGGATTTATTACTTGTTCTGTGCTCTTGCCCACCTTCCCTGCTTGTTTTACAGCTGCCCTTCTCTCCTCTTCAGTTTTTTTTCCCCAATTCTCACGTCAAGGTTGTGATCACATTGCCTGGAACAATTTTGGTGAGGTCAAAGCTTATAAAGCCCAACCACGGTGTAAATGACATTTAAAAACTGCAACAGGGGCTCTCTGATGCCCAATACAAACCCATTTAAACACAGGGGTGGATTCAGGACTGTATTTTAAAAGTTAATAACGTGATAAGTAGTTTTGGTCTGGTCAGTTGCTTCCTGGGAGAAGGAAGAAGAGGGAATTCAGTAAAATCACTAATTTTGGTGTATTTATCTCTGAATAAGCACAAAATCTACAACAAGCCCAACGTCTCCTTCCAACCATCAGTAACTGATTGTTCATGCCCATTTTGTTATTATATTCATTATTCTCTCCTGCAAATAGAGAAGAGAAATGAACGAGGAGATATCCACGAGTACAGAAATTTAACTTGTGGATCAGTTGAATACATTTTTGTGTATCAAGGCCATCGGCAAATAAAACACAGTGATATCTCCACAGAGCTGACAAAGAGACAGATAAAACATCCCACTGCTGGAGAGAGTAATTCAGCAGAAATTATGCTTGAACTGCCTGGGAGCAGCGATAGCACTGATCCCTTCTGGAGACTGAGCTGGAGTTACTGAATTCCAGAGGAATCCGTGTGTTTTGGGTGGTTGTAGCTGAGCAAGCTGGTGAGAAGAACGTGGTAAATTCCTGCATTCACAATTTGTACTGAAAGCACACAAAGCCACAAAAAAGGTGATGCGAATTATCTGCCTGGTGGGCAGCTGTGGTGCCTTTCCCAGCCAAAAAATGTCCTTGAGAGGGTCTTAATAATTCCTTTACTAAACTTCCTCATCATCCACATCCCAAACAACCCATCCTAAAATCCAGAATCGCAGAATGGTTTGGGTTGGAAGGGCAGTAAGGATCATCTCATTCCAACTCCTGCCACAGGCAGGGACACCAGGTTTATTTTAAGGTCTTATTCCACATTAGCCCAGGTCCACAAAACCTGGGAGCAACGTATTCAACAATTCCACGCTGTGTTTGCTTCCCTCTTCATTCCCCACATAGCTCTTGCCACATGGCACCAGAACTGTGTTACCTGGAATGAGCAATTTCCATCAGCCCTCTCCCAGAGTCCTCATGTTTGATGAGAACGTGGGATTTTCAGAGTTTAAGACAACTTCCCCTCACACGAGACTGTGGCTCTTCCTTCCCAGTATTTCAAAAGCATCTTAGAACCAGCTTTGAGGAAGCTTTGCAGCTTTAGGGACTATAATTCCCCTCAGCAACTGAAGCTTTCTGCTCTACTAAAACTCTTTTTGGGTAACTAACGGGAATTTTTGTACAATGTTCTAGCAGGAGTCAGACTGATCTGTGCAATTTCCCCAACATCAGCACGCTCAGATCCACCTGTACTCGGATAATTCACAATTCCAGCAAAACCAGAACCTGCTTGAAACCAGAAACTTCAGCAATGCGCTCCTCAGGAAGGTGAAAAATGACACAGCTCTTGTTTGGTGGCGACTGCCGCCAGCAGTGGAGTGCAAAAACACATCTCCCAGACAGATCCTATTCCCCAATTAACATCCCGCTAATGATGTCAGGTTTTAGACCTAAATTACCCAGCTGAGTTGTTGAACAACACTTCACACCCTCCCCAGTTTGTCTGCCTGGAACCCTGATCCAAGCAGGAAGAGCTGCCAAAGCTCTGATCCCTTCCAACCACTGACCCCAGGGAAGTCACCGTGGTCTCCCATTGTAGGGAGCTCAATGGGATCAGCTGCATTCCTGCATTCCCAGGGGAATGCTCTCATCTGCATAGCAAAATTGAGGATGCAGGATCGAAGCCTGGAGCTGGGACCTGCTGATCTCCTTTTTCCTCTTCACCCAACGCTTGAAAATCTCTGATGAAGGAACAGATGCAGCTGCAGCTCCCGTAGGTGCTCACAGTGTGGCCATCCCTGGCAGTGCCAAAGGCCAGGTTGGATGGGGCTTGGAGCAACCTGGGAGAGTGGAAGATGTCCCTGCCCACGGCAGGGGTGGGATGAGATGATCTTTAAGGTCCCTTCCAACCCAAACCATTCCATGTTCTGTGTTCTCAGCACTCAGATCCCTCTCTGCAGAGCTCTGACAGTTTTCCAGCCCTGCTGGTCAAAGCTAAAGAGCAGAACTGCTTTTTCCCCCTGTCATTTGCCTGGTTTTTTTTCTCCTTGAACACCCACAAAACCTATCGATGTCACCTAAGAACAATTAAAACTTCGTATTCAACAGTAATGCCGATAAGGAACTGCCTTTAAGCTCTTGTTTTTACCAGCTTTCCCTTTAAATTATTTACCAGAAAGTCCCATAAAAATGAAAAAGCCTTCCAGTGCAAGTCCTGTGGCTTTTGGACTCCTGGAAGTCAGCAGTGTGAGCAGAACTATTCGGGATTCTCCTAGCAACCCATCCTCAGCAGCATCCTGCTCCTGCTCCTCCTCCCCCTGGAGCAGGGACAAAGCCTTGGCCACATTTACATGACAAAATAATGCAAAAGAAACCTTCACTCCTCTTTTCCTCGGAGCCAGAGCTGCAGAGCACAGGGAGAAAAATCAGCATCGCTCTCTTAAACAGTGACATTCTTTTTTTCCAGTACACTAAATCCCAGCAAACGTTTGAGATCAGAACACCATGAATTCTCAGGGCGTATCTTGTGACACTGCATTTGTTCCACTGGGAAGTTAATAGTTATTAACTCACCCCATAAGTCTACCCTGGTTTTAATGCAAGTGCAAATCTCCTGTTAATGGTACTATTCCTTGCAAAATTCTGTTATGGGGAAAATAACCTTTATTTTTCCAGAATTTTATCACGTTGAATGGATTCCTTTTAATTTTATGCACGGAACAACAGAAGAAGCAACAAAACCAAAGTATTATTAAAATTTGTGTTCAGAAAGCATAGTAGAGATGTCAGAATTAAATGAAATTGCCTCTACCAGCTGCATTCAGGGAAACTGGCTTGGTTTGTAAGGAAAATTTTAAGTAGTTTATCCTCCTGTAGATTCCTGTTTTATCTAAAAGTCTCCAGGCTTATTAAATCGTACATTTTATTTGTTGCCACTTAGTTGTAAAGCTGAAGCTCACAAGAGCATTTAAAGGCATTTATTGGGTATCTCAGCCATTAGCTATGATTTTATACATCATTCTTACCGAGCCTGCCAATGGATGGGAGGGGGGGAAAACACAAATCCAATGCCATAGGATCCTGTTTATTCCAAAGGAAGACTTCCAAGGCACTTGGAAATGCAGCAGTAAGGATGACTTCGGTATTGAGCAATAAATAAGGAAGTTCAAGAGAGAGAAAATTCAAGTTCAGTGCCTCAGGGTTTCAAAACAGAGTTAAAAAAAAATACTGGTTTGACATTTAGCAGCACTGCTAACTCTGTTATTCTGCATGAACAATTCTGTGATGAAATGAAGACAGGCTGGGCTACCCCATCAGTTTTCCTAATAATCCTCATCAGTGCTTCCTACCCCATAAAAACTGGGAATACCTGCAACCCTCAGATTTACCTGGAAGTCAGAATTTATCCTCAGTCCTTTTGTATTCCTAACACAGGCAAAGTTGCTGCAAACAACTTTTGTCATTAATAACTGCCTAAGATAATTCGTATTTTCCAACATTTTTACCGTGAGAACTTTCTTTACTGGACATTACTTTTAGGATGAGACTCTATAATTTTGAAGTTTCTAACATAACAACACTGTCAGCTAATTAACAATTAGATTCATTTGAAAATAATAAAAATACTCCTCATTTAATGGAGTCAAAATATATGGGATCTTTAGAATTAACATTAGGTTTCTATCCTGGATTTGTTTCTATGAAGTCAATCTGTGTTTCTTCCTACTCTTTATTTTTAACAGTACAATTGGATGAATATTCCATGGATGCACTTATGACTTATAAACATCACATAGTTTTTGAAACGTACGTGGTTTAAGGTGGTATTTAGGCATATAAAAATTACATCTGAGGCAGAGGGGATTTCTCAGCACAATGTCCAGCCTGGAAATACTCAGATTCAGTCTAAAGATGCTGCAGATCCCTTCCCACTTTCCATGCAAAAAGCCAATGATTTGCAATTCCCTGCATTATTTTAAGCCAACCCACCCCTCCACAAAATCCTGCGTGCCCCTAATACGTGCACAGATGTTTCCAGCTGCAGCTCCAAAGCCTTCATTTGCTCTGGAAACCCAAGGACTGAAATCTGTGCCTTTCATCTGCACTGGGAACGTGCAAAGTTGAAGCCCTCCCTGCGTATTAACACATCCCAAATCTGCTTCTGTGTCATAAAACTGACAGAGAGAAAATGGAAATTACAAGGTGAGCTCCAAATCTCCTCTCCCCTCATTAACCAATCAGTCTGGAAATCCCACACTGTAATTCTCCTCACAGAGCAGTGGCTCTGCAGAGTTTGGGATGCAGAGGGAAGGTCCTGCAAAGATTTGTGCCCCCCTAATTGGTGGTTTCCATAATTACCCTGACAATTTTCTACCAACTTAAAGCCTCCCTGTGCATCACTTTTTAGTTATTATTATTATTGAATAGTTTAATTCCATATTCGAACATAGAGGGATGCTGCTTAAGGGCAATCCCAAGTTTAGAAACAAATCAAGGCTAAAAACTGAAAAACAAAGCTTGTGATTACTTAAATATTTGGCTTAGCAAATCATCTCTTTGTTTGGAGTAAGTACAGATAAAAAGTTGAACTCCATTATCTGCATGTAATTGGCATCTGCAACTAAAATTCAAATTCAAAGGCTTTATTACCCCCCTGACAGCACGAGCCATAAACTGAGAAACTCCAGCTCAGTTGTTTCCTTAAGTACCCAAAAATCCTGCAGAGAAGATGCCGTGGCAGTGCCTAAATAAGCCAAAATTGGAGGCAACACTTTGTCCAAACCAAAACTGAAACAAACCAAGAAATATTCTATAAAGTCTTCCCTGTGAAGTGTTTAACTCACAATTGACTCCTTGCTCAACTGTTCTTTTATCAGCTGAGCACAGAGAGTTCCCCTCGGAGACACTGGGATCCAAGCAAGGCTTCAAAAAAAAAAAATCTCCAGTTCTTTTGCTTGTTGTCATTCTTAATCACAGATATCTCCAAAGTTATTACTCCCAGCTCCAAGTGGGAATAGAAAACTCTGGATCAGCTAAATCAATCAGGCCTGTACAGTTGGGAAAGGGAGGTGAGCAATTTGGTGCAGAATCAATTTATTGGCTATTAAAGATGTGCTTAAAATTAACTGCAGAATGAAGTTGCCCGTTTATCTACTCTGGAGGATATCTCCAGACTCCTGCCTTCAGCTGGGTTATGGACTCCATGAATTCCATGTGAAGTCATCCCAAACAAAGGCAGACATCCTGCAGCCCCCAAAAACGATAGCATTCAAGGGAGAGGTGAAATGATCTGAAAATTGACACAGGTCACAGACACCAATGAAATATCAAGCCAATACTTGAAAATAAATTGTGTGTTAATGGATCCTGCTGTCAAATAACCCAGTGCCCAAAAACTCATTTTGACAACTCTGAGGAATCCTAAGACATGGTTCTAAAGGGTGACTTTCAAAGCCAACAGCCAATTTTTTGTAGCCTTTTTGGGTAAAAATGTGGGGTTTTTTCAGCCACAATCACTGAGTATTTCACATCTTTCTGAATGCAACATTTTATTTCTGCCACAATTTCTTGGTAGCACAGGAACTCCCACTGGCAGGTTTGAAACTAATGGCTGTAATGGCTGTTGTGTTCTTGTATTTAGGGCTTTTTGGTCAACTCATTCATTTACTAGGCTGCTGTGGAAAATTTGCTTCCAGTCGTTCTAAACTGCAGAGTTTTGGGGTTTGACAGCAATTTTTACAATAGATTTTAATGTGGTTCAGTTGCAAGCTAAAGGACGGGGTTTGTAGCTTACACACCAGTTTATTCACTAAAACATTCCCAAATCCCAGCCCTAGGTAGACAAAAAGATGGATGTCTGCGCTCCCTGCTTACTCTGTTTGCATAATGTCCCCCAAATAAAGGCATCATTTCACTCACAAACACAATTACAACTAAAATACAGCCCAAACCAGCCAGGACAGGACACTGATGTTCCCCCACAACTGACTCCTTATTTAGGGTTTCAACCAGAAGAAAAATTTCTGACATTCAAATGTAGTTGATTTATTCCTCTCAAAATCTGTCCCTGTTTGTACCTCCTGTGTTAAAGGCACAGGGATTACTGATCTTACCCTCTACTCCAATTTTATCTTCAGACTCCCCCTCAGAATTTCCATTTTATTCTCTCTTTTCCCCCAAAACAGGGACTCACTCATCCTGGTATCAGATCCTAGGCTTGTATATATAAAGTATCTGGTTGAAAACATCATCTGGCAATCTCGTTCTATTCTTTGAATGTTTTTGTCCTGAATTTTTCCCTCTTTTTGCTTTTTCTACAGACTTTGTACTGCATCAGTCACAGAAAAACTTCTTCCCCTCTCCAGTGGCTGCAGCTCCCTCACCACTCCCTGAGCATCACAAGTCAGACAGAAAAAAGGCAAACTAGGGGGATTCTGGAATATTTCAGTTCTTTGTTCGCAAATTACCAGGGCCATGGAGTTAAAACATGAAAAAAACATTAAGTAATGACACGTTTTCATGAGATTTTTGACCCAGAAGTCCAACCTTGGACTCTCTGCCATGCACATCTGTGTGTATCTTCAGGGAAATGTTACTAATACTTTTAAACCTCATCAACATCCGGTTTTCCACTGAAAATGATTTTCCTCTTAAGCTTTCTTACTTTAAATATAGACTAGTCAAGGATTCACTCCCTTGTGTCCCTGAGTTGGCTTTCTAAAACATATGCTATTATGGCACTTAACTCTTCAAGAGTTTCACGTATTTTATTAAATAGACAAAGGAATTTTAATTAAAAACATATTTCAAATACACCTGGAAGTCCCTTTACTTGTTTTACATTGTACTCCTGAGTCCCTCTGAGGGTTTAAATAGGAGATAGATGCAGAATATTCGGATTAAGTGGGAATTTGGTAATTCAGCAAGTCTCAGGGAGAAATTTGTGCAACGGGAAAGTAAAAATTACAACCTCAAATGAGGTGTAAAAATGAAATCTTAATTATGCAACTACTACAGATCCCCTATGATCTGTACAACCACTGGGGTTTGGGGGATTTTTTGGGTATGTGCTGCGTTAAGCACTTGGCATCATCTCCTCCTTGAGGAAGGGTTTATATTCCAATGGCAGATTAAGTAATTTCTGTGAATCATCACAGGTTTGGAGGTTTTTTAGTGCTTTAGGATCTTTTGGGATAAGCAGCTGCATCATAAAAGCACATTACTGCTTCTAGGAAAGGATGAGTTGTTTTGCATTTGAAGCAAAAGCTTAATTGATGCACCGCTGACTTCCTCCAAAACTTCGCTAGTTCATAAATTCTACACATCCAGCACTAGCAACCAGTTGCTAATAATAATTAATCTGTGTTTCGTTTTAGCCATGAGGTAATTTTTTATAAAAATCCAAATAATGACACCTCCAACGACCTATTAATTTCTTGCAAAGGATGCTGAATACATTACACAGCAGAAATGTGTTTGGTAAGCAAGCACACTCTAAAAATAACGCCGGTTTGACACTTCTTGCTACTAAACATTTGCATTAAAGGAGAATTAAGGGTGGGCAGGGCTCTAAACTTTTCTTTACTTGGACAAAGACACTTGGTTTTCAGTTTCCCTGTAGTTTTTACTAACTAGCAAGTAAATTCAGAGGACTGGCTTCCTGGGAGTGCATATTCCCAAAGGAAATTGCTTCCTGGGAAGCGCTGGCATGACAGCCATGGTCCTGTCCTGGGAAAATAGGTGTGGAAAGACTTCTGGTGCCAGGAAACCTCCTCTCTGAGGAGCAGGTGTTCACAACAGATCAAGATAAAAAGCGCAGTTAAGGTACAAATCTCCAGAAAATCACCAAGGGCTGCGACTCGAGAGAATCGAGCGCATCGGTCACGAGTCGCAGCCATTTCAGTGGGATCAGAGGAACGTGGCCCAAATACCGCAAAAAACCTGAGGGGAAAAAGTAACATTTCTGCTGTAACTTGAGGCTTTTTGCACTGTTTTTGGCTGCAGGCATCATGGTGAGTAAGGAGCCCAGCAAATGCTTACTCACCGCCTCGGACAGCGACGTCGAGCCCGCGGCTTCCCTGGCGCTGGAGATGAAATACGCGCTGGATCCCAACCGGCAGATCAAGAAACGGAACAAAGCCCTCCAGGTGAGGTTTAAGGATATCTGCGAGGCCCAGAACGAGCAGAGGGACAAGCAGCTCTCCACCTCCTCCACACAGGACCCCGACAAGAGGGAGGCCAAGGCCATCTCCTACAAGACGGCCTATCGCAAGTACATGACGGTGCCGGCCCGCAGGTCCATCCCCAACGTCACCAAGAGCACAGGAGTCCAGACATCCCCCGATCTCAAAAAGTGCTACCAGACCTTCCCTCTGGACCGGAAAAAAGGGAATATTCTGAAAAGCGCCGCGACCGTGGACACGTTACCGAGCGAGAACAACGGGTTCCTGATCGAGGTGAAGGACAGGGAGGGCCGGGGCTCGGAGGGGGCCGCGGCCTGGGGCAGGAAGGCCGGCAGCCTGCAGACGGCTGAGTTCATCTCCCACATCTCCGAGCGCCCCGCGCACGACAACGGGGCCGAGGCCTGGAAAAGCAGCGATTTGCACAGTTCTCCCAAAGAGCCGCCTCCTCCTCTGCCCAACTTGGCCGAGCCTGGTGACGAGGAGCCGGCGCGGCCGCCGGGCCGGGGCAGAGCGGCGGCGGCGCGGCTGGGGAGCGACGAGGCCGCCCAGCCCCTCCACGGGAGGGTGTTCAAGACTGAAGTGGCCACCGTTTACCTGCCGGCCTCGCAGCCCGACCTGCCCGGCCTGGGCGACTGGGGGCCGTGCCCCGAGGAGGACGACAAGAGGACGGTGCAGCTGAACGGGGTGCAGGCCCCGGGCAGAGATGCCCGAGTGTGCGCGGCGCGGGCGCAGTGCCCGGCCCCCGAATGTAGTGACCAGAGCCTGCAGGTCAACGTGGCGCCCACGGAGGAGGGCCAGCCCTGCCGGACGGCCGTCGCCGTGAGCCAGGAATGCCAACAAATCGTGCCTCACACCGAAGTTGTGGACTTGAAAGCGCAGCTTCAGATGATGGAGAACCTGATCAGCTCTAGTCAGGAGACCATCAAAGTGTTGTTGGGTGTTATACAGGAGCTAGAGAAGGGAGAAGCTCACAGGGAAGGGTGAGTAGAAGCTTTTTTAATGAGTATGAGCTGATGATTGAAATGTCTTTTCCATCGGTGCTGCCCGTGAGTTTGCAGATGCCGATGTGCACGTGGCGCTTCTCACACGGAGTTTTGCTGCTTTAGGAGAAACCTGCCAGCGGCATTCAGATTGCTATCTGCTAGTCCCAGGGTGTAATTAAGTAATTATTTAACGAAGGGCCCATAATACATCTTCTTGTGCCTTTTCTAAGGAGCGCACAACGAGCCGCTCTCCAAACAGGATTAGCGAGGATGTTTTCACATCAGCAACTTGCATTAGCCATAATTCCTCACACGGCACGAAAAGCAGCAGCAAAACCTTAATTCTGTAAGAGACTTACCTTTTTAAGATTAAGGGATATTATTACAACTCCTAATGTAATTCCATTAATGGCATATGAATCTCGTCTGGTTTCCTTGCACCTGAATTTTTTGTGGTGTTTCTTTCAGAAGGAAATGAAACGAAAACTTTGAATATCAAAGTTTTCTTCAGAGCTTTCACACAGCTCTAAACGCAACAAACCCAAGCAGAAAGAAATAAAATTGTGTTTATCCCTAACTTCCATTATTTAAATCAACCCATAAGGCATTAAAAATATTAGAAACTGTAACTCAGTACAACCTTTAGTCTTTACCTGCACAGTTCAACCTATCTCTTACATCACCTTAACAAACATTTTGCAGACTGACTCACCTGAGTTCCCTCATCTTTATTCAGTGAACACACCTCAAAATGTATGTGTGCTGTTTGTGTGTTTTGCAATACTTCTGTAATTAAATCCCAATTTGCCAGAAGAAATCAGGATTTTCAAATGAAGAAACCAGCAGCTCGTGCTACTTGAAGCAGCACCTGCTTTCATTTGAGTCAGAAAGGTACCTCTTTAATTTAACTTTCTTTAGGAATGTAGAGATCATGTGAATCTTTAAAACTCCAAATGTTTGGCATTAAAAAGATATCTTAGTCGGATCCTGCTGTCAACACAGCCTTTGTCGTTTTAGTTTATTTTACAGCTGGTTATATTATTATTTATATCCATATCAATTATCAATTATCTATATCAAGGACCTTGTCAAGTCCTGGATATTCAGACTAGGACGTTTCTTGACCTACCTGAAAGCCACACAGGCTTCAATGATCTTAAAGATGTCTTCCAACCTAAACAACTCTATAATTCAAGTTTTTTAAAAATTATTATTCAGAAAAAGGAGTCCCCTGACTTTCTTAACCTATGAGAAACTGCAGGAGCTTTGGGAAGAAGTGCCAAGCTGCTTTTCAAATCACAAAACAGAGACAACTATTTCATCATCATCATAACTCATCACCCGCTCGTCGAGAGCCCTGAGTGCACAGCCACCCACCCCAGCCCCCCGAGTCACCTGCTATAAATACCTCTGCTTCCTCCATACAATTAGACATCCCAATTTTATCCTTTCTCAAAGATAGTACAGCCACAGGTGCAGCAAAAGCAGGTTTTTTTATTGCCCTGACAGAGCAGAGCTGTTAATGCAGCCAACATTAGGAGTGTATCCCTGCCCTCAGCACAAAACAGATCTTGGCCAAACTATCCAGGATTGTCTTCAAATAATTCCTCTGCAGCTGTCAGCCTTACAAAGCTGGATTAGCCCTAAAATGGTGAAATTATCCATAAATCCCAGTTTCGAACATCTCTACAGCCTCTCAGACACTCAGACTCATGTGTTGGAGTGTACAAGATTCCATTTGACCAAAAAGAGCCTATTTATTAGCACTGCTTTCTACTCAGAGCCACTTCCAGCTGCTCCTGCTCATGCTCCAGACGTGTCCCTGACCTGCTCCCTCCCTGCTCGGCAGGAAGGTGGGGAAGGAGGGAAAAGAAGGGAGATGCACATTGCATATTTTCCAATCCCTGTGCTCCAGATCCCTCTCATTTTGTGGCTGTGGGATGATTTGGAAGGAGACTGGGCAGGAAGGTGTCGAGATGGGGTAAGAGGGAAAAGAAGGGAGATGCACATTGCATATTTTCCAACCCCTGCACTCCAGATCCCTCTCATTTTGTGGCTGTGGGATGATTTGGAAGGGGACTGGGCAGGAAGGTGTCGAGATGAGGAAGGAGAGAAAAGAAGGGAGATGCACATTGCATATTTTCCAATCCCTGCGCTCCAGATCCCTCTGATTTTGTGATGATTTGGAAGGAGACTGCGCAGCTTTGTGCTCGGGACCTTCCCCAGTGATCCCTCTCCAGAGCTGGGAGAACACTCTGTTCTCCTGCAAACACCAACACATCATTAACATGAAGCCTGTCTTTATCCCCAGCTCCCTCAAATTACACAACTCTTGCAATAATAGGCTGCCCCATCCTTTTATTAGAATAATTCTTGCCAAGTGCTGCATTCATCCTGCAACATCTCTGCCACAGACCCTGTGTAAACTATTACATATCTCCTCAGTGTCAGCATGTTGAGCTTTTTTCCTGTTGTAACCAGGTTTAGGTCAATTTATATCAAGAAATTAAAGCAATTCTGCTGTTAGTTGTAGCATCTTCCATCTGCTAGAACAGTAAGAGATGTTCTGTATTTATGGAACTCTGCTGCTTTTCTGATGTTCATTAAATTCCTTCGAATAACATGCTACAAGAAACAGACACAACTAACACACTGCTGGTGAAGAAAAAAATAAAAAAGGAATATGAAAGGGAAAAAAAAACCCACCAAAAGCAAAAAAACAAAGCCCCAGCTAAATTTCTTAATCAGATTTTTCTGCCTTTAAGGAAATCAGTGTTCTTTAAGTGCTGTTGCAGTGCCATGGGACTGGTGCTCAGTGGATTCATTTTCACTAATATGCTGTAGGTCCTGAACTGCTATTACTGCAATTCATCACTAAATGAGTCGATGCCAGCAGAATTGTAGCAGCATCTCTGAAGGCAGCAGTCTCATCCTTTGGGTGACTATCATCTATGTGTGCTTTTGAAAATGTCAGTGCTACATCATCTGCAATTAGCAGGCAACAGCCAGCACTCAACTCTGCTTGAAGGGAAGGGGAAAGCCACTGGAGCAGGAAGGGAAACACAGAAACCACGATCCCCCTGCCAGTATCAAAGGGCATTATTAAAACTCTGTGTTATGTGCATCATTATTTACTAAATCTTTGGCAAAATGGCTGTTCTGCCCTTCTGTGTGGAAGCTTCTACAAAAAAAGCAAATTACATCCCAGCAAACATTGCTGGATGCCTTAAGTCATGCATGAAGGAAGTGCAGAGCTGCAGCTTCAATTAAGAGTCCCAGCTCAGAGTTAAAAAAACGTTGAATATTACATGATGCAGGGTGCAGCTTTACAACACAAGCCCAGTTTTATGCACCAGTTTTATTCTGATAAATTATCAGCGATCTCACTTTACAGACATATTTCTGTTCAGATAGAGAATTCAGGAAGCCAAATGTGTGGAGCATCACTAAGGCTGACAGGACTGTGAGCAAAATGTGAGTTAATCATTCTAAAACCCAGCTAATGAAGATCTGTGAAATACATAACAGGAGATGAGCACATAATCAGAAATACTTTGCTGCTGGAGAACAGCACTGACCTGCCCTTTAAATCCTTCCTGTGGAAAGGAACAGTAATCTGGGCCCTCCTCATTATACAACAAATCAGCAATTTTAATAAACAAAGTGCTCAATTTGCCACACAAAAGCAAGTCACAGTATTTTGACTCTGCCAGGCCAAATGCTACACATTAGACAAGAGTTAAATGAACCTGTTTCAGAGCTAATTTATATTCATCTATTAGTCAGCAGTGGTTCAGGAATCTAAAGAGCTCCTCAACAAACTCCTTCGAAGAGGCTTTGAGAGAACACGTTGTCATGGATGGAATTGAAATGTCATTTCAGGCTTTCCAATGACTAAGGGATTTTTGGGCCTCATATTCTCATTTCTGAGCAGAAACTAAGACCAGGCTGTGTGTCTGGATGGAGGCTTGCACCCAAGGGAAGAGGAGAGCAGGGAGCATCCTCACGTGAGCCCTGCCAGCACTCATCCTCAAGGTCACCCAAAGTGCTCAGCAGCAATGGCAAGTGAAAGTCAGGGAGCCAAAGCAATTATTGGCCAGACTGTTTGCTCTGCTCCCTTCCAGGAGCCAGCCCAGCTATCCAGAGCACAGCAAGGACACAGAGCAGATCCGAGTTATCCAGAGCACAGCAAGGAGACAGAGCAGATCCCAGCTATCCAGAGCACAGCAAGGAGACAGAGCAGATCCCAGCTATCCAGAGCACAGCAAGGAGATAGAGCAGATCCGAGTTATCCAGAGCACAGCAAGGACACAGAGCAGATCCCAGTTATCCAGAGCACAGCAAGGAGACAGAGCAGATCCGAGTTATCCAGAGCACAGCAAGGACACAGAGCAGATCCCAGTTATCCAGAGCACAGCAAGGAGACAGAGCAGATCCCAGCTATCCAGAGCACAGCAAGGACACAGAGCAGATCCCAGTTATCCAGAGCACAGCAAGGACACAGAGCAGATCCCAGTTATCCAGAGCACAGCAAGGACACAGAGCAGATCCCAGCTATCCAGAGCACAGCAAGGACACAGAGCAGATCCGAGTTATCCAGAGCACAGCAAGGAGACAGAGCAGATCCCAGTTATCCAGAGCACAGCAAGGACACAGAGCAGATCCCAGTTATCCAGAGCACAGCAAGGACACAGAGCAGATCAAGGCAGGAACAACCTCAGGTGTCTGACTCAATCCATCCCCACACCAGCCAGCACCTTCCAAACTTGGGAGTTCCTTATTTCACTCCTGGACCAAAGGAAGCTCCAAAGAGTTTCCAGGAGCAGAGCCTGTGACAGCATAGCCTTTGGGAGAGATGTGCCAGCTGCAGGAATGATAGGACAGGGCTTGCTTTGGGATTTCCCCCCTTGCTGGTTTTGGTTTGCTTTTTTTTAATTGCAGCCCTAGCAAAGGAAAGGTTTAACAGGATCATTTCTAAGGGAAAACCTGGAAATGGAGGGAAGCAATAGATAAGCTGCAATACAAAAGACAGTCCCACTACAAATAAATACATGAAAACCAGAAAGAATCCAGCCAATTCCATCTGGGATGCACAAATTGTGTCATACTCTGAGTGACTCCAGGTTTTGGGAGACTGGAAGAGCAGCCCTTGGGAAGAGGACTGTGATGAGTGCCTTTATTTCCTGCTGTGACCTTTCCATCCTTCCATCCTGCCTGGAATGCCCTCTGGAATGGTCACACTCATTTCATTATCCCCCTGAGACCCCCTCCTAAATTCTTCCCTCTCCTCTCTCACTGGAGCTGCTGTATTTTGGGGTGTGCATCGTTCACAGATCACTGCCAAACACCTCAGAAATTGTAACAATTCACCTTCCTGAGGCAGAGCCAGCAAATCCCTTTGGATGCATCTTCCTCAGTGGAGGAAAAGGAATAATTTTTGCACAAATCAGAGCTTTGCAGATCTTGTGGTCCTTGGGCCAGTGATGGTTGAGTGGTGCTCACCCAACCCAAAGCAGGAGCAGTTACTAAGACACCAAAAGTCCATTTACCTGCCCTCAGCATAAGAAATTTGGTTTTCCAAGCTCTAAACCAGCCCTTCCCTGCTCCCCCAAGCACAACTGGAGCAGAGCAGGCACACACTGACCCCTCACCACTGGAATTATTCCATTATATCCCAAAACTCCATGAAGGTCATTCTAGTACCTGCTGCCAGGCCATGGGATCCCCTTGACCCCTCTTACTTAATATTCTCTTAGGTTAAAAAAAAAAACCCAAACCAACCAACCAATGAAAGCTGATGATATAAAGCTGATCACTGAAATACCCAGCATTATTCAAGGTAAAAAATCCAGCATCGTCCAAGGTTTAACCTCAAATTCCATTTTTTTAACCTCATATTCCATTTTTTTCTGAAGCAGCTCCCTAAAACCAATCTGGAGTTGGATCTCCAAGGGCAGGTACCAGGAGTAGCTCAGAGCTCAGTATTTCACAGGCCTTCAGAACATGATGAGATTTATATTTTTGATAGGATTTTTCATTAGAGTTGGACACATTTATTCTGGGGCTGAGGATCCAAGTTTCAGATCAGACTGTCAGAGTGGATAAAAAGGGCAAAGTCTCACAGTTCACAGACATCCTGGAACATTAATGTGTAATAATTCAGAGTACCTGGGTACTATAACATCGAAGACAGAGAGCTCTTAAATAACCCTGCTGTCAGAGCCACTTTCTATCAATCCTTTGTGAGGAATAGAGTGGTGGGAGGTTTTCAGCAAGGAAATGAGGGGAAAAAAGGGAAAAGTGAACCCTTAGCAACAGCCAGAATATGGGCTAAACATTAAAAAAATAGAACAATCTTTTTAGCGAAGTTACTTGGTATTAATACTCCATTTTCTAAAAAAAAAAATGCCACTAGGAATGTTCTGAGCCTCAGAAAATACAACTTATTTTGCTAATATAGTCCAGCTTTTTATCTGCATATATTGTACAGGCACAATTCAATGGAAACGTATTTGAAACACTGAGAAAAATAATTTGATTTCTATCTGGTTGCTATTCACTGGACTTTAAAACCAAGATGAAATGTCATTCCCCACCACACCTCCCTGTTCCAGCCAGGATCAAAGTGAAATTAAGGTCCAGGACTTTTCCAGCAGGTTGGCTGCAGGGAAACAAAGGCCAGTAAAAGCAAATTCCCACTATTGAAATCTGGAAACACTGACCAAGTCTATTAATGAAAGATTAAAAAACAGTGGAAGCAAACAATGTTCTTGCTAAATATATCCATAGGAATTACCATGGATCAGAAGCTTCCCAATGTCACCAAGCTGCCCAAATCATACACCTCCAAGGAGAGGTTTCCTGCTAAATCAGTCATTTTTTAAAAAAAAACAGGGTGACTGAAGGTAAAGAATTACCAAGTTTTCACAATTAGAATAATCCTTTAATAACTGCAGTTTGGCTGTTGGCAGTATCAGAATGCAGAGGCAGAGCCTGTAAAAATGGGACCAAAATGAGCTTTATAGTGTTAAATTTCTCACTGCTGCTCCTTCACCAGGAGATGAAACAACAGATTTCTAATTGACACCTCCTTCTGAGCCCCTGTGCTTGCACAAAGGTACAATTATCTCTTATCCTGACTGAGGAAAAATGGTAAAAAAAGAGGAAAAAGACTCGTCTGAAGATGGGGGTGTTTTGTTTTTAAACTGCTGAGGCTCCAGCTACCCCAGGTTCCAGATTTGGGACGGGCAGTTCAGTCTTAAAAAAGCTCCTGTGCAGCACACCCAGGGAACTGAGGGTGAAAAGCTGGGAGAGGATGGAGAGCTGAGCTGGATTCAGGAACCTGGGGGTTGGAATGAGATGGTCTTAAAGGTCCTTCCCAACCCACACCATGCTGGGATCTGTGGCCTGAGGAAAATTAAAGTGAGGAGTTGCAGGCATGGATGTGTCCATCCAACCTGATCCCACCTCTGAGGCACTGCTGGGCTTTTGGTGGAGCTGCTCTCACTCACCCCTGAACACAGCTGAGGTGCCCACACTGTTCCACAGCTCTTGCAGGTTTTGTTCTGAGCTTTGCCAACACACAGGAATTTGGAATATGGGTGAGTAATTCCCTGCCACGGAACCATTTTTTCCATCTTAAGCAGCAGTCAGTAAAATATTTAAGTGAAACTGGGACAATTCTGAGCTTTTTGGCTCTTGTGATAATTTTTGCCTGCCATGGAGCAGCAATGGAAGGGTCAGTGCTCCAGGTCAACCAGGAAGGAAAAGTGCTGTTCCAAGGGAGGCTGGAAATCTCTCCAAACATTCCCAACTGTGTTTGCACCTCTTTTGCTAATAGGATGACGATGGGGGATGTTTTCTACCCCATTACTCACTGCATGAACCAACCTGAAAAGCACAGACAGAACTACATGGGGCAATACTGGGATTTTTTGCCCTCAATCCCAGTACCAGAGAATCATGAAATGGATTGGGTTGGAAAGGACCTTCAAGCCCATCCCATTACACCACCTGCCATGGGCAGGGACACCTTCCACTATCCCAGATTGCTCCAACCTGGCCTTGGGCACTGCCAGGGATCCAGGGACAGCCACAGCTTCTCTGGGCACCCTGTGCCAGGGCCTCCCAGGGAATAATTCCTTCCCAATATCCCATCTCCATCCACCTTTTTTCAGTTTAAAGCCATAGAAGCTGTGTGTGGTGCAGTAACGCCTCAGGATGAGAGGCTGGATTGCAGAGGCAGCAGAGCTGTTTTGGCATTAAGAAGGAAGTTTACACTCTGGAATGGTTTGAACCTGGCATGGGTTAGGTCATTCCTTTGATAAATGAGAGATTTGTTTACTTTATTGTCATCCACACAAGCCCAGAAAAAATTCCAGGGATGGGACCTGGAACTGTGGACAAAATTCAAGCAACTGCCCAGCTCCCGGTCTGTGGATTCTCCTCAAACTCCCATCATCCAAGGAAATGAGGAAACACAAAGTACTGGGACCTGCTCAGGCTGCAACAGGAAGAGTTCAGCACCTCACAGTCCTTCCTGCTGGTTTTTTGGTGGCTTTTTTTTCTCCATCCTTTTTGCAAGTACAGAATCCCAGAATCATTCAGGTGGGAGAAGACCTCCAGGACCATCAAGTCCAAGCTGTGCCTGATCCTCACCGTGTCCCCAGCCCAGAGCACTGAGTGCCACATCCAGGCCTTCCTGGAACACCAAGCTCTGGCTCCACACAAACACCAGCAGCAGTGGCCAGCAATCCTCCTCCCTCTTTTAATTTTATGTTACTGCACAACATTTGGAATGTTAAACAAGTCTGGCTGCTGCAGTTGTTGTTTGAAGCCAGGGTAGGCTTAGGGATAGAATGCACAAAGGGTGTCTGAGCTGGCACTGAAACGTCAATCACAGCACAATGATGAAGTAATACCACAGATTTTGATTTCTCCCATCTTCCCTCCTTTATAGGAACAATTCCTGTGAGCAGCCTCAGTTTAGAAGTCCCAGCCAAGCAGAATCCAAGGTGTTGTGTTTTAGTAGTAGGAACTGCTCAGCTCAGGGTGGGAGCAGCACGAGCTGTGAGGGCACAGGGATTGCCACCATTTAACACATCACCCCCAGCTGGCCCCAAAACTTACACACACACAACATTCATTTCAAAATTCGTGGATTTAGGTGTGTGAGAGCAGTGGGAAGAGGAACACTTGAAGCTGCAGGAAAGGATGGGTGGGTGCAGCAGATCTGATGATGAGCTGAGGGCTCAGGAGGCTCAGGGCATCCAGGTCACGACCCCAAACCCAGTCCTGAATCCTCCATCCTGTGGAAATCACAGTGGAGAGATTTGGGATGGAGGGGGAAGGGACAGAGCTCATCCTAGGCTCACTGGGACTCCCAGAATGTGCTCCCAGTCAACCTGCTGGAAGTGCCTGGCCTAAGAATTACACAGCAGCAATGCAGCTGCTGTTCCACCTGAGCACATCCCCTGAATCGTTATTAACACCACGAGCTGACATTTTAATTATCCTCCTGGTTCTTCTGATGAGACAACAGAGGCACCAATATTCAGGAGAGATGTTAGACCTTGTACACACCTAATTCCTGTAAGATTTCATTATTTCACTTGAAATATGTTTGAATTCTCTTCGTTCTCACTGGGGTTTTTTTTTTTTTTCAAGTAACAGTCCTATTAAAATATGTATTTATTTTTTAAAAAAACCACTCCCTGACTAACCTGAGTATAATGCAAAATGTATTTACAGGGTGAAAGCACTTGAATTGCTGTCGTGGGAGTCGTGTCATACGCCCACAGTGCAAATACCTCAAAAAGCAAATTAGTCATCTGCTTCCAACTGTCAGGATGCAGCAAAAGACAACAAACCACTGTCTTGGAAAGAGCCTGAAAAATCTCCCCATTGAGCTTCTGTACATTGCAAAGGATTTTTTTCAGAAGCCAAATCAATAATATCAGCCTTGAAATTAAAAGAGAGAGAAGAGAGTTCAATGTAGGAGTGTCCAAGGCCAGGTTGGATGGAGTTTGGAGCAACCCAGGATAGTGGGAAGTGTTCCTGTCCAGGACAGGGGGTGCAATGGGATGAGCTTTGGAGAGAGGAAAGCTGTTTTCATTAAGGTTTACTTCATCCTTAGAAAATCACCCAGGAGCACAAAGCTGGGATCACTTAGACCCGTGTGATCTCCAAGTGCTCCCACGGGAAAGCAAAACAAAGGAAAACAGGACACACAAACAACAAAACCACAGAAAATAGCAAAATAGTTTGGAGGAAAAACCGAGAAAACCCCAGACACCAAAGCACACCAGACCCTGAAACACATGGAACAAATCCTTGCTTGCATCCAGAAAAGCCTCAAGGTAATTCCTCGAAGCACAACAACCATCCTGATTTTTATCAGGCTGTAGCAGCTCTAAATGCAAACTGCTCATTGGTAATTACCAACTTCAGGAAAACACAGCAGCAGAAAGGTTAAAACAATTCTCCTACTCTGAAAGTGATTTTTCAGAACACCTTTAAAGGAGCTGAAGGCTGGCCCAAGGTGGTTCAGACCTGCCCAGACCTGGTTTGGGAGCAGAATCTGAAGTCCTTAAAGGAACCAGAGGTTTTCATCCACTAAAAACCTGATTTTGCTGATACAAAAGTATTTGTATGAGGTTTCCATTGAACTAAAGTGGTAAATCTTTCCTAGGGCAGAATAAACCTCTAAGGCTAAGCAGGATTTATTTTAACCTGCAAAAGATATACAAGAAATTTTTCTGCATTTTATGTGGTTGAAAAATGACTTACTCAAGTCATAAGGACAACTAAAGCTCTTGTCACAAAGTGGAGTCATTTTATTGTGCCAAGAGGCAAATTATGTTCACAATAATAATAATAATAATAATAATAAAAATAAGCACAGTTATCAGAATTATCAGCTCTGTAATACTTTAGAGTGGGAAACAAAGATTTTGAGAAGTTCTCCACCAAATTGTTGATTTTTAAAGGATTTTTCTGTAAAGATGGGAAACATTAGGCCAGGTTGGATGGGGCTTGGAGCAACCTGGTCTGTGAAAGGTGTTCCCATACCAGGAGGTGGCCCTGGATGGGTTTAAAGGTCCTTTCCAACCCAAACCACTCTGGGATGCTGGGATTAGTGTGTTTAACCACCAGCAGCTCTAGGAAATAATTAAAAAAACCCCAATTAATACAAAAACTTCAGGAGAAGCAAGGCCTGCAGTTCCTCTGAGCTGGGCCAGAACTGTCACTTCAAGCACACTTCAAAGGCCCACTGCCTGCTTAAGATAATTTGTTTCACTTTATTTAAATAACAAACATCAACCAAAAAGATATTCTTGAAGTCTGTTCATCCTCCTTGGCGCTGATAATACATCAAAAGTGTGAGGAGCATCAGGATCATCCTGATCTGTACCCAGCACAGCCACTTCTGGAAAATCCTGCCATTAGGGGACCCAATTTATATCAAGTATTCCCTGCATCGCAGCAGAGAAGGGGAAGACATCCAGATCTAACAGATCCATCCTTCTAAATCACTTTTGAAGAGTTTTTTCTTTGTTTTTAATAGATGCTCATTTAAAAAAAAAACCAGCATTCACAGATCTAAGCTTCCCTCTCGCAGCTCAATGGGGTCTCTCTAATTTATACAAGCAAGGAAACATTCAAATGCAAAGATTTTGATGTTAAAGTTGGTATTTTTGAAAAAAAACCTCCAGCAGGTGCACAAATTCAGTGTTTCACAGGGATTTAGAGGGTGTAATCCCCTTAGGTTGCTCCGAAAATTGAAGCCTATTCTTAGTTCCTGCCAGTCCACGTCAGCAAATGGCTGTTCTTCATTAAAACATTTTAATACTTGGGAGTGTTAATTGAGGTTAAACTTAGGTTCTGCCCAGAATACTAAAAAAAAAAAAAAAAAAACAAAACCACAACCAAACCTGCCAGAAAATGAAAGTCTCCTGAAAATAACATGTGGGAAAAAATGGAGATGAGATCTGCTTTCCAAGGGGAGATGCAGCCAGAGCAATGGAACTCCCACATCCATCTCTGCCCCAGGACCTGCAAGGCCAAGTTGGACAGGGCTGGGAGCAGCCTGGGACAGTGGGAGGTGTCCCTGCCCATGGAACTGGATGGGATTTAAGGTCCCTTCCAACCCAAACCAGTCTGGAATTCTGTGATTCCATGACCTGCCCAAGCTGTGCACATCCACATGGAAACAGGAAATACGGTATTGTGCCGCTTTTGGCCAAAATCTATCCATTTATCCTCTGGGGGAAAGTCAGGTCCCAACCGCCCTTTCCCCTGCCAGGTTCGGGAAAGAAATTCCTCAAAAGAAAGTGAAGGAGATAAAACCTATTTATAAATAAACACACAGGAAAAGGATAATAATGCTAAATAGTAAAACCTCTCACTATAACGAGGAAACCTGGGGAGAAATTAAGAGTTCTTTTGTAGGTGTGGTCCCTCCTCAGAGCTGCCGTGGGGGGTGGCCTTAGGCCCCCTCCGGGCCTGAAGAGAAGTTCTCCTGATGTGTTCTGATGTTGTTGAAACAATCCAGAAGAGGGGGAAAAAAAAAAAGAAAACCCACCAAAGTCCTAGAAAACACGCCAGGGAAAAAAGGGAAGGAAAAAAAACCCAAAAAAAGCTGGCTGAAGACACAGGCAGGGAGCTCCCTCCGTGCTCCTGCAGCCGGAGAACCCAGAGGAGTCTCCATCTCTGTGTCCTTGGGAACTGCTTTGAAAAGTTCATTTGTTTTTTCCTCCCCTCTCAAGCTCAGTTTAAAGGCACAAAACTAATTTTCTGGCACAGAGCCGTGATAGGGGATCCACATCCTAGAGTTATCCCAAGACAGGGATCAAAGGTGCAAAGGATGGAGCTGTGGAGCAATGGCTCCTCCTGGGTGGACATCAGAACACATCAGGTCCAAAGAAATCTGAAACTCCAGGAATAATCCTTGGGATCTAAACCAGGCCCAACCCAACTTTCATTTCTCTAAAAATGTGACAGATTTTCTGTAGGAAACTTGGCTTTGTGAAAGACTTGACATTTGAAAGAATGTCTTTTTAGCAAAAATAACAACTGGTTTGCTAACGAAGGGCAAAGTTTTTGGTCTCTCTCCTAGGCTGGAATACCTCCCAATTTATTTTTAGGAGGAAGGAAAAAAAAAAGCAGCTTACTCAAAACACTGCACAGCACAAGGAGAGCATCAACATCCAGAACTCTGCTCTCAAATCATTCCTAGGAGTTAAAACTATGGAAACTCTGTGTTGGGGTTTAGGATTTTAGCCTGTTTTTTCTCTTAAAGAATTTTACCGAGACACTCTGTTTTTCAGGAAGTCTGCACTGAAAATCGACCTCATTGCCTAAAATCTGCATGGAAATGCTCTGCCAGTAGTGAAATCCTTGCTGGCGTGAAGGAGATGAATTCCAAGCAAGTGTTTGTGCAGATAATTATGTGAAAACAAGAAAGTAAAAGTCCAAAGCCCTGAGGTATCAACAACAGAATTCTTTCATGAGGAGTTTAATTTTTATAGAAATAATTGAATTTATACTGTTCTAACGCTCACGTAATTCAGTCCTGGCTAAAGAGCTCTGAAACTGCCAGATGGAAACCAAACACTGGGACACCATGGAGTGTTCTTGGGGCTTTCAGGGAATTCTAACAAGATCACTCAAAAAAGGAAATAATAGAAAATATGTAAAAATCATCTCTGAAAAGCTCAAAATACTCAGTAAGGAAAAACTGCTTTAAGAAAAGTTAATTGAGAATTAAATCCAACTGGAAAATGAATATATCACTATAACCAGGGAAGACTGAGAATTGCAAAGATGCTAAAAGCAAGCAGAGCTGAATGTGGCAGTTGAGAAATCAGGATTTCAAACTCATCATCCAAAAACCATCTCATTTTTAAATACTTACATCCAAGGACCATTCTCATCAGCTTAACGAGTCTGCCTTATACCAGCAAATACATTTTTAAGTATATGGAAATCTGGAATTATTGTGCATTTAAAGACCATCAAATCATAGAATGGTTTGTGTTGGGAGGGATCTTAAAGATCATCCAGATCCAGCTGTTTGCAGGCTCCAAACATGAATGAAAATGTCCCAAATAGAAAACAACTTTGAAGAAAAAACCAAACCAACTTTGAACAAAAAACCCAAACCAAGCTGGGGCCAGCACAGAGAGTTTATGGCTTTAGCCTATAAAGAGCCACATCCCTCTGAAGGCAACTAGTGACTGGGTTTTTTGTCCTCAGTAAATAAAGGCCTTCCCCACCTCATCTGTAGACTTTAAATGTCGTATTTTTAGTTAGAGCTTTTAGTAGCTGATCAATAGCTTGGAAAAAAACCCCCATTTTACAAGTCTCAGGTTCATAGTAGTGCCAATTTAAATGTCAACTTGTGAAAGATCTGAAGAGGGGAAATGAAAATCAGGAATTGCTTCTCCTATTCGAGAGGATAAGAGCAAATAGAAACCAGGAGTGGGGGTTTTCCCATAAGGAATCACACACAAAGTGGACATTTTGCTTTGGATAAATTCTTCTGCACATCTGAAGGAGGGTGGGTTTAGATTAAATACTGGGCAGGAATTGTTCCCTGGGAGGGTGAGGAGGAACTGGGATAGAATCCCCAGAGCAGCTGTGGCTGCCCCTGGATCCCTGGCAGTGCCCAAGGCCAGGTTGGATTTTGGGGTTTGGATCCTGGGACAGTGGGACGTGTCCCTGCCATGGAGGGATGGAATGGGATGAGCTTTAAAATCCCTCCCAGCCCAAACCATTCCATGGCTCTGTGACTTGGCTTTGGTGTTGTGTTCAGTTTTAGCAGTCTTGGTCACCTGAGCATGTTCCTCTGATTAAAAAGCAATTTTGAGGCCAAATAACAACCCCCACCCAGAACAGCACAAACTCCACGTTGCATTTTGCTTTTAGAAGGTAAAAAAAATCTTAAAAGAAATTAACTCATCCTCTTGTGAACTTCTGTTGGTGCCACCACGGTGCCAAGAGCTGCACCCAGAGCCCCAGAGCCTTTGGCTGTGACACCACCCCAGCCACTGATAACCCTTCAAATCATAGACAGCAGTGACACACGCCCAGCTGATCGTTTCCTGAGCTCCATAAACAGCCTGCAGCATCTCAGAAATGCTCATTTTTCATCCTGGGGACAGGCACATCACACAGCTGGTGCAGAATTTCCCACTGACACCTGATATTGCACAGGCTGGATATTTTGTCAGGTAAAAATTAAGCCCATTTTTTTTTTTGTTTGTTTTTCAGATGCTGGATTTTTCCTTTTTGTTCATTGTCAGGGCAGCAGAGGAGCAGGTGCCAGGGCAGGGAAGGGGCAGAGATGCCCCTGGTTAAGCAAAGCAACCCTCAATAATTGGAGGTCAATCAGCTGAACTGCCTGGGCTCGAGGGCAGAACCTGCCTCCAGCAGCATTCCCTGAAGGAATCTTGACTGGATCTTTTTTTCCACATCTCCAAAGTGCCCCAGATGAATTATTTCCCCACTCCTTCTAAAAACAACCACGAAGAAGCTTTGCCAGCACTTGTTTGTACGTAGCAAACTGAAAATAACTTTTAAAGAGTCTAAATTTGTGATTTGACAAAGAAAAACCTAAGTAGCAATGCACAAATATTGACTTCACCATCTTCATTTTAAACTCATTTACATGCCAGAGCATTCACGTTCACAGGCAACTGTTCTATTTTAATGAAATATATTTATTTTAATGAAATTTTTTATGTATAAAGAAGTACCTGCATACCTGGAAAACCCTTTTTTAATTAAAAGCAACCAAGGCAGAGACAATCCCAGGTAAATGAAAAGTCACTGCTGCAAGAGACATCAAACCAGAGTGTGACAAAGCACAGCTGCAGGCTAAGGGAGCACAGGAAATGTCATTTCAAAGGCATTTTCTTCCTTTTAACACACAAACATCCCTAGAACAAATCTTCAGACCTCACTGAGAGGCACAAAAATCCTGAACAGATCCCACTTGGCAGCATTATATTCTGTATATTCCTCCTGATATAATGGATGATGTGCTTGGATTTATTGCTCGACAATCAGAGTTTGCTCAGTGTCAAAGTGCAGGAAACATTAATCCACCCCAAAATGCAATTTCTTCATTTAAGCTGAATTTGCCATTTTTGATGCTGTTTTCCTAACGGCTCGATTTTTGTATTCAATATTCAAGGCAAAAAAAAAAAAAAAAAAAAAATCCTGAAGTTCTGATTATTATGAAAAAAAAAAAAAAAAGTGATGGAAGGCAAAAACTTGTTAAAATAAAGAACTTTTTGAGTGCTTTCATGTCCTTGTCTTTGCAGGCTTTCCTATCGCACCGGTCAGGACACGGCCAATTGTGACACTTGCAGGAACAGTGCATGTATTATCTACAGGTAGGTTAAAAATCCCAACATTCCCATTTTTTCCTGGGGGAAAGCAATGATTTAGTCACTAATGCAGGCTCAGCCATTGGCCTTGATGTTCCAATCAACACGGCAGAAATTGAACTTCGCTGAATTCATAAAATTCAACACCTGTGGAAAGTCTAAATCAGAAAAAAATGATTGTGGGCAGCAGAGCTGTGAGATGGGAGGTGTTAGAAGGTGGGAGCTTTGCTTTCAACTTGCTGGAGGTATTTAGGACTTTCTGACCAACTTCAAATTTACTTTTATCCACTTCTATACCTACTTTAGATTTATTTTTATGGCAATAACAACTGGACTTGAGAAGTCATTTTTGGAGAGAGGGTCTGTACAGAAAAGAGAATCAGATCCAGATCCCATCTACAGTTTTAGAGTAAAATTAGGGATAGGTGGGATTTTGGGAAGGAATTGTTCCCTGTGAGGGTGGGGAGGCCCTGGCACAGGGTGCCCAGAGCAGCTGTGGCTGCCCCTGGATCCCTGGCAGTGCCCAAGGCCAGGCTGGAAAATGTGGGACAGTGGAAGGTGCCCCTGCCCAGGGGCTGGAATGGGATGAGCTTTAAAATCCCTCCCAACCCAAACCATTTTCTGATTTTTATAAACTGACATTCCTAGCCAAGCTACCTTTTTTTTTTTTAAATTTTGGCACATCCACTGAAGGAATTACAGGCACTGGGCATGACGTGAAGCCATCATGAGGCTGATGATGTGTTTCACACTGACAGCTTAATTGTCCTCCTCCTTTGGAGTCTCAAAAAAACCACCTGACTGTTTGCAGGCGTTGCAGGTGAGATGAAAACAAACGTGCCTCAGGATTTCAGCACATCAGGCAGTGCAGCACAAATGAAAATGCACAAAGATGACAATTCCAGTGAAGGCAGAAACTCAAAATGAAGGTACAAATATAGGATTTCCCTCCTCGCTCCTTAATTCTCTGCTCAATCTGCTTTAGGCAGAAGAGCTGGAGCTGTTTATTTATGAATTTTCTCTTCACTGCACAGAAAGGAAGGAAAAAAGGGTGGAAACCTCCAGCTCCACCTTCCAACCAACCACAACAGGGTTCTGTGCAGGGGCAGGGACCAATTATGTCTTTATTCCTCATTTAAAGCCAAGTTCAGAAGCACAGAAACACCCAAAGCCTCCTGTGCCTCCCTTTTGCTGTGAAATTCCTGGCTCGGGGCAGCCTGGAGGTACAACAGCACATTTCCATCAGGGAATTATCCTTCTTTCATTAGCTAGGAAAAAATCCAATTAGGAATTTCTGCAAATCTTCATTTCCACTCGGTGGATTTCAAGTGAAGGAAACTCCCAGCTTCCATTCTTGCACTCAGTGCAGGTGAAATGACTCCAGAGCTGAGGCTGGGAGGGTTTTCCAACTGAGAGAAGGTGGAGCAGGCAGGTCCAGCTCCTCATTCCCACCTGAAATGCCTTTGGATATTTGCCTCAAGCCATGTTTGCAGGGGATGTTTGAGCAAAAACCAGCTCAGCTTTGTGCCACTTCAGGGGAATTCGTGCTGCAGGCAAGAAATCTGAAACCAGAGACACGGCAAAGCAGAGGAAGCTGGAGAAAAGGGGATTACTGAGACAGGATAAAGCCAGAAGGGATAAACCAGGAATTCACGGATAAAACCAGCACTGGGATGTCCTGTAGGAACTTCTGCTCCTCCACAGGGCCCTGGCACCTCTGGAAAAAGGGCAGCAGCTCCTGAGTCAGGCTGGGATTAAACTGAAGATTTAATTAAAGATTAAATTAAAGATTAAATTAAAGATTAAAGGTGCTCCTTTGCCAAGGGTTTGCACAGAAAATGCTGCAGGGAGTGACCTGAGCTCTCTTTAGGGCAAAACAGCTTTTAGGAACAGGAATTAAAACTGTTCAAGGTGCCATCAATCCCTGAGGTCTTGGAGGGCACTGGACCTCTCAGAGCAGGGGGTTCTTCTTAGACTTGAGCTCTTTTTCCAGTTAATCCATAGAAGACACTTGAAATATAAATAAGCAATGCCCTTATGGGAAAAATCCATATTTAAAGAAAAATCCTTCAGTTGGCCATAACTGACTGGGTGGGTTTTTGAAATATGAGTCAATTTCGAGCATTGTAACGTTAAAAAAATAATATTTAGAGCTGCTTCAAATCTTTATTTTCAAACAGCATCTTAGAGGAAGGATTAAATCAGCCAAGTGCATCCTGCAGTGGCAGGTAGAGCACAGGTGAAGAGGTAGAAATCCATGGAAATAAATTCTTCCCCCTCAAGAAGAATTTCCAGAATATTGATAAAATGTAGCACAAAATCCAGAGACACTGGAGAAAGCAAAAAAAAAAAAAACAAACCCTGCTTTAAAGGGATTTCAGCATCCAAAATATCAATACTGTCAGTAAAAATTCCAAGAAGAGCCTTTTGGGAATACAGGTATTTTGTATATTAAATTCAAATTTTTTTGTTAAGGTTGCAAATCTACTCATATTGTTTTCTGTTTATATTAAGAATATATATTTCTTAGTACCAAAAAGAAAGGAAAATCAGGTTACTTTCTCGTTTTTTAAAATAAATAGGAAACTGATCAAATATTAAAGAGTATCACAAAGATAAAGTAGCAAAACCTGGAGCTGCTTCAAAAATCAGGAGGAAAAGAAAGACATCCCCATTTGGGTATTCAATTTTTGTCAAAACTCTGCTTATTTCTCCAGTAAGTTCTTCAGCTTGGAACTCCAGACCCAGGAACCACTGACACCTTTTCCCACTGCACCAGAGCAGCCACAGCCTTAAAACTGTCCCTAAAAAATCTCCTTTATAACCATTTCCAGGCAGAATTTAAAACAGTAGCCAAAAATGGGATTACATTGTAAAAAAACCCGACCACTTTATCATTTTCTCCATCAATTTCAACACTCATGAGGTCGCAGAACACTCCCAAAATCATCTGCTACAAACACAGCACAAATTTCTGTCTGATGTTGCTGCCCCATGGACACTTTTAAAGACAGAAAATCAGATTTATCAGGGGGTATTGCCAGGATAAAGTCAATTTAAATACTGAAGGAAAATCTTGCTGTGAAGGAGGAATTGCATTGAAATGCAGAAAACTGTGGCAATTGTGAAAAACCCCAAACCCATGTGGACTCAAAGCTTCCCAGCCTCTTTTATTCTATAATTATCTTTTCCTGGAACTTTCCCTTTCCCATGTGAATGTTAATCCTGGAGCAGGAGAAAATGGGGCTTCTCCTAAATATTTTGATGCATTATTCTCAAGCCTTTAGCAGGAATTATTTCCAGGAAGGAGCATCTTGTAGAATTCCTGCTGGACTTCCCTTTAGGCAGAAAAGTCAGCAATTTTCAACAGCTTTTACAAGGAAATGTTAACTTTGGGAAGGAAACTTTGAGGAGCTGAAATCCCAATTTCTGCCTAGGAAAGAAAACCAATCAACACTCCACTATTGTTGTTCTGTGGGGGGGGGAAAAAAAAATCACTTAAAGCTGTCTCAACGAATTATTTGGCTCCTTTTAACTCCTTTAGAATTTTGATTTATGCTGCTGTGTTTTTATTTTATATTAATTTAAGGTGGACTCTCAGTATCCAGCAGAAAATGTATTATTAGAATCTATAAAATGTAATTCATGCAACACCTGCAGGTGAAACAGGTTAAAATATGGGGATCAAACTTAACCAGGCAGCACACATGGAGGCAGTTCACTTTTAAAGGTTAAATATTTAAATATTAATTATTTAAATGAATAAATTGTGGCAACAAAAAGTGAACATAAGGCATCAATCCCTAGGACAGCACCAGTCTGAGAAAATCAGGTGGTTAAATGCTGAGAATAGCAATTTTCATCACCTTTTTATTTCCTACCCACATTAATTAATTTACATTTTCTCATCTTATCTCTGGACTCGATTGGAAACAAATGGATCTCAAAGGCTCCTTAATGCTGGCAGTGCTTTGGATCCCAGGCAGTGGTGATTTTTGGGCTGAAAAAGGGAATTCAGCAGAGATTGCTGAGAAGTGCATTAAGCTCATTTTCGAGTGATTAGTGCTTATCTGGATGCAGGTTTTCCAGGATGTGGCAGCCACTAATGCCATGGCATCCAATTAACGGGAGCCACAAGGAGTCATGGAGGAATTCTCTCATTCCTGCTTCACCTCCCAGGGTTCAGCTGCTCTGTGAGTGCCTGTAGGATTGAACCTGTAGGATTTGGGGATGGAAAGGGAAATTCGGGTGTCACCTGAGTGGCTCAGCTGGAGGGGAAGGAGAAAGGATTTCCCTGGAGGCAGAAGGAGGGAAAACTTCCCAGAGCCTGTGCAGGCTCCAGCCCTGGAGGTGCCCAGAGACAAGGGAAGGAAGGACGTGGAGCTGCTGGAATGAGTCCAGAGCAGGCACCAGGATGAGCAGAGGGATGAAGCAGCTCTGCTGTGGAGAAAGCTTGGGAGAGCTGGGATTGTTCAGCTGGAAAACTGAAGCTTTGGGGTGACCTCAGTGTCCCTTCTGTGCCTCAGGGAGCTACAACACAGATGGAGAGGGACTACAAGGGATGGAGGGCCAGGAGCCAGGGAATGGCTTCCCACTGCCAGAGGGCAGGGATGGATGGGATTTTGGGCAGGAATTGTTCCCTGGGAGGGTGGGCAGGCCCTGGCACAGGGTGCCCAGAGCAGCTGTGGCTGCCCCTGGATCCCTGGCAGTGCCCAAGGCCAGGCTGGACACTGGGGCTTGGAGCAGCCTGGGACAGTGGGAGGTGTCCCTGCCATGGCAGGGGTGGGATGGGACGAGCTTTAAAATCCCTTCCAACCCAAACCATTCCATAATTCCATGATTCTCTGATAAATCCCTCAGCAACTCCATCCTGAACCCGGATTTCTCTGATTCAGCAGTTCTCCAGTAACCAACGGATCATGAGCATCTAAAAACCTTAAAATGATTCATGACAACAACGTGTGACTGTGCTAGAAAATAAGAAAACCCATCCCTTTCTCAGAGCTTGTTGCTCCATAGCCTCCCACAGCCCATATGTTTAATCCCAATGGTTCTCACTCCTCAAATTCTGCTTTCAATCCCTCACACAGCAACTAAATTAGAAAAGGTTCACTGCTGCCTGCATGCAAAAAATAAACTCATTAACATATATTGTCAAAACCAGAAAGCCAAACCCAGAAAATTCATCACAGCAATCCCTCAGGTCCCCTGAAGGGGCTCCAGGAGAGCTGGAGAGGGATTTGGGACAAGGGGTGGAGGGACAGGACACAGGGAATGGCTTCCCACTGCCAGAGGGCAGGGTTAGATGGGATATTGGGAAGGAATCCTTCCCTGTGAGGGTGGTGTCAAAATAAAATTGTCCAAGGGCTGTTCTTTGATTTTATTTGGCCAAATTTCCCTGGGCAGGACATCAGTGCAAACACTGATACACAGGCAACTGCCCTCAAATGGGAACTTCTGGTTGCAAACCTTGTAAGTCTATAATGATTTTGGGGGGAAAACACAGAAATATTTATCACAGGTAGAATTTTACCGCTTGTAAATTGCTGTTAAAAACAGCCCCTCTAATTGGAGGAAGAATTTGGGATAGACATTAAACATGGACAAACTCTGACTCAGTGTTCCAAATTTAACAAATATTGTAGGGAAGTGAAGCTTTAGGATGTCCTGACCAGGTGTGGCAGGCCAAGGTTTGTGCTATTAAATAATATTTAGATTTGTCTCTTGTTTCTATAGGGCTTGTTCAGAACTGTCATTGAAAAATATTATTCTGTTATCTAAGAAAAAATGCTTCTGAAGCAAATAATTCCCATCTCTGTCTGCAATGCCAGGAGAACAGGAGAGTCCTGGATAATTAAGTTAATGGAGTTATTATGGGCAGGCTTAGGGGACAAAATGCAAGTTTGAAAGTGAAAAGAGGCACATGGCAGGGAGGATATTTCAGGAAAAGGTCATTTGGAGAGAGGACACCTAGAGATGCTGAGGGGACAGAAATAGCACTGAACAAAACAGGATTGGCAGAGCTGTGACAGGTGACAGAATCAAGCTCAGGAATGCAGCTCGGCAACAAAAATATCCAGAAGTCCTGCAAATATGGAATATTTGCTGAATTTAATCCCTGGAAGTGGCCAAGGCCAGGATGGACAGGGCTTGGAGCAACCTAGGATAGTGGAAGGTGTCCCTGCCCATGGCACAGGGTTGGAATTGGATGATCCTGAAGGTGTCTTCAATCCAAACCCTTCTGCGAATCTCTGATTGATGATGATTAATAGTATTTCATATGACTGATATAAAATTAAAGAGTAAAACTGAAGTCAGCTGTAGAAAAATATGTGAAAAATTAAAAAAAAACCCAGAAGATTTTTGTCTTATTTCTGCAGCACAAACAGGTATAAATTAAAGCCTAAGTTTGCAATCAAATAATTTACCTGATGGAGCAATTCCATTAAAACACCTCCAAAGCTGGATAAATTGATGCTGATAGACACCAATCAGTTATTCTGCAAAATTTACAGTTCTCAATGCTGAACTAACACAAATGTTTTTCCTTCAGCCTCTTTATACCCTTCAGAAGCAAAATATTTCCCTTGGATGTAAAGAGCTGGAAGCTGACGTGTGCTGCAGCAGCAAAAGGCAATAACATGAGGCTCGTCACACAGACCAGAACTAAGATGCTTTTTTTCTCTTGAAGTCTATCTTTAATAGAAATTGATTATGTAAAAAATTACTCTGTTCAGCAAGGGGTTTTTTATAACATTTTCTTTTTTTTTTACAGCAATTTCCAGCAGCTCTTAAGAGCCTCCCTGCATGAATAGCATTTGAAAGAAGTAAAAATGAACTCTGGCAATGCCAGAGCTGAAAAGCCTTTTTTTTTATCCCCAAAAAAACTTTATATTGAGAAAAAACCCCAGATATAACCCATGCTAAATGCTGCTCTTTAAATGAGATTTGGTGAGCTCCTAGAGAAGCACCTCCCTCATTCCATGATTTTCTGTGGCTCACTGACAGAATTCCTGTGCTGGGATATTCCCAATGAGCTGATTTCCACATCTCACCACTGAATTAACGCTGAACTTCTCGAACCAATTATTTTTTGCCAGCTAAATTGCACACAGAACGTGTTATCAGTGAAGACAACATTGTTTTTCCACTAACAAGGAGGGATATTAATCAGGAGGCTTGGAATGTGCTCCTGCACCAATACAGCTGCCTCCTGAAAATTCACCATTCCACACTTGTAACACCTAGCTGAAATTTTTAAAATTATCTTCCATTTGGAATAGCTTTTTATTCATTAAAAACACTGCAATGGGTAAAATACTCTCAATAGCTGAACTTTTACCTAATGTATTTCTCTTCTCTGCTATTGAAAAGCTTATCCAAATCACTGAAATGCTGGAACTTTTGCTAAGAATGGATTTAATTAAACCAAACACCAAATCAGGCACAGCCAGATGTTAAAAGACCTCACACCTCTCCAGCACCCCTTTCTGGGGCTTCACCAAAGTCCCTGTAGCCAGTATCATCAGCTCTTAAAAACACAAAGCACAAAATTATCCTTATCCTTCTCTCAGCATCTTTGATTCTTAGGAGGAAAACAAACCCCACGGAAATCAGCAGATGGTAGGAGATGACATTCTGTGCTCAATTCACAGCAGCTGTCATGCTGAAATCCACCAAAATTTCCCCTTGGAAATCTTGGAGGTCTTTTCCAACCCTAATGGTTCTGCTTGGAGAATTCCCTCTGAAAGGGCTGCAGGTGTTCTGTGCTATACCCCTGTGCTCCTTAAGCCAGACGAGGCTTAAAGTGCAGTTTAAAATCATCTCTTTTTGGATGAGACCTGGGGAATCAGATCTCACTTCTCTAGTGGTTCACTCCAAACAAGCAACGGCAGAAATAACTCAGAAAACAGATTTAATACTAATTAAAAGTGAACTCAAGCCCAGGAATGATAATTTCCTATTTGGGGAATGATGACAGCAGCCAGTGCAAAGCCCAAAACAACTCAGCAGTGAAGGGGGACAGGGAAGGACAGGGAAGAGATACATTAACCTAGGTAAATTCCCTAAATTTCACTCTTTTAATTCCATCCTCTGATACCCAGAGGCCCCACTGCAATGGGGTTGGACCAGATGACCTTCAAAGGCCCCTTCTAACCCCAAATTTTCCACACAAGCCAGGACCAGCCTCAGTGCAGAACGTGGCCAGAGGCTGCTGCACAAACCCAACCAAAAGCACCAAATTCCAGGGTATTTTGAGGGGCCAAAATTCACTTTCCACCATCAGACAGGATTTTTGTTCCATTTTATGCTGTGGTTCCTGTGGTTTATAAGGTGGCCTCGAAATGCTCTGCAGCACAGTGCTCGAGTAAGGGTTGTAATTTCATCTTGATGATGGCTCTTAATTGCTGCAAGGGTTCTGTAGCCACCACAGTGTTTAAGATTCAGGACAGGGATTTCACAGCTTCAGTCTGTTCTCTGAATGCAAGGCTGCACTATAAAAGAATTGCTTTTTAAGTTATCTCTTTATTCCACACACATGTATGAGTCTGTACATAGGGCAGGAAGTTGGTAAAATTAATCTGTTCCGTGGTCAAGCTGGCAAAGAACAGCTCAGGTAAAGAAATTGCTGAGACCCTCATTGTTTTTGGCCAAGCCCTCAGCTTTTCCCAAAGAACAAGGATGCAGCTGCCTGGCTGCCACCCTGACTTCCCAGAAGGGAGAATTGAGCCTGGAAGCCCCCAAAAATCATTTCTCTAACCAAAAAAAAAGTTGTATTTCTGGTTTTCAGTCACTTCACAGCACCACCAGAATCCCCAAGACCCTCCTAAGCAGCAGGGAAAAGCTGAACAGTCCCATTCCTATTTCTCTTCTGTAATATGTCCCTTTTCAAACTTCCCCTTTCCATTTTGGTGCAAGAAGCATTTTTTATTTGACTTTCATAAATTAAGCACTCCGATGTCAGGTTAATTAATTTTTTTTTTATCATCATAATTAATGAGTGCTTTTTTCTTCCCATTTCTAGCGTGGAATTGGATTTTAAACAGCAAGAAGATAAACTACAGCCAGTTTTGAGAAAACTTCATCCTATTGAGGAAACTCAGGTTGCACCTTTGCCTTATTCTCAGGAGAGCTACTCCTCTACTCCCAAGCAAAAATCCAAAACTGAATCAAAAAAGCATGGAAGATGGAAACTCTGGTTCCTTTAACCCAAGTCTGTTACGTGTGGAGTTCAAGGCCTTCTTTGACAAATCCTTGGAGTAGTATCCATCATCTCTGACGGGATCTTGGTGGAGTGAGGAGCGTTCCTGGCCGATGGCAGTGTCCAGTTCTCACCGCGTGTACCAAAAAGGCCTTCGTAGCTGTGGACTCACGCCCAGGAGCCAGGGCTCGGGGAGCACCTGCCCACCTCTGCTTGCAGTTTGCCAATGTGGGATGTAAAACCTGAGTGGAAATCTGGACAAAGATGGGAAACAAAACTGTTCCCCCCCTCCTCAGATCCGGAAGCGCCGCGCTCCGACCTGTTCAAGCGTAGGCCCTCATCCCGCTCCCACAGGAATGCTTCAAGCCTTTTGGGGGTCTGGGGTGTTGTCTTTGGCCAACACTGAGGGGGAAAATTAACAAGCAAGCCTTATGTTTGCAGCGGTGTTGAGTTTTACAGTTCCATGTTGATCGGGGAGTGCAGTTTTCAGCACAGAATTCCTGGACAAAGCACAATTTTTCCCGTGGCCCGAGGCCGCGCTCATCTCCGAGACGTGACTGTGGTGTAATCTCTGCCTTCATGCGATGTAGACTCCGACCAAGCGCTCACATTTCACCATCATTTCTGGTTTAGCTGTGTTCTCACCACCCGAAGATCCACACTCTGCTGCTCCAGCCCCAAAAAAACCTCCCAAAAATCAGGCCCAGCCTTTAAACACGTCCAGCTCACAGAGTCCAGGCTACGGGACAACCTCTCAGTGTCACCTTTGGTAACCCCAAAAGGTCTCAACCACACAGGAACAAAACCCGACCCCAAAACAGAGCGACCCCAATCCGGATTGCTGGCGTTTGCCATGGGTTAGTATTTTTTGTAACAGTCTTTGGGAAAACCTCTCCACTACTGCTGGAGATTTCGGGGCTGCAGCACTGCTTGGAAGGAGCTGGAATTTGAAATGCTATTTATTTATTTATTAGGCTGCTCAAATGGGTTTCCCAAGTTATTATAATTTAGATCTCAATCTATTAATTGTACTCAGTAATTGAAACACCTAGGGGAGGGATATGAATCCGATTTTTCCTAATTTTGTTTGTTTTTTTTTTTAAATGGCACTTAAAATTTTGCTCTGACTTATAAACTGCAACTTTTTCCTTTAAGTATTTGCTACTGTCATTAAACTTGCATCTAAAATGACCACTGGTGGAAAAATTCCTCATGGTAGAAGTGGCCAGGGAGTGGGAATCTTGGCTTTTGTTTTGGTTTGGGATTATTTCCTAAGGATTTCAGATAATTTGAGTGTCATGTGACAAATTGGTTTTGAAATTGCATCCCCTGCAGCAGCAGGAGGGCACAAATTCTTCAGCCTTTAGGTGCAAGAATTGTGATTATTAACTTGCACATACTAAAAATTTGGGAAGTGTTTTCCTTTACTGTTTCTCCTCTTAGCTCAGCATCCAATTTATTCCTGAGAGGAAACTGGAGGAAAAAAACTTTTTTTTTTTTTCCTCCAAAAGAGCAAGAAAAGCAAGTTAAAATGGGCAATGCAGAAGATGCCCACGGCCAGCTCAATTTTTGCAGTAAACCTTCAAGAGGGCTACGAGCTCTTGCACAGAAACAAATCCTGAAATCCTTTGGTGGAAGTTGAGGGATTAGGAAGGTGATCCTGTACACCAGGAAGGAAGTGCCATTGTTTCATGTGGAAAACACCCCGTGTTTCATGTATTTTATTTTGTTTTTAACTAAAATATAGAACTGCCTACAGCACAGCCCACATGACATGGTTTAGAAACCCAAATATTTCCAAACAAAAAAAAAATCCTTTTTTTTTTTGGTTTTTTTTTCAGCAGCAAGGAATCTCAAATATGGGCAGAACGAGGAAAACACAGCAGCATTATTATTAAAATAATGTTAATAACTAACACACTCCTCCATGCTAACAGGCCTAGTGTTTGGGGTTTTTATAAAGCAATGAAGCCAAGCATCTCTCCATGGCAAGCAGTTCCCAAATGGTCAGTGCCACCCCTCTGTAGCTGTGCCCACGAAGGTTTGTGTGTGCAGGGACCTGCCCCAAACCCGACCCTTTTGTGGTTACTGACTCCTGCAGAGCTCCTGGAATCACGGGCAAAGAGGGAGCAAACTCCCACTGGAGAAACAAAGAGCTCAAAGGGAAAGTTCTCACGGCGTGTTCTGTACATGTCCAGGCTATTTTCTTAAGTCGCAAATTTTTAATTTTTTACATTTTTTTAAACCTGGGGAAAGCTGACATTAACGTAGAGTCTTGCTTCCAACTGGCATCTCGTGTTCTCTCGTACCCCTCCGATGTACTTTGTAATAAAATGTTTTTGCAAGTGTGTAAAATGTATCATAATTGTATTGCCTTTAGAATCACTCAGGCTCAGGTTAGATAGACACCAAGAGAAAAAAAAAAAAAAAACAAAACCTAATTCTTTAGAGCTTTTAGTGTAGAAGATCTTGGAGGTTCTAACGAGGAAAATGCGTTTTTTATTTTCAGTGTGGCTTTGCTGGATTCACTGGCAGTCCCCTGCACTTCATACACTGATTTTCTATCTGCACTTCTCCCATCTCCTGCTATCAAAATACTTTTTAGCCAATAAATACTGCAGTGATTTCATATCCCTCGCTCTTTGCTGAGTCCTTATAATTTCCACCCAGCAACAGTTGCATTCTTTGGTTTAGAACTAGGAGGAAAATACTATTCCTGTGAGTAGCACTTGGTTTCTTAAAGATTAAAAACAAAAAAATCACTGTAAAAATACTTTAAAAAAACAGGATAAACTGAAAAAAACATGATTAAAACTGGAAAATCCTACCATGGGTACAAAGTGTTTGCTTTTTCTTGCCTAAAATGCAAAACCACCGTCCGTGCCTTTAATTCCTCTTAATGTTTTAAAGGTTCAATCCCTTTTTCCAATCAAATAGGGCCATTTTTCATGAACTTCTCAACCCAGTCAGCTGTTAGATGACCCCAGTTCTTCAGAACCTGTTTATTGCCACATATTATATATTGCTGCTGGAATTGAACTGGAATTGAACCAGATTGCCCTAAAGAATCCAACTGCACCAACACCATTTTGTCTGGGAGAACGAAAAGGGACTGCAGGAAGATTTTTAATATTCCATAAAATCCATCTGTGGTTCATTAAAATAACTGGAGTGCTACAAATGTGTCCATTCGTTTAGGTGGATGCAGCTCGTTCCCATAAATGTTGGTAGGGAATGCAACAGGGATGCAGGATTAGTGATGGAATAAAATCATGGCCACCATCCAAATGCCACTTCAGTTTCTGTGAAATTAGCTTGCAATATGTAATTTCAAACGACTTTGAAAGAGAAGAAAACATGTGACTCAATTAAGCAAAGTATTTTCACATGGAAGAAGTCTGGTGAAGAAAATGAGGTTTTCCCCCCACAATTTTGGAATCCATGAAGCCTGACCTGGACAGGTTTTAAGGCACAGGAAGATAATTTACACCCACATTCAACTCCTGAATAACTGCAGCCCCAGAAGTCTCCTGTGAGCATCAATAATTCTTATTTCAGACTTGCACTTGTATTTTACAGCCTTCTGGAGAAGCCTTCAGCCTGGAAGTACCAAGAGATGGACAGCCCACCACTGTGTTTGATTGATAAATTGATTGATTGATTGATTATCCAGAGCTCCTCCATCAGTGGCACTCTCTGCTCCCCTTGACCCTTGTCACTCTGCTTGTGTCAGGTGCCACCTGCACCCCACAGAGATTCCCCTTCTCATTCTGCTGCCAGGATCCTCAGCCAGATTCCTCAAACCCCTTTTTCTCCTTCTGATGGCTCCTGCACCATTTCTGCTCTGCTTTCTCCTCATCCTTGTCCCAAAGCACAGCAGGGAAAGCAGCAACATCCTGGGGCACTTTTGCATTCATCAGCAGCACCATCAAGGCCTGTCCTGCCCACTGCCTGCTGCTCCCACAGCCCAGTAACCCAAGGAGCCCTTTTTCCCTGCTCACAGCACTGACTTTGTTCCCTGTGCACCCCCAGATGGTTTCCAGAACTACTCTCCTTAAGGACACACTCCTGGAAGTTAAAACCACAGCATCATGGAATGGTTTGGGTTGGAAGGAGCCTTAAAAACCATCTCATTCCAACCCTTGCCACGGGCAGGGAATTGTCCCCTAGGCCAGGAGATTTCCTTTCAGAAATTAAACAGCTTGGTTTCCTTAGCTTTGGGAACGAGGCACATCCCCAGCTGCTGACATGAGGTGAAGGAGCAGCCCTGGATCATTTTGGAGCTGCCACTGAGGCTGCTCTGTCCTGATTTACTGAAGGAGGCCGAGATGCTGCCCCTCATGGAGCCCAACATTGTTCAAAAGCCACCAGGCAAGGAAAGTGATGCTTTAAAACCACCCTTGCAAAGACTCAAGGAAGTTTGCTCAATTTACTTTTTCTTCAGGCAACGTGTTCTTCAGTAAGGAAGACTCAGTGGTTTTTTTCCAGGTGACTTCTCTCTGCCAGGAGCAGGAGCAGGAGCAGCTCGAGGCAGGAGCAAAATTAACCTAAACCAGGCAGTTTGGAGCAGCAGGACACAGCTCAGCACCCTCAGGCTGCATCCTGTACTTGCCTCCACTACTAATGGAATCATTATATAAAATAAATATAAATCATAATAATAGAATCTTCTACTCAGCAAATGGATCGAGTAAAAATCACCAGTGAGACTTCCAGAGTGAAAAATAGTCCAAACCAATGAGGATTAAAATCTCTCTTGCTACCAAAATTATGGTCAAATCAGATTTTAAACTAATCACTTTTACTCCATTTTATTTAATAATATCTAGTTCTCCTTGCAACTGGTCTCTTAATTGAAGGTAATTCTCTTCTGAAGGTAGAGGACAAAACTTGCTTTTGATTTTATCAAGGAACTCACATTTAAGGAGAAAAAATGAAAACCAAATGTGCAAAGCCAAAGGGGACTACTGGAGAATCTTTCCAGTTCAAGGCTGTAGAAAAGGCACATCCCACATAATTAAAACTTTTCACTTGAGCACTGAACTCCTTGACACTCCTCCACTGCTCATAAACTGCATTAAACAACATCAGGTTTTGGGTGGAGATGGTGTCACTAAGTATTTTTCCAAGAAGAAAACATGCCAGCTTTAGGGCACCAACACTGTTATATTTATATAATAAAAAAATGATTATGTCCTGTATTTTACTTCTTTTAAAGAAGTTATCATTACTTGAACTGTGAGATATTTCAAATTCCTTCCTTCCAGTCATCCTGTATGGTTCGTTCTCTACTACAGGTAAAACTAAAAAAAAAAAAAAAAAAAATCACTGCATCATTTCAACCCAAATCTGATCCAAGAGAGGTCAGCTTGTGCTTCCTAATTATTATTTTTATTATTACTATGCATTTTACTCCTCCTGCTTTGCTGACACCACAAAAATGAGTTGTTGCTGGTTATTTAACAGGGGAATCTTTTCAGCAAAGGCTGCCTTGTAAGGTGGGAGTAAAAGTACTCATTAAAAACACCCTGAAATCTCAGTGTTCATTAGCTGATTACAGAGGCTGCGCATGGAGGGGTTCCAGGCTGTGCTCATGGAGATCTTTAATACCACAGTGCTCAGTTCAAACACACACACACACACACGAGTTTTTAAATCTTCTCTGCTAACTGCAAAAGGCATAATTAGCATTTTGAAATATCACCTGAATCATGTTCATCAAAACAATAATTAACTCCCATTCAGCCTGAAACTGAGGAAGTTAAAATAACACACAAATCTTTCGACTTCCTTGCACTGCTACTGCATCCCAGCACTGGAATATTCTGTAGGAATGATCTCCTTGGAGCCATTTCCCCAGAGAGGTTGTGGATTCCCATCCCTGGCAGTGCCCAAGGCCAGGCTGGACAGGGCTTGGAGCAGCCTGGGACAGTGGAAGGTGTCACAGCAGGAATGGGATGAGCTTTAAGGTCCTTCCAACATGAACCAGTCTGAGATTCTGTGATTTCTTGCTCCAGCCATTATCCCTTCCTTACAACAAAACCCAAAGGGATACAAGTGGAAGACCAGAACTAAGCCAGTGGATGATGCACCAAGGACAAAATGAAATTGCAGCACATTTGCCAACACAAGCACCCCCAGATGCCAAGGAAATGGGCAGCAGGAGGTAAGGAAGAGGTGCTGAGGACACAGAGCCCTTTAAAAAGTCAAATACCACTGTGTGCAATCATAGGGGGAATTTCAACTGGGAAGGAAAGAGGAGATCAAAAAAACAAATTGCTGATGCACTCATCTCTCTGACAATTAACTCCTCTGTAAGAAAGATCAGTGCACTGAGCCAAACTGACCCAAACTGATGCAGAACTGAGGGAAAAGTGCTCAGACACAGCACAAACCTGACCCACTTTGACCAGTTATCCTGGAGATGCCAGATGCAGACAGCTAAGAAAGAACACAAGGGAAAGGCAAACACACAGAGAGACTCCCAAAACCACGCTCAGATCTATCCCCATCTCAGATATCAACAGGCCTCACTGTTTTTCATTCTTTAGTCCAATATTAATTAATTAACAGTTGAAAAATTCAAGTGTCAGGCTTCAAAATCACAGTGTTAAGTCAGCAGGGTTGCTGGCATCAGTCCTTCCTCTAAACATAATAATTTTGGGCTCTGTTGTTCAATCATTTGAACACTTACCTTGATTATCTCAGTTTAACTCAAAAAGACAAGTAAAAGCTTGTAATGCAGTAACAACCAGCCAAGTCCCTTATTTCCACACTTCTCAGCTGGCTAATTACCAATCCTACATCATTTTGATGCACACAGATATCAATCCTGGCTAATCACCTGCTCACAGATATTTTTCAAGCACTGTTTTTTCCCCCTCCCCTTGTGTCAACCACAGTAAAATTACCAGGCAGTGCTTTCCAGCTTCCTGAGCACACAGAGAGCCAGAGGAGGTTTGGATTGCTTTGGGTCACCTGGGATTGCAATCCTATTACAGGCAGGCTCAGGAAGATGAGGCAGAGGTGTTTGAGTTGACCCCAGACACTTACAATGAGCTCTGAGTCCCGTCCCATGGAAATCACAGTTCTGTTCACTGTCCTCAGCAGGTTCTCCATGATGATCTGGACATGTCTCTGTGTGGGGCCCTGAGGACAAGGAATAAATTAGTGATAACTACAAACAACAGACACTGACACAACTGAACCATTTGTGTTGCCTTTCAACCCACCTGGCTGGTGAAAAGTAAATAAAACATCACTTGCTGTTGATCAAAAGCAGAGGATGAGTCTCCCACTTTAACAAAGTGTATTTTGATAATACTGATAAATTGGTAATACTGATAAATTCAAATGTGCTGTTACATCATCAGTGAAAAGCCAAGTCCCTGGAAATACAGCCTGTGACATTTAGTTACCCATTCATTTTCTTCCCCCAAGACATTTTTCCACCATCAAACCCCCACAGGCATTACTGGATCGGGGGGGCTGTTCTGCAACAGCTCAATTAAAAGGCAGAGAAAAGCAAAGCTGAAGTTTCATTAAGGCACTGCCAATTTCAGTCAGTTGTTTCAAGTCAGTATTAGAAGCCATCTACCACTACTTTTGAAAGAGTTAAAATGAAATATTTATTCCAAGCAGCTTTTAAGGCCAAGTCCAGAAACCTCACGCAGAATGGCAAAAAATGAAGCCAAAAGCACAACAAGGCAACAAGGAGAAAGAAACAGATGAGCTTTGTTCCCATCTTTTACTTCATAGATGAAAAATGGATTTGCATATTTGAAGGACAATCCATCAGCAGCACAAACTCATCCAGGAGCTGGTCCTGCTGCCAGGATCAGCCTGGAGAGGGTGGAGCTGCAGGTGAGCTCCTACCACAGACAGAAAAGCAGCCAACAAAGAGTGACAGGAAGCAGCCAAGCTGCCAGAACCCAACTCCTCCTGTAAAACAACCCCCTCTCTGAAGCAGCCACGCAGAGCTAACCTCCAAAAAGCAACAAAATCAGAGCAAAACCCAAAAAAACATAATTAAATAAGATGCCAGATCAGATGTGAGTAGCTGACCCCTGAGGTCTTTTCCAACTGAATTAGTGTATGATTCTACACAGGACTGAAGGTTCAGGCAGCAGCAGCAGCCCAAATTTTAGGAGAGCATCAAATCATTGCAGCTCTCTGGCAAAGCACCAATATTTGTACATTTGTTGAGGTCAAGAGAAAACAAAAAAGAGACTATTATGCAAAAAAAACAAAGGGATATTACACATGCTGCACGTCTGGGAACCGTGTCAGCAACAATTCAACTCAAATGCACATTTCCCAAAATGCCCATGGGAGAAAAAAAACCCACCAAAACAAAATATTTTCCACCTGGAAGAGGCCAGGCAGAATAATGAGGAAGGTTTAACTCCTAAGGATATTTATTTATTCATTATCTAACTAGAAAAGCTGCACTGGGTGTGCCTCAGAAACAAGAAGTGTGCTGGATGTGATGTGTGAGATGTCACACGCCACATCCTCATCACTGGAAAACTAAAAGAAGCAGAAGAGACTGGTTAGGAGGTCCTATTAAAAAAAAAAAATAAACTCTAAGGCTTCAAGAGTTACCTGCTTAATTCACTTTAGGGAAACAATTTCTGTGAAGTGTTACTCATCACAGAGCCACCCCACACTCACCACGTCTTTCTTGTAGAGCACTTCCAGGATGTTACTCAGCAACTGGCAGCAAGCCTCCAGATCTTCTTGTCTCTCCAAGTGATACTTGAGCTGGTCTGTCATTGTTGGCAGCAAGATTTCCCTGCAGTCTGCACACAAAACACGAGGTTACAAACACAGCTCTCAGGGCCTTGGGGCTGATGTGCTTCAGTGCTTACGTAAGACACAACAAAATCAGGAAAAAGGAATTAACTTCCAGCTTTTCAACCCAAACCTCACCTCACCTTAAAAACTTCTGCCTCTGAACTGCTCCAATCTTTGGCCATTTACCCCTATTAAAAATAAAAATATTTATCTCCTTCCTTGCTCAAGTACTCAGACTGTTCCTACACAGAGGGAAGCACCAGGTCAAAATTAATTACTAATTATCCCTATAAATGTCAGCCCAATGAACAGCCTGGTTCAGCAGATTTGCCCCAGAGATGCTCTCTGATCACAGCCTTGTGCCTCTGCATTTGTGCAACTTCAGGATCTGTCACTCCCTGAATTTTGGGCTAACCTGGAAAGGAAAGAGCAGATTAAGCAAAACCCCACAGGGCACAGGGGTCCTGTAATGTGAACTGTCCCCAAATGCTGGGGAGGGGAAGAACCCCAAGGCCCAGCTGCTGAGCTGAGCTCTCCAGGAAAGGCACAGAACTTGTCTTTGCAAAGCCTGCGAGGTGAATCAGTTTTTAATAACTTAAAAGGCCCCTAATTAGAGGTTTGAGGATGTTTCATGGCCCTGCTAAGCCCCACTGGTAGGGAGGGGGCAAAGATCAATTTAATATCTGAGTCACCTCTGAGTTCTGCTGGCTGGAGCTGCTCTGATCAATGGAGGAGGCAGTCAAGCTGCATTTCTGAGAAAGGGAAAGTTAATTGATTTGTCACAATGCTTGGTGTGGAATTGCACAGCCAGCACAGAACTCTCTGTTCCCTCAGGGGGAGCCACCAGCTCCTCAGCACCCACCTGGGGCTGGTGAGAAACATGGAGGGAAACAAAACAGGCTGGGAACTCCACAAAATCATCCCAAGGGGGATGAGGAGCAGCTGAGGGAGCTGGGAAAGGGGCTCAGCCTGGAGAAAAGGGGGCTTGGGGGGACCTTGTGGCTCTGCACAAGTCCCTGACAGGAGAAACTACTGAGTGAAGGACACAGGGAATGGCTTTAGCTGGAAGAGGATAAATGCAGATGGGATCTTGGGCAGGAATTGTTCCCTGGGAGGGTGGGCAGGCCCTGGCACAGGGTGCCCAGAGCAGCTGGGGCTGCCCCTGGATCCCTGGCAGTGCCCAAGGCCAGGCTGGACATTGGGGCTGGGAGCAGCCTGGGACAGTGGGAGGTGTCCCTGCCATGGCAGGGGTGGGATGGGATGGGATTTAAGATCTTTTCCAACCCAAACCATTTCGTGACTCTGTGACATTTCAGCCAATCCAGTGCTTGGTGACATCTCCACAAGGAGATGAGATCTTCAGTGCATCTTTCCCACAAACTATTTTGGCAAACACTGAGCTGATCCAGCTGGGTGTTGATCACCTGGAAGTGCTGAGGAGCAAAGGTGAGCCCTCATCACCTGCCTGCCACAAACCTCCCAGCCCCCATCAGTGGGGAGCTCTGATGGCCCAGATCATCAGTTCCTGCTCCCAAGGCAGCTCAGGATCTGATGCACAATGATAATTCCACATCTCTTCTAGAGCCCGTGCTGATTTAATGTCACAGCCAATCAAATATTCATCTGTATCAAAGGATGCTCAGCAGGAATTATCAATCAGCAGCACCCAAGGAAAGCCTTCAATGCACGGGCACAGAACTCTGCTCAAGGTGAACTCACAAATAAATTTGTATCAATAAAAACATTTTGTTTGTTGGGACACTGACAAATCCATTTATTTTAGGGTTCATTTCATTCACCTCACCAAAAAAGTTTAACCTGTGCTCAGTAACTTTGTTTCCACTACACAGCTCGTGAGTTGAGTCATAATCGAACAATAAGAACTCTTAGAAATGCTGGATGTTGGCTACTGATATTCAATAGGCTCAAATTCCTCATGGAAAAATCCCTGGATTTCCTCTTTCAGACCACAGCAGCTCCACAGCTCACTTGGCAATCAGCTGGAAGTCATTTGGAAAACAAAGCAACAGCGAATCCAAACAACTCCACGGGACAAAACAAATCAGACAAATCACTGTTTGAATAAACCAAAACCTTGACATTTCCAAGGATAGGACACTTCCTTTAAGTCCCAACCACTAGCACTGAAAATATGCACTAAATTATTATTAAACTGCTCCACAACTCAGGTAAAAATTGCATTTATGCCTTTTTGTTTAAGTGGTGGAGTAGAAAAAAAAAAAAACAACTATGTATATTATGTTATTATATTATGGTAGGGGTAAATGTTATTTATTTAGCTATGCTTTACTTCTAGATGGAAACATTATATAATTACTACATATTCATATTTATGTTGTGTTTATAAATATGAATAAAATACATTTTAAAACTATATTCTACTTTTTTTTTTTTTAAAGATACACGAATTCTACCACCAGAGTCCATTCTGATGCAAGGCCCCAAACTCTCCAGATTTCACATGCAATCATCCATCACTCAACAACATCACTGAAGCAAAATGCTTTAACAAACTGCTTCCCACACCCACCCCTCTCAGCCCCAAATCCTTCAAGCTTCACAAATTCATGTATTTTGAATTTTAATTCCTCTGGAGACGTAAATAAATCTTCCTTGACCTCTCAAAGCACAGAATTAGATCCTTTTTCTCCACCAGAAACAGGCTGATGAAATTTTCTGTGCATTTGCCAGCCCTGCCCTAAGTCCACAATCCTGTAGTGCATATTGCTTTTAGAAAAGAAAATCTCATTTGTGCAACAGGATCCAGGATTAGTTGACAGCTTATATGAAACTATTCCCAATCATCTTCAAATTCCTGAATCAATGAGAAGCAGGAAGGGCAGGGAACGACATTTTAGTAATGAACTCCTACCCACAGAGCAAGGGAGAGAAAAATCTGAATTTTAAAAAGGCTGTGGATAGGGGTTTGATTTGTTTTTGAGTGAATTTGAGTGTTTATGAAAGGTTCCCTGCACAACTGGGGCTTCAGACACAAACTTCAGACAGTGATCATGATGAAGAATTACGGTGAGAAGATCAGAGGGATGGAGCCCCTCTGCTCTGGGACAGGCTGGGAGAGCTGGGGGTGTTCACCTGGAGAGGAAAAGCTCCAGGGAGAGCTCAGAGCCCCTGGCAGGGCCTAAAGGGGCTCCAGGAGAGCTGCAGAGGGACTGGGGACAAGGGCTGGAGGGACAGGACACAGGGAATGGCTTTAAGCTGAAAGTGGGGAGATTTCGATGGGATTTTGGGCAGGAATTGTTCCCTGGGAGGGTGGGCAGGCCCTGGCACAGGGTGCCCAGAGCAGCTGTGGCTGCCCCTGGATCCCTGGCAGTGCCCAAGGCCAGGCTGGACATTGGGGCTTGGAGCAGCCTGGGACAGTGGGAGGTGTCCCTGCCCATGGCAGGGGGTTGGAAGTGGATGATCTTTAAGGTCTCTTTCTACCCAAATCATTCTGGAATTCCTGTGCTGTTGGATACTTTGCTCAAGTTTTGTAGAAAACCAATGATTTTAAAGAGATAAGTCCCCAGGTCCCTTTGTTGTGCAGGAAGCTCAGCAGATCTTGCTGTGGCAGTTTTAGGCTTTTTATCACTGATTTTTATATATTTTGGGGAAGTGGAATGAGTTCAATGGCAGGGGTAGGAGGGGGTGGAATTTAAGGTCCCTCCCAACCCAAACCAGGCTGGGACTCTGTGAAACCAGCAGCAAGAGAAGCTTTTAAGGCCACACTCTGTTTCCTGACACATAAAACCCCCAGACATCCATGGGAATCCCACAGTGCTCTGGGTCAGCCTGGAATCACCATCCCAATGCCAAAGCCTGGTGGATTTAAGACATTCCTGACAGGCAGTGACAGGAAAACCCCGGTTAGGAGCCTCCTGATAAGATCTAAGAGCCATTAAGCAGCTCAGTCCTGTCAGCAAACCCAGCCTGAGTCCTGATTAATCACCCTCCCAATGAAACAGATCCCTTTCAATGTCTCAGCAGCTCAATAATGTTGGACCACACCATTCCCTGCACCCTGAAGGGCTGAGTGTGAGAGTGAGGTTTCAGAAACAAAGCAGCCACACACGATTCCTACCTCCCCCTCTGAAAATGAAACTGCTTCCATGAGGGAAGATGAAGATCAATATTGTAAATTCACCCTGTGCCCCTTCTCAGGAGTGTTTTACACTCAGAACTCCTTGTTTTATCTGACTTATCCCCATTTCCCCCTCCCCAAAAGAGTGAAGGATGATAGCTGATATTACTGACTTCTGCCCCAAAGTCCTGGCAAGCTGAGAGCAGCCAGGAGAAGGGAAAATTATTACACAGCGAGCTGAGAATGAATGAAGCAAATGAATAACACTGACACACAGCTCTAGCCAGGGAACATTAAAATGTTCTTGGGGACACCATTTCAGCCAGGTCCCAACAAACACCAGCAACTCCAGCTGCATTCCTCCTTTTCCTTCTTGAAAATCCAGCACTTGAGGGCTGAATAATTTCAAATCATCTCCAAAGCGAAGGGCAAAGTCTGGACTTGCTGTTTCGACCGAATTCCTAAGGCAGAAAGACCATGGTGACACAGCTTGGTTTTTTAGATGTTCTAAGAGTGGTATAAAACCATCACAATGCCAATCCACCAAGACGATTTTTTAAATTGGAACCAGAAAAATTTGTTTTATCAGCACTCAGCGGTCCTGGCTTTTGTGAGCAGAGAGAAGAATCCTTTCAAATCTCCTTTCTCACTGAACCAGTGCCTATTTGCTCCCTCATTACCTTCCCTGACAGCACACAAACACTTTGTTGGGGTCAGTTTAACCTGCAGCCAACCTGAAAAGGAATCAAGTGCTTCACCTCAAAGCAGGAAATCTGCAGGGCGAGTGCCTGAACTTATCTTTTGCTGGCCCACGAAGGGAAAAGGAGAAAATAATGAGGAGTGGATCAACAGCAACCTCAGAAAGGTTCCTGTGCTGCTTTCCTTCAGGCAGGGAACAGCTTCAAGGCAGGAAGGACATAAAAATCTCCATTTCCCCCACACGAGTTCACTGAGCACAAAAGCAGAATGAATGATTTTTGATAAACCCTGACACAAAGCCACACCAGAGGCCGACAGCGTGGCTGCTTCGTGCCCTTCGAAAAGAACAAATTACAAATGGTGCCCTTTGAAAAGAACAAATTACAAATGGTAAAGAAGCCAAGGCCAAAACTCCCAACCTGCAGTATTAATTAGGATTTTCTCATGTCCAAGGCCAGGCTGGATGGGTATTGGAGCAAGCTGGGATAGCAGAAGGTGCTCCCAAGCTGGGGGTGGCACTGGCTGGGCTCGAAGGTCCCTTCCCACCCAAACCAGTCTTGGATTAGGATTTAAATCTTGTCCTTCCACTGGAACACCCTTAAGGTGCCTGAGGCTCTGCTGGGATGGCAGAAGGCCCAGAAGGAGGGCTGGGGCAGGGATGGAGCCTGGAGTGGGGCCTGCTCACCGTGCTGGGTGAAGAGGTCGCTGTGCACGATCTCGATGAGGCAGTAGAGCTTCTGGATGGTCAATCTGCTCACGGGCACGTTCAGGATGAACTCGGTGAAGAGCTTGCTGCACACACAGGGACAGGAAAACTCCAGTCAATTCCCACCCTCAACCATGGAAAAATAGCCAGGAAAAAACAACCAGACACACAACTTCATGCTTTTGGACAAACTCCATTGTTTTCAGATCAAAAAAATAAAATATCAGAGAATCATGAACAGTTTCGAACAAATTTCTTCAGATTTTAACATCATTTCTTTCATCCCTTCCCTTTTATTTCAGTTTTAGACTCTTCTTCGTGTTTCATTTGAGGTTTTAGGTTTCAAATCTTCCTTGTCTGTGCTTCACTTCTATCAGCACATTTATGATTACAGATGCCAAAAATAAAGTGGTAATTAACGTTGTAAGCTACCAGCAAAAAAATTAATAGTTAAAAAAACCCAGAAACTGACACATTGTAGGATAAGGCACCATCACACTCATAGTGTTTATATATAAATATTTTCCATTTTTTATTTTTATACATTTTATATATTTTATAAATAAAGATTTATATAAAATTAACACCCCACACTTAATTAACTCTATTTATATATATATGTATATAAAATATATATTTTTAATATTTTTATCTGTTTTTACATATTTTATAAAGATTTATATAAAATTAACACTCCACAATTAACGTTAATATTTTTATATACTTTATATATATAAAAATTCTATTCTATCCTAATTTTATATATATAAATATATTTTTATTTTAAATCTATTTTTATATATTTATAGAAAGATTTATATAAAATTAATACTCCACACTTAATTAACTCTACTCACCTGAGTTCCTTTGGATCAAACACTAATTTCACATCGTTGACAATTGCTGGCAAGTATTTAAGTGCTGCCCCCTAAAATAAAAACAAAAAAAACCCCAAATAAGAGCAAAATTGATGTGTTTAAAGGTGATGCAAAGACTGCAAGAAGAGAATCAGGCTTTGGTTTCACCATTTCCTGTGACACCTGAGCTGAAATTCCGCAAAAATTAAACTTTTAGACTGATTTAAAAGAAAACAGAGGCATCAAACTGGGGAAAACTTACACCAAAATTAGAGATTTCTAAGCTCCTTCCAACATTTATAGAAATCTTTTAGTTCCTCTAATCCCTTTATCCCCATCTGCTGTCAAGCACTTTCCCATCCTCCTCCTCAGCCATGCTGTAGTTGTTTGGGTTTAATTTTCACTCTGCTACTTAAAAATTAAACAAAAAGGCCTAATTATCATTTTTTCCCTGCAGTAAAGCCTTGGTAGCCACTCGTGAAACCGTGGCTCTTCCCAATTCCCCTTGAACTTGCAGCTGCCACTGCACAGCACATGAAAGAGCTCGGAAGATGCAAACAGATGTTTAATATTTTAACTGTTTGTAGGAAGTTTTCCTCATTTTATCTTTTCCTTAGGAACAATTCGTAGTTGTTGTGTGTGTGAGGAAAAAACTCAGAGTAATTGGAACATCGACCACAAGAGCCAGACTTGCCTTTGATAACCTTGTGTTTTATTGATTACATCAAATGGTTTGATTACAGAGGTGTTTCTCCTTGAGAAGAGGCAGGGTTGGATGGGATCTTGGGAAAGAATTGTTCCCTGTGAGGGTGATGAGGGGCTGGGATGGAATTCCCAGAGCAGCTGGGGCTGCCCCTGGATCCCTGGCAGTGCCCAAGGCCAGGCTGGACACTGGGGCTTGGATCCTGGGACAGTGGGAGGGGGAAGGTGGGGTGGGACTCAGCAGAGACTCAGCAGGTTGGGACATACACAGAAACTGCAGGAAATGCAAAACCTTTTCCACAGACTTAGGGAAGAGACTTAAAATAAGGGAAAAGACTTAAAATAATATTGTTTGTGTGGTGAGGCACTGGAAGAGGTTGTCCAGAGAGGTTGTGGACTCATTCCTGGCAGTGCCCAAGGCCAGGTTGGACACTGGGGCTTGGAGCAGCCTGGGACAGTGGGAGGTGTCCCTGCCATGGCAGGGGTGGCACTGGGTGAATTTTAAGGCCTTTCCAACCCAAACCCCTCTGTCAGGCTGTGATGAGAGCAGTGATTGCAATTTACACCCTCCCAGTCTGGACAATTTGCATCCCCAGTGGTTCCTACAGGTAGGAGAGCCCTAGGAGAAGAGTCTTGAGGAGTACACACAAACCCACTCCTTTCTTTTCCAAGAACTCCCCTTTCGTGCCACAACCCCTGTCATTTCAAACCCAACTCCCCTTTCGTGCCACAACCCCTGTCATTTCAAACCCAACTCCCCTTTCGTGTGTTTTTTTTCTGCCACAACCCCTGTCATTTCAAACCCAACCCCACAGCTCTTCAAAGCAAGAACTCATTGGGGTTTGATGAACCCAAGGCAACTCCAAGCAGCCACCAAGGCCGAGAGCCCTCTCCAAAGGGAAGCCCTGACCTGTCCATGGGCTGGATGCAGATTTCAGAGCCCCCAGTTTTCATTCACAATCCACTGGAGCTGTCAAGTTGATCATCAAACATTCCCAGATCTGCTTAAAGGTCTCCTGAGCTGGGGACTCTGGGATTATGCAAACGGAGCCATTAATGATGGATGAGGGCTCTAATGACCAGTTAGGAACCACAGTTAGCAACAGGGGCTTTATTTGCTGATCATTCACATGCATGGAGCCATAAATGTTTAGTAACATCTTAAAAGGGAGCTTGCATTTTATACCTTGAATTAAAATTTCTCACCGTGCCCCGGCAGGAGCGTAAAAATTAACACTTGAATGGCTTCCATGAACTACTGTGGGGTAAAACACTATTTACAACAGCCATTTACAGCTTGTAGCTGCAACAATTAGCAGCAACTGAGGGTCTACTTTATGGACAAACCAATTAAAGTTTAATTCTGGAGATTTAAAGAAGATTGTGGAAGTATATTTCCCAATTTCCCACCTCAGCTGGCTCAATTATGTGACAAGATGATCGGAGAACGAAGCTCTGCAGCCCCACAATTAAATCTGTATCTGTCTAAGCCAAAGGGCTACTAAAATAAATTTTTATTGGTATTAAATCATGTAAAAGAGCAGCTCTCACTGTACATCTTAGTCCGTTAAAGCTGCAGCTGAAGTAGATTTTCTGTGAGCAGTAGCTCCATTGCAATGCTGGTTATTCCCAGGATGCTGCAATGCATAAATGAGGAATATGAAATTCAGCAGACAAAAAAAACCCTGCTCTTGTCTTTTCATATAACATCAGGAAAAAACAAACAACCCAGGTTTGGGTTGGGTTGGGTTTGTTTTATTTTTTTCTCTTCCATTTAAAGAGATTAATTTACTTTTCACTCCTGATCAGCACTGGACAAAGGCTCCAACTCCTCATTTCCACAAGAAGCACACGGCAAACTAAGCCAAAATCTTAATTCCATGGTTACACAGGGATGCCTTAAACACTTGGAAATTCCAACCAACATTAAAAAACCACAGCAGTGAGGAACCTTAATGTCCAATCCCACAGTTTTTTGCAGTAATTTCCCCGTGACCACACGAGAAGCACACCCAAAGCCAGGAAGATCAGTCTCAGACACACACTCAATAATTACACACAGTTTCAAGCTGGGCTGCAATAAAAATTTTACTGCCCGAAGGGGCTTCTGTCTTTGTGCAGAACGAGTGACAAATTATCCCCACCCTTATCAAGTTACAAAATCAGTCATTTCCAGCACTACAAAGCACACAAATAAAGCAGCAAAGGGGAAGGATGAAAAGGAGTGAAAGTGGTGCCTTAGGAGGCCTCCCAGGAACAGAGACAAGACAGGATAAGGGAATAAATGCAGATATTTATTTGAAAAGTCTTCAAGGTACCCCTGGGGGAGCCAGAGGCTGCCTCCAAAAATGGACCCCAAGATGGACCCCAGGTCACGAGTTCTTCACAACTTTATAGCTTTGGTTCATTTGCACACCACGGTTAATTCTCCAATTAAAGCCCCAGTTCAATGATGTAACTCCCCTCATCTTGCTCCCCCCTTAGAGGCTTTGGGTTACACATTTTGGGCCTAGAAGAGCCTGGCTGTCCTTGAAGGCAAAGCCTGGAGAGGCTTTGTTGTGTCTGCCCAGCACGAGAGAGCAGAAATTCCAGGCTACAAGGAACTGCAGAGTTACACTCTAAGCAGTACAGAATCTGAAAAATATAAAAGTTAAAACCCAAGGCATCAAAAGCAGCAATGGGATGGTGTGTGGCAGGAATGATGGATATATTCTCCCCGAGCTCCATGTCCCTGCACACTCCTCACTGTTCCTTTGGCTGTGGGATGTTATTGGGATTTTTTTTTGCCCAGGCTGGGATTCACAGGGCTCAGCACGACATCAGCAAGGCCATGGCAGCCTGCAGCCAACTCAGAGCACTCCCAGTGTTGTGGCTCATCCTCCACATCCCAACCACACAAATCCACGTTAATTTCCCCTTCACCAACACCAGACCTGTGTGTAAAAGGAATTATCCCAAAAAAGTTATGGGAAGAACCATGAGCTGCCACTCCCCCCACACAGGAGCTGCCGAGCCGAGCCATGGAACTGCTCAGTGCCTCAAGGATACCCTTCCCAGCTGTGGGAAAGGCAATTAACTGGGCCAAGAAATACAACTCACTAAGTGAAAATAATCAGGGCCAGAAAAGTCAAAGCCTTGCCTTAAATGGAATAAATTAAGCAGTAATTGATGGCCACAGCTCTCTGCACAGCCAGCACAGGGGATGGCTATTCCCAGGATTTATTGTTCCATGGACTAATTGTAACTTATTCCCTAAATCATCCCAACCAGCTCTCTGTCTGGAGCAGGACCCTTTGCAACCTTTAAGATAAATTCATTGATGGGCTTCTAATGACTTCACAGCTAATTGTGTTCTCCTAAACTTCTCCACAGCTAGCAGCCAAATCACGTTCCTGTTGAAGGAATAAACTTAGTGTTGGTATAAAAGATCATCTGAGGGGAAAAAAACCTTTCAAATGTGGTAAAAAAGGCAGGATAAGTAAGATCAGGAGCAATGGAATTATTATTCCCAACACTGGCCCCTCTGAACATCAACTGACTTAGCTGTGTTCTCCCAAACTTCTCCAGAGCCGGCAATGAAATCACGTTCATGGAAAGAACAAACTCAGTGTTGGTATCAACTGATCATCTGAGGGAAAAAAACCCTTCAAATGTGGTAAAAAAGGCAGAATAAATAAGATCAGGTGCAATGGAATTGTTATTTCCAACATTGGCCCCTCTGAACATCAATTGACTTAACTTAATTGTGTTCTCCTAAACTTCTCCAGAGCTGGCAGTGAAATCACTTTCATGAGGAAAGAACAAACTCAGTGTTGGTATCAACAGATCATCTGAGGGAAAAAAACCCTTCAAATGTCGTAAAAAAGGCAGAATAAATAAGATTAGGTGCAATGGAATTGTCATTCCCAGCACTGGCCCCTCTGAACATCAATGAAGAGTCCCTTGCACTGCCCACTCCGCTCTTTTCTCACTGATAGTTCATTTCCAGACAGGTCAAATGAGACAGAAATGGGTAAAGAATGGGATCTCCCAAGAGGAAAATTAGCACATTGCGCAGATCTAAAAGTTCAAGGAGTTTCTAGGACTAAAAGTTTATCTGAATTATTGATCCTGATTCTGAAAGGAATTTTTTTGGCAGTTTTTTTCTGGGTGGGAAAACCTCAAACAACTTCATTTTGACACTTCAATATTTAAATAAGAGTAAGCTTCATTTATTCATTGGGACAGAAAGAGTCCCAACTGCTAAAACTGCCAGGAGCAGCTGCTTTTCAGGGAAATTTCTGGAGTTTTTAATTTCTTCACAAAAGGAATGAGAGGACAGGTAAAAGCCTTTTCTTTGTGTCACCAGGCAAATAAAAGCACATTGAAATAGGACAGGGCAACCTTGCTAAGTACTTTAAAGTATTTCTGCTATCGTTTGAGATAACAGAAAAATGAGTTTTACTCATTTGCTTCTGTTTGTTACACAGTTGAGAATATGGAGATTTCTCTTAATTACTACAAAAGTGAAATTACCTCTGTGATAATTACAGTAGTCACTGGTGAGTAAAAAGAAAGCAGGACAGCAAAGGAATCTTGCAACAATGGAAAATTATCCCATTCTTGGGTTTATAAATGGAATGGCAAAAAAATAAGTCACAAAAGCTTCTTTGCAGTAGCTGTTTAAATGAAAAACTAACTTAAGGTTGTCATTAGATTGACCAAATGACATTTGCCAAGTATTAAACAAAATGTATTCTGAGCAGAGCACCGCAGCTTTTTTCTGGGGTTTAAGTTCAGCTCTTTGTAGTCCATAAAAGCAGAGAAATCCTTAATTTGAAACTGTCATTTTCCAAAGCCATTCCTTTCCATCAGCACGCCCGGTCTCCAAATTAAGCACAAAAACTCTGTGCCAAATACAGGATATTCTTCTGAACTCTTTTGTTTGACAAAGCAATAAATTTGTTTTACCCAACTCCATTTGAACATTACTTTAATGTTAATTTTCATCTTTTGTGTCATTCAACACAAAGCACCTCCCTTGCACTCAAGCATTCCATTAAACTCATCCAAACCAAAATAATCCCAGTCAGCAGCTGGATAAAAAAATATCCAGGAACTCCTAAACTCTGTTTCAGATTTGCCCCAGCCTAGAGCAGTTATTCACTCCACAAACTAAAGAAGTTTTTATCCAGGTTGCAAAGCAGCACCTCTGGCACTAAATTTAGTGTTAAACAGCCCAAAGCACGATCACAAATGAGTTCCTTCTGGAGGTATTTCCCACATGGATTCTAAGAGACACAGAACCCTCACTCCACAGCTGCATTTTGTTCCTGAGCTGATTTTAAGTGATGGTTTTTAACTATTCCACCTGTTGGGAAAGCCCTGCAGATTAACAGAGTCTCTTGCTTTCTTCTCAGGCACCTTGTCATGCATTTCCTTCATTTAAACACTTTTCTGTGGTTTTAGCAATAAATGCTGAATATTAAAGTACAGAGTGGACACTGAGAAATGCCTTAGAAGTGACCAGGATTATTAAGAACCCCCAGGCACAGGAAAATTCACATTAAGGAATGGTCCCATCTTCCCCCCAAACTCTCTGTGACCACAGCCACGATGATTTTACACACACAGAGTGCTCCCACCTTAATTCACATCATGGAAAGCTCCCAGCTTGTCTCTTCCCAACCATCCTGAACAAAAAAATCAGAACAGCAAATAGCAGAGGGGCCCTGCTGGGAAAGGTCCAGCTCCCTCCTCCACTGCAGGAGGAGCTTCTCTGCTTCCCAAGGGATGCAGGAATACCTGGCTGAGGAATAGCTGCACTTCCCTCCAAAGTGGAAACATCACTCTCAGGCTCCAGCTGAGCTCATGCTTCAGCAGGAGAAGGTTAAGGAAATAATTATCATGCACCAATTAGCAGAAAACAGGAATAAACCCAGGAAGGCTCAGTGCACTTGGAACCATTAAAAATGCAAGCACACACCAAATGCTGCTCACCTCACTGCAGCAGCTTTAACTCCTGAAGTCTCACTGATGCCTGGAAAATAAACTGGAATTTCCCCTTGCCAAGCTACTGCTGCAGCCCACTGCCACTCACCGTGCAAGGAGAATTTCTGTCAGTGAGACAACAACCACAACATCTGTCAGCTCCAATCACTGCTTGGATTTCCCTCTCCAGCCTGGACAACCCCACACCTTAAACAAGTGGAAAAGGCAGCCCTGGAATCTCTGTCTCCACCGCAGATAACAGTGACACACCAAAAAAATCCCCTGAACATTTTATTTAGCTAACTAAAAAAACCCCAGCTTCTGTGTTGTTTTGAGCATTGTAATTTTTACCAGTTCACCTTCCCGAATTCAAACCTACAAGACTGATTATTGCTGCCTTTACAGCCTGGCTTTTAGTCATTCTTGTTAATCCCAACATACCTGAGTAGAGAAAAGGCAAAAGAAACAAGAGATTTAAGTGCCAGTGAAGTGCTAGAAGAGGTTTAAGTCCTAGTAAAGCTCTGCTTAAACCATATTCCAAGATCATACGGAATTTTACTTATTTATTGCAAAAATCCATAGCTGAAATAATACCAGCCAAATTTAAAATAACCTTTTAATAATGTTTTTATATATATATGAACCCTATAAATTCTCCCCTACCCAAAAATTTGTGACTACCCATAATCCTAAAAGAGGTACAAATTCCAAGCCTCTTTTTATGCTCTACAACCTTAAATCCTTGTCCAATTCAGAGAGTTTTCTTTTGAGGAAAGTTGTTTTTTCCCCCCCACATGCACCCAAAGCACTGAAAAATTCAAATTTAAAAAAAAAAAAAGCCATTTAAATGCCAACTATAAAATAACTGAAGACCTACAGCCAACAGCAGCTCATCAGCTTCCACAAGGACATAAATATTTGAATAGATAAAGAGGAATTCTTGCTAAGAACACAAGACTGCAGTCATTCATTCCGTGTCAGCTTGAAGGCTACTCTCCCAACAGATAGGGGAAAAAAAATCCAGTACATCCAGCCCAAAAAGTTGGGAACATCTCAGAGAAAATTCCCAGTGGCAGTTCTGCTCCAAGGTGATAAACTCTCAAGAAAAATTCTGGTTTTTGCAAGGAGAAATGGAAACTTTGGGATGTGGCAAAGCAGCATCTGCCTCGTTTAATGTAAAGCACCTTAATTCTCTGTGTAGGTCTTTGCAACTTCTTATCTCTCTCCAAACAGATTTATTTTGTCTAGACTCATTCCCCTCCCCCAAAATATATAAAAATCAGTGAAAAAAAGCCTAAAACTGCCACAGCATGATCTGCTGATCTTCCTGCACAACACAGGGACCTGGGGACTTATCTCTTTAAAATCATTGGTTTTCTACAAAACTTCAGCAAAGTATCCAACTCCACAGGAATTCCAGACTGCCTTGGGCTGGAAGGGACTCAAAATCACCCAGTGCCACCCTTGCCATGGCAGGGACACCTCCCACTGTCCCAGGCTGCTCCAAGCCCCAGTGTCCAGCCTGGCCTTGGGCACTGCCAGGGATCCAGGGGCAGCCCCAGCTGCTCTGGGCACCCTGTGCCAGGGCCTGCCCACCCTCCCAGGGAACAATTCCTGCCCAAGATCCCATCCAGCCCTGCCCTCTGGCAGTGGAAAACCATTCCCTGTGTCCTGTCCCTCCATCCCTTGTCCCCAGTCCCTCTCCAGCTCTCCTGGAGCTCCTTCAGGCCCTGCAAGGGGCTCTGAGCTCTCCCTGGAGCCTTCTCCTCTCCAGGTGAGCTCCCCCAGCTGTCCCAGCCTGGCTCCATGGGAGGGATGCCCCAGCCCTCAGGGCAGCTCTGTGCCCTCAGAATCACCCCCTGTGCCCCATTCCTGCTGTGCCCAGCACAGATCCTGGTCCCCAGCAGTGCCCACAGGAGATGCCATCTGCAGTTTCTGTGCCCTCCCTTCCCCTCCTGGCTCCCCCGGCCTCCCTCAGAGGCTGCCCCCAGCCCGTCCTTTCAGCACATCCCTGGGCCTGAGCTCTGTCTCTCTGCTGCCCCAGCTGCTTCCACAACCCCCTGTAGCCACAAACCTCAGAAAAGAAAAAATTCCTTTATTTCCCTTAAACTCCCCTCCTAATGATGCCAGCAAGTGCCCCCTGTAAGATCCCAGAGCACAAGAAATCCCTGTTTCCCCTGCTGGGAAGGTGCAGCATTCCCAATCCTCTGCACCCCTTTAACCCCTTCCTGAGGTCTGGGACCAGCCCAGCACCCAGCATGCAAGAAGTGGCTGCTGCAGGGTTCTGTGACAGCCCTGCCACCCCTGCTCACCCCCACACCCTGCTGCTTCCCCTGCACTGCCCATGGAGCTGATGGCTCCAATTCCCTCTTCCTGACAGCTCTAATTCCCTCTTCCTGACAGCAGTGCCCCACATCTGCCCACCCTTCAGCTCCTGTTTCAGCCCCCCAGCTCTGGGAGGGCCAGCCAATGCTCCTCTCCACCAGCACAGGCTGAGGCACAACTCAGTCACTGCTGGAGATGCTGAATGAGGGAACATCTCAGAGAAATGTCACCCCTGCAGTGTCCCTGCCACCTCCCAGCACTCCTGCAGCCCTGCCAGGCAGTGATGCCTTTTCCTGGTCTTAAAATCAAGAGGCAAACGTGGTTAGAAGGGAAAAAAGGGATTTTACCTTGGTATTTATTTAAGGATCCTTAGGTGCACCACGTCCAGGTTGAATGCACCTCGATGCATACTGCAATTCTCTCCCTAAAAGATCTGGTATTACATTATAGGTTTTACTAATTAGCATATCTATCATAAATTCCCTAATGAGAGGCCAGAATGAGTCCCCTCCCCAAGGAACCTTCCCCTGGATGGTTCTATTTTAGTTCACAAAATGTGTTCTGGAGAGGACCTTGGGGTCTGGGGCATTCTGATCCCTAATGACACAGGTCGTGCAGGTAGAGTAGGGAGTTTTCTCCATGGATAAAGGTCAAAACCAACATTATTCAGGGGGGTTAGATTCTTCAAAACAGGCAGAGAAATATTCCCTGCACTCTGGATTCCCACACCTAACTACAAAACCTCTAAAATGTTGAGTCTCTCAGCCTAACAAACAAGTCCAAGAATGAAGGAAAAAAGCACTAAGAGTACAGAAGTTGTAAAAAGGCATAACAGGGGTATAAAAAGGCAAAAAATCATCATGGCATCAGCATGATGCACAGAACCCACACTCACTCTCCACAAAAACCCCACAATTCCCCACCCATTCCATAGCTTTGTTCTCTGTAAGAGAGCACATATTTCTGCCGAGTGCTCACATTGCACAGCTTCAGCTGATACCTGAGCATCACAAAAGCAATTTCACAGGCTGCAAAAAGCCAATAGTAACAATTATGTGTTCTAAGAGCTGAGTAATTAGAGGCCAGAGGAGATGAAAGCAATAAATAATGAATGGAACGTTGTCAAAGCTCCTGAAAGGCCTCCTCAAGCACACTCAACACCCTCCTGGCTCATCCCTCAGTGCTTCATCCCCTCAAACCCTGACAGGAGCTGGGCTCTCCCCAGGTCTGCAGAGTTCTGAACCTGAACCAGCACAGCCCCTGCTGCACTGGGATCTCTCCAGCTCTTACCAGGAAGTTTTCCTTCCTGCATCCAGCCAAATCCATTTTTTAGGGTTTGTTTTTCTTCCCCTCCAAGGTATAAATTGTTCCAGAAAAAAAAAGCTCGTGCTCATCTGCCTTCCTGAAGCAGGCCCTGCAAAGGAGTCTCAGGGAAAGAAATCTCACATTGAACTCCTGTAATGTGCAAATGTGCATTTGTAAATGGGGTAAATTTGTAAATCTTGTAAATTTACATTTTGTAAAACCCCAGAGAGCACACCCTGAGCCACAGACTCCAACTCCCCATTTCCATTCAGGAGAGATGCTTTGGCAATGAAATGAAAATGCAGCTTTCTCGAAACACGTAATATCCCTGTTTTGTTATCAGATGATAGTCTCAGCTTCTCTGCCTAAAATATTCCACCTCAGCTGCTTTATCCCCACTATCTGTTTGTGCTGTGTGCTCAGCATGGCATCAGGAGCCCCAGAGCTCAGCTACAAAGGACTGGGGGCTTTCACTCAGGACTTTTCCTGCTGGACTTCTCCAGGAAGCTCCTCCACTGGCACAGGGATTTCCCACTGTCTTTGCAATCATCTGAGAAGGAGGAGTCCAACTGCCCCCAAATTCTACCCCAGTTCTCAGCCCCTTGATCATCTCCCAACTGATTCAGCAGGGCAGGGTCAGAAGTTTCATCTTTTTATAAAGATGAAATTTTAGTTTCATCCAGCTGGAGCCACAAGAGGAAGTTCAAGGTGCAGCTTATCAGACACACATTTAGGGCAGTCTCTGTAGTTTTCCATGATGAAAAAGATCCACTAACTTTTGTACCCAGCCTCCTCTGGATACTAAAATCCATCACTCCTATAATTCAGTGCTTTTGCTCTTTGATATCAGCACCATTTGAGGGCACAGACCCCGTTCCCAATTCCATGAGCCAATGTTACCAAAAGCAGATGCTGGTTTTAAAAGGGATACAAGAAAAGGGATAAGGGATGAAAAATGGAGTTTGCAGTCTCACTCAGCACTGATTTTCCTTTTAAAAGATCTACTTTGCCTTAAGATCCTATACTGAAGTTCCTGAACAGCCTCAGATATAAATAAGTGCATTTAAATATGAGGCTCTGCATTGTCATCAGCATCTTAAATACAATGCCTAAAAAGCACCTTAACATTGAGGTTATACAAGTTAAAGAAGCCAAATGCCAACCCAAATTAAGTTCTCTTTTTAAAATAAAAGTCAGGTTTTTGAAGCAATTAAAGGTTGGACTGGATGATCTCAGATGTCTTTTCCAACTGAAGTGATTCTAGGATTCCATAAACTTACTTGTTCAAAGAAAGTTCTTTATACAGTCACAAACCCTTCAGCAGAAACACCGAGTATGAGCCTTGTTTGGGGAAAAAGCAGCTTAAAACCAGCTTTTAAGCACAAACACAAGCAAATACTTCACTGACTGCCTTACTGTGGTTTAGGATGCCAAAGTGCAGATCTGGAAAGCACAAACCTTCACTATGACAGTCTGATCAGAGTTGCTGCTCATCATCTCATTGATGGACTTAAAGAGCTGCAGCAGAGACTCCCTGAAGTCTGCTTCTCCTTTGTTTTCATACAGTCTGAAAAAGAATTAGGTTTCATCAGCACAAACCACAATGGAAACACAATTTTTTTTAAAAAAATCTGGTGACTTTTTTTAACAATCAAATGACAGATGCCCATTTGTTGTCTGAGCATTTTTTCCAAGAATTTCTACAAGTTTCTTCACCGAACCAAGAGTTTTCTTTCACAAAAAAAGCCCTCAAGACAAGACAGACTGGCCAGGCTGGGCCAGCAGGAATGAGAGATTTTTATTGTAAAGGTTTCTCTGTGAAATGCCACATCCAGCAGTGCTGTTTTTCAGTCTCCTGGTGAATCCCTGAGCAGTGACCCAATTCCCCGTGCCCACGCAGCCCTGGGACAGCCTCTCCACCCTGCAGATGTCTGGCAGGACCCTTGCCAGGCAGCTCTATGCTGATGAAGCCAGAAAGCAGCCAGACAACTTGCCAGCAATCATTAAAATCTACCAGTGGCCTAAGGTGAGTGACCTTAAACTCTGGGAAAGAAAGAAAGAAAAAGAAAGAGCCCATCGAGCCCTTTTTTTGCTAAAAAGATACTTTTTGTTTTCTGTGGGAAGGAAGCACTGAGGTAAAACTGAGCTTCAGCACTAATTCCAGGCTCAGTTTCCCATGGAGTCAGCAGAGCTGACACAGGAATGGCTCAGCCCCAGCCCAGCTTCAGGATTGAGGTCCCTGTGCCTCCAGGCAGATGCCTCAGAGCTCAGCTCCCCCCTGGGACCCCCTTTCTCTGTCTCTCAGATGCTTTCAGGGGGTTAGAACTGCACAGAGACACCTGAGCAACACCAAAGGCAAAAAAAACCACAGCCAAGGTGAACAACTTGGGCCACTGGTTCAGTGAGTGCTCCTGGAATTCTCTGGAGTTTTTAAAATGCAGAACCAGCCCTGCTTCAGCTGCAGGATGACACAATCCTCACTGGAAAAATGAAGGGAGACAACCACTGGCTCCACATCATCCCTGAAAACTTCCCCCTCCTTGGGCAGCACATGGGACTCTCCTACACCAGGGTTATCCAGACTTAACCTGACAAAAACCAAAAGGGATCTAGAATCCAGATGAAATCGAACGAGGGGGAGTTAAAAACATCACATGGGGCTTCCAGGCCAGTTTGGACAGGGCTTGGAGCAGCCTGGGACAGTGGGAGGTGTCCTTGCCCATGGCAGGGGGGGAATGGGATGGGTTTAAGGTCCCTTCCCACCCAAACCATTCCATGACTCCTTCCCCCAGTAAAGCCCCATATTTGCCCAGTCAGCTCTGTTTGCCTCCAAGGGTCTCACCCAACAACAACAACTGAGCTTCCAACCCCCTCCCTGCTTCCACTGGCTCTGACCCCCCCAAACACCTGGCACCAAGACCCATGAGAGCAGCTCCCAGCAAGAGCTCAATTCCCTTTTACTTTCCTCCATTTTCTCCTGGAATTAAACCCAGCAGGAAGGTCTCGAACGAAGTTTGCAGCTCAGAACAAGAATCTCACCCAGGAATTTTCCATACAGAAATCATTGCAGAGTTTCTTCGTATTCCAAGATCACAGAACCATGGAATGGTTTGGGTTGGAAGGGACCTTAAATCCCACCCAGTGGCACCCCAGCCATGGCAGGGACACCTCCCACTGTCCCAGGCTGCTCCAAGCCCCAATGTCCAGCCTGGCCTTGGGCACTGCCAGGGATCCAGGGGCAGCCCCAGCTGCTCTGGGCACCCTGTGCCAGGGCCTGCCCACCCTCCCAGGGAGGAATCTCCTCCCAATATCCCATCTAAAGCTGCATCTTTCCAACATATTGCAGTTGGAAAAGGGCTTTTCTTGGGATAAACACGGAGTTCAGGATGTTCCTGCTGCTTCACACTGAAGTTAATGTGTGTCACACATTTTTAGTGCTGTGCTCATAAACCTTTGGAAGCCCCAAATATGAAACAAGCCTATTTTAACCTGGACACAGAGGAAATGAATGCTACAGAAAAAAAAAACCCCAAACCACTAAATTGTGTTATTTTGCTGTGCAAAATTCTATTTCTCTTTTAGGCTAAATCTAGGGGTTGTGCAGGACAAAAAAACTCATCAAGTCCCCATTTCCATAATGGATTTCAGTGTCCCCCTGAACAGATCAGAGAGGTGAAACTCATACCAACAGAAAGAGTAACTGAACTTGACAGCCCAATAAATCAAAGTGCTTCAGACAAAAAGCTCTGCCTTTCAAAAAGGAAGTTGTAATAAAAAATAAACAAGTTAGTCACAAATGCGTTCCTACTGTCAGTTAATAACATCTATTTATTTAATATACCTGATAAAGCACTAAAACTCTGCAGCTGTGAGAAAACCAGGTTTACACTGGGTTGGTTCTTCCAGCACTGCCTGGAGGATTTTAAGACTGCAGTAAATACACCACAACCACTGGGATCGTTACTGAGGAAATCACATAAAGATATTTCTAAAGGTCACTTGTAATATTTTGCCTTTATCAACCTTTGCTGTAGTGAACAAATAGCTGTGCCACCAGGCTTTAAGTGGATGAACTTCCAGAACTGAACTGCTAAAATCCATCCAGCCCACCACCCTAGTCCTGAAGTTAAAAATACGCCATATTTTGGAATAAAAGCTTCAGCTGGCTGCTTGTGATTCCTCAGCGGAGCAGCAGCAATCACTCAGAGCTCTGCCACCCTCCTGCATTTTAATCACCCCAAATCTCACCCCCCAGGCAGGGTTTGAGTCCTGCAGCAGAACCAATCACGGACTCGTTCAGAATTTGGTAATTTTGCTGATTAATCCCTGGGCATGGAGAGCTGAAGGGCTGAGCATCAGGGCTTCCCATGAGGAAACCTCACAGCCAGTCCTGGAGGGTCAGGCTGTCTGTAAATCCCATCTGCAGCCAGAGGGAATGATTTTTTTTTTCCCCCCCATTTTCAAGTGATTTGTAGGGCCTGCTACAGGCTCAGTGACATTCAGTATTTTATGAATCTCACAGCAGGGCTCCTACAGAAATAAATTCCAAGCCCTAAATTAGAGGAAAGGGTGCTGGGGATGGTAACTTAAGAGCTCTACATAAATCCCTTGTAATAAGATTGTTACCACTGTTAACAAGCAGTAAAAGGACTCAATCTAAGCTCATCAGCTTGGTTTATAACTTTTGTACAAAACACAATACAGTAACAGAAGTTTCCCCCAATAGTGCCAAGCTTTAATTGTTCAGAGACCTAAATTACGATTTTACCAATTGGCTGCAACTGAAAATACACATCTCTGCTAAAGAGGGAAAAACCTTCTCCTGAAATAACCTCTCACACCTTCAAGTACTTCTAAAAAATGCAATACTGAGCAATTTTAACTGAAGCACTGTGAAATTTTGGCAGTTTTGGAGGTAATTTTGGGAGGGGGAGGTTTGAGCACTGCCTGCACTCACTGGTTGAACAAGATCCTGGAGCGGACGATGAACTTGAAGATGTATTCCAAGGCTTTCATGGCTTTGAAGAGTTGATCAGTGATCCCACATTTCTCAGCATTGTCCACGTAGGTTTTTAAAACCTTGGTCAGTTTGCTGTTGAAATACAAAAAAAAAAAAAAGCCACATCCAAGTTACATTCTCACAGAATTTCCATTTTGAAAAGTTTGAAGAAAAATTATGCACCCAGAGAGTTACAAAATTAATTATTCAACTCATAAACTCATTCCGTTCTTGCTTTGGGAAGTAGCTGTAACTTATTCTTGAGCAAAGAGAGAAAAATCACAGACCATAACTTTATTTAACAGAGCAAATCCCAGTAAGGCTGATTTTCTGCTGGATGTTTAGGGCTTCTCAGATTTAGGCCCTGAGGAAGATGCACCTACTAACGATCAGAATAATAAGAATAATTAAATGAAATACAAGCACGTTGTTAGAATTAACACAAAGTATGAGTTTCTTCATTCAACAAGGCTTCCCCTTACAAAGCTTCCCCGTGGATTTTGGGCTGGAATTTGTAAAATTTATTTCTCAAAGTACGTAACACCAGCTGGAAGTTCTCTTATTCCCCATTTTAAAGCCCATCAAACTCGAAAGTGAAACAATTTTCAAAATAATCCCATTCCAGCTCCCTCCCTTCCAATGAATATAAATCAGGGCTTTAATGCAACCACGAGCAATTCCATTTTAAATCATCCCAGCTCCAGTGCATGATCCAACATCCCCACTCCAAGTAAACAAGCACCACATTATTCTCCACTGACAGAAAACAACACGGAGCTCACAGAGCTCCTGCTGCCTGGGGATTTGTTGGAACAGCAGCAAACTGCCTGAGAATTTCAAGTAACCACTTCAATACTGCCAAGGCCACCTCTCTTTTACTTCAGGGCAACAGCTGAAGGTTGGGTTTGGGTGATGCTGGAGCTCTTTTCAAGCTGGATGTTCCATGAGCAGAAGGGAGAGGGCAGGGATCTGTCATGTCCATGGGCACTCATCGAGCCAGAATTCAGCTCCTCCCTCTGCTTCTGCCTCCCTGCACTTGAGGGAGGGAAGGATTCTCTCCATGCCACCCTCAGCTTTTCCTAATAAACCTGATAGAGGATGCTCCACCCTCAGCTTTTCCTGATAAATCCAGGTGCTGGAGGAAGCTCCGCCCTCAGTTTTTCCTGATAAATCCAGGTGTTAGAGGATGCTCCACCCTCAGCTTTTCCTGATAAATCCAGGATGCTCCACCCTCAGCTTTTCCCGATAAATCTAGGTGTTAGAGGATGCTCCACCCTCAGTTTTTCTTGATAAATCCAGGTGTTAGAGGATGCTCCACCCTCAGCTTTTCCTGATAAATCCAGGATGCTCCACCCTCAGCTTTTCCTGATAAATCTAGGTGTTAGAGGATGCTCCACCCTCAGCTTTTCCTGATAAATCCAGGTGCTGGAGGATGCTCCACCCTCAGCTTTTCCTGATAAACCCAGAGGATGCTCCACCCTCAGCTTTTCCTGATAAACCCAGGTGACAGAGGATGCTCCACCCCCAGCATTTCCTGATAAATCCAGGTGCTGGAAGATGCTCCACCCTCATCCTTTCCTGATAAATCCAGGATGCTCCACCCTCAGCTCTTCTTGATAAATCCAGGTGTTAGAGGATGCTCCACCCTCAGCTTTTCCTGATAAATCCAGGTGTTAGAGGATGCTCCACCCTCAGCTTTTCTTAATAAAGCCAGGTGTTAGAGGATGCTCCACCCTCAGCTTTTCCTGATAAATCCAGGATGCTCCACCCTCAGCTTTTCCTGATAGATCCAGGTGTTAGAGGGTGCTCCACCCTCAGCTTTTCTTGATAAATCCAGGTGTTAGAGGATGCTCCACCCTCATTTTTTCCTGATAAATCCAGTGTTGAGGATGCTCCACCCTCAGCGTTTCTTGATAAATCCAGGTGCTGGAGGATGCTCCACCCTCAGCTTTTCCTGATAAATCCAGGTGTTAGAGGATGCTCCACCTTCAGCATTTCTTGATAATTCCAGGTGTTAGAGGATGCTCCACCCTCAGCTTTTCCTGATAAATCCAGGTGATAGAGGATGCTCCATCCTCTGCTCACGTCACACAGAACTGCAACAGCAGCAGCAACTCAGTGATCAAAGCATCAACGTTGAGACTGAAGGCTCAAATCTTCTTTGGGAATTAAAGAAGGATCAGGAAAGGTTCTTCCCCCAGAGGGTGCTGGGCACTGCCCAGGCTCCCCAGGGAATGGGCACGGCCCCGAGGCTGCCAGAGCTCCAGGAGCGTTTGGGCAGCGCTGCCAGGGATGCCCAGGGTGGGATTTTGGGGTGTCTGTGCAGGGCCAGGGGCTGGATGGATGATCCCTGTGGGTCCCTCCCAGCTCAGGATATTCCATGATTTTTTCACAATTTTGGATCAGTATTTTTGAACATTTTCAGGTTCCTTTAATAGAGACTCTGCCCCAGCAAACACACCCCAGGTTTCCTGCTTTGGGTTTGCTTCCCCCCCAGCACTGCAAAGATCCCATTTTTCCTCCAACACTGACAGTCTAAAGCAGCAGCAGCAAAGATTCCAACTGTCAAAAAACACTTAAGACAATAAAAATAATGGACTTCTGGTTTTTTGCCCTTCACTGCTTCTTCCCCACAATGACAGCAATGTGGATAATCCAGAGTACAACATCAATTTAATGCACCAAACAACCTCTATTTGAAATATCCTAAATGGACATGATTTCTTTCCCAGTATGAGTGAAAAGTCCTTTTGTTTTCCTTACAAAACAGCTCCTGAAATTGTCAAATCATCCCCATCCTCATTACAACACAATCAAGACTTCTCCCTCATGTGACTGAAAGTTTTACCAATTTATTTCAAGAAAGAAACAGAGACTATCCCCAGTCTTCTTCAAGACCCTTCCCAAGCTCATGGGCATGTTCCTAATTAAGCTACATAAACAAGTAATTAACTTTACCTGGAAAAATTCTCCAGGTCACATTAGGAAAAATAAATTTTCCCACTTACGTGTAGGCCAAGGTAGCACTGAAATGCTTCTTGATGTAGGTCTCCAAGACAGGGTTGAAATGTTGAAATTTTCTGTCAGCAATCAGCCCAATAATAAATACCTGAAGAAAAAAAAAAAGCATAATTAGTGTGTTAGTCTCAAAAAAAATCTTTAACTTTTGTCCATTCCCCTTTCTTTTCAGAGCAGACACCACTGACATTAAAATTTCTGCTTCTGTCCTAAATTCTGCTATTAATCTATTAAAATTAAAATCCATTAAAGCCACTGCTCCCTTATTTTCTGGGAGGATGACATGAAATAATCCAACTCCCTCTGGATCTGAACCTTTAAATACAACTTTGAAATTAAATAATAACTATCAGCTTAAATTTTTTTTTCCATTATGAACTTCACTCTATCATTTACTCCCCATTATTATCTGCATTTCAGACCTTCCCCACAGCAGACTCACCAAAGCATCAAACACCAGAGTGTCAAAGGTCTCACTCTCTGAGTTCTCCATCATGATGTTAAAAAGGGCATCCAGTGTATCTTGCAGAAACTGCAAAGAAACAACACAGCTCATCATATTTCCAAAGGAAAATTCAATTCAGACTCCACACAGGTCTCTGTAGATGTACTTGCTAAAGGCATTTCAGAAGTTAGCCAAAAAACGGAAAATCCAATGTTTTTCTTTTCAGCAAATTATTTCTTAGTGAAGTTCACTATCTCTACACACGTTATCACTCCAGCAGAAAAAAATGAAGTCAGAAATCACACTTGGCATACCTGAACAAGGATTTTAATCGATGACAGAGCTCCAACAACAAGAATTTCCAAACTGCAGCCTCACCACAGTCACCAGGCCCATGCATTGCTGACAACTTGGGTGTTTCAGAGCACAAACCACACAAGCAACCAAGCCTCATGCCAAGGAACCTGGGAGCTGAGTGGAAAGCACTCAGAACATCCCTGCTCAGGGCTGCCATGCCCAGACCCACAATTCCAACAGGATCACACATGCAGGCATGGGAACAGAGCACCCCACTGCTGCCCCAGCCCCAAACCTGCACAGCAAGGTCTTCACTCCCCCTCTGGGCACCCCCATCTGTGCAAGACGAGAGGAAAAGCAGATTAGTGCCAGGGGCTTCCAGTCAAGCCCAGGGACAAAAGCTTCCCAATGCCAGTGGGTGCTTCCCAGGGACTGCCCAGAAGCCATGGACTGCCCACAGATACTCATTGGTGCTGCTGCAAGGGGATTGTGTGTCTGAGCAGCTCCTTCCTGCAGCTGGCACACACAGCCAGGGGCTCCTCTCCAGGGCACAGCCAGGATGGAGCACAGCTCAGCTTGGGTTGAGAAGGAAGGGGTTAAATGTAGATGGTTCCAGCACATCTGGCTCACAAATCACCACAGAATGGGTTGGAAGGGAGCTTAAATCCCACCCAGTGCCACGCCTGCCATGGCAGGGACACCTCCCACTGTCCCAGGCTGCTCCAAGCCCCAATGTCCAGCCTGGCCTTGGGCACTGCCAGGGATCCAGGGATTCTCCGGGCACCCTGTGCCAGGGCCTGCCCACCCTCCCAGGGAAGTAAAATGAAACAAAACCAGTTTTTGCTGTGTAGATGAGACAAGCTTAGGGAAGAATATCTCAAAAAGCAGAAGGGAATTGATCCCAAGATTCCAGCTAGAAAGAGGCATTACACACCCTGTGAGTGATGGAAAACCAGCCTGGCTCCCACCTTCCTCATTTAAAATTGTGCAGTGAGTCTTCCCAGATCAAGCATGATTCACCTGATCTCCTAAACCTACAGTCAAATGTCAGGAATTAACCCCCATTCACAGCTGAATGTCAAACTTCTTAAACCAAGTGAGCACAGAGCCACAGCTCATGCTGCTGAGGATGAAAAAACAGAAAAGCCAAAATTCTTGCAGCTGGTCTCAGCCCAGTCCTGGGGAAGAGCCAGCTCATAATTTCACTACGGGGGCAAAAGAAAAACATCACCTTCTCCCAGCCTTACTCATTCCATTAAAGAAGATGTGCAAATAAAGCACATTAAAGGCTGGACTCGATGTTCTAAAGGTTGAACTCTGATCTTAGAGGTCTTTTCCAACCTAAATGGTTCTGTAATTTGAAATGATTCCGTGGCTGCTGCCAGCTGGCAGGGAGGGAAGTGTAAAGCAGAGCTCTGAGCCTTGACAGGAGAAGTTTCTCTCTTGGTCTGAAGAGAAGTTGCACTCTTGGGTGCCACACACTGAGTCCTTTGGAAGCCAAAGGATGGCTGGGAGGCTGATCAAGCCTTGATTTCACATTCAGGCAGCTTAGCCTGACTTCCAGGCAGAGTTCAGGTTTTAAACCCCTTCACAAGGGCTCGGTGGAGCAGCAGGAAGAGCACAGCAGAGATGCTGCTGTGTGAAGGGGCAGGATGCTCCTCAGGTAGCATGAAAAATTCCTGGACTATTCATTTACATTCTCATATTCCATGGACTCTGCACAAATGGAGCCAGAGCCTCTGGGGAAGGGAGATAACATTTACAGCTTCCACAATACTCTGGGAACAGGCACAGAATGGGGATCTGGGCTGATCTCCACTGAGCAATAAATGAACACCAGTAGGCCCAGGCCTTTTAACTAGGAGTTTTAAGGCATGGCAATGGCTTAAATCACACCAATACTTTTTTTAAAGATATCCAGACTGCCTCAGGTATTGTGTTTAAAAACATGAAGGACAAAGAAAGCTGGACAAACAGAGAGAACAGTTCCAAACCAGATCCTCCAGTGGAGCAGGCTCCACAAAGATGGAACACTGCTGCACCAGATGGAGAATGGAATGGGCCTCCAAAAAAAGATAAAAATGGTGGTGGAAGCAATATTAAACATTCCCTCTTCTGCCCTGTGCATGCTCCAGGGGTGCTCAGATCCCTGTGAGCAGGGAGAAGGCAATCTCACTGAGCCCTGAGCGTGTGCACAGCTGGAGAACTCACTGCAGTGCTTTCACTCAAACCTCATTTGTGGTGCATCCTGAGGAAACCCCTGATCCCCATCAGGATCAGGGATGTGCCACACACTCTGGGATGTCACATTTGGACAGGAGGGAGAATTCCAAGTGACAGAGCCACCACAATGCTTGGCAGGAGCCAGCACCATCCTCGAGGATCTGCTGTCAAACGCTCCAGGGCAAAACCACAGCAGGTGGAAGCTTCCTAAAACACAGATCTGTGAGATCCCACTTTCCCACCCTCCAAGGATGACAATATCAGCATTCCCAGGTGGTTTAAGTTACTTCAAGCTGAGGAATTCATTATGTAACCACCTAAAAACCCCCTGAAGTAAGGAAACAACTCCCCAGGGCCTTCAGGGTCAGCTGTCCCCGGCACATCTTCTGACACTCTTTCATGTTTGATTTGTTGCAACACCTTCAGTGCAGTCCCAACCTCCTCTTTTGCACAGCTAAATCTGTCTTTATGCAGCTCTCTACAATCACTCAGTGGCCTTGGCAAATGTAAATAACTTGGCTCAGCTATTCCAGAAAAAGTATTTTTTTTTTTTTTAAAGAAAACAGTAGCACACACGAGGATCACATTCCACATCCACAGATTAAAAATGTATTTAGTATCACCATGTAAGAGTTCTGAGATGTTCTAATCCTGCAAAGAAAAACATCTTTTCTTCATGCATCTGTATATAAAAATTGACCAAAGTGCTAAAAAAACCCCTAGATTTTCAGAAATGTGCATTTTATGTGTGTTTTATCAGTTCTCAACATCTGAAATGTTCTAGAGGGCAGGGAGAGGAGCATCAGCACCCTGAAGTTTGAGGCTCCTGGTTGCAATTTCATGTGCAAGTGAGTGCAGTGAGGTTGAGGGGGAAAGTGTGGGGAACCAAAACAAAAAGATGCCTCAAAACCTGGCATTTTTAAAGACATTAACTCATTACCTTGACCACTTCACCACCATCAACCTTCATCAGCTGCTTCAGGTTCTGGTGCAACAGGCTTGTGTTGGATCTCCACTTCAGCAGCCCCAAAAGGTCAACTAGGAATAAAAAATCCCAATTATATCATGCAGGGTATTTCCCTTCCCTCACTCTCCACAACCATATGCAGGACGAAGAGTTTTATTTCCTCAGTTCAGCCTTTTTTCCCTGGACAACAACATATTTCTGGTACCCTCTGACGCTGCAGAAACCTGGGACAATCCTTCTACCCTGACAGAACTCTGAAAGGCTTTCAGAAAAGCAGCCAGCTTTTGAAATATCAGCAGGAAAATCTAGGCCAAGGAAGCCCAGTCCCTCGGTTTTTAATTTGCTGTACACAACAGTTGTGTATTTAGAAAAAGATGCCAGAATGAAATTAGTCAGCCACCAACACAGTCATATCTACAGGGCAGTGACTCTCCCAGCATTAATGCTTCCAGCTCCTTTGCTCTGGCTGCATGAAATGAAAAGAAAATAAAGCACAATTCCAGGCAAACAGCTGCAAACTAAATGAGAGTGGGGGAGAGCTGGGGGATGAGTATCCCCCAGAGACCACACTGCTCTCAGGGATGGACCCTGAGGGCACAGAGAGGATCATGCCAAGGGTCTCATCCCCAAATCCAACAGCATGAAGATGTGTCCCTTCAGCATCCCCACAAAGGAGGGAATACTCCCAGCTCTTCCCATCAGTCATTGCAAAGCCTCCTTTAGGGAAAAGCTCCCAGGAGGAACCCTCAGTTCCCCTGCAGAGCAGCAGCTCACTGGGAAATATCTACCCCAGGGATTCAAACCCAGCCCCAGACCCCAAAGCCCACACTCCTCCTGCCTTAGCCAAAGTAGCCTCAGGGAAAAATTCTTCCCCCATGAAAAGTCAGTTTTCAGCATAAAAACTCGCAGCAACTCCTGCTCAGAAGCCTTCAATAAAATACTGAACCTAATGAACTTAAAGGTCTTCTCCAACCTAAATGATTTTATGACTAATTTAAAGACTCGCTACCTTCAGTTTAGCCCCTGGCCCACTCCTGCACATTACCCACCTCCCAACAGAATTCATATTTTGTGAATTCTGCCCAAAACTCAAATCAGGCAGCTTCTCCCAACCAATACTCCCTCACCTCTCTGTTATTCAGACTTTCAAAGCAACCAACACTATGCTTACCAAGGCACGAATCTGCAGAGTTTATTCTGGAAATTATCTGCAGAGACCCAAAGCAGCTGCTATACTTTTCCCAAAAATCTTTCACTTTAAGCAATAACTGAAATTGCTTCTAGTGGAGAGGACTGCAGTCCTCCTTGGGAAGATTCCCCTCTGAGCAACACTCAAACCAAGCCTTCTCATCATCTCTTTGTGAGGAGAAATAAAGAGTGGTTTACTGCATTAAAGCTTTGAAAGACTCAAGTCCAAGTCCTCCCCTTTTAATACATCCTGCAAGAAGTCTATAGCCCGAACCCAAAGTCTTAGAAACTCAGCATTAACCAAAAAATGCTTCTGGAAGCAAAGCAAAGATGCCTCCATGAGTTATCCAAAGTGTTTCATGGATATATTTATATCAGCTTTCCACCCCTGAATTTGGCTGCAGTCTGACTTCTAACAAGGCATCAGCTTGACAGAAGAAATGATCTGAACAAAAGCCAGCCCACAGACAGGCTCTGAACAGCATCATGGATTGCCCCAAGAAAACAAACCCACGTGGACTTGCAGCGTGATGGCAGAGCAAATGCTAAATGAATATACATTTGTGAGCACAAAATGTCAGTGCAGGCCAGCTGAAAGGGAAAAATAACTTGCAGGGTATGGAAAAATGGGCACTCACTGGTACTGCAAGCATTAATTAGCCCCAGCAAAGCACCAGCCAGGCAGTTAATCCCACTCTTTTCACAGGGCTGCGTGTAAAATAAAGCAGTAAAAGGATGTAAAACTGTGGTTTAACCTACAGGAAACAGGAGTGCTGCAGTCAGCCTGGGTCAAGTGAAATTTGAGGTTAGAAAACATCAGGAGGAAGACAGAATGAGGCTGCCCAGAGAAGCTGTGGCTGCCCCAACCCTGGAAGGGTCCAAGGCCAGGTGGGAGCACCCTGGGACAGTGGAAGATGTCCCTGCTCATGGCACTGGATGATCCTTAAGGTCCCTTCCAACCCAAACCAGTCAGGGATTCTGTGATTTCCAGCTGCAAAGGGTTTAAACAAACACCCAGACTGCAAAGTCCCCAGCAGCAACTTTGCTTTATTAATGTGATTTATTATTCTACTGACTGCATATGAACATTTTCTTTTCCAGGGTATTTAACAAGTGGAAGCAAACAACCCCAGCTCCTGCCTACCTGGTTTTCCTGACCTGTAGCTGTGCAAAAGCTCCCCCACAGATACACCAAAACCTCCCTCAAAGCCCAGCCCCTGAATTAAGTTAGATAATATTTCCCCTAAAAATCTGTTCTCGGAAACTCTCTGCCTTCTTGAATTTAACATTTGATTTTCCAGGCTTTATGACTTTTATCTTAATTCAGTGCTTACATCTTCACTTTTTATGCCACTTACAGCACTTCGATTTGTCATTTGTTTCTGTGTGTTGGGTTTTTATTTAATTATCAACTGTGCTAAGCCAAATTGTTCTCCAAAATCACAGTCTTCTCCCTGGTTCCTCAAAGTCCTGACTCCAGTGAAGGAACAGCCACTGTTATCCTAAGATTTGAATCCTTCAGGCAGGAAAGAAAAGAGAGAAATTCTTGGAAGAAGCCTTAGAGGTGCCCTGGATGCTTCCACCACAAACCCAGGGGACAGCTCTCTGCCTACTGGAAACTGAACACTTTTCCAGCAATCCCATTAATGCAATTTCTGCTCCCATCACCCTGATAATAAAAGGACAACCTGGAAGTCTTGGAAGAGGCACCAAGAGGATTTATTTCCACAGGCACTGAGGAGTTTTGCTCCTCCTCTTTGTCTTGTGTCACTGCTCTTCTTCAAAATTTACTGCAAAATCCAGCAAAAGGCCAGGGAATGTCCTGCCCTAATAAATCCTGCTCAAATCACTAAAAACTGCTCAAGTGTTAAAGCAGATACTTCCTACCACCACTCTCTCTCAAATAAAGTCTCACCAGTGGCCAAGTTTGTTATTGTGAAGACTTTTCCATGCTAAGGACATTGATTACTGATAGAAAAGCAACATTAATAACTCACTCAATAGTTCAGAGAGAACTGGAGTCAAGGGAGTGCTCAAAGGGCTCAGATGCAATGAGGTCTCTGCACCATCAAACACCACACAGAAAAAGCCAGGTGACTTATTCATGTGCTTTCAGAATTCCTAAAAATACAACTTAAAGCCAGTTCTAGGATAGTTATGGAGGGTAAAGAAAGAACTATCACAGGTAACCAAAAGGAGAAAAATCTGCTTCAGCTCAACGTTTTGGTAAGTGAGGATAATAATGGATTTTTATTTACTTGTTTTCAAGAAAGTTAAAGGAAGAATATTAACCAACCATTTTACAAAACTTAAAATCAGCTTCAGAAATCACCATCTGAAAAGCACTGCCAGTTTTCAGATGCAAACTGATACTTGAGGGAGGAATTTAATGATGTTTTTTTGTTTTGTTTCTTTTCTGCTCAACGACTCATGGTGATCTCGCTTAATAGTGTCACAGTACTTTGAAGAGAGAGAAAAGACTTTGGCAGCTCTGAGGAAAAGTTTCACAGACAACATAATTAACAGCAGCATTAAATAAAGATCAGGCCCTCAAAGCAAACACTATGTAAATTAAGCGCCAAACAATGCTCAGGTTTAATTTTAATAGCAGTTCTGTGAAAGCCACATCAATATATTGATCACTGGGAAATACTTTTAACTGCTAACAAGCACTAGGGAGGGCTGAAGGGAAAAACAGCCCAGATGTTCCAACAAAAAGCAGTTTAATTCCAGATGCTGGCTCCTGCTCTGAGCCCCAGCCCCACCGTGCTGCTGCTGAGCTGCGATCCCATCTCTGCTGGGAAATCCTACAAACACATCCCAATTCTTTGGCTGAGCACCCTCCCAGGCCCCAAGCCTGCCAGACTGCAGTGGATCCATGTGCTCTGCATGTGAAACACCCGGGATGTGCTGGGAGATGCCACTGGCAAACACCAGGGCAATCAGCTCTGGGCTGGCCACGGAGCTGTGCCCAAACAAGGACATCCCCCTGGACAGGGGGGACTCAGGAATGTGGGAATCTCATCGTGATTCCCACGCACCTCCCATCCTCATCCCGCTCCCCACAGACCCTCCTGAGTCACAGCAGCTCCCTGGAATGAGTCAGTCCCTATGGAATGACCCTCCCACACTCCCCACTCCGCTGCTGGAGCAGCCAGGAGAACAAGGCATCGCTCCATGGCAACCGAGCACAGAAATTGCACAGAGGCCACAGGCTGGAAATTGTGAAATATTTGCTGTGGTGGCTGCCACCAGCTTTGCACAGCCTTGGGATGCACTCAGCCAGCTGACAAACAGGGGGAATGTACAGAAGGCAAGGTTTAAAAGGAACAAACGAGGCCAAGGCCACTCCTGGGAAGGTGTGGGAACATGAGAGTGACCTGCAGGCAACACATCCTCCCCTCACATCCCTGCTGCACACCAGGGGAAAACAACAGAGCTCTCCTCAGCCCTAAGAAATGGATATTGCACCTTGGAATAACACAAACCAGCTTGTCTGGGAGCAGAGCCCTGATATTACCTACTCTTGAGAGCAAACTCATCCCTTCCCCAGTGCTGTTTCTCAAGGAAAAGTAAATTGCCACAGGGCTTGTTTTCAGTGCACTTCAGGGTAAGTCCCAGCCATATGGGAAACAACATCCCTGGTTTCATTTAACCTCAGAATCCCAAGTTTCCTCAGACATGGACTGCTCTGGAGCAAAACACAGAGAAAAGGCTGGGTGGGTCACACACTCACCCACACAATTTAATCCAGGAGCTCGTGGCAAACAGCCACCACCCACTCCCATGGAATGGGGATGGAGCAGGCAGCAAAGCCAGCACACAGATCCCAATCCTGCTGTGGGGAGCAGCTCTGTGGACTCACCATTCTGGGTCAGCTTTGTTGAACACACCAGAGTGGAAATCTGGAAAGAGTCCTTGCTGATGGTGCAGCTGCCAAGGTTCTGCATGCTCTTCCCTGTTGCTGAGTGTCCCTTTTCCTCCAGCTCTATTTTGGTGGATGGCAGACTGAGATAGGTCGAGGCATCCTCCAGCTTCTTGGCTTCTGCCTATGGTGATGTTTGAAACACAGCAGGAGAAAAATATCCAGTCAAAATCTCAGTAAAAAGAAAATGGTAACATTTATACTGAATTTTCTTAGGTTTGGAGCTATCAAATGCATCTTCAACAGCATTAATTTAACACTAATCCATCTACATTGGAGCCAAGATGGGATTATTTAAAGGGCTACAGAATTCACTTTTCCCAACCCACAAAAAACTCAACAACAAAGGCCTTTGAAATTAAAACACATTAAAGGTTTAACACTCAATCTCCCATATAAACCAACTACCCATGACTCGCTGCTCAGCTGGATTTAACAGAGGAGTTCAAAACACATTTTCCAGTGTAATTCTGGAACAGAACTCCCCAGAAGTCAGTCAGTGGAGTTTCTCCACTGGGAAGTCAAAATTCTACCTTGTAAACTATAAGGTCGTGCTCTCCATCTCTCAGAGTTGTCCCATCGTATCTCATGAGCTTCACAAATGCCAGAGCAAATATTTTCTCAGATTTATCTTTGGCTGTTACAAAAAAAAAGACAAATCACCACATAATTATTTGATATTCTACAGTCAGGACACCTAAATCCCACAGACATGGACAACCTGCCAGTGAGTGACCACAGCAAAGATTCTCACATAAATTAAGTGTACAACAAATTGGGGAAGTCTACTAAAAGCAAGATAGAACCAAAATGAAAAGCAAAATGAACCCATCAACAGGAACCAGATGCTCCATTTTTCTCTCTTCTGTCTGTTCTTTTGGAAAGCTTTATGAAGGCGACTTTTTTAAAACAAAACAGAAATGTGATGCATTTGGGAAGCTCAGGTTTTTAGAAGAATGGCAGTGTTTGGGAGCTGGAATAAAGATCTGAACACCAGCACTGCGGATCTCATCAGAGCACAGAGCCCTGAGGACACACATTTGAAGGGGGAACATTAGAAGCAAAACAGAAACTGGATCCATAATTGCAGATGAAGTGCCTGAGTTTTTCTGAAAGCTGACCCATTCTGCAGCCAACAGGAACTAGAAAATGCATTTGCTTTGTTCTTGCCCAAATCTATTGGCAAAAGTTTAAAAAAACAAAGCAACAGAGGAAGGAGAGATCACAAAGTTGAGAAGTAAAGCCAGAAGGGAAAGTGTCATCACCCTGAGACAGCCCAAGGAGAAAACCCTGCAAGGGGCTCCTTTTAATATTTAAAAACAGCCTCTTTTAAATATTTAGGCTGTGGCCAACCTAAATATTTCAGTCATCCTAAGAACATTTCTGACTCTGTAAATTAGTAGCACACAATCAGGATTCTGATAATAATGACACTGACTTTTGGCACATTGTTTTCCTTAAAAATTTTCATTCTTGTCTTGGGGATGTTTTTTATCCCATACCATTTCTGGGGTTTTCTTTGTTTTGTGTTTTTGGTTGGTTGGGATTTTTGTTTGGCTTTTTAGGGTTTTGTTTGTTTTTATCTAAATTATTTTAGTAAATTTCTTAATCCCAAAGTCTTCAATTCCTGATGCTAAGCCAACTGTAAATTTTCACATTCCCCTTTGCTGAAGATCTTTACTACTCCCTACCTCTAAGGTACAGAATACCACAACCCTCTGAGTTCCTAAAGGAAAGCTTTATTCCATTAGTAAAAGGGAACAGAACTAGTAAAAAATCCCATTTATTCCCTTTGGAGAAAAAACTGGGTTCCATGGTTTTGACCAAGAGAGACTCCTCTCCCTAAGTGAACTGAAAACCAGAAATTATTATATAGGTGGTGAACTGACTAGAATCTTCAAGGGTTGTGTTTTTCTTTTACGTTGGTGGTGGAAGGGAGCAGAGGTGGGGGGAGAGAGGTGTTCTGAAGGTTTAGTCTGACTTTCTTTTCCCTCTTTTAACTCTGTTAATAAACTTGTTTATATTCTTTAAGTTTTTGTGCCTGCTTTGCTTTTTCCTCCTAATGCATATCCACAGAAGGGACATCAGGGGGCTACTGCCCGAGTTAACCCTTAAACCACTACACAGGGCAAGAAAGGACAAACTGGATGAGGATAGGGAAGAGTGAGGACAGGGAAGAGTGAGGACAGGGAAGAGTGAGGACAGGGAAGAGTGAGGATGATGCAAAGGGAAAAAGGAGCTGAGATGCGACATAAAATAAAATGCCACAAATGTAATGCTGCACCAAAAGCAATGACATTAATCAGCTCTGGATGGGGAATGCCATGCCATTTGGGAGGCTCTGGCACCAGGCACTGCCAGGAATTCCAGGGAGAGGCTGAGGCACTCACAGTCCTGGGAAGATCTGTGGCGGAAGGTGAACCTCAGGTGGCTGCGGTTCACATCCTCGATGGGGATGGCCACCTACACAGAGGGACAGGGGAGGGAAATGTCAGTGCAGCACCTCCAGCCCCTCCCAACCCCTCCCAGATGTCACCCTGAGATTTGCAGTCTGTTGATGTTTTCATTTCTGTGCTGGAGTTCTCAGGCACTGTCTGCAAACACAGTTATGTTTGGCTAATGGTTCCTTTTTGTTTCCATTCCTTCTCCTGAGGTGGAGAAGTTTGATGGACTTTTCACCTGACCAGTGTGGTTGGAGAGGTGGTGACCTCATCCTCCAACCCACGGTCATTCCTAGGAACATAGATATATGAAATAAAATAAACAGCTGGGGCTTTTCCTGGCTTCTTTCCTGTCCTGAGCTAAGCTAGGTCTGCGTGGTTCTTTCGTGTCCAAGTGTCACATCCAGAGATCTTTCAGCACTTCCAAATGATCAGTGAGTGACAATCCCAGTGGCACATCCATCCTCTGCCACCCCCTGCAGCCCCTTTCTGCCTACAGACACAACAAGGGCAACTTTGTAGTGGAAATCCTGGGGTGAGGAGTAGCTCCAAGGCCCTTGTGAGCACAAAGAGCAACTTTGGAGTGGAAATCCTGGGGTGAGGAGTAGCTCCAAGGCCCTTGTGAGCACACAGCCCCTGCTCCCACTGCTCAGACTGGATGCATTCCAGAAAGCCACCATCAGCTCCTCTGCAATATCCAAACTTGGCAGGGAACTTGAAAGATGATTACCCCAGCAAAATGAGCAAGCTCAAAGCACAACCAGCTCCCCAAACAGTGATGAGTCCAACGCTCTGGCAAATGGGTTTTAGCCTTAATATCCTGCTCCTCTAGGTCAGCTGCAGGGAAACAGAGCAAACCATTCCTAAAGAGACGCTGGAGTTTCCCCACAGCAGTCATCCTGGCCAATGGCTGAAATAAAATTCAATATGCAATAAAAGCCAGAGCTTTCCTTAGCTGAGCTATTCCCTGCCCTGCTGAACACAGGCACTGGATTTCCCCAGTTCTGTTTCCCACTGAAAGCTGTATCAACAGCACATGAACACCCAGAGAAGTTATTTTAAATATTTTCAGTACCTTTACAGTCTCAAACCAGCGAGGCTGCTTCACTTGGTAATAGATCACTGATTTGTACTCTGAGATGGCTTCATCACCAGCACCAGGAAAAATCACACTCTGCAAAAACAAACAACAGAGGAATTGTTTGTGCCACTTAAACCCCACTTTTTCAGCAAATCAACAAAAAATAATTCAGTGAAGTAGGTCAGAGTAAGAGAGAATGCTCCTCACGAAACTGGTATCAAAGTGCATTCATTGATAAGACAAAATGTATTTAATGATGCCAAAAGTTTGGCTGAAAATAAAAACTGGGACCTTAAGCTGGCAAATACAGATGTTGGAAAGGCTTAACCTGATATGTATCAACATCAAAAAGCCCCCAGACATGAAACACTTCAGTACCTCCAATCTTTTGCCATCTTCATCATAAACAGACACTGTGACTTCGACGTTCTTTGCTGTGGTTTTACTGCCTTTGTCAAAATCTCCCTGAACCAAGGTGACGTAAATGTCATTACGAACATCTCCTGCAAGGGAAAGCAAAGCACAGAATAACCCACAAGGGAAAGCAAAGCACAGAATAACCCACAATTCTCCCAGGAAACCCACGGGTTTGTGGAACCAGTGACACACAGAAACATTTAATGGCAAAACATTTAAAACGCCACACGTCCGTTTATTTTATTTTTACACAACTTCTTTCATTATTCATTTGAAAGGAAAAGTTTCAACACAGCCCTCTGTCCCATACAAAGGTGTTTTGCAATGTAAAATATTTTAACATTATTAAATATATGATTTATTGAATAAATTAAATAATAATTAAATATTATTAAATAGCCTACAAGAGGTCTCTGATTTGTTACACCAGGAAGAGCTCTGATGTTTTTGCTGCCTTGGGGGTTGCAGGGGAGGGCTATATTCAGATTTGTGTTTTAAAATGCTCCTCAGCTCCACCCCAATTCAACCGGAATTTTGAAAATGAGTTGGGGAAATGAGGGATTTCCAACAATTTCATGAGGCAGACTGTCATGAGCCAACACAGGAGCCAAAAAAGGTGCTGAGGCACTCACAGCATCCTAGAGACTGGAAAACATCTGACAGACATCTGGCAGCAGCCACAGGGACACCTGGAACTGGGATGGGCTCTGGAAACATCTCATGGATGCTCCAGAGCCCAGCAACCTGCAAAGGACAGCCCGGGTTCTGCTCTTCCTCAGGGCAGTTTTTATTTTGAGAAGCACCACAGCTCTGGGTTGGTTTTTATGGGTTTTGGTTTGGTTTTTTTTCTGTGAACACCTGAGCTCAACATGCACAGAAGAGATGTGTTCAAAAAAAGATGAGAGGGCTCTCGAGCAATGCATTATCCACATCTGGTACAAACCCTAAGAGCTGCTATCTGTAAATCAAGCCTGTGCCTCTGAAAAATCTGCTTTGGATTCAGCACAGGACAGGAGTTTTACATATGCCCTTGCTATGGGGATAATACAAAGTGTGTACTTTGTGTACATCCTTTTAAACTGGGGAAAAAAAGGAGAATTTCCACTCTCACTGGGATTTCCTGTCTGCTTGAAGGGGGTGGGAGCTTCATTTATTGATGCAGGTATTACCAAAGTATTTTACATTTATTTTCAATGAGACAACATATTTTGATGATGCTTTTTTTTTCCATGCATAGCATACCCCAAATTCATCTTTAATTATTCTTTCCTCCAAAGCCTTCCATACATGCAGACACTTAAAGCAGGTTAAAATCTAACAAAGCAGCATTAATCCCCCAGTGCCTTACCTGGCATGATAATCTCAGGAAAGCCCATTTTCCGAGCCACTGCTGTTGACCTGTCCACTAAGTGTGGAAACTCTTTCCTAATCTGATGGATATCTCCTGGAAGAAGTTTCAAAGTCACCCACAGACCTGTTGTGTAAAAAAGACCACAATTATGGAACTGCAGGGATTTATTCTTAAGACACTACAGATTTCTTTTAACAAAATGAGACTTGTAAGAATGTTAAAATAATTAAGGTACATTAAGATAACTGATCTTCCTTTATTAAAAAAGAAATACAAAATATTTTAAAACACTCAAAAGATCTCATCACTTCCCACAAAAATACGAGTACAGCACACAGAATAATTTCTGATTATGTTCTGTGGTTTTTTAATGAAATGTTTATCTTTTATGGGGAAACAAGAGAAGGAGCAAGGATGATTTTAATGGAAAGACTTCAGTATTCCAAGCAAGCAACAGCAGCAGATCCATACCCCAAACTGATTTATCAACACCCCCATAAGTTGTTTTTACTGCTCTGAGCACACAAATCTCCAGCATCAGCTTCACACAGCTGAGATTTTTCTCCTCAGCAGCAGAAGAAGCCACTAAAAAGCTGCTGCTTGCCAACTCACATCAGGCACATTTGTTGCAGGAAAAAGAAAGATGCCAAAGTGAAAAAAAAAAACCCATAAAAATAAAAAAGCAACCCAACCCAAAGAAGTCCTCCACTTGGTGAAGTGGCTGGCAATCAAGTTTAAGCACCAAATAATCACAGCAGCAATTTGCAGAAGAAAATCCTAAAATTAAAAGCTACGAAAAACACCCCAAAAATATTCCCCCACGAAATAAATTGTGGGTTACCCTGTCAGAGAATTAACTGTACATTCATTTTGTGTACACTTGGCAGCTTGTCCTTTCCCTGGTATCTCTGTGAGAGTTTCTGGGCTGATTTGTTGCCAGGGATGGCTCTGACAGCTGCAACTCCACTGAGCTGCAACTGTACCTGCACTGGCTAAGGAACAACTCCCAGTCTTTTTCCTGTTTGCTTGGGCACCCACTTTTAGGGAAAGAATCTGAAATGAATCAAGGAAACTGAAATATTTCCTCTTTTCTGATACACACTGGCCACAGGTGAAACAAGGGGGGGAAACCAGATAAAACTTTTCCTCGTCAGCTAAAGGAGAATGTAAAAATAAGGTTTATGTAAAATTTTGTTTGCTGTTAATTAGTGAAAAAAATCAGGGAAAAGTGTGATTTTCCTTGAGTTTGGTCAGCTATGAAGTGATGCAGACATTCAAAGAGTGTCTGGTGGAAACTCTGCATTAACCAGCATAACTCCATGTTAATCCAGAATTCCAAGAAAATACTGAAGCCAGCAGAGGAATAACTGGACACAGACACATCACCATCATGAGATCCCACACAAAAATAAATCAACCCAGAGCAGTGCCCTGGAGAAGGCAGCAGGGAAGGTTTCAGAGGGGTTGCCTGGCTCTGGCTCCCTCCTCACCCTCTGTGAGCTCGGGTCTTCTGGGGAAGGAGCAAAATGCTGCGTGTGGAGCTGCAGGGTGGAAAAATCCAGGGCAGGAAGAGATGGAAGGGAATATCCCTGCCTGCAGCATGGAGAGGCAAAATCCCACAGCTCAAAGGCACAAGGGCTGAGCCCTGGAGCCATCACCTTCAGCAGAGAATCAGAGTCACAGGATGGGTAGGGTCAGAAGGGACCTCTGGAGTCCAGTTCTGGGCCCTCAGTTTAGGAAGGAGGCTGAGACTCTTGAACGTGTCCAAAGGAGGGTGACAAGGCTGGTGAGGGGCCTGGAACACAAACCCTGTGAGGAATGGCTGAGGGAGCTGGGGTTGTTTGGCCTGGAGAAAAGGAGACCCAGAGGTGACCTCATCACTCTCTACAACTTCTTGAAAGGTGGCTGCAGTGAGGTGGGGGTTGGTCTCTTTCTCCAGGCAACAACTGACAGAACAAGAGGACACAGCCTTAAGTTGCACCAAGGAAAACATAGGTTGGATATCAGAAAAAAGTTTTTTACAGAAAGAGTGATAAAATATTGGAATGGTTTACCCAGGGAGGTGGTGGAATCACCATCCCTGGATGTGTTTAAAAGGAGATTGGATGTGGCACTCAGTGCCATGGTTTAGTTTAGTTGAGGTGTTAGGACAGAGGTTGGACTCGATGATCTTGAAGGTCTCATCCAACCTGGTGATTCTGTGATTACCCAGCCCTGCCAAGGGGAGCAGGTGACACAGGAATGTGTCCAGGTGGGTTGGGAATGTCTCCAGAGAGGGACACTCCACATCCTCCCTGATAGCTCTGCCACCCTCATGGAAAGAAGTTCTTCCTCCTGGTGAGGTGGAACTCATCGTGTTGCAGTTCCTGGCCATTGCTCCTCATCCTGTCACTGGGCACCACTGAGGAGAGCCTGGCCCCATCTTCTGACACCCTTGGGATGTATTTATATGGAAAAATGAGATTCCCTCTCAAGTCTCCTTCTCTCCAGACTGACCAGGCCCAGCTCCTTCAGTCTCTCCTCATCAGGGAGATATCCAGACCCTTCAATACCTTTGTGGCCTCCACTGGACCCTCTCCAGCAGAAATATAAAAACATCCAAGAGATGAACAACGCTACAACATGCAGAGTCCATACCAGGCAGGGGAAAAATTATGGGGCAGGAGGAAGAGAGGAACAAACAGCACAAACTAGTTTTTTGATCCCAAAATTAAAGCCACCATCACCCGCTTCAAATCAAGGCGCAGGAGAGCAAAGAAAGAGCAGTACCTACCCTGACCCTTGTGGTTGACTTCTTTAGCAGCAATCACTTTGTTTATAACAGTCTGCAGGAAATCATTCTCCCCTGCCACCCTGGGTGAAAAACGGGATGATATGTTCAGCTGCTTGTGTCGAATGGCGTCATCCAACGCTAGCCTGGAGGATGCACATGACGACCAACACCAGGAGACAAAGGGGCACAGAAAACCAGAAGTCACAGTGACAAGGGAACACAAAAGATCGTATCATAGTTGTGACAAAGAGTATTTATTAGTCAACGCAGGACAAAGGACAGGAAAGGTGACAAGAAAGACAGAGGGAGATCATTAATCAGAAGAACGCTGATCTACCGCAGAGAGTCCAGCACGCCTGGGAGGGCTCTGCTCCCTCAGGGAGCAGGGGGAGGTCTCCCACCTGAGATTCCCCAGTTAAGCAGTGAAAAAACCCACACAGGCAGTTCTTTTATATCAATATTGAAATGTATTTATATTTATTTATAGCAGACCGGCCCTGCAACACCTCCAGGGTCACCTCTGTCATTCCACAGGTGGAGCGCCCGAAGGAAAAGCTCCCATCAATCTCACAGGGAAAAGGAGGAGAAGAGCAGACAACCCAAACTTGGGGAATAAATGAGAAGATGGGGATGATAAATAAACAGCAGCATGAGGTGGCACTGGAGTAAATCTTGCCAAGTGCTGTTGACAGCCATTGTGTTGGTGGCCAGTGAATGAGTACAAACAAACAAAGATATGAAAACAGAATTGCATGTGCTACAACAGAAACAAAGCATGGGATGAGGAGAAAAATGTGCCTCCTACACACAGCCCGAGTCCACCTTGGAAATAACAACACCAGCCTTCAACCCTGAGTTTGTTTGCACCTTATTCCTATTCTTTGGGATAGACTTTTGCAGGAGAATGTTTTCATTCATTACAGGGGGGAAAGAAAAATCACACTGTGCATCTTTTTAAAGCCCTGTGTATATGTAACAGAAAAAATGAATCAGGGCTAATGGAGCAGAAAACTGGATGTTCCATTAGCACCCCCTTTGAAAGGTTCATTTTCATTCCATGCTTCCACTCTTGCTAAAAAACAACTTTGCTATTGTTTACCACACAATAAACATATCCTTCTCTTCCCCAAAACCCATTTTCCTTGAAAAATGGAATTGTACTTTGATTTTCTCATGAACACCCCCTAGCCCTGCAGCACCTGCACACCTTGCAGTCCCCTCACCAGCCCTACACCTTTAAACCACGAGGGCTTCCTGAATTATGCCTATTTCTCAAAATAAAGTTAATTTAAGATTTCATTATTTCAAGCTTTTTTTAAAAAAAAATAATATTAAAACCCCTCTGAATATCCCTCAGTGTATTAATCAAGGAATTTAGCTCCCATAACTACATTTTGCCTCTTGGAACAGATGGCAGGCCAGCATTTCCCACAAAACTAAGCATCCATACTTTATTTGAATTTCTTTGCCTTATCCCTTCTACCTTTGCTCACCTCATGGAATTAAAACCCTAGGATCTATGGATGGAACATGATCTTTATGGATCCCAGGCCGGGCTAAACCAGCAATGAACTTACTTTGAGCATTTCACCCCTTACACATTCTCACCCTGACATCTTTAAACCAAAAGAAAACAAAGCTGCAAAACTGGGAATGCATGCTTTAAACTCAAAACAAAAAAAAAATCCCCCAAATTTCTGGGGCTAGCAATTATAACTAATAGGAAATCATCAAGAAGAAATATTAGCAACTATTACTCAGGATAAAATAACCCATGGAAAAAAATTAACTTAAAATATTGACTATTTTTTTTTAAATCAAAGTTAAAACCTTGTTTTTTTTCACTTGTTGGTGAAAGTGCTCCCTACTTACGGCTGGAATGGGATGAAGTGCTGCTTGTCCTCATCGTCAACCTTCCCGTTAATGATGTCAGTAACATCCATCACTGCAAAGAGAAACCGAGGGCCCTGAATGAACTGACCCACGTGGGAAGAGGGAACACCCCAAGGAACTGCAGCAACACTGACTCAGAGCAGGGCTGGAATTATCAGCTGTGGAATTTCAGAATTGTCTGTGGAATAACACGGTGCAGCAAATAAACTTTGGCATCTCAGCCAACACAAGCCCTGGAAGGTAACTCCTAGGACACAGCAACCAGTCTGATGAGATGAGGAACAACTCTTGAGTTGATACAACCCCACAGCAGTCCCACCACCCAATTTCTATGGAAAAAAATGGAATGGGATATGGAGAGATGCATCCCAGAGGTACCTGCCACCCCGAAGGGCCTGCGCAGCCCCGACGTGAGCTTCCTGGTGTTGTTGTCCCGCAGCTCCATCCTGCCCACACGCACGATCTGACACACAAAACTGATCTTCTCTCTCTTCAGGTCTTTGCTGCCCAGGTCCTACAAACAGCAGGAACACCAGGTTGCTTTCTAATAGTTGAATTTCAAATTGCATTTCGGTAGGCAGAGGGTTTGCTGCTCAGGATTTGTGCAAGTCTCTAACACAAAGGGCTCTCAGAGTAAAGCAGTTTTTGTAACAATATTTAAACATCTCATTGGAGTCCTGTATGAATCAATTGCTTAGGAGGCCAAACCATTTCTAATAAGCTGAAAATTCAAAAATTCACTTTGGTTTCAGCCAGGTGTTGAGAATATTTAGCAGCCACTTACGAGAAATGTCTCACATGAGCCTTCACCAGCACAGAATCGTGGAATGGTTTGGGTTGGAAGGGATCTTAAAGATGATCTTGTTCCAGCCCTAGCAATGAGGAGGGACACCTTCCACTATCCCAGGTTGTTCCAGCCTGGCCTTGGGCACTGCCAGGGATCCAGGGGCAGCCACAGCTGCTCTGGGCACCCTGTGCCAGGGCCTGCCCACCCTCCCAGAGAACAATTCCTGCCCAATATCCCATCTAAATCTCCCCACTTTTAGCTTAAAGCCATTCCCTGTGTCCTGTCCCTCCATCCCTTGATCCAGAGCCCCTGTCCAGCTGTGTTTCCCCCTGCAGAGGTGTCCCCACCCTGCTCACAGGCAGCCCATTCCCACCCCCGGGTGCTGCAGGGCCGGGCTCTGGGCAGGGCACTCACGGTGAACACGGCCCGCAGGTTGTGCAGTCTGTCAATGTCCTTGGGGAGGCCACAGCTCGACCACCTCACCAGGTAGTTCTCACTGCAAACAAACAGCATTTGGAGGACTTCTTGTTTAAATCACAGAGCAACAGAATCACTGAGTGGTTTAGGGGTAACAAGGGATCTTAAAGATCATCCCATCCCACCCCTGCCATGGCAGGGACACCTCCCACTGTCCCAGGCTGCTCCAAGCCCCAGTGTCCAGCCTGGCCTTGGGCACTGCCAGGGATCCAGGGGCAGCCCCAGCTGCTCTGGGCACCCTGTGCCAGGGCCTGCCCACCCTCCCAGGGAACAATTCCTGCCCAATATCCCATCAAAATCTACCCTCTTTCATGTTAAAGCCATTCCCCCATATCCGATCACTGAGTGTGCTTTAACATAAGCAGATAAAATCACCTTCACAATTTACAGAAGACCCTTGAACCCAATCTCCTCATCCTGAACACACAAATATCGAACACAGAGCTGCCATTTCCCTTAGTGCAGATCATTTTTATAAAGAAAGCACCTCCTCAGCAACCAAGTGTGGGTGAATTTCTGCAGCTCAGCGAGGGCACAGCCCTTGCAGGTGCCTTCACCTCTGATTTTCCACCTGCAGGTGCATTCACCTCTGATTTTCCATCTGCTCTTGGGGAACTGCAAGCACAGCACAACCCTGAAACCTTCCCCAGGTAAAGGGACCTGCCTCTGCCTTCCACAGAAATCTGACTTTGCTGAGCCCCAAAACTACCTCACTGCTATCCCTGAGTAGGCACAGATAAAAATGGCACTGACCTGATGAATTTTGATTCCAGTGGGTCATACAGAGACATCAGGACTTCAGCATCTTCTCCTATTTTACACACCACGTTTTTTAAATTCACAAATAAAGCAAACGAAGGAGTGGCAGCAAACTTGGCTTGTCTGTTGATATCAATATTCTGCTTCTGAGACTGCAATTCGAGAACAAAATAAAGTTTAACTTAGCCCAACAGACATCCAACTGCTATAAAACTTTCCTAAAAGCTTCCAGAAAGAAGAGGAGGAGGTTTCCATTGAGTATCTGCTCTTGTGATCTTTTTGTCTGTTAAGTTTTGTGACAGACAGCATTTCCTGGATCTGTCTTGAAGTGCCACACCATAAGGAGAAAGTTAAAAAAAAGAAGTGAAAAAGGAGAGAAAAGATACCTTCACTTATTAAGTAGAGAGAGACAAATGGAGAAAAAAAAATTGAGCCTCAAATACACCTGAAAAAAAAAAAAAAACCAGGAACACACAACAGAAAAAGAAACAGAAAAGTTCTTTCTTTTAAAAATAAGGATTTTGAACTGCAAAGGTGCTGACAACTCAAGACTGAGAAGGGCTTTAAATCTGCCCCTTTTATTTCAAAAGCAAGTTTTTAGGATTGGCATAAAGAAGCCACACAAGAATGAAGATTTTTTTTCTTTGTGATTCTCAAACAAACTCTGATGACAACCTAACTTACATCTCACATGCACATCTCTGATATTAACCTACAAATGCAGCTGATTTTTTCATATAGGTCTGAACCACAAATTCTACTAAACCCTTTAAAGGATGAAAAAAAAAAACCACTAGCCTAAGACATAAAAGTTCCTACAAAATGTTTAAGCCTGATAATTCTTCATAAACACATCAAATCCCTTATTATCAATGCTAAAAATAACAGCAATCCAAGTTCCCAGCCTTGTGTTTCACAGGGAGAAGCCACAGTGTCTCTCACTTTTTCCTCCTGCAGCCTCTCTTCCACTTGCTTGGAAGCAATTTCATGTGCTCTGAAAAGGCTGATGGTGCTGGTCTGCTCTGGGTCCAAAATGTTGCCATCTTCATCTCTAACCACCAGATCCAAATCCAGAATTCTGACCAAGACAGAAGAAATGGTTGTGGATTAGCAGCGCTCAAAGGGATGCCTAAAAAACACCTGCCAAGTGTTCAACCTGCACACCTGACACGTGGGGATGGAAAAGAAATTAAATATTTGAGACATGAGAATGCAATTTAACATGTCAGCAATGCTGGAGATCCAAGGCACTTATTCCCACAGCACAGGGGGAACTGATGGAAATGAAACAGCACAACAGCTGGGGAAGCAATTTCTTAAACAAATAAATTTGCCAGAGACTTGGGCTCCTCCTCTGATTTCTCCAACAGACTGAACAACCAAGTGCCACCACACACAGCTCATGTCTCCCACTCCTCCAACTGCAAATTCCTGTTTTACCCAGACCCCACGAGGTAAGGCAGAAGTTGTTTCCCATTACTGAGAGCAGATTTCTGTCAGCAGGGTGTTAACATCCACAGTTACCTTCTGCAGAGAGGAAGTTTCTGCCATAATCAAATCCATGCTCAGGAAAAACCTTTCACATTTTGCCACATTTTCCACAGTGCTGGCAGCAGAGCCAAGGGTTAAAAAAACAGGTCCCTTCCCTAAAACCGACCTTGTCACCTCCACCCCAAATAAATGCATCCCCTATTTCCTTCTAACTCTGTGGTCAGCTCTCCCAGTGGAGCTGCTGGAACTCTGGGGTTGGAATAGGTTTGATCAATGAGCTTCAATCAAATAATTTGCTGTGCCTGATAAGGCACACAGGGGTTCATGATTTATGTGAAAGGAAATTCCCTCTGGGCATAGCCTGCAGCAGTGTGCAAACAGGAGCTGTGGCACACCAAGAAGCTTCCATGGACCTGGAGGATTCCTCCTCACCCCTTCCAGACCTGGAGATGTTAAATCCTTGAGTAGGGTCAACACCCAAACCCCTCCAATTAATTGCACTGCATTAATTGCAGGGGAAACAAACATCACTCCAGCTGCAGATTTTTAAGCATCACCTCCTCAGCTCAGCTCTGGACCCAGACCCAGCCACCACAAAACTCTCCAGCATCCCCAGAACATCAATCACACTCCCAGATGAATTTTCTGGTGAGAAAATGGTTTCATCATCGAAACCAAACAGAAAAGCAGCCAAAGATGTTTTCCTCCTCCCTACTACTGTTCCCTGGCCAGCAGCCACAGCAGGAGAAGCACCCACAGAACCCTGGAACTGTCAGTCCTGCAGTCCTTCCATGGAGGAACTGCCTGGGCCAGGGGAAAAGCTCAGAAATTCAGGGAAAGACTCATAACCCAGACTACAACACACCAATGTTTGCACAGACTGTCAAAGAAGTCAAAGCAAACCCTCCTTTGATTCAATTCCTTTGTTTTAGCCTTTAACTTGCAAATGATGCTTGGCAAAAAAATCTGAATATTTGTTTCTTAAGTGTCCCAGTTACAGATATTTGCAACTGAACAAAAAAAAAAAAAATCAGCGTTTTCACAACAAAATTTACCTGACCCAGTTTCAGAAAGATATTAAAAAATACAGATTCCTAAGGCCATTTTTGCTTCCTCAGTTATTCTGACAATATGCTGCAAAACCTCTGTCTGTATTTAGAGAAGGAAAAAATATCATTTACAAATCAGTGATTCCCAAGTCAGGAAAAGTGAGGATATGATTAGGACAGAAAACATTTCGAATTCTTTGGGTTGGGACCTTAAAGATCACCTATTATTTCTAAAGCAGATAATGACTTCATTCTGTCTGGATCCTAAAATCCCCATTCATGCTTCTTTTAGGCACAAGTGAATGCAGGATTTTATTAGAAACATATGTTATCTTTCAGTGGTGAGGATTCACTCAGAAGTTCACATTCACCTCCCTCCTGCACTCCCCAGAGAACGTTCTGATCACTTAATTAGGCCATCAGAACATTACAAACACAAAGCACAGCACAAGATGTTCCACTGTGTTTGAAGGCTGAGCATCTGGAGGTTATTCAGAGCAACTTTTACCAACTCCTCAGGCAGATGGTAAAATCCAGTAGCCAAACAAATAATCCCAACAACATCTGGTTAATTGTCTGCAGAGGTGCCACTGTCCATACCTCAGATTACAAATGATAATTACCAACTGAATGCAGATATTAATTTTTATTTTTAAAATTTTAATTCTTTTAAAATTTATTTTAAATTTTTTTTTAATCACAGCTTTTGCTGATGAGCAGAAATACTGCAAATCTGGCAGTTCTTAGGGAATTAAACACAAATAGCTGAAATATGATGAGCTATTTGCATCACAAAGAATTTAAAGGCTGGGTTGGTGAAAACTTTTTCACTCCTCAGGTGTGCAGGACAACAGAATTCCACAAGATGGGTAAGACTAGAAAGGAGCACTACAACATTGTCTCTCAGTATTCAAAACACTGCTTCAAATGATGAAGAGTAAGAGTTGATTTCTCCTTTTTGAGGAAAATGGGAAGTCATAACTGTATAGACAAGTTATAACCTAAAACTTTTATTTACAAAAATTGTGCTGAAACCCAGCCAGCTGTGTGGGGAGAGAACACATCTGAACCACTAAAACATCCCAACACGTGCAACCTGCACTGCTGCCTCTTCTGGGTCAGTATTTCCTTCCCAACTCCCACTCTCTTGTGCTAAAATCTCTCCTTTCTTTTGTGAAATCTCCCTGTTAATCTCCTGCTGCCAGCTGGATCCTGTGGAAGGAGAGGAACCAAGAGCTACATGATGCTTCTGAGCCAAATCCTTCAGCATCACATCACAGCTGAGTGACTCGAGGGCACAGGCAGCTGGTGGTGCTCAGAGGGTGACAACTGTTTGTGCTGCAGAAGCAAGCAGAGTTCAGAATTCTGGGCTTTTCTGCACTTTTGAATTGGCCTTAAAAAATTACAGCTCATACCAGCATCAAACTGATGATAGCATCAGCAGAGAGAGATGGATTCCACTTTACCTATTTTACTTTAAAGATGCTGCATCAACTTCCATCTTTATCTTGCTGCAACAGAAGTGTGAATACACAAATATTTCAGCTCTACAACTACAGGGGAAAAAAAGAATCCTGCAAGAAGCCCTTGACAGCTGATGTGTCTTACACAGGGTGAGCTGGTTGCAGGCAGAAAAACTCAGAAGATGCTGTTCACAAACCTGTTGCCATAATCAATTTTGGCAGTCACTTTCTTTTTCAGCTCCTTGAGCTCATCTTGGGGCAGGGTCCCGGAGAGGATTTGGGATCTCCACTCGATGAGGTCATAAATCATGTGCCGGACGCTGCGGAACATCTCCCTGTTGTCCTGCTGTTTTGGAGGGGAAAAACGGGGAGAAATCAGGTTTGAAGGCTTGTGAATGCACAGGATAAATTGCAATTATAAATATGAATTCCAAGGGTAAGTCTACAAGAGCTCTGAAACAGGAGCCTCCCTTCCTACAGCACAGAACACTGAATATCCAGAGTCCTGCACTCAGCTTTAAATAGGGATAAATCTTTGTTTTCGTGTTACCCTAAAACCTGGGTCATGCTGTTTCCAGGCATTCAAGGGGAAAATGTCCTTTTAGTGATTCCCAGGGCAGCTTTATTCAGTGACCCTCTGCACTGAGCAGAGCAGGACTGAAAATGGTGCATTTGAACAGCAAGAGGCCCAAGCTCTGCAACAGATGGGAAAATCCTTCCCCTCCCTGGTTAAACCTCCACAATAACACTTCAAAATCCCTCACTGTGCCCATCAATGCCATCCAAACCCACAGGTAACTTTTAAAGGACAGTAAAACACCAGGAAAGACCTAAACTTGATAGGAAGTTAAATACCTGAATTGCTTATAAAGCCTGGAAGTGTGGATATTAAATACTGCCAGCGGCACACACAAACTTTCCTTGGCAACACTCAGCTAAGCTAGGAATAATTAAATAATTACGACAAAATTCTCCACTGAAAAAAGAAAAACCAAGGAAAACTGCAGAAGATGCAGGAAAAGAACATAATGACTCCAAGACTCTGGGAAAAGGATATCTAACTGTGAAACTTAAAGACTTCAGTCTGTTCAGATTATCCAAAAGCTGGCTTGATTATAGTGGGAGAACCTTCCCAGAGAGAAAATATCCATTATTAAGAGCTCTTTAATGTAGCAGAGAAAGACACAACAGGCACATATGGCTGGAAGCTAAATACAGTCAAATCCAAATGGGGAAGAGGTTCCTGATTTTCGAGGCTGCAGGCAATCAAACCACAGAGATGGGAAACATTCCACCTCCCCTGCTCTGTGCAAACAAAATCTGAACATCCATTCAAGATTCACACACAAATTACAAACTGAACCAAGGCATAAATGTGGCCCTTTAATGGCTTTTAATATGCAGGATTGACAGCATGGATTATCCTTTAAGTCTGCAGACTGCCCAGTCTGAAACCAGCTGGTTCCAGGGAACCAAACCTCCCTCGACTGCCTGCTCCTGGATTCCAAATCATTAGCAAAGCTCTGGAGCATTGTTTATTATGGAATCATAGAGCAGGATGGCTTGGGAAGGACCTTAAAGGCATCCCAGTGCCACCCCTGCCATGGCAGGGACACCTTCCCCTACCCCAGGCTGCTCCAAGCCCCACTTCCCACCCTGGAAGTGTCCAAGGCCAGGCTGGCACTGAATGGGCTTTAAAATCCCTTCCCACCCCAAACCATTCTGGGATTTTACAGCAGTGGCACCAAGGGCAAAGCTGTTCTCAGTGCCCTCCCAAGATTCTGTTCCTCCTGCTTTTATTTCTGCCTGTCTGCTCCTTCCCTGCTCCTCAGCACACAAACTCCCTGCTATTCCAGCACCTTAAAGCTCTCTCTTCAACACATAATCTGTTTCTTTTCATAGAAGATATTATCCTTCATCTTCTCTATTGCCACACTACATCATTTCCATTACACTCTTACTCCTAATCTTTATTTTCATGGGTGTGATTAAAAGCCACATTAGTCAGCACAAACATCTTCATTACCACTCGGTGTCTTCATTACACAGCTTGCACTTTTATGATCCAAGATTTCAAACATATTTATGGGAAACAGACACTGCATTAAACCCTGCCTTAAATAAAGGAATTTCATGTTCCCATTATCTTGTTACAGTGACCTTGCACAATGAGAGCATCAGAAGTGTGAGCCAGGTACCTTAAATCCCACAGCAGGCCTTGCTTTGCAGCTGAACTGTGCTTTAAAATGTAAGTTTCAACTCTTGATCTCACTTATGTGCACTTTCATCTCTGTTTTTCTATGTCCCCATATCAGTACAAATTTCTAAGAATATATTCTTATGTGTTTGGAACCTTAGCATATCAAAACAAACAGGGGTGCAAGTTAAGGTGTCAATAATTTGGGAGCAATCAACTTCAAGTAAAGGAATACTGAGAAGTTAAAGGCCTACACTGATAAATTTATAAAGCTTTCAGTTTACACCCACAAATTCAACATTAAATACTCAGTTATTCAATAACATAGACAAACAGCCTTAAGAAACAGCCTGAAAACTATTTTTTAAATTTCTTTATTAAAATTACATTAATTACTCCCAATCTGTATACAGCTTAAAAATCAAATATATTTTCTATAATAGAATCCACATGAAAAAATGGGTCATAATTGCTCAACAGATTATTGCTAGACCAAGGTAACACTCTAAAAAAAACTGATTCTGCACAAGGAAAAGAAGGGGATTTGAAAAATCAGGCAAGAGAATCACTGCTGAGATTTGTGCTTTAACAGAGACGATGCTACACAGATTTTCAGCACTGGAAGCAGCCTTTAGAAACAACACCACAAGGGGAATTTCATTAACAGCTCCTTCATAAACAGCAGCTCTTTCCTGCACCTTTTCCAGCACCACTTTTCCCATCAAACTCTCCCAGTGTCACTTTCCTGAGCTGCACTCACCACATAGAGCTGCCTCCAGATGCTGGACCATTCCCTCAGCGTGGTGGTGACCTCCTGGATCAGGGGCAGCTCGTTGGGGATCACTGTCTCGTGCTGGCTGAGGAGGAAAAAAGCGAGGCTGAATTCAGCAGCAGAATGAAGAATCACAGAATTCAGGTTTGAAAGGAGCTTTAAGGCCATAGAGTGCAAGCAGCACCACCATGGTCACCACTAAGCCACGTCCCCAAGTGCCACAGCCACATTTTGTGAGCAATTCCAGGAGTGGTGACTCCAGCACTGCCCAGAGCAGCCTCTTCTGTGGAAATTCTTGTGCTGATATCTGATGTAAACCACCTAATCTAGAATCATTCCCAGGCAAGAACTGCTCATTTCCAAAGGGAACTGAATAAAACTGGGCTGGAATTAGCATCACTTATTATAAACTTACAAGCAAAAATAAGATATTATCAGATATTGAAGCACTGGACACTGCTACAGCCACACCACATAAAGGGTATTTTGATGGGCTGAGATTAGGGAATCATGGAATGGTTTGGGTTGGAAGGGATCTTAAAGATGATCTTGATCCACCCCTGCCATGGCAGGGACACCTCCCACTGCCCCAGGCTGCTCCAAGCCCCAATGTCCAACCTGGCCTTGGGCACTGCCAGGGATCCAGGGGCAGCCACAGCTGCTCTGGGCACCCTGTGCCAGGGCCTGCCCACCCTCACAGGGAACAATTCCTGCCCAAGATCCCATCTAAACCTTCCATCCTTCAGTTTAAGGCCATCCCCTCTTATCCTATCACTCCACAACCCTTGAGAACTCTTCCCACCCTCTCCTCATTTCTACACTCACAAGGATATCCAAACACACCACAAAATTCATTGCCAAGATATTTATTTGACAAGAAACAACCAAGACTAAAACCAGATGTGCCCAACCTACACCACCACGGTACTCCCCTCTAATTCTTCTTTTTCTCAAACTATTGGTCTTGCAATGAAAAATTAAGATTCAATTCATTACCACGAAGTTCCTGTATGATTTGTTTTAAAAAGAGGTGCCATATGAAGGTAAGGAACACCAGCTAGATCTTTTAATATTGCAGAAGGAGGGTACTTAAAGGCAGTTTTGCAATCAGCAAGAAAGATGTCATTATGCAGCAACCTCATGATTAGTAGTTTGATCATTTACATATTTAACAGAGTATAAAAATAAATCAGGCACAAAGGAATAAAATATTTTAATCCTGTTTCACTCCATTTCGTACCTGGGTAATGATTTATTAATTTCACTTCACCTCCTTTTTCCCCTGGGATTTGGTTGTGGGCTTTTTCCTGGTTTTTAATTCAACTTTTATATTCATTTTAGAGACTTTTACCTGCATGTCCAGCAAAGCTGATCTGATACACAAGGATCTGAAGAGCTGAACAATAAACACAGCTCAAACCACTCAGTGCTGCACAACCAGGGAAGGGAACAGGAAAAAAATCACAAAATAATTTCTCATAAAGGCAAAAAACTACCTGGAAACAAGTGAAAGTGACCTGACAATGCACTGAAATAATGTGGGTAAAACAGGAAAAAGGAGTTTTGTTCTTTTCAAATCCAACTCACCCTTTGCCTTCAATGATTGCTTCCTTAAGGTGGATGTAGGAGGCAGGGAATATGCCCTTGGAGAGGGAGGGAGAGGAAAAAAGGGTTAAATAATCAGTTGAACACAACATATTGCATTTATCACCTAAAATATGCCCAGACACTGCTGGGTGTGCAGAGCCATTCACACCCTCGAGCACCAGAAGAGTTCTGTTTGGGACTTTCTTCTTAGAGATTGAATTTTTGCATTGCCTGTCCTTTCAAGAAGATGTAATTGCAACCTTACAGCTCCTCTGAAAAAATTAATCAACATCCCAGAAATAAAACAGCATTTTTAAAATAATCTAATTCAAGCTGATAAAACAATTTCTTCCATCTCACCCTTCAAGGCAGGAGTTCAGTTTTCTGATCTTCTGGGAATGCAAGAACAGAAAGTTTTGGAAAGCCACTGGGGGAAATAGTGCATGGGACTTGTGTCTTTTCACCCCAGTTTAAAAGAAATATTTAAAAATCACTAAATTTAGTGGCAGTCAGACAAATGCAGCAACACGTGGGACTAATTTAAGGCAAGAAATGTGTCTAATTGCTTCTCAGACTGTAAAAAGCACGTTCATGAAACATGGTTTGGAAGAAATTTAATGTATTCACAGAAGAAAAAGGAAAATACAAAAATAGCATAAAAACCCAGGCTTGGTAAGGAAATGGGTGGGATGAACCACACTGTACTTTTAGACATGCAGACTGAAACTGAAAACATGAACTGAAAACACACCTCTGGAGGCAAACATGGCATTTGCAGAGTTTCAGTGAAAAAAAGAAGCCAACCCCAAAGTTTAATTTTGTTTAATTACTACTGTGAAGTAAAAGGCTCAAAAAATAAAACACGATGCTACAACCAGTGGTTGTGTGGTTTCCTCTCATTTTATTTCAGCAGAGCTGCTGTAGATGCAGCCCTCAGTGCACACTGGAATTCCACTGCAGGAGAAGCCTCCTCCTCTCCCAAGGGAAGCACTGAAAAATCCCATGCTGGGGCTCCACATCCCTCTCCAAGCTGCAGCTGCATTTCCCCAGGAATCCATCATTTAACAGACACTGGAGCAGTGTCAGCCCCTAAACAGCCCAAGGAGAACTTCTTGGTCTGAACTTTTTCCTGAGGCAGAGGCTTGGGGCAGCAGCCACTGCCCAAACACAGATGATGCAGCTCAAGACACATCCAGTGACTGATTCACCTTTAAACTGCAAAAATTGGATCACAGAGACACAAAACAGCCTGGTTTGGAAGGGACCTTAACAGGGACCTTAAATCCCATCCCATGCCACCCCTGTCATGGCAGGGACACCTCCCACTGTCCCAGGCTGCTCCAAGCCCCAATGTCCAGCCTGGCCTTGGGCACTGCCAGGGATCCAGGGGCAGCCACAGCTGCTCTGGGCACCCTGTGCCAGGGCCTGCCCACCCTCCCAGGGAACAATTCCTTCCCCAAATCCCATCTAAATCTCCCCACTTCCAGCTTAAAGCCATTCCCCTAGTCCTGTCACTCCATCCCTTGTCCAAAGTCTCTCTCCATCTTTCCTGTGGTTCCTTCAGGCACTGGGAAGCCACAGTGAGGTCATCCCAAAGCTTCCCTTCTCCAGACTGAACAGCCCAAATTCCCAGCCTTTCCTCCCAGCAGAGCTGCTCCATCCCTCTGCTCATCCCTGGTGCCTCCTCTGGACTCTCTCCAGCAGCTCCACATCCTTCCTCTGGACCCTGAGCTGGATATGCCACTCACCCTTTAGGCCTTGCTAAAATAAGTTTTTATGAACTTGAAAAATTCCCATTGTGCAGAGGCTGAGGACACAGAGCAGCAGTGACCAGTGCACACCTGGGATCCAGCTCCAACAGCACCAGAGACCTCCACAAACCCACACACCCAGTGCCAAAATCCATCTTATTCCAAGAGAAAAAACGAGCATCTCTCACCTTCTTGGATTTCTTCCGTAGTGTATAGCCCCTGTACCAACCTAGGGGAGAAAAAAGGGAAAAAAACATGAAAAAGTTCATTTATGGCACCTCCCAGCTGCTCCTCCCAGCTCAGCAGCACTGTAAGGGGGTTTCTGATCATGCTAGAGCCCTGCACATCCCACCTGAATTTCAGTTTTCCACAGGCTTAGTATCCTGGATAAAACAAGTCACCCTGGAAGCTATAAAATCAGAGTAATGATGGAGAGAAGCGCAGGACAGAGATGGTGGCTGACATGATGCATTTAATTGCTGTGCATTTTATTTAATTACTACCTCATCAACACAAAAAAAAAAAAACCAAGAGCATTAACTTGACAAAAATATATTGTTTGACTAGTTCCATTTCAAAACCCATTTCAATTCCACAAACCCAAGTTTTCAGCTGCTTGCCACCTCACCAGAAAACAGGAACACTCTGGAATTTCGGAGTCACACATCAAAATACAGAAGCATTTGGAAAACTGAGCTTGGGTGCAACATCCACCCCTCCAGCCCTGCAAAGAGGGGTTTGTACAGCAAATTCTGGGGGAGGATGGGGAAAGCACAAAGCAGATGTGGAATAAAAACTGCAGTCCCAGTCCTGAGAACAGGGAGGAAGTTCCATGAAATCAGCACATGCTGATAAATTCATTATGCACACTCTGGGACTAGAAATCCTAATTAAAGGCTCAAGCACACGGGATTTTTCAGCCTGTTCTCCTGCAGCATGAGCCAAAGAGATTCATCAGCTCCTCACTGCAGCACTTGGGGCTGGTTAGTGCCACCTCCTTAAACCTGGTGTCTGTAGCCACCACACAGAGGCTGCCACAGCCTCACATCCCACATTCCCACTGCTTCCCAAGGAACATCCAGCTGCTGCTGAAATGAGCACTCCCAGTCCTGCTCAGGTGCAAAGGAGGCAAAGCATTTCTGCCTTTGTTAAACTCCACTGGCTGAAATCCATGCACGGATTCCAATCCTAATAAAAAAACCAACCTCAACTCCCACCGTTTTAGATGAATAAACCAACATTTTGAAGTCCTGGAGTTTAAACTGCTGAGCTCCAGAGCTCTGATCAGATGCACTGTGCAAACTGAAGAACAAACAATCATTCTCTCTTCTCCCAGCCCACCTCCTGTGCTGCCTCAGGACATCCCACTGCACCTGCAGAATAAAAGCCCTGCAGCAAAGAGACCTTCCCATGGAGGAACCTCTGCTTCCTCAGGTTTTGCAGCCAGAGTTCCCAGGATCCTGGAGAAGAGAGCAGCCAAAACCTGCCTTGGAGATCTGGCTGCACACTCCTGCTCCTTGCAGAGGTCCTGATGTGGCCAGGCAGGTCCAACCAGGCTCCTCCCTGCTGCTGGGGATGCAGCCTGGAGCTCTGCAGGGAGCCCAGTTTGCCCAGCAGCTCTCACTGGTTCAACTGGAGGCTCTGGGTCTGGCCATGAACGTGTTCAGATGGGGGCAGCGTCACTAAAACAGGCAAAGTCATCTCTAATCAACTCCCCAAAAATGGAGGAGAGCTGGGGGTGCTCACCTGGAGATGGGAAGGCTCCAGGGAGAGCTCAGAGCCCCTTGCAGGGCCTAAAGGGGCTCCAGGAGAGCTGGAGAGGGACTGGGGACAAGGGATGGAGGGACAGGACGCAGGGAATGGCTTCCCAGTGCCAGAGGGCAGGGATGGATGGGATTTTGGGCAGGAATTGTTCCCTGTGAGGGTGGGCAGGCCCTGGCACAGGGTGCCCAGAGCAGCTGTGGCTGCCCCTGGATCCCTGGCAGTGCCCAAGGCCAGGCTGGACACTGGGGCTTGGAGCAGCCTGGGACAGTGGGAGGTGTCCCTGCCATGGCAGGGGTGGCACTGGGTGGGCTTTAAGGTCCTTTCCAGCCCAAAACATTGGAATTCCTTCCCTGGCCCAGGTTGTGGACTCCTCATCCCTGGCCCTGCTCAAGGGCAGCCCTGGCCCTTAACAAACATTGTGGAACAGCTGGAAATTTGCATCCAAGGAAATGCTCAACTAAGAGGAGACCAAGGAAATATTTCTGTCTCTGTCGAAGCTGCAGAAGACACTCCAGAGTTTGCTGTGGTTACCCTCAAACAATGCATCCATTTCTGACACAGTTACACTGCATTGAAAAAAACAAACAAAAAAACTGCACCAAAAACTGAAACTTTCCCATAATATCAGGAATAACTTCTGTTCAAATCCCTAGCTGGGAAGCCAAATTCCCTTCTCACAGCAGCACTAGAAATTAATTGAAGCTCCAACACACAACCTTGGGTTTGAGGTTGATTTTCTGTTACATTTCCCAGCTATTCCCCTTAATGAGCCACAGTTATTGATCACATGGTTCCATTTGCCAGTTCCTTCAAATAATGTCAAGAAACAAGAATTAAGACAATAAAGATCTGGACAGTACTAAACCAGAATGTGGTAAATCCTTGGGTTTTAGGAGATCTGCTACAAAACACAACCCTGCTCTCCTGCAGAGAAGGATATTTAGGAATTCCTACAACTTTCCTGGTTGGCTTTTCCTCTAAGGCTCAGACAGAGAAAGTTTCCTAACTGGAAAATAAACTAAAATCCTTCCTAAAAGAAAAATCCTGATTTTATTTTAGTCTAAGAAGTGGCTTTATCTTTACTTTGGTTCCTAGAAGAACACACATTTAATATTTATCATGAAACGTGCACATTCCTTTCCAATCTCCTCACTCCTATAAAAATAGGGGATGTTTTTAACCAAGACTGAAACTTAACAGGATCTGCACATTGAATTCATTCTACACAATTTTTCTGCATCTCAGAGAAAAAAAAAATTCCATAATTAGAATGCAAAACAGCGAATTTTTTAGTAATAAAACCAAATTCCAAAGTAAGTTCTACTCGTGAGCAAAAAAGGAATTATTTATTTTAAACACAGGGTCAAGGTTCATTTCACAACCAATTCTAGGACATGGTGGCAACAGATATCCTACATCTGCCCTAAAAACAGATCTCTAAAAACAGATCTCCAGACCAGGGATGTGAGACTGAGCCCTCCCAACTCCTCACCTCTCTCTTCTGCAGAGACCCCACCTGAGCAAGGATTTCCTGTGAGCTTTTCTTGGCAATGCAGATTCAGAGAAAAAAAACCCAAACAAAAACCAACTAATTTCTACCACTTCAAGGACACAGATCAGTCTTGAAAACTGCTCTCAACCTAGGAATTATTGCAGAAAACGAATTTAAAATAGTATCAAATTTCCAGCAGGATGGGAGGAGCAGAATGTCCACTCCATCCATGAAAAAATCCAACTGTTTTCCTGCAGGGAAAAGGGGTGGACCTTGGAGAGGCAAAATCCCAGACCCTCAAAAAGGCTTTGCTGACTCTTCCAACAACTCTTCTGTCCCAGGATTATTTAATTAGAGGGTTTTCCTTTGGATGGGCCCATTCCCCCCTCAGCCTGGCACGGGGCAGGTGAATCCCAGCACACACCTGGAAATTTATGGCATAAAACCTCCCAGAGGCACAACCCACACAAATTCTATCCCAGGAAACAGAGATCAAACAACTCCAATAATCCCCTAATCATGGCAGCTCTGTCAACAAGAGAGATAAGAGCTACAGCATCTAAATCCCCATCTCAGCAGGTAGGGAACCAGCAATCAGTGCTGGGGAGAACAGGAATTTGCATTTCTTTTCACATGAACTCAGCTCCAAGCCCTAAGAGGGTGAAGGTCTTCCAATTATCCCAGTCCAGGGGAAAAGGGACTCATCCCCACTGTCCCACTTAGCTGGCAGCAGGCAGCATTTGAGAGGGTTTCAGCATCTGAGAGGGTTTCACATTCCCTGCTCAGAGCTTCTCCCACATTCATTCAATAAATCTATTTTTATATAAAAGCACAAGGCTGTGCAATCTTTGAATCGTTGCATTTGCATTTAAAATCGTTGCATTATTAGGGTTTTATTAAAGCATGCAACGTCAGAGGGTGGAAAGATTGCTTTGCTCAGAGTCAAACTTGGCATTGCAGCAGCAAACTGAGCTCCAAGAAAAGGCCAGCTCAGGAATAATGAGAAAATTCAAAAATACCACTTCACAGTGATGATCAGCTCTTGCTAAAATAGCATTGTTTGTTTCAGTAAATATAATAACTAAAAAATCCAATTAAGCCAATAAATAAATTCATCACACAGATCTACCAAAAGATCCATGTCTAGAGAAGCAGATTAAAGCAATATATTAAATCAATATATTTACATATAAACCATGTTTCCACAAGACAAGAAGTGTTACACTATTTTAAACACACACAGTTTAGTTCTGTGTTCCCCACACCTTTCCAAACTGCAGCATGCCATAAAATTTCAACTCCAGGATGTAATGAAAGTTTTATTTTGCTTGGATTAAGAGCTGAAAACGTTGTGACAATTTCCACTTCCTGTTGATTATCCAACTCAGCGTTCAGATTCCCTTGGACACGGATCAGGGAGGAAGGATTTTGGTACAGGTGACTTTTCTAGAGTTTCACCTCAAAAGAGGCATCTGGACAAACCTGAAATCAGTGCCCAGCACTAACACAGGCACCCAGCTTAGAAAAGACACAAATAATTTAGGACCCAGGTGACTTTTAAATTCAGATAAAACTTCTTTTAGCAGCAAGCTCTTTTGCATTGCCCAAGGGTACCCAAAAATCATCTCTCATTTCTCTGGGGGAGATGCTCCAACTGATCCACACAAATCCAGCTGTGAGAACATCCTTCTTCCCCAGAAAACCCAGCTCTTATTCATCAACCACAAGTGCCTTCATCTGCTTCAACTTCCAATTCACCACTGCACAGCACGAGAAGGTCACAAACAGAAAAGGAATGCAATTCCCCCCTCAAAAATCCTCTTTTTCAGTTCAATTTTTGCCATCTTACCCTCATATGTTTCCAGGATGTGCACGGTGTCCCCGATCTGTAAGGAGAGCTCATCTGGTCCCCTGGCATCGTAGTTGTAGAGAGCTGGACAGAGGAAACTGCTGTTAGTGCAGGCAAGGCAGCACAATTCCAGGTGCTTCTCCAAGCAATTAATTGCTTTTATTACTCATTGTTACCATTCTGAATATTTTTTGTAAAAAAAAAAAAAAAAAAAAAAATTTAAATTCTATAAAAATTCAGCCAGGTTGTGAAATTAATTATTTCCCCTTGTAACAAAACAACCCCCCAACAAAACAACATTCACTTTCTAAAGCTGTCCCTCACTCTGTTTATAACATGCTGCTTCTTCATGGCAATACACTCAATTTTTGTTGGATTTCCAGCTTTCCAGCACTTTGTGTGGATTTTAGGCAGTTCTGCAATGACTGCTCTGTCTGCCCCTGTCAGCTCAACACGCAGAGAACTTCCCAAGTGTCTTTAGGAAACTCAAATTGCCACGCTAATATTAAAGGATGGTTTCTCAGTCACTTCATTCCTTCACTGCAGGCACAGGATGTTGAAAAATATGATTTCAGAATTTCTGAGTGCCAAAGGCAACCATGTCAACCCTCTGTGTAATAAATTACAGCCAAAAACAACAGTAACTCGAAGGCCACTCCTCCTTATCCTTCCCAAAAGAAAACCTGGACACCCTTGAGCACTGAGACTGGCAATGCCCACAAATTCACCTGACAAATGATGCTACAAACGAGGCTTGGTTGGGAAAAAAATACTCGTGGTGTGAAAAACGAAACAGTTACAACTCCTAAAGCCAAATCTTTATGTTTAATATGGAGTAAACTCTGTGTAGGAGAAAAAAAATCTTCCAGTACCAAGGAGGGTCCTCATGACCAAAGGCAACAACTCCAATATTCACAAGACTAAAGCTAAGGAATTCAGGCAAGGTGATCCCACAGAAGTTTCTTCCTCCATTTACAACTGTGCAGCTCCTCCCTCCAATGAGCCATCAATAGCACCTGAAAATCAGAATTTCTCACTACTTGTTGCAACTCTTCAGGAAGCAAAAGTGGTTTTAGAACATAATTACCTCCCAACTTCCTACCACCGCTTTTCTTTCTGCCTCAGTTTCCAGGGCAGGACTCGGGGATATTTTATTGGAATATGTAAGACCTGGATAAGTTACCTGTGACTCTCCCAGGAAATTTTCACACCAAGAGTTCACAGAGCACCCACAACACGTTCCCCACTCATCACAGGTAACAAAGCACTCCCAAAAAACCCCCCCAACTCAAACCCTACAGCACAGCTGTAAATGAAGGGATGAGGGATGGGATCCATGAAACCCCTCCCTGACCTGCCCAGCTCTCTCCTAACCCCAGCCCTAAGCAGCAGGCAGGAGCCTGCATCCCACAGGAGATCAACGCCACAAATCACATCCCTAAGAACTGGTAACTGGAGAAAAAACTACTGCTTTGACCCCAAAGCTGATAATCGGTTTAGCCCCGAGTTCACACGCTGGGAACATCCCAGAGGGCACGAGGGAAAGTCTGATCCCAGCACGAGGACGGGGCACGGAGCCCAGGGCTGCCTCCAGCTCCTGCCTCTAGGAATTTACTGCTTGTTCTCCCTGGAATTGCAGCTGCCAAAATGATCACCAATAAATAAATCCCTAAGAGGCTGCTTGGGTCCTTTTCTCTGCAGAGCTCCTCTGGCTTGACAGACTTTAGAGTTCAGAGGTAAATAAATCAATCTGAGTGCACAAATGGAAAAGAAACACAATGGAAAAGCAGTTTGGAAAACACAGTATAAGGTGGAACATAATTAATGGAATAAAAGGACACTACAGGGTAAAAGGAATTAAAGGTCAGGTGCACTGCAGAGAGCAATAAATATCACCAGTATTTAAATGAAGGTTTTAGAAAGTAACAATGTTCTTATTGACACCAAAACAAGGCAAGCTAATTCCCACTTTAATGTTTTCCTTAATTTTGGCATTATTAAAGAGAGATAAACCCTCCCTCCCAGGTATCTGGCACAGGATATTTGAAAGCCATAAATGCTATTCTGCAGAAGGGGGGTTCTGAGAAACACATTAGCAAAAAATTAGGATTTTAAAGTGCTCTGAGCAGAGGGATGATCATACAGCACATGGGGCAGTCTGCTTGGAAACACTCCCCAGAAATATTCTCATTTCAGCTTTTGTGCACAGCAAGGGAAAACAAAGTTACCCAGCCCCAACTCCTCCAAACTCGTATGGCTGCAGTGCAACACAAAAAAAATCCATCCTTTGGGTGTTCACTCAGATCCCTTCAATGCTCACAGCTCAATCAAGAGGCCCCTGGGATGTTCACACATCCAAAAATGAATCCAAGGACAGTCTCCCACCTCCAGGACCCCGACAAGCAACTTCAGTGACTCACAGCACACATCCCAGCCAGGAAAAATTTGCATTCTAACAGATTAAAAACCAGCCCTGCACTCAATTCACACTTCAGCTGAGCGTTTCTCCAACACTTAAGTGGAAAAACACTCAGGATCAAAAGGCAGCTATGAATAAAAGGCACCCAAATTTATGCCCAAGAGTGCTAAACTGGAGTCTGTCACAACAAGGAAGGTCAGGCACCAGGAGCTGCAGTGTAATGGCCAATTCTTGTGGCAGAAGATGACAAAAAGCCATCAAATGGAAATTACTGCCCACGACAGCTCCCACTGACCCCAGCTGACTGAGGAGCCAGGGAGGGGTGATTTATCTTTTAAAAAAAAAAAATATATATATGTGTGAAAAATATGTCTACGAGACAAAATAAATCTCATTTCTGGCTTCCAACAGCACTGACAGATTGTGAAGCAAACAACCAAAATAAGTATAAAGTGCATTCCACCCCTGTGATTACAAAGCTAGGCTTGAACTACACCACAAACTCCCCTGGAAGGTAGAAGAACTCCTCCTCACAGGAATTTTTTTTATGTGCAGCAACATCAAAAGATGCCGTGACAGAAAATGTTTGATTGGAGCAAACGACAGGGCTTTAATTAAAGGAAAAGACAAAATTTGGAGGAGTAAAGCATGAAACTGGTGTGTTTGCATTTTGTCTCATCAGCTGTGTCCTGAGCTACCACTTAAAATATTTAAACACCTAATTTAAACTTTTAAACTTCCAAATTTTTAAGGGTTTTTTTAACTGATGTTTTGCTTAATTTAAAAAATCCAACATCCACACAGGAGTCCCGAAGTGCCAAAAGCAAAAGATTAAATGTGGGCTCAGAAAAAGCCATATTTTCAACTCTTTAAGAGCTGATAATGAAAGGAACAATGAACAGGGCATTGCAGGAATTGCACCAAAGCCCCACTTGCTGTTGAAGAACAGAACAAACACCTCTGTGAGCTGCATTGGTTAATCTGCACACACTGGAAAAATGAGCAGGCCAAAACTAGAAGAATTAGATTTGAGAGAGGTGGAAAAAAAAGAAAAAGCAAACAAAGGTGACATCAATTTATATTGAAAAAGCTTTTTTCTGACTGTATGAAAGGTGAGATATCTTAAGATGCCATAAAGATGTTACAGAGTAATATTCCCTGGTATTACTCTGCTTTAAAGGTTGTATTAATCATTCTAAACTCCTGAAAGAAACCAAACTACATTTAACACATTATCAGCTTTATTTTACACTGTCTTTAAAAGAAAACCCAATCCCTAAATCATAACTGTGCTTTGTCAATAAAAGCAGACTGAAATTGTAGAGGTAAAAGCAAAGTCTTCTGTAAATTGTTTGGTATTAAAAGACACCTGAAGGTTTTCCTCCTGTTTTCCCTAAAATGAAAGTGGCTGATTTCAGTGTTCAGGCAGATTCCTTAGTCCTCTGCTATTCACCCAAAGGAGTTTTTAATTTCTACAGCTGAAGCTAATGGAGAAGCAAAAAGGAAAAAAGTAGTGTTGGAGTCAGGAGTTGCACCTGAGAACTGTTAAAGACAATTATTTCATGTGCACCTTAACCAAGGTCTTGGGTTTTGGCATCCCTGGTCTTACCCAGCTTGATTCAGAGTTCTTTCTCAATATTTTAGCTTTTCCGTGATCCAGACATTCCCAAAAAATTCATTTTCTGAAGAGAGAAGAAACCTGGAGAAATTCTTAGACCTGAAGAGTTACCACCCAGCTAAAGGAGAAAATCCAGCTTGTGGTTCCTCCTGCCCAGTGATGCTCTAATCTTATTGATTAAATCCATGAACGTGACTTTTATCACAGGATTAGCCTAAATCCCACAAGTTCAAGTAGATAGAAAGGATTTACCATCACTTTCCCTTACAAAAGTGAGACAGTTCCTCTCACCCCTCCTCTACACGAGCAGCAAATCCCTGAAACACACATGGGATCAGCTGGAAATTCCTCTTCTCCATGACTACACACAACCTGCTGAGGGTGAGAGAACCCTAAAGCAGGCTCTGGAAGCCCTCAGCCTGAAATCCCTGCAATGCCAGCCTGTCTCTCCTCTCCCAAAATGAGGACATGAAGGGCCACCGAGCTTTTCTAAACACAGCAGACAAATCAGGTTTCACAACAGATGGCAAGGGCAGCAACACGTTCTGCATGGCATTTGGGGTCTCATCACTCACTCACTGCCCAACAGGAATTAAACAGCTGAGGGAACTTCATAAATCCAGAACAATCCCAAACTTGAGGCTTGGTGCCTTCCAGAAGTGCAACCTGCAGGCAGAGCTCCAGCAGGACAGAGCAAGATGCTCACTCGTCCTTCCTGCACCAATTAAAAAACACAAAGAAATAAAACCTGGAGAAAAAGGAGGCTCAGGGGGGACCTTGTGGCTCTGCACAAGTCCCTGACAGGAGGGGGCAGCTGGGGGTGGGTCAGGCTTTGCTCCCAGGGAACAGGGACAGGAGGAGAGGGAATGGTGCACCCAGGGAGGTTCAGGTTGGAATTTCTCCATGGAAAGGGTGATTTGACATTGGCAGGGGCTGCCCAGGGAGGTTTGGAGTGCCCATCCCTGGAGGTGTCCAAGGAATTCCTGGATGTGGCACTCAGAGCTCTGGGCTGGGGACAAGGTGGGCAGTAGGGACAGCTTGGGCTCAGCAGTCTGGGAAATCTTTTCCAACTCAAATGATTCTGTAAAATGAAGAGTTCTGGACCAAGCCAAGATTTCCAAGAAGCAAGTTCAGCTTCTCGCTTTCCTTCCCCCCTCCCCCTTTCAAGGCAGACACTTTATTTTTAGGGAACTAATGGAGTAAGATGCTCACTCAGTGTTTTAACAGCTCTCCCCACCACTTCTGGCTGATCTGTATTCAGAGTACTTCACCACGAAGAACTGAGGGTAGAAAGCTGAAACTAGTGCTAAAATATATATATATACATCATTATTGACTCTAACAGCATTATTAATGTGCCATAATGCACAGCTAACAAGAAGCACAATCAAGAAGATCCAAATTGATTTTTAATATTAAGAAGTCCATTAAGTGAAACACCCTGGATGCAAGGAGTAATCACATCACCGCAAGCTCTTAACGCTGGCTCTTGCAGAAAAAGCAAGATGCTGATGTAGACTAACACAAAACATTATCCAGAGGCAGATGTTTTGGCATCTGTCTTGTAGCAAGCCAGAATCACAAAGTGAGTGAGTTTTGATGTTCCCTCAGACCTCCTGCATTTCACTGGGGGCCACTAAGGAGCTGTAACTTGGCTCTGAGCTGGTGGGGCTACAGGCACATCCTCCAGGAAGGCAAGGCCAGCATTTGAGCACGAGCTGTGCTCACCCATGTGTGCCTCCAGAAAGGAATTTGGTGCTTGGAATTGTGCAAAACTCAAAACCGCCTCTAAAAACCACGTGGTTTTTAGAAAATGTGCAAAGCCTTCAGCACTGCTGTGCAGAAAACACACCCAGGGTCTGCTGGGCAGGAGAAGGACAAGAGTTCAAGGCTGGAGGGGAGGAGGAGCTCATCCAGCTTAGGGTCAGTGCTGGCAGAGCATCAGCTGTGCATGGGCTGCTCATGAGTGAGGCCGGATCCTCCATGCAGGGCTCCCCAGGAGAGGAGAAGTGCCCAGAACTGGCAGTGCTGCAGCTCCACACCCACTCCTGGCTCACGTTCCTCCATCCCTGCCCCTTCCCTCGCAGCAGCACTGCCACCCACCCCTTCCTCAGCCAGCACTGCCCGGGTCCAGCCTGCTCAGCACCACAGGGACAGCCCCAACTCCACCAGCAGCAAGGACAGTCTCAGGAGAAGTCCCAAATCCTGCCACACAACCCCAAAACACTTGGGGTGGGAAGGGACCTCTGGAGACCACTCAGTCCATCCCCACGCCAAGGCAGGGTCACCTGGAGCAGGGGACACAGGGACACATCCAGGGGGGTTTGGGATGTCTCCAGAGAGGGATTCTCCACGCCTTCCCTGGCAGCTCCAGGGCTCTCCTACCCTGGTGGAAAGAAGTTCCTCACGTTGAGGTGACACTTGTCAGGTTTTAGTTTAGTCCAGCCAATGCACACACAGGTGCAACACCCCAAATGCCGCAAGGCCAATCTTAAATCCAGCTTGTGAAAGACTCAGAAACCCCAAAATCCTTCCCAACCCCATGCTTCAGGCTAAACCCACACAAATGATGTCAAAGCCCCCACAGGGCCAATTTGGTGCTCCAGGAGGTCACAGAGCTCCCTATGAACACCCTGGAGGCATCAGCCCCCTCCTCCTTCAAGCCTCTCCCTTGCCATGGCAGGAAGTTCCTGTTGCACTGAGCAGAACTGTGCAAAGAGGGTCTTTTACTGAGCATTGCTACAGCAGTGAGCTTAATGGCACAGCTCGATTTTAATGGGCATTTCAGGGACCATAAAAATCAAGTTCAACACGCTGAAACTCCTCTTGCACTGCTGCGGAAACAGGAAAAAAAGACACAATTCATTGCAACACTGAGCTGATGATGCAGAGCAAAGAGCCTAAAGCAAGGAGGAAATGAGGTGATGGGAAGATGCTTTCATTTCCTACTGCTCTTCCTCCTCAGGATTTCTACAAGGGAAAACAAAATCAAAACTCCTCTGTTGTCTTCTCAGAAAAGCCTCTGGAATGGGAGGAAAAAAGATGAAGGAGTTTGGGGTTTTTTACATATCAAAACTTAATTTATTTTTCTTTGCCATCACCTTGTCTCCAACAGCAAGAGAACAGACCCCAAGTCAAATAATCCGAGGAAAGTGTTCTCCTTTCCCCAAAAGAACACCCAGAGAGAGGAATGACCTGCTGAGAGCCCCACTTTGACCCACCAAATACTTCCCCCCTCTCTCCCAAAACAACCAGGCTGTCCCAGAAATGGGAAATCGGCGGTGCTTTTCCTGAATTTGCACCTCACACCGGAATCAGGGGGAAAACATCCCCATGGGAGCGAGTCAAACAGCACTGAATGCATTAAAAGAGCAGCATTTTGCAAAAACAGGGAAAAATTGTTTTTCTCCAAACCAGGGGCAATCACATGCTCCAGGCTTCTTCCAGAGGACTTGGCTCGGCCACTGGCCCTAACAAAGGGTCACTGTCCAGCTCCCTCCCAGCACCAGCCCCTTCCACCAGCACTGGGGCAGCTCCCAGACAGAGTTCACATCCCTGGAATTCTGTTTTTCCCACCTCAGGGCAATCCCTTGAACCCACACCGATTTTTATGTTCATTCTGGAAGAAATAATGAAAAGTAACTGATATGATCCCACTATTCTTTAAAGAGCCAGAATCACGTTTTACTCCATACATTTACAGGCTTCTGGGAAGTCAGGAAAAGCAGAGGAGAGGGACACCCTGAATCTCTGCTTCTAGACACTGAGCTCCACAATTCTGGGACAATAAGAACCTACCTGTATATTCACCACCATTCACTTTAGCACAAGTTTACCTAATAATTCTAAAGCCTTTTCTAGTCTAACTGCAGACTATTCTGAGTTGGAAGGGACCCACAAGGATCATCAAGTCCAACTCTTTTTTTAAAATTATTATTATTTAAATGAATCAATTCTTTTTAATATATATTGTAATAAATTAATATTTTAAAGTTGATGTAGCCCAGTAATGGATCCCAGATGTACACAGGAATTCCCAGGTGAGAACTTGGTTCCCCACTGCTGAGGCACTCCTCAGCCTACTGAAACACATCAGCAATAACCCTCATACCTACTTCCCTCGCTGCCCTGAGCCTCAAAATCGCCCTTGTTAATTCAGAGTAGTTCAAAGCCATAACTCCTTCCTTCCCAAGCACAATCACCCAAGGAAAACACATTTTAAAAACACCCTGATGGTCACATATTAACACCAGGAGGGTGGCTAAGGTGCTACTGACCCAGCAGTAACTCACTAACCTCTGCTATAAAAAAAGAGAGCATTTTGATGATTATTTGCTCCTTTTTGGCAGGTTATTTTCCCAGCACCAATGCAATAATTCCCTGAAAAGGGGTGAGGCATTAGCAGCCAGCACACGCCCGCTGGCAGCCAGGGAGGGCAGAGCAGGAGGGCACAGCCAGCTCCTGGCTGAGGAGCAGATCCCTGCTGCTCCTAGCACTGCTCCGCTGGAAACAACAGCTTGAAGGGACCTATTTCCCTGCCATGATTGCCAAAATCTGCTCCCGTGTCTCTGTTTGGAAAGCTCCAACAGGCAGCACAAGTTTGTGCTGGACTGGACAGTGTAAATTTCACCTTAAGACATTCACCTCCCTCACTGAAGAAGTTCTGCATTAATCTGAAATTAGTGGTTATTTCTCAGCTATTCCACTCCTCTCCACTTGCAGGATTCTCTACCTCAAAGCAGAACTATCAAAAAAGCAAACTAATGACAGCCAGCACGCTGCACACTCAATTCATGCCCAGCAAACCAGCTCATTTTTGATATATAAATCACCAGACATTTGCACCGGGTGAGTTTGGTGCAAGCACCCTTCGGGACAGCAGGGCTGCTCAGCGGTGCTGGAAAAGGTGGGGAGAGCATTTGTGCCATTTTCCTGGAGGAATTAACTCACTCCTTTTGCTGAGCAGCCTCCAGCGTTTTGGAGGAAAACAGTTTCAACTTTACAAACATTTCTTGCTCCATGAGTGGCCCAAGAGCAAGAGGCTGCTGCTGCTGCCTGCACAGGGAACAGCACAAACCCTGCCGTGTGCAGGTGTGGCAAGAGGGAAACACAACTGTAGAACTCAAGATTTCATTAATAATCACCAATATTTTACTTCCCACTAAGTCTACCCGGGCATTTCTCAGTGGTGTCACCACCCATCTCCTCAGCACCTAAGCTGGCATGAAATTATTCCAGTTCCCCGCCACAAAATTATTTTATATTTTCCACACTTTTTATGTAAATGTTACGGAAGCATCAAGACAGCATTTTTCAAATATAACACATGGCCTCCTGGTCTGCAAAGCTCGATTTAAGAACAGCTCCCAGATCAGCACGCTGTGTTATAGATGGTATCACACCCAGACTGTAAAGGCTTGCAGTGATCCCAATATTTTAAATATTCAAGCCCTGAAAGTATTAAAACTCCTTGGTTTTCAGCCAAGAACACGTTCACCTCCGTGTGCTCTAACTGTGGAAACTGCAGCTGTTGCAGGAAGCCCAAACTGCACTTTCTGTGTTTAAGGCAAAAATCTGAACCAGTTCAATCACTCATCACAGCCCAGTAAATAAACAGAGATCTCCTCTGCAGCACAAGTGATTGATAAAAATCTGTTAATAAACCATTTCAAGAACACATTCAACTAGAAAATCAAACCAGGGCTGAACCCACACAAAACTTCCAACAATGTCAGCAGCACCATAACTGAGTCATTCTCTCAAGTCTTTACTAAAATGTGCTGATCTGGCCATATCCAGCCTTCATTTTTTGGGAATAAGAATTCCCACCCCACAGAGCTCAAAGCAAGATACTTCAGTCCCTCCTTGGAGACTCAACTCATTCTCAAAGGAAGTTGGGGAGATTTTTCCCAAAAACACTTTGCTAACCTTAAAGGTCTTTTCCAACCTTAATGATTCCAAGATGATCAAATCCAACCACCAGCCCATGTCCCTGAGTGCCACATCCCCACGTGGTTTGGACACTTCCAGGGATGGGGATGAGATCCCATTCCCAATCCGTGGCTGCAGCACTGCTTTAACCAAGCCTTTGCCATCACCCTGCCTAAGCACCAGCTCCATCAACCTCCCAAAACTGGGATTCAGCAGGAGAGGGACCAGACCAGACAGAATCCAAAGTCCAATTCCCATCATCAGCACTTCAGAGACAGATCAAGGCCTTATAAAAAAATTCCCTCAGCCATGAGCACCTCCTGGAGCTCTTCAGGGCAGCAATGCTCAGCATTAAAGCGATCCCATTTAACTGCAGATGTCCCCATTATCCAGATAAGCATCTCATGTGCTTTTTTAATCCTTTTAGAGTCTTAGGTACAGTCAAACACTCAAGAACACAACCAACAAATACAAATAAAGTGTAGTGTAATAAATACCAAAAGAGTATCTGGCTCTGCATCAGAAAGTTTGGGGTTGGTGTTTTGTCCCGTTTGACTCACACCCTGTGGGAACTACTGTCCAACAAATACCTCTGCACCACAAAAAATATCTGGTCTCATCTCCAGCCACATCACTGGGTGCAAGGACAACAGCTTTCTCACCAAAAAAGCTCAGTGGCTGAAATCTCTGGAAAAAGGATCTTTATCTGCTGCTTTGTCACGTGTCACTAAATTCATTTCAGAAAGGAGCCAATGCCAGGTGTTTGTGAGGCAGTCCCAGCGCTCCAGGAATTTAGAGCTGCTCCTGTGCACGCTCCTGCCATGGCCTGGGAAGTCCAGGACGAGATGTTTGGCTCCTTTATGCCCAAGTGTCAGTGAGCAGCACCAAAAAAGGGCAGAACAGCCCAGTGGAAGTGCCAGAGAGGTGGGACACAGACTGTCAGCAGCTACAGAGGCATTGCTGGAAGGCTGCCAGGGCAGGACAGAGCTGGATACTGCCACACCAAACACACACCTTATACAGACTAATTGGAAACAGAAGCCAAAATAACTCCAAAATTAAAAAAAAAAAAAAAAAAAAGCCACAAACCACTTTTTTTTGCAACCAGTTTGAGTCATACTCTTCACACTGGAGACTTCAGAGATCAATCTATCAAAGGAAAAAAGCCACTGAAAAACCAAAAACCAAACCCACAAGACACAGAGGAAATAAAATAGGTTCTCAAGTCTTCTCCACCTCAGATTCTTGGACAAAGAAGCACCAGGAAGGTGATGGATTGATGACCAACACCTGCCAGTCATGGCAAGAAAAATGTAACAGGCAAGGCTGAGAAGGCACAACAGTGGGAAAAAGGGTGAGCAGGAAGGAAGGAATTCCAGCAGAGATGACAAGGCAACAGGTGATGTTGGGAATTAGTGTATAAGGACAAGATAAGAGATATAAAGGGGGAAAAAAAAAAAAAAAAGAAAAGTCTGACACCAGGTAACACCAGCACTACTTTGGGTTAGGTAAAGCACATTAAAGGCTTCAGTCTAAGAATTATTTGCTATATTAAAGCTGCAAATGAGCCATAGATTGATGCAAAAGAATAATTGTCCCTTAGCACCCCAAAGCAGGAGGAACAAGTCAAAGTCAATCAAACAAGAGCTGCTGGACACATCTTCTTTTAGCTCTTTCCATTACTTACAAAACAATAATTACAGATTTCTTTCCTGCCATTTTGATGTTAGTTTTCACTCATACACTCCCCTTTTGAGAGATTAACCTCATATCTATCAACAGACACATTCCCACAGGCCCTTATCTACAGCTTTGCTGGCCCAAGTGACACATTTCACCCTCTCTCTGCACTAAAGTCACTAAACTGCAGTGCAAGCCCTCCTTCAGAGGACAGAATTCCCAGGGCATTCCAAGCCACTGCCCTGATAATCCCCAGCCGTGGCAGGGTTTGTTCACTGCCCTCATATGCACAGCAGGTTTTTCTGAAAGCGAGCGTCCCTTTAAAGCGCTCACCATCTGCCTCAAGACTCAGAAACTCCAATTCTCATCAGCAGCTTCCATCTGGCTCGGCACTGAGAGATTTCCTGTGTCAGGGTCTATGACAGGAGTACTTTTTGCATTACCAGTTGCTCCCACTTCATTTCTGACACACACACACACGCTGCACACTCTGCATGAGGCAGCTCCTCAATAAAAGCACCCAACTCCGTGCCCTGAACCACTCCCTGCTGCCAGCATTTCTTTCCTGCAAACCAGCTGGCACCATTAGGAGGATGCTAAAGGCTACAGCACCAGCTGGGAGGCAGGGAAGCTGCTGGAGACAGGTGAGAGTGGAGCTTTCCATCATCCTGCACCTCTGCCCCCTCCCAGAGGCACCACCAGGGTTTGCCCTGCTCTCCCTTCGTTCTGTTTTCTCCAGGTATAGAAATTGGGAAAACACTCCTGGCAGGGCACAGCTGAAGGTCTTGGAGGGGTTTGGGTGCAGCGTGGCCTCACCCCCTCCCTGTGGGTTCCCTCCTCCAGGGACACTCGGCCCCATTCCCTGCACAGATGTTGTTTTATCCCATCCAGCTCGGGGCCCAGTGACGGCAGCACTTCCGAGCTTTGTTTGGATAAGCAGCAGCAGGAGGAAGGCACAGCAAACACAAACACCTAAGGCTGCACTTCCAGAAGGCATCTGCGTGCCCAGGAGGCTCCCAGGTACCTCAGAGGCTCTGTGCTCTCTCCAGTCCCAAGTGCCCACTTGCTACGCCAAATTTCCCAAATGCTCCAGGAAGCTCTGCCAGGAGCCCCATGAGGTTCCTCCTCAAGGAGCACAATTCCTGATGCCCTGCCACGTGGGACCCCTCAGGGATAACAGGGTTTTCCCAAAAGCCCCACAGCTGCCCAGCCTGGCACTCCATGAGGCTCCTCCTCAAGGAACACAATTCCTGATGTCCTCCCCACCTGGGACTCCTCAGGGATAACAGGGTTTTCCCAAAACCTCCACAGCTGCCCAGCCTGGCACTCCATGAGGCTCCTCCTCAAGTTTGTGTGTGTTGGGTTGGGTGGGTTTTGGGGTGGTTGGGTTTGGAACACAATTCCTGATGCCCTCCCCATGTGGGACCCCTCAGGGATAACAGGGTTTTCCCAAAACCCCCACACCTGCCCAGCCTGGCAGCTGCTCCAGCAGCTTTTCCACCTCAATATTCAATCATTTGTGCAGCACATCCATGCAAGTGGCACAGCTCCTGCAAAAGTAGGGATGTACAAACAGAGTGCCTGAAAAACCCGAGTGCCCACAAGCACAAACATTGATTATGTACAATTTTGCTGCCATTCCCGCTCAGAAATTACACAGCAAATCCTGTACCACTCACTTGTTGGTATTTTCTACTGGGGAACACAAAGACATTTTGCTACTCCAACACCCTCAGGCGAAATCAGCCACCAAAACCCTCTGCAAATGCATTCTAAAAAGGGTTCTGCTGAAATAATATAAGCAGCACTCGAAATAAAGCAGCAGTGCTAAAAAAATATCATACAAAAAACCCCCAAAATTCATGTATGGCAGCCTATAGTCGCTTCAGTACTTCATCCATCTGTTTGTTTTGTCACGTATATGGGACATGATTACACATAATAGTTCTCAATGCAATTATTTCAGTTTAGTTACAAAGCTATATGGAGCAGAAAAATTATTTCCAGAGATATTTCATATTTTTGCTGATGAAACTGAAATGCAGCAACTGCTGCTCCTTGTGTTACCAATCTTCACATCAGAAATCAGATTTAATGCACAAATTACATAAACACGGGCAGATGACACTATAAATAAATGTTTTCACAACTACAGCCTGAAAAGGGAGATAAACTTTGAGAATTACAAGAATTATCACTTATTGAACATTTTTTTTTTTGTTTAGATAGGGCATGATTTCAATCCCCCCAACCCCCAAGCTAAAGGAGGAAAGTATTCCAGTAACTCATTAAGGAATTCATTAAAGCCTTACTCAGAAAATGACTATTGTCAGAACAGCTTTGGGGGCCACCACAGGCTAGAAAACAGAATTTAAAATGCTTTTAAGTTTAATTAAAAAAAAAAAAAAAAACACTGACTTGTCAGTGGTCCACCTCCCTGCCACAAAGAAGACCCAAAAGGAGGAGCAGCTCCACTGAGGATTTTGAGGATGTTTTGGACTTGAAACAAGACAAAGGGGAGAGGCAAAATCAACATCTTTGTTGGAATAAATTCTTTCAAACTGCTTTAGAGGCAGTTCCTTCCATTCATTACCAGGAGTCAGCCCCAGCTATTTATCCACAGTTGGGCACATCCACAGGTATTTAACAGGAGGTGTTGCATTTCAGTCCTGCAGGACCACTGAAGGATCAGACAAAGCAAAGGATCCTCCACGTGCTCGACAGCCAGCACTGCACAAACTCCAGACACACCAATATTGAAAGGAAAAATTATCCCAACTCTTATTCCTGTAGCTGCAAGCTGACAGAGGGGCTTCCTGGAGAAGGTTTGCCTTTAAGTTGCCTCCAGTTTATTTTCCCCTTCCCTGAAAGCTTTACCTTTAGAGAAAGGAAAATGCCTTTATAACACAAAGCAATCTGTGCCAAGTGTGGCAACCAGCCCAAATCGGCATTGTCTGAGTGCACCTAAGTCAGGCATTTACAATAGAACAGATAAAGGGATAATTACAAAACCCACCAAGGTGCTGCTTGAAATCAGAGAATCCCAGAATGGTTTGGGTTAAAGGGACCTTAAAGCCCATCCAGTGCCACCCCCTGTGATAGGCAGGGACAGCTTCCAATATCCCAGGGTGCTCCAACCCCATCCAACCTGGCCTTGGGCACTGCCAGGGATGGAAATACCAAACCAAACACCTTAAATCAACCCCCAACACCTACTGTCATTGCCATACCTGTGTCCCACGTAAAATGTAAAATCTCATTTGTTTTCTACCTCCCCTTTTATCTTCTAGGAACAAGAGTAAAATTAACAGCTGAAAATCCCCTAAACTGTCCGAAAACTTCCTTTGCAAAGTTAAATAAAAGCTCTGTATTATGGCCCTAGGCAGCTGGCTACCTACTGAAGTCAGTTTGTGCTCCATGAGAAAAAAAAAATACTAATTCCTGGAAAATCCCATCAGGAATCATTTCTCAGAACAATGCCAGCTTGTAATGTGGTCGCTGGCCTGGATGAAAACAAACAGGAGTCCAAGCTCACTTCCACTTATCTTCTATCGTTATCCCTCTCCAATCTGTTGTTTGCAACAAGTGTTTATTGACAGAGAACAATGGTGGCTGCTGAGTAAACTGGGAGTAACCCAGCACATGCCTGCAGTCCAGCTCAGGTTGTTCCTGCAGGAAGAAGCCAGTGACATCTTCCAGCCCCTTCCCTCTTCTTCAGGGGACGCCAGGGATGGGGCAGCACGGAAATGCATCCCCTCAGCAAGCAGGGAATTAAAGGGATTTGTAAAATAGAAATGTGGAATGGTTTGGGTTAAAAGGGACCTTAAATCCCACTCCATTCCACCCCTGCCATGGCAGGGACACCTCCCACTGTCCCAGGCTGCTCCAAGCCCCAGTGTCCAGCCTGGCCTTGGGCACTGCCAGGGATCCAGGGGCAGCCACAGCTGCTCTGGGCACCCTGTGCCAGGGCCTGCCCACCCTCCCAGGGAACAATTCCTGCCCAAAATCCCATCTAAACCTATTCTCTGTCATTTTAAAGCCATTTCCCGTTGTCCTGTCCCTCCATCCCTTGTAAAGAGTCTCTCTCCATCTTTCCTGTAGCTCCTTCAGGTACTGGAAGGTCACAATGAGGTCACCCCAAAACCTTCTCTTCTCCCAGCTGAACAATCCCAATTGTCTCAGCCTTTCCTCCCAGCAGGGGGATGTAACAAATAAAACCCTAACCTGAACCTGACTGAGCTCTCTCTGACAGACTGATCAATGCAGCAGCAAATCTTCCATGGACATTTTACCTTTTCATTTTTACTCCACGGGTCTGGGATGTGTCACTAACAGCAGTCACCTGTCCTGTCCTGCCAGGCAGCTCCAAACCTCACAGCCCAGCAGCACTAAACCCACTAAGATGCACTCCTAAGATGCATCTTTTCCAATTTCCTTGAAATGTTTCCTTCCCTGCTCTAAGGCACAAATATGCACAAGATCATCACCTTAAACAAGAGTCTCCACGTGCCACCATAGCCTGGACTGTAACTCCAGGGCTCCACAAAAGCCTTAAATCTGTCCTAAAGCATCACAGTCCTCCCTCAAGAAGCAGAAGAGAAGCAGCAGTGCTTGGCTGTAGGATTTCCTGGGCTCTGACCAGCATTCCTCTTCCCAAATTCCTATCCCCCATTCAAAGAGACATTGCAAGAGCAGAACTCAGCTGCAAAACTTTTAAATCATGATCATTGTATCATCACTTAGTCCACCAACTCATTAAAACCCTCCCCTAATAATCAAATATATATTTCTATGTACCTGGTCTGGAATACTGCCATAAACACCTTTGGCAAAGCTATCCTGATCTCAGAGAGGCACTAAAACACCCTAACCATGAAGTGTGGCCAATGCCCCAACCTAAAATCAGCCTTCTTGTGATTTGCCATGTTGGGATGTACAACAGAAACTCACCAGCAACAAACAAAAGCACTGGAACTCACTTAATTTGGAAAACACCTCCAAGACCATCAAGTCCAAGTCCAACCCCCACCTTGTCACCCAGCCCAGAGCACTGAGTGCCACATCCAGGCATTCCTTAGACACCTCCAGGGATGGGGACTCAAGCCCTGTAACTGGGAGTTCTCCTTTTACATCTGACCCTCCAAGGATATGTGGCACTAATTTTCTATTTCACCATTTATTCAAATGAAAAAAGAACAAGATTAAACTACCACGGTAGTGGTCTAATTACTCCATATGGACACAGAGCTTGGGACACAGAGGCATTTTAAATACAATATTTGCAGTCCCCACAGTAGTAGCAGTTCTACCTCTCACTGCAGCTCTCAGCCCAAAGGAAAAGGGGCAAAGAACAGCAGAATTCAGGAGGATTTGGAAGCTGCCACAGCCACTCTGCACCATCTCAGAGGTGCTGGTCAGGCTCCCAGACCTCCCAAAGCAGCTTTTTACATCCCTTCTCCCCTGGCAGAAGGAAAACCAGCAAAATTACAGATTTCACATCACACTAAAAGTGGTGAATGTGGGACTGAGCAGCCACACTCCACAGCCCCTCTGTGACACCCAGGGGACACAAACAGCTCCCAGCACTCTCTGGAAGCCTCTGGTGTCTCCGTGGAGGAAGCCACACACCCACGTGGTCCCCTCCACACAATCACACTCCTCCCCACCAGCTCAGGGCCAGGGATGAAAGGCAGGATTGGGATGAAGGACAAGGATCCGCAGCACTGGGAGCAGGGAAGAGCTTCTCCAAGGAAGCTGATCATTTCCCTGTTCCACACGGCTCCCCATATGGCAATCTAATATCCGTATTATCCCATTAGACCCACACCCATTCCTCCTGCAGCCTCCCCTGAACTCTCTCAGGAAGCGGAGCTGAGTCACGCTCTCAGCTGCCTGCTGAGATAATGCACAGAGGCTTGGGGCAGCAAATTCACTTTACTCCAGTGCAGGGCATCCAGAGCATCCCAAATCCCACTGTGCCACGGCAGGGAGTGCTCCTTCCACACCTGGGTCCTACCAGCCTCCACTAGCAGCTTGTTGGCATCATTTGTTCCAGCTGTATCACAGCCAGCAAATCTTCAGGTCTGGAGATGTTAGAAAACTCGGTTGTGCAGAGCAGAGGAGGGGAAAAAGGGATATAAATGTGTTATATAAGCACATGTGTATATTTCATGTATACCTCTATATACAGACACATATGCACATTTCTGATGTGCACAGCTGGGACATAACAAACATAACCACAACACACCTTCCTGATACTGCTGCTTTGGGACAGCCTGCACACAGAATCCCAGAGTATTTGGGGTTGGAAGGCACCTCTGGAGATCAGCCACTCCATCCCACCTGGAGCAGGTGACACAGGAGCACATCCAGGTGGGCTGGGATGTCTCCAGAGGGGGAGACTCCAAATCCTCTCCATGCAGTTGTTCCAGGGCTCTGCCACCCTTCATGGAAAGTTCTCCTCATGTTGAGGCAGAGCTTCTCATGGTTCAGTTCATGGCCATTGCTCCTCATCCTGTCACTGGGCACCACTGGAATGAGTCTGGCACCATCCTTGTGGAGATATTGGCATGGACTGATGAGATACACAGAGTCTGTTACATTATGTTTCACTAGGTCCCATTAGCATTCCTGTTTGAGATGTTCCTCACCATCAGACAACACTGAGTCAACATCAGCCTCCAGGACTGGTCATGGCAAACAAGAAGAAAAACATTCCCATGTCGGAATTCTCAGGTTAACAGTGCCCTCTCCAATTCTGTTTGGGACTACACAAATGTTGCATCGATTCTCCACAACCTCCAGCTTTCACCAGCAGCAAAAAATAAAACATCAGAAAACTCACACAGTGCCCTTTCTTAACAACATAAAGGTGCATAAAGCACATATAGCCCAAGTGAATATTCATTTTTTTTAGGAGGACACCAAAAAGAAGCTATCCCTCCCAAAGCAGCATCTATCAGACCGGCACAGGCCAGTGAATCCAGCGTTCAATTAGCTCTAAATCTCATCTCCGTGCGACACCACAGCCACTTTCACTTCTCACACCTCTGCGACTCAGCAGAGGAACCCCTCCCCAGTTTGCTGAGGATCTCAGCTCCCTTGCAGGAAAAAGAAAAGAAACCATCAGAGAAAGAGAAACCTATTCTAAACCATAGAATAGGTTTAGACCTATTCTAAACCAGGACACGCTTCCCTGCAGAGCAGCGGACACAAAGTTTCACCTAAGCGCCAACGCAGCGCATCCCCCTGTGCTTTTCCGAACTGGGAAACAAGGTTTTCTTCGTGCTTAAACTAAGTTCTCTTAAATCCAGTTCTCTTACTACACACGCAATCCCCCACACTGGAGATCCAAGCACACTTCGAGCACGGTATAAAACAGTCTGTTTCACACTTGTCTCTCCTGTCCTTCCCAAATCCATTTCAAGACATTCCTGGAAAGCCGGGCCCGGGCAGTCGCCCCCGCCAGACACGGAGTTCCTGCGAAAGAGGAACTTGCTTTCGAGTGTCTCTGGGTTGTAACATCAGCTCATACGACGTGACAATTCAGTCATTCCAAAATACCCATCCCACACTACCAGGCAGATAATTTGGAAACTTAACAAGCGACTGCCATCAGCTGCACTTTTGCTTCCCTGCGTTTGTCCTGCATCCTCAGCCCCGGAATTACCCACGGGTCTCACACAGCGCAAACGGCATTTACTGATGATTTTAAAAAGTCAAGCTGTGGTTTTCTAGGGACGTGCACACAGAATTTAAAATTAATTCTTACAATTCACTTGGTTTTTACTCAGAACCCAAAACTCCCTTCTTCCCGCTCTCTTTGTTTAGGAGGTTTAGCTGCGGGTTTCTATGAAAAGTTGTGCTTCACAATCGATCCAGCCCAAGAACTATGGTGGACATTGAACTTCGTGTTTCCAACTTGAATAGTCAGATTTATTATTTCCTTCCCCCAGACAAACGCTCATTCATGCCAATAAAGTTTCCTGCGCCGCAACCCCAAAATAAAACCCTTTACTCCAAACGCAACATCTTTAAACTCAAGATGGACCTTTCTCGGCACAGCCCTGCCCAAACCTCACCAGGGTTTGGTCCTGTTTAGCTACAGTGGGGATGTTTTAGCCACCAGCTGGGAACAATCCCCCTCTGTTCGAGGCGGACGGAAGGAGCGGAGTAGGAAATGGATCCCAGGGTGCAGGGAAAGCCCTCGTTGGTATGAGCATCACACTCCCTGCAGAACCCCGAGCTTCCCTGAGCCTCCCACCAAGGGACAGCACACACCGCGGGCTCCCAAAGGAGCCAGCCTTGGAAGCGCATCCCGCTCCGCCGCCGCCAGCGCGGGGAGAAAGAGCCCGACGCGAAAACAACGCCGAGCTCCTTCCCTCGGCGCAGCGCTCGGGCCGGAGGAGAAAGCCAACTTCTCCCAGCGTGCCCGGACAACTCGGCAAGTTCCTGGGAGCCGGGCGGAGGCGGGATGGGGACGGCAGGAAGCGGAGGGGAGCGGGGGCCAGGGCGCTGCATCCCGGCCGCGGAGCGCGGCGCGGAGCCGGGCGGGGACGGGGAGGCCGCGGCCGGGCGCAACAGGCGGGAGCGGGGCGGGCGCATCCTCACCTACGCCGTACTTCTCCTCCCTTTTGGTGGGCACCCAGCGGGTCATGGCGCCGGGAGCCGCCGGGATGCCGGAGCCCCGCTCCCTACGCCGCCATTTTCCGACCGCGGGACGGGAAAAGTTTCTCCCGACGGCCGAGTCATGTGCTGCGGGCGGAGCCAGCCCGGCCCCGCCGCCCCTCGCCCGCCCTCAGCGCCCGGAGAGCGGCCCGGGCCGGCCCCGCGGCTCCCGGACACGGCGGGGGCTCCGGCACAAAGGGCCGGGACGGGACGGGGCGGTGCTCCCTGCCCAGCCCCGGTTATACACAGGTGGCTCCCCTGCTCGCCCCCATGGTGGGCCAGGTGTGCCTGGTTGTGGCCCGGGTGTGCTCGGTTGTGGTCCGGGTGCCTGCTGTTGTGGCCCGGGTGTGCCCGGTTGTGGTCCGGGTGCCTGCTGTTGTGGCCCGGGTGTGCCCGGTTGTGGCCCGGGTGCCTCCCCACATCTCCCCGGCTGTGTCCCAGCTGTCTCTGGTTGTGTCCCGGGTGCCTCCGGCTGTGTCCTGGGTATCTCCTCACCTCTCCCCGGTTGTGGCCCGGCTGCCTCCCCGCCTCTCCCCGGTTCTGTCCCGGTTCTGTCCCGGCTGCCTCCCCGCCTCTCCCCGGTTCTGTCCCGGTTCTGTCCCGGCTGCCTCCCCGCCTCTCCCCGGTTCTGTCCCGGCTCTGTCCCGGCTGCCTCCCCGCCTCTCCCCGGCTCTGTCCCGGCTCTGTCCCGGCTGCTTCCCCGCCTCTCCCCGGTTCTGCCCCAGGCGCAGCCGCTTGCGCCGTGCCGGGAAGTTTCTGCCTGCGCAAAGCCGGCGCTTCTGGCTGCGCCCGAGCCGGAGACGCGGCTTTCAAACAAAAGTTTTTGCCGGCGTTTATTAGTTGGAGCAGGATGCGCGTCTGGGTGGTGCCGTGCGGGAGCTGGACAGGCACGAGAAGCGGGGCTGTAGGAACACTGTGAGGTTAAACGAGGCCGAGCGCGGCTGCTGTAGCTCCATCGGGGAAAGCCCCGGTGCTGATCCAGGCTGGGGATGAGCTGATGGAGCAGCCCTGGGAGAAGGACTCGGGGGTCTGGTGGGTGAGAGCTGGACATGCCCCGGCCGTGGGGAAAGGAAAACTCGAGTCTTGGACTGATCCCACACCGTGGGCAGTATGAAAGAGGGGAATTCTGTCCCTCTGTCCCGCTCGGGTGAGACCCCACCTGCAGAGATGCCTCCAGCCCTGGGATCCGACATCAAAAGGACGTGGAGCTGCTGGAGCCAGTCCAGAGGAGGCCACGGAGATGCTCCAGGGCTGGAGCCCCTCTGCTCTGGAGCCAGGCTGGGAGAGCTGGGGGTGCTCAGCTGGAGAGGAGAAGGCTCCAGGGACACCTCAGGGCCTAAAGGGGCTCCAGGAGAGCTGGAGAGGGACTGGGGACAAGGGATGGAGGGACAGGACACAGGGAATGGCTTCCCACTGCCAGAGGGGATGTTAGGGATAAATTGTATCCTGTGAGGGTGAGGAGGCCCCGGCACAGGGTTCCCAGAGAAGCTGTGGCTCCCCCTGGATTCCTGCAAGTGTCCAAGTCCAGGCTGAACATTGAGGCTTGGAGTATAAATATCACAAACCTTCTGATTTCTCGACCTAAGTCCAAAATCTTGTCTAAATCTAGCATCTCCTGGCTAATTAAAGCGTGGGATAAGTGATTACAAAGGAATGAGAAAGGGAAATTAACTTCCTGTTCCCGATCCCTGTAGTCTTGGAGATATCCAGGATCATGATTTAAAAATAAAAGTGTTTATAACATGTTTAGGAAATAGAAAATAAAGTGTATAAAAGTCAAGAAACGGTAGAGGGATAACACTTAAGAGAAATAAAGATAAGTGAGATGTCTGACTGGCTTTCATTTGGCAGGATTAGTTCTCTGCTGAAGGGGAAGCCCCACAGCACAAATCTAAGGATTAAAATAGGTCCAGGGTTGAATCTTCTTTCTCCTTATTTTCTTGTGTTGTGTGGATGGCAAAGGACCATTTTCTGCAACAGCATTTTTACTGTTTTGAGCTCTAGTACCCAGCCCCCTGAAGGAGTCTGCTCCTCTTTCTATGTACCCTCCTTTTTCCCACCCTTGAGATTCATTTCCCAGGCCATCACAGGTTCAAACTCTTCTAGATTTTGTTGTTCCTGTCCTGCAGAATCCCAGGGACACTGTGATGGAGCCACCTTTTGCATTCTGCCTGGGAGTGAGGACATCAAAAGGTTTTCAGAGTCGTGGCTTGTCCTCTTTATCCTTAATGGATCAATGATTAGAGCCTTCCCAAAGACAACTTACAAGGGAGCTCTTTGATTTCACACCTTTATTTTCATAGGGTAAATCAAAGTGAATTGAAATATTGGACCTGCTTGCTCTGTGCCTGTAATCACCTTTGGTTTCTCACACCAAGGGATGTGGAAAGCAATAATATTTATTTCCAGCTACGAATGTTTCACCCCTTTATACACCTGGTACATTATTTTGGTGGTGCTCCTAAAGATATGCAGCAAAACTGCCAGAGCTGCTCAGGCCTCAGGTGCTTTCGGGGATTTTTGAGGCTATTACTGGAACAATCTGTAAATTTGGAAGCTGATTAACTTTTCATTTATATCGCTGATAACCAGGAATCACTTCCGTGGGACCGTGGTGGCTTTGCAGGTCTGGGCTGTGAGCAGGGGACACAAAGCAGGACACTGACGTTAATTTAAACCTGCAGATGGCTGTAATTAGTTAATAAATGAGCTATTGCTGCAGTCTGTCCTTTCTGGGCCTCGAGGTTCAAAGCTGAAATGTGCTCTTTGCTTCTGTTTTGAGGGAGGCCAAGGGAGCACCCACGTTTCCCTTCATGAGGAATGTGCTGCTGCCAAGCTTCCTTCAGGTGCTAACCAAGAGTTAAATTAAATTCTCCCGCAGACTGGCGCTCCTTAGTCCCAGCTTACATCTGTATCTGCACTAAGTGGGAATTACACAGACACCAAAGATCAAGTACAAGCCTAAGGCAGGAAGCGCCAGGCTCAATAAAATGAAAGTTAAAGAATTGCTTATAACTTCTACATATTAAATCCATTCAGCAGCAAAATTGATGTTGATGGCAGTGGAAAGGAGGAGGTTGGTCCTGTTGCCTGATCGTGATCTGTAATGAATATTACACAGCTGATCCCATGGCCACCATAAAGCCTCACTGCTACTGATGAGGGTCTATATTCATTTTACTGCTTTCCACATTCTCTTTTTAATGAAAACGTGTTACAAGTGGAGCTAATGCCATTTAAATGTTGATAGCTGGTAAAAAGTACTTCTAATTCACCAAGCATAAATATCCCAGTGCTGGGGTTTTACAGCTGGGAAAAAGTGGTAATCTTTGGACTGTGATATGGAGAAAATCAAAGATTTTTCTTTTTTACTCCAGCAAACATAATATAAACTGTTCTCCTGAAAGGAACATTTTTCATTAAACTGTAAAATGTTCAAGCTGACATATTTTACATGCTTAGGCATAATATATTTCTTCACACTGTGCGTGTATGTTTTTCATTTATTAAGAGGAAACTGAAAAATGCTTCTTTCCATAAAACCAGAAAGTTTTATCACATCCTTGTGTCAGCTCTTGGGGTTCTCGTCTGATTTTTTTAAATGCATCACACTGAGTTGGAGACACTTCTCTTGGAGCAAAGGAACATTCCTTTGCATTCCTTAGTTCCCAGAAATCCAAATGCAGTATTTGGCCATGAATGATGTTTGAAATTCTTGTCACAGCATCTTTTCAAAAGGCTGAATGGAACCAGAGCTTCAGCCCTGCTTGAGACAGATTGCAATAAATAAGAGATATTCCATAAATGTGCAGGTATGATCAGGATTTGTTTCATGGTTACTGCAGATGACTGCACCAGGGGAATGTTTGTTCCATCTCAGCTATATATCACAGTTTTTTGTAGTAATTTCTTTTCATTGACAAGCCTTGTAGGGAAATTCAGCATTTTCAGGCAAAACACATAAGTAGTTCTTGTACACCCACAATGCAAATTCTTCTTGGAAATATTCCTCCCAGGAGGAGATGGGTGGACTTATAAAAAAATAATGTAATAACTTTTTGGCTTTTCTATTTGCATTAAAGATATTCTGCTGGAAATGCTCTGGCTTCCATTCCAGCTGCTAAACATTTGTTTTTGCTGTAATTTCCATTAAGGGTGAATGGCCTCTTGTGTCTATGACTGGCTGCATGTTCCATGTTTGGGTGTACACAAAATCAGAGCTTTTTACACCTGGTGGAAAGGCTCTTTAAATAAATGCTGGGGTTTACAATGTATTACTCTGAATCAGAATGGAAATTAAATTAAATTTATGAGTTTGTGTTACAAAAATGCCTTCAGCCTGGGCTTTGCAGACACCTGATGTGTGTCTGATTAACTCAGGGGTCCCTTGCAGGTAGAAGTGGACAACTTTCAGGGAGAATTAAGAAGCCACAACAACTTTTCCTTTGACATTCCTGTTGCCCTCAGTCAGCCAAGGAGGGGCATTTACAAACCTGGACAAAGCCCAAGGGAAGTTCTGTGCTTTTCCAGGCTTTGCCCCGTGTTTTTGAAGGCTGCTCAGTGATCTTTACTCCTCCTCCCACCTTCCTAGAAGCGTTTTGATTATCTGTGGGTGTTTCTTCAGCTCTTCTTCCAGCAGGAGGACATTTGGGATGCCCAACATGCTGCATGCAGGGCTTCATTTGCCAGCAGAAGTGTTCAGAGGCAACATTTGAATTTATTTAGCTCCTGGGACGTACATTGCAGTCACTGCACTGATTTAGGGTCTTTGGGTTGGTTAAAGAGAGCATCTCCCCTTCCTGCTGACTCCGTCAGCAGTTACTGCCTTCTTGCATTTGAATTTTTATATTCAGAGATTATGGGGCTATTAGGGATTTAAAGGGTGATTAATTATTCCTTCATAGAGAAGTCCAGAAAGGAGCTGAAGATACTAATTTATGAAGTAATATTATTTTATGAAACTGTTTATGTTTTAGCCTAAAAAATGGGGCTTGGCTGTACGTAATGAAAGGGATTGTTTCTTAAATTATGTTCCTTCAGACTGTGCTGCTGAAAGTGACCTAATGAACCAGGGGTCTTCAGAGGGGTGGGATGTTTAGATGCAAATGTGTGAACATCTCCCAGGTGCTCTTTACAATATTACAGAGGTTCCCAAAGTGATGTGAGTTTGGAAGGATGGGATTGTTATGGATACAGCTTAGTTTATACCCCAGTATTTCATCCTGTTCTCTCTAATAAAAAGTGGTTTATGGTGCCTCGGTAAATGGAAGCGGCTTCACATCTACAAAAGAGGAGACCTTATCACTCTCTACAACTTCTTGAAAGGTGGCTGCAGTGAGGTGGGGGTTGGTCTCTTTCTCCAGGCAACAACTGACAGAACAAGAGGACACGGCCTTAAGTTGCACCAAGGAAAATACAGGTTGGATATTAGAAAAAAGTTTTTTACAGAAAGAGTGATAAAATATTGGAATGGTTTACCTGGGGAGGTGGTGGAATCACCATCCCTGGAGGTGTTTAAAAAGAGATTGGATGTGGCAGTTGGTGCCATGGTTTAATTTAGTTGAGGTGTTGGGACATGGCTTGGACTCGATGATCTTGAAGGTCTCTTCCAACCTGGTGATTCTGTGATTCTGTGATTCTGTGAAAAGGGGGAGCTCTGATTTCTGATCGTGCCAAGGTGTAAGGTTTTACTCTCTTCAGAGAGGTTTTATGGTGGGTCAGTGCTATCACTGTGTGCTCTGAATAAACCCCATTTGCATAAAGAGCAGGTCTTTTGTCAAAACCATCTCGGGCACTACCTGAAGGACATTTTATGGGATGGGCACCGTGTGTTGGACATTGGCTCATGAGCTCTTTCCCTGCGGGGTTTTATTTACCTCTCACCCTTCCCAGGATGTTCATTCCTGCAGGACTGAGGCAGCTGAAATCCTCTGGGCAATTGCAGGTTTCTCCAGCCCTCTGCAGCCTGAAATTTCACCACATCTAAACAAACTTTTTTATTCCCAACTGAAACACCAACTAACAGGAGGAAGATACTCACGTGAGTGTTACATTGTGAGTTCCAAAGCACACAGAAGTTAATTTTTCATCAGTTCCTCGCACAAACTGGGTTTTAATTCTTATTAATTAACAGCAACAGACTCAGGACCATCTTTGAAAATTTTATAGTCAAGCCCAAAGCAGTTAAGGAAAAGGGTTGTACAGATTAATCTAAAATACAAGTTAACTTATAGTTCACTATTGTGGCAACCTGTTCCTCTTTGCAACACCTGTAAATAACCAAGAGTACATGGGTTTATGTGGCTGTGGGTTTTTTTGTGTTTGTGTTTACTGGTACATTTTTCATATATTTGGTATCTACACTCAAAATGAGATTATGAATTCAGTATACAAAACTCTTTGACAAATTCGTATGGAACTGGTAAAACAAAAAGCTGGATGTAACAAGTCAGTAAAGTTTAACTATATCAACTCCAACAGATCTGTGATTTTAAATCTGACACGTGTTTAAGCTCACAGTTAAAATAAGGAGCATTTTCCAGAGATGTTTTCTGGGACTATATTCTGGTAAAGCTGTTACTTATTAGAAGCCAAATAATGATTACACTGAAGAGTGCGGGCTGGAGCAGCAAACATCCATTATTTCTGGTAATAAGGCTCGGCACTCATGTTGCACTTAACATTTTGAAAGCACTGAGCAAATATTAACTCTCTCTTGTGATCCGGGGAGGTTTCTGCATCTCCGTTTGCAGGGGGGGAGGCAGCTGAGCTAAGGCCAGCTTTTTAAAATGTGACAGGCATTCAGAAATTGAGAAACTCGGAATACCAGGCCACTTGTGTCACCTCCTGATGATGTGATTTTCCTGAGGCCAAAAGTGACACGTTAGCTGGGGCAGGGTTAGATTGGATGATTTCCTCGGCCTGCAGACAATGTTCCCTCTCATCCCTTGATGAACGATACGAGATGACAATGAGAAATGACAGGGAGAGAACATGATGTACTAGCACCTGCTAGAAGGTTTGAAAAACTGGTTACTGGAATATGGAGTGTTTGGAGCAACGAGGAAAATGAGTCTGTGGGAGCAAAGAACCGTGCGGGATTCACAGAAATGAACTCCACGTATAAAATGTTAATTTTTGAAGGAAAACCAAAAGCATCCTATCAATCCTCTATCCAAATTTTAGCCATCTGAGCCCTTGGAAGACCAAGTTAGGGAGGGATGGGAGGATGCCCAGGAGGCTGTGTGTAGTGCAGGAAGCTGACATTGCTTTTGACAGCGGGTTGATCCAAAGCAGTCGGCAAACCCTGCTCGGGGAATTGTGCAGCCCTGACAGCCAGGGGCTGGGGGCAAGTGCTACCATTATCTCTCCCTGGCTGCTCTCCAAAACTGGGTTTCTAAATGTATTTCTCACTGCAAACTCTGGCAGACTTTGCTACCAAGCAGGATTGGTTTCCTAAAGAGCCTTTTAAAAGGCTTTATCAGCTGTGCTTTAGGACAAAGGCTTTGTTCTCCTCTGCCTTTGGATGGAGTCTTAGCCACTCTCAGGGGAGGTGATGGGGTGGCACCTCCACAATTTCCAGCTGGGTTGTTATGGCAGGTCCAGTTCCTTTTGGAAAATCCCTAATAATTTCGTTTAACCTTGTAGCTCACAAAAGACTGAAGTAGCTCAAACTGGCTTCTCCACCATGAGGTGTGATTTATTCACTTGGGGACAGAGAGCAAGCCAAAAACTTACCCACTTGCTTTGATCTTCTGTAAATCCTTCCCTGTGAGGGTGGGCAGGCCCTGGCACAGGGTGCCCAGAGCAGCTGTGGCTGCCCCTGGATCCCTGGCAGTGCCCAAGGCCAGGCTGGACACTGGGGTTTGGATCACCCTGGGATGGTGGAAGGTGCCCATGGCAGGGGATGGAATGGGATGAGCTTTAAGCTCCTTCCAACCCAAACCATTCCATGTTTCTGTGAAACTCAGTGAATTTTTGCTCCCCTCATGCAAGAGCCAGGATTCCTGGAAAGGGAAGACAGGTATTTATTTGCTGTGCCTTGCACGAGGCTCAGTTCTCCACGTGGAGCACAGAGCTGTTCTGCAGCTGCTGCCAAACATGAAACGGTGCCTCGCTCCTCCTTGGAAAAAAGACAGGAGCTGATCTAATGCTCAGTGCCTTCCTTTTGTCTGGCTTAGGAAAACATCTCCAAATTCTCTCCTGTCATGTTGGAAAAATGTCACATTTTTGTTTCCAGCGGGATCCTGCACTGAGAAGAGTCAAACACAATAAAGCTGATATCTGTATTCCTGAGCTCGCTCTGGCTCTGCCCAAACTTCAACTCACAAACTCTTTATGTGGAGTTGTTTGGGAAGGGAAAGTTGTGAGTGCTGTTGCTGATTTTGTAATCAAAAGTTGTTTGTGTCAGCCATAGGGGCTCCTCACCAATGTGTGTTGACGGTGGTTGGAATGGAAATACAGAAGCCCTTGTCTGAAAATGAGAAAATCTTCCTCCTCATCAGAAGCCTCCACCTGAAAAACAATGATTTACTTGTCTGACAGAGAGAGAAACACTGATAAAATAAACCATGTTCCAGGCCATTTTCTATGTTCATCATCTATCTGTGAATATGTACGTTTATCTCTAAAATACACATATTTCTGCAATAAAAGTATTAATATTCTGGACAGGAATCCAATTTTATCTTTAAGCAGCATTTGCCAGGGATTGTTAAATTATATAATGGAAGCTTTGTCTAGACACATTTCTCAGTGGCCAGCTTAATTTTTTTTACTTTGATTGTTTTTAATGTATTTCTCGGAAGAAAAGGTCCTAATAAATTTGTTTACAACCTTTTCTGGAAACTCTGACAGTTTTATAATGTTCAGCACTGGTAATAATTTTTCTATCCCGAGCCCCCTATTCTTGGAATGTGAGTGTTCTCCAGGAGAACCCTCAGCTGAAAGTTGCCTCAGATTGTTATTAAAAAAGTTATTAGGTTCTTTTTGCAAGTGAAACATTATCAAATGTATGACTTGGAAAGGAGCAAAAAATGCTTTCAGCGACTGCAGGATGTTTCCATGTGATGATTTTTACCATGAGTTATGAACCTAAATTGCCTGGGTGTATTTCATGGTGGAAAATCCAAATGATGACCATTCTCAAACCTGGGACAGCCTCAGCACCCAGGCAGGGACCGTGGCACAGCTTTAAAGTCTCAGCAGTGATTGTTGCAACAAAGGGCAAGATATTTTTGTGCAGCATTTTTAAAGCTGCTGCCTTTGTCCTCCCACCCCTGGCCTTGGTCCAAGCTCCCTGAAATCAATGGGAAGGCTCACATTGATTTTGGTGGGATTTAGCTCTGCACCAGCTCTTTATTGAACAGGTTAGTGAACAGATTTTAGACCTCTCAATCAGGAGCATTAAAGTGAGGCTGACAAAATGTTACTGCTTTCCACAGTGCTGCAGGTGCTGTTCCTGAGGCTCATAATGTCATGTTTTCCTCTGTTTCTCAGTGCACTTTATTAATGAAGTATTATTTTCTGCCACTTGCCAGGTGTGCACCTCAATCCCCTCAAAGCTGTTAAAAAAAGAATGCCAGGATGGTTTTAAAAAGCCAAAGGCGCTGCATGAGGCTGGATTTTCACCAAAGGCCACGAGTTCATTTAGGACACCTTTCCTTGGTTTGGGTTGTTGGGGGGGGTGGGTTTAAGTGAATTTTGGACTCTTCCCCTGCAGCATTATCTTGTTTTCAATTGAATTCAGTGTAAATTCAGTCTGCTGCCTGAGAACTTCTGCATCAGTCAGAGAAGGGGAAGTGAAACTCGTTAATTGGGTGAATAAAGCAGAAGGATTCCTTCCAGGACTCGGAGCTTCCTGCCTCCCACAGATCTGGGGGATGCTGAGAGCTGTCCCTGCCCTCCACACATGGGGTGAGGGCACACGAGGTGCCCATCAGAGGTTCCCAAGCCTGCCAAAGCACTCAGAGGGAAAATGTCACTTTGCAAGGCTCCAGCCATCCCAGTGCTCCCTGCTGGAGGTTCCTGGGGAAGGCAGCAGCTCCAGGGGGGTTCTTGGATGGCTCTCCCCCTCTGGGACCATCTGCTGGGACATTTCCAAGGACGTGCCATGGATGACATCACCTGTGCTTCCAGGAGGGAGCGAGGTTTCCATGGCCACCCTTCCATCCCCTCCATCTCCCTGCCTGCGCTGCCACCTTGAACACAAAGGATTCACTCCCCAATTCAGAGAGGTCTGAGCCTGTGCATCTCAAAACTGTCACACTTTGATTGTTCTCTCAATGCTGTAAAAACTCAACTTTTAGCCCGACTGTGGAGCAAGAAATACTTCTTCCTTGAACTCTCTGTGTTTCTACAGCCCTCTGTCTTTAGATCAGACAAGCAGATACAAGAATTGTCTTGTAAAATTGTAGTTTCCCTTTAATAAGCCACTCTGACAGGCAATTATTCATGCAGTCTGCTCGGTGCTAAATGTTTTTTCATGCTGTGCACCCCTGTCTCTTGATTGCAGGAATGCACTCCTGTGAATTATAATTATGAGCAAATATGAACTGGTGTGCAGGAAATGATTTACTAGGCCTTCCATTGCTGCATGGTATTCATTCTCCCGACAAATAACATGTATTTTTTCATTCTTTGGGTTTTTAAGTATTTACTGCAAGTTATTTTGACAGGAGTTGGCGAAACTCTGCATAAGGAACCTCTTCAGTGACAAATTGTTTGCTAATTTTTAAATTTCAGGACAAAAATGGCAAGAAGGTGTTAAAGCTCAGTGCTAGAATATTAAATACTATACAAACATAACCAGGTGGATCCAATTCACCTTGATAATTATCCCATTTTCAGATACTTCGAGACAAACCACAGGCTTGTCATACTGAACTTAATAAACCAGATATTCCCTGATGATTAAAAAAAGAAAGTCTGATCTCACTCTTTATAGATCTGTGTATATTTGGGGCATAGAGAGTAAAAATCTGAACTATATAAAAACCATGTCATAATAACCATTTTGCTCTATGGCTTCAAATATCAGCTGGGTGATGGAAATGCAGCAGGAAAGCCCAAAAATAGACAGAACATCGTGGGTCTTTCAGGATCTAAAGTATTCCTCCTCTCCAGGCAAATCCTGTTGACTGAGATGTCGTGAATCCTCTGAGAAAACATGGGAGGTTCTGTAAGGTTCAGAGTTGTATTTAATTTTAGAAATAGCATCACTTACACGGGTACGTAAAGAACAAATCATGTCAAGCAAAGATGACTCTGTTTTTAATTAAATTCCAAATTAGTGGGAGAAGACAAGGCAGTGCACGAAAGCATCTAGAATTTACTAAAGCGTTCGACACGGCGCGGCTCGGAATTGTGTTTGACAAATGAATCCAAATGGATTACGCAGAAATGCAATTATGAGCCCGAGTAATTGGCTAAAGAATGTGCTGAGGAGTAATGAGAGACAGGGGAGTGCCCCCGTGGGCCCACGCAGGACGTTACGAGGGTTTCACGAGGCCCCAGGGAAGGAGGTTTGTGGTGATAACGTTGCAGAAACAATTTAACTCGCTCGTGGGGTTGTGTACCTGGCAGAACTGAGGATTTGAGGAGTCAGAGAAATATTCTTTCCTTCATTCCTGGCTGGCTGAAGGTGTGGTGGGCAGCAGAAGGGCACGGCGTGGCTCTGATCACGAATGCATCTGCAGCTGTCCTGAGTCAGAACTGCTTCTCTGCCTCACACAGAAACATTTGCAGGCAGATTTTGGTGCCCAACATCACCTCCTGTGCAAGGCTGTCACCTTTTGAGGCTGTTCCCCCACAGTTCACCTGTGAAAACACAAATTAAACCACTACATTTGCCCGTGGCAGGGCAGCAGTAACCCAGTAATCACAGGGTTTTCTGAGCAGGCATATCCCTGGTGACTGGATGCTGGGAATTATAGAATCATTTAGGTTGGAAAAGACCTCTAAGGTCGTGGAGGGCAACCATTAACCCAGCCCTGCCAAGGCCACCACTGAGCCATGTCCCTAATCACGAGGAGAAGGAAATTTCCTTGCTAAAAGGACAAATAATGTAAGGCCCTGAGTGAGCTGAGCAATTGCCTTCCCTGTGAGGAGCAAATCTGAGTAAAACACGAGCTTGGATCACACATGGAGGAAGCAACAGGCTGGAGTGAGAGGAATAATTGGCCTATTTCCCAAATTCACCTTCTGTGTTTAGCTGTGGCCCTGACAAGGGAGGGCAAATTGCTGCAATTTGGGGTTGTGTCCCTGCTTTCCCTTTACCCTGTTTTGCTTTCCACAGGCACAGAGGTGGCGAGTTTGGCTCTGTGAATGCAGCGTGTTTGGATGAGCAAGGTGGGGTGTAAAAAACCCCAAGCCAGCTCTCTGGAATATGTAACCAGATGAAATTGAAGCAGGAGCTCTTTCTTAGTGCTCAGGTGTCACAGCACAGAAAGCTGGGAATGTTTATCCAAGTGTTCCATCAGCTATAACGGAGGAAAAGAAATGCTGCAGCCAATTTGGGATGGGATTCCAGACCCTACATTCTGCTCCAAGGGCTAAATTTGGTCCTTCTGGGGGATTTATCAGCCTTTGCAGGAGCAACTCTGATTGGAGAGGAAGGGCCAGGACTGTTCTCCCCATTTCTGTCAGGGCAGTTTGGCCATGATGTGGCTCATCCACCCAAAATAGTTCAAGTGGTGAATATTGAGTCTGTGTTTTCATCCAGTCTCCCTCAGCAATCAGTGAAGGGAGGATAACCCAGCTCATTTTTCAATTGTACAGAATAGGTCACGTAGGTAGAATGAGAAAACCTCTCTTTTTCTGCCCAATAAAAGCTGGACAGTTGTGCCAAACTGTGGGCAGCTCCTCAAACCTGAGCATTCTGTTACCCACCTCAGCTCTGGTTTATTTACAGATAACTTTATAACCACTGGCATGTCCTGTGTTGGTTTTTCCCTAAGTTTTTTGTCCGACCTGCACATCCATTCTGCCATTCATTCTCCAGTGACATTCTCCAGTGACATTGGAGGCCTTGACTGTGCTGATCAAACTTCAGAAATCAGTTGAAACTTCCTTCATGAAATGAAAAAATACATTTTTTCCTCATGGGTAAATCTTTCCCAGGCTTTTGCTGAGAAAGATTGGACCAGATGATCCCTCCAGCCAGGTATTTGGTGATTTTTTTTCCCACCAGCATTAAACTGGTAGAAAGAAGCCTTCCAGCTGAGAATATTTTCTGTATAGAAAAGGAGAGCACTTGGCCAGGATATTTCAATCAATCCCATGAATATATTTCTCTCCAGTAACCCAGGCTGGTGGAAAAGCTTTAGGATTGGGGAGCTGATTCCCAGGAGTGCAGTGTAGCTTCACCTGCCCACAGCTGAGGCCTGGGCTGGGAGCTGCAGGGAGAGGCCTGAGCTGCCTCATGCAGGTGAATGTTGCCATGTGGGGATTGGGAACTCCTCACAAATCCAGGTTCTTATCTTCACCTCTGGGGAGTTTCACCTCGAGCCCCAGCAGATGAGAAACGGCTGCAGATGTTGTTTCAGGTTGTTGATTTCTCCTTCTCTCTGCCAGCTCTCAGCTCCGGCCGCACATCTGATGCAGCCGAGTCCGAGCGGGCACTGCCCAGTCCTGGGCTGTCCCGGCCTTTTTGTGCCCTTTCCATCATCCAACCATTCTTCACAACGCATTTATTAGTTACTGTTCTATACCAATTCATTTGCACCTGTTCTAGACATGGAATTTGTACCTCTTTTTCATTCTACCAATCATTTTGTGGCACCACCACCAGAGAACATGGAGGAGAAGGAGAAGAAGAGGAAGAACAGGGCAACGCCCAAAATCCTCCATCTTAAACCCTTTGTCCTCATATTAAAAACCCTAAAATCTCCTCTTTTACCTTGTAAAACACTAAACCACTACTCATTTTCACACTCTGGTGGCTTGCAATGATTCTGGCAGTGTTGGTAACTTTTCCCATGGGCTGAGGTCAAAGCCGGTGCCATTCTGGGCTCCTTGCCAGGGTCTGGGACCCCCTTGCTGGGGCTGCTGAGCCCCCAGGGCAGCCCGAGGTGTGCCCTGAGCTCCCAGGGCAGCCAGAGGTGTGCCCTGAGCCCCCAGGGCAGCCCGAGGTGTGCCCTGAGCTCCCAGGGCAGCCAGAGGTGTGCCCTGAGCTCCCAGGGCAGCCAGAGGTGTGCCTTGGGTTCCAGCATTGCCATTTCTGGGATTTAAATGATTTAAGTGCCTCACTCTGCCATAATCAGGAGCATGAGCACCTTTAATGTGCCTGTAGTCTTCATTTTTATTTCTGGACCAAGCAGCCACCAGCACTGAGCAATGTGTTGTCACAGTAGTGAGTAATGAACCTGAAAAGTGGACACTTTGCTAATTTGCTAAAAATAAGATTTTACATCTCTACAAAAGTGCTCTCTCATCCCTTTGGATGATTAAATGCAGCTCTGAGATGTTCTCTTGCATCAGTGTGTGGCTCTGTTTAAACAGACTTCCCAAAATTCCCTCTTTAATCCTATTTCATGTGCGGTGGTCTCACAGGGAGAGTATAAAATGTGAATGGTGGAGTCATAGTCATAAAATAAAGAAAGTAAAAGGGCTCAACGCTGGGACTATGAAAGCAGTTTCCAAGCAGTCCTTATTGAAATTAGGTTTTAATCTGGTAAAAATAGAACATACATTTACAAGCATCTCCTTCAATGGAGTGAAAATACAGCAAAATAAAAAGCTCTGCAGTTTATCCTGTGGGTTACTGTTTGCTTTTATGAGGATTTTGTCAATGACAGAACAAATATTGTAAGCATTTCCTGACTTTTTTTTTCTCCCTCTCTGCTTGAGAAAATAACAAAATAAAGAAATAAGTCTTTATTTTTTCCCCCTGCCTGTTCATTCTGATATCACTCTTCAAGCTATTTCTCTTCAGTCTTGGTGATAAATGGGGCTTTGCAGGGAGCAGCCATAAAGCTCTCACAGTTTGTTTGTTGCACGTTGCTTATGTGGATTTTAAAAGAACATTGTATCGTAATAAACAGCCATGAAAAATTATATATCCTGATCAGCTGTACTAACAAGTATTTGTAAAATAAATCAGAGAGTTCAGATGTGTTTAGCACTTTCAGAGGAGTCTGTTTGCCAGGCTGTCATGCAGGGATTTTATTTCATTTTTCTCTAGTTTTTCTTTAATTCAGCTTTGGGTTTTTAGACTTATTTTCCCATACAATTTGAAAATGGCTCCATCCACCCATTATCCATTCCTCTCTCCTTTCAATGGCACTAAAAATGGGATTTCTATCTCTGTATTCCTCCTGAATTCCAGGGGATTTCTTCTGACCTGTGAGGAAAACATTAAACCCAAACAACATGGGCCTGAAGTCCAGTTATTTGGAGAAGCCAAACAAGGCGTGTTCTATCAACACATTCTTTGTAATTAAATTAATCTCCATTTTCCAATTAGGCTTTTCCTTTTTTTATCAGTTCCCACACTTAATAATATCTACAATTACGAATAGAAATTTTGGTTAATAGTGTCTATTAACAACTGGCTTTATAAGAATTTATCTCCCCTTTCAATATCTGTGGTCATAGTAGCAGAAGTAATTGAGGACTAAATGAGTTTTCAGCCTTGAGCGTTGCATAAATTGCATTATTTCCTTTTTTTTTTGTTATTTATGTAGCACCACATATTCTGATGGACAACCCTTTGGAGAAGTTTTCCCAAATATCCAACCTAAACCTCTCCTGGTGCCACTTGAGGCCATTCCTCTTGTCCTGTCCCTTGTTCCCTGGGAAAGAAGGACAAAAATGGTGGCAAACACAACAAATTCCTGAAGGTGAATGATAAATGGTATTGATTAGGTTCTTCCACAGCCCAAATTCCCACAACCACCCTTTTTAATCCCCAAAATGGAGCCCAGAGCAGAGCTGTAGGAATTTCCTGCTGCAGCAGAGGAAGGCAGGGCTCCAGTTGCTGTTTTTGCAGGATTTCTCCTCATTAGGGCCAGCTCTGGTCCCAACCAACCTCTCTCTGTCTCCTGCCTCACTTGTAAAAGTCCCAAGCACTTTCTGAATGTTCTGGGGTTTTTGTCCTCCCCATTTTCTCTTTTCTTTATCTCTGCCTTCCCTTTGCCTTTTTCCTTACTCATTCCATTTCTTTTTCCCTATCAGTGCTGAATGTCACCTATATCCTTTTCCATTTTTCAGGGCCGTTGTCTCTTTTCTCCTTTTCCCCATTTATATTTTCCTCCTGGCTTTTTTTTTTTTTTTTTTTTTTTTTTTTTTTTGGCAGTTTCCATTTTTTTTTTCCTCTTTGTAGGGAGATTACATTAAGTGACAAGAATAATGTCAAATAAATGAGATTATGTTAATTAACAGATCTTGTCGCATTTCCATGATTCACAGGAAAAAATATTCACGCTGGCTGATTTTTCAATTAAATCATTTGCTCTGTTATCTGCTCAGCATATCTTTATGAATATGCAGAACTGTAATACAGTTAAATTGTTTCAGGGTCCTTGTTAACCTCAAAAAGCCACAAGGTGCCTGCTAGCAAAACAGGGGATTTTTGGGGGCTTTTTTTGCCTTTTTGTGTCAAAATCACAATTCTTTGGTTTAGCCTTGATATGTTTTCCAAGGAAATACAGGGGATTAGATGTTTGAAAAAGCATCTTGATTCTTTCCAAGGATAACGGGCTCATTCTTTTCCTTGCTCGACTTATTTCATCTTGAAAGCATTATTTTTTTTTTTGCCTTTAATATTTCTCATAATGTCTCTTTATCCCATGGGAGCTCTAACCACGAGCAAGCACATCCCAAAAAAAACGCCTCGGAAAGAATCTGTAGAAAATTAGCTGCAACTTCAAAGATACCAGAAGTATTAATTCTGAAGTGGAAGATTGCTACTGCCCACATACAAAAGGAACCTTTTGGGAAAAAATTGGAGGTTCCTGAACATTCCTTTCCTGTGACTGGGGAGGAATTACAAGGTCTGGCAACGTGGTTAATGGCAAGCACCAACATCTCTGATTTCAAAGCCTCTGACAAAGCCTTGTGGAGCTGTTGCAGTTTGAAAAGAAAACAACTTTTTCTCATCAGCTGCAAAACTGGAGTGTTATGGGCACCTTCCCAGGGGGTTTCTGTGCTGGAATCGCTCAAATTGGTTCTCTGGTGAGATTTCACTGAAAATAAGATAACAGAGCCTTGTGCCATGGAGGAGAGAGGAGATCTCTGTCCCCTGGAGGCTCCAACACAGGATAATTTGGAGGAATTACAAGGAACAGATGAAGTGAGCTGATGGTTGTTTACTGATGGAAATCACCCAGTACAGACATCCCTCCTCTCCGGGTTCACCCTTCCAGGGCTTTCCCTTTCGAAAGCTTCTCTGTGTTTTCATTACTCTACTTGGGACCATAGAAAAATGAAAAAATAGAGAATTAAAAGATAGAAAAATAAAAAAAATAGGATTAAAATATTGCAGCAGTGCACGTAATTCAACATTATTATTATTATCATTATTGTTATTATAATTCAACATGCTGTAAATATTTCTATGGCACAGTGCAGTGTAATAATGATTTTTCTTTGCTATGAGGTTAATGTCCTTTCAAACTTCCAGCCTTTATGTCTTTCTATGTGTAAAATAAGGCAATTTGTTAGTGTGGAAAATACTTTTTCATTATAAAAAGTGGTATTTTCTGTATTTGATAAGTCTGATTAGAACAGGGAAAATATGAGTAACAGTCTCCAGAATATTCCATTTGGGATTTTCATAGAATCATGGAATTGTTTGGGGTGGAAGGGACCTTAAAGCTCATCTCGTTCCACCCCCTGCCATGGCAGGGACACCTCCCACTGTCCCAGGCTGCTCCAACCTGGCCTTAGACACTTTCAGGGATCCAGGGGCAGCCCCAGCTGCTCTGGGCACCCTGTGCCAGGGCCTGCCCACCCTCCCAGCAGATCTGGTTATAAAAACAGTTAAAAAAACCATTGCAAGGAAAATTCCGTCCCATCCTCAGGGATAATCATTTTAGTATTAGAACTTGGATGGTTGAATATCATTTGGGAGAAGGGACAGAGTCCAAGGACACACGAGGCTCACAGGGAGCACACCCACAGCATTCCCTTCTTTCTCTCTGCTCCTGAAGGTCCCTTCTTTCCCCAGCACACCTGGGCAGGGCAGGGCACTGCCCTCCCTCTCTCTCTGATTAGGATCAGGATTTCCACTTCCATCAGTCAGTTCTCCTTTTCTTCTAAGGGTCTCCAATCGCTGTGATCTCTACAACTCTCTGGGATTCAGCTCATTTTTCCAAAATCTCCACAGCAAAACTGCCCTGCACATTCCAGCCTTAACTTCTAGGCTGTCTTTTTAAAAATAACCCAAGTGCTCAAGGACAGGAGCACAATGTCCACCCCTTCGTGGTCAGTGGAGGGTTCAGTCTTGTAGGGAAGGCACAAATGGTCAGTGAGTCTGATCCAGCCACCTTTGCCATGACAAAATTCAGGTTCAGCAGAGCTTCCCCCTGCCCTGGAGCTCCTCTGAGTGTCCGTGGGTGCTGCTCCTCCCCTTTTTCCCAGGCTTAGATAGCCCAAGTGACTGCTTTGACTTTGTTTCAGCTTTGACTATAATTAGTTTGAACATCTCTGCCTTTCGCTGACTCTCCTCATTTTATCAGAAATAAATGTCCCTAATCAATAGCCATTATTCTGGCAGATTCATTAGTCCTTAATTGCTGCCCCGTGCTCGCTGTGGAGCTGAAATCCCAATAGTGCTCACAGAGGTGATGTTTTCACCCCACTCCATTTCCCTTTAGGATGGATGTCTTGATGGGAACCAAAGCCCAGTGACTGTAGTTTTGAAAGTCGTATATTAAAAAATACAAGTGCAATTGACTTTTTGCCAGAAGTTTTTGATTTTTCTGGGAGTGCTCTTCCCTAAAATGCACTTGAATTGGCAGCCTCAAGGGTTTAAACAAAGGAGATAATTAAACAGATCCTTCAAAGCAGAGCCCTACTGGTGCTCTGGAAAATGGTGCTTAAGCACATTCTTTTATTTGAAAACTGTAACTTTGTGCAGAGTTCTTTTTATCTTTTCTCACCCATCTTTTGTGCTGGCAAAATTATTGTGGGCTAACAGCAGCCAATTCCATTTTGAGCCCCACGTGAGAGATGCATTCCTTGGGTTCCATCTCAGGACTCACATCCTGCACAATCCAGAATTTCCTTCTGATCCTGAGAAAAACCCCTCACATGGCAGCTCTGGAATGGGAGCATCAGGGCTTCTTCTGATGCCACCAAGCTGTAGGGCCACTGGGAATGTGGTGGTTGTCCCTAAAGGTCATCAGTGGGGTCACACACCCCACAACCCCCTTGTGCACCCCTTAGAGGATTTAAAATAGTGAAGAGTTTAAAAATTGCATCACTTCTTCTGAAGGCTCCATTAGGATCCCAGTACATTCCCTGGTTTCCAGCAGGAAGGAGGGAAAATGGGGAGGAGGGGAGCGTGATTGTGCACAGAGTAAAAGTATTTTTTAATCAAAAAAAATTTGAGTAATCAGCTGTAGGGAATGAACTCTGTCAGAGCCTGGCTGCCTCCTTTCAAAGTGTAATTATCTGTCTTTTGGAATGGGACCTTTAAATGACTTGTAAATATTTATTGGGAATAACTACGTAATATCACAGTGCTCTTTTGTGACATTCTGAGTTATGGAAGGAATAAATCCCCTCATCATCAGGGGAGTCTGGGCTTTGGATTCTCAGATTTCCCTTGTCTCCCTCCCACACACTGCAGGTATGACACAGGATGATGTCACACATTGCCAGCTTTGGTGCTGTTTAGTCAGAATGTTGCACAAACAAACCCATATAAAGTTAAAAGATATCTGTAACTCTCAATATTTGAGCACTGCTGGTAACAGCTGGGCAAATAAATAAGGATTTGCATTCTTTACTTGTTCTCGCTCTAATTATGGAGTTAATTTAAACCTGAACTCAGAGTTTCTTTTAGAGGTTACCGGGAGAAATGCAATTTATTGGCTCTATTTAAATAGACTTTGGGAGAGCTGAGAAACAACAGGGGGGTCTGGTTGCACTGGTGCCAGTGGGAATATCCTCTGAAAAAAGCTCTCAGGATCACTACAACCATCACTGCACAGAATCATGGAATGGTTTGGGTTGGGAGGGACCTTAAAGCTCATCCAGTTCCTTCCCCTGCCATGGCAGGGACACCTCCCACTGTCCCAGGCTGCTCCAAGCCCCAATGTCCAGCCTGGCCTTGGGCACTGCCAGGGATCCAGGGGCAGCCACAGCTGCTCTGGGCACCCTGTGCCAGGGCCTGCCCACCCTCACAGGGAACAATTCCTGCCCAGTATCCAACCTAAATCTGCTCTCTGGCAGTGGGAAGCCAATGGGAATCTTCCCAATGATTTCTGTGTCACCAAAGGGTAGCTGCTCAGCGATGGAAACCAGTGTCATAAGATGTCATTCCTCACCTTTTGTCAGCCTCCTGACCAGGCTGGGAAACAAAAACAGAAATAAAAGCTGCAGGAAGCTGGGTTTGGTTGAATTTCATCATTCCCATGTGATCTGATCAGTGCTGGGATCGTGGATTAAAGAACCCAGTGATATTTGGAGAGGTGCCCACCTAGAGCTGTCAGGCAACACAGGGTGCTGTATGTGATTATTAACCTATTTTTTATCCTTGGATTTTGTGATTATTAACCTATTTTTTTCCTTGGATTTTGTGATTATTAACCTATTTTTTCCCCTGGATTTTGCCCACATGGCCACAGGGGAACCTACAACAGAGCCAGAAAACTCCTGGTTTCCTCTACAAGTGGGGAAAAAAAAGAATGGAGCTGGAAATTAAAACATTAACCAAGAATTGCACCGAAACAGTGAGAGAAAATGGGTGAGGAAGGGAGAGATGCAAGTTTGCAAGAGTCTGAAGTAGCCGTCTTTGAAGTCTTTTCTGTTCCACTCATCTTTCCTGCTGCAGCCCATGGGGAATTTGAGGATGGAAGTTCAGAACTCCATGTTCAGAGGAGATGAAAGGCAGAGTCATTCAGTGGTGAGAGCAGATCTCTGGCAGTGCATCCAACCCCACGTAACTGCAATTAAATGACAGGACATGATGTTACTGGTTAACGTGGCCCTCAGTGCTGCACAAGGTAAAATGAATAATAACTTCTGGAAACACTCATAGATCACTGAACTTTGCAACATTGGTGGTGGGGGCTGAAAAATGAGTTACTGGGAATTAATGGCGAGAGTGTGCTGCTATAAATTACAGAGACGTGCTCAAGTTCATCAATAAAGGCTTAAAAAAGGCTCTTTAAATTAGCTTTCTAATTGATCAGGAGCAGTTCTGAGAAAAGATAGGAAAGGGTTGGAGCAGCTGAAGTCTGCGAGCACAGTCTGGACCTTGAAAAATCTCGGTTGTCTTTGTAAGTGAAGAGGTATTCAGAATATCTCTGGAAAACTGATTCACCTTGATGGATGCCAGCTTCCAGAGAGGCAGAAGTCAGTGACTCAGGAGAAGGGAATGGTAACTCATGCAGTGGGGACGGCAATTGAGACGTTTTCCTTTCATTCTGGTAAATATTATGAGATGCAAAATAAAGCAAAATAGTTTAGGATTGGTTTTGTTTGCTGACACACCTTACATTTAGAGGAATGGGGAATAATGGGTATTTATTCTGCAGCAGTGTCTATGTGAGTGCTTAAAACCTGGAAATGTACTCCTTATTGTTATCTGAGCTTCTCCCAGCACTGCAGAACACAAACCCAGTGAGGTTTGTTCTGTTTGGGTTTGAATGTGCCTTCTTTGCTATTTTATTCCAAACAGGGGAGTTTCCCTTTATTTTCAGCTGTGCAGGGTATCACAGTTTAACTCCATGGTGCAGCTTCCATGATTCCACGAATTCTGGAACCAGCCTGGTTTCCCGTGTGCTGAGGAGTGTGAAGGCTGTTTTGGGATGTTGGTAATCCCTGGAGTGGGAATCACAGAATCACAGAATCACCAGGCTGGAAGAGACCTTCAAGATCATCGAGTCCAACCTCTGTCCTAACACCTCAACTAAACTAAACCATGGCACCGAGTGCCACATCCAATCTCTTTTTAAACACCTCCAGGGATGGTGATTCCACCACCTCCCTGGGTCAACCATTCCAATATTTTATCACTCTTTCTGTAAAAAACTTTTTTCTGATATCCAGCCTGTATTTTCCTTGGCACAACTTAAGGCTATGTCCTCTTGTTCTGTCAGTTGTTGCCTGGAGAAAGAGACCAACCCCCACCTCACTGCAGCCACCTTTCAGGGAGTTGTAGAGAGTGATAAGGTCGCCTCTGAGTCTCCTTTTCTCCAGGCTAAACAACCCCAGCTCCCTCAGCCATTCCTCATAGGGTTTGTGTTCCAGGCCCCTCACCAGCCTTGTCATCCTCCTTTGGACACGTTCAAGAGTCTCAACCTCCTTCCTAAACTGAGGGGCCAGAACTGGACACAGCAATCGAGGTGAGGCCTCACCAGTGCCGAGTACAGGGGAAGAATCCCTGCCCTGCTCCTGCTGGCCACACCATTCCTGATCCAGCCTGGGACCAGCTGGGAGGAGGCCGAGACCCTGCTGGCAGTGAGGGCCGGCTGAGCTCCCCCCAAAACCACCCCCGATTTCTGCTGAGGCTGCTGATGTCCAATTTAAACACCAGAAAGGCTCAACTAAACCCCATCAGCTGTTAAACAGATGAAGATAAATAGAGCCAGCAAGCACCAGTGGCCACACAGTTGGAGTTTTTTTCCATCTTTTGAGTCCTGTCATTACATTGAAGTTTTCAGGCAATTCCAAAAAGAAATCGTATTTAGGATTTGTAGAGAATAAGCCCGTAAAGGTTCACAGCTCCCTGCCTGCCTTGAGGTGGCATTACACAGTGTAAGCAGCAGGATGAGCCTTCACTCCCTGGTTTAGATTCCTTCTCTTCCCTGCCACTCACAGCCCTCTCCAACATCATTAATCATGTCACGATAAAAGCTGGCTCTGCATGTCTCACTGTGCTCACAGTTCCTTCTGGAGCTTGTTCCAGTTAACTTCTCGTGGGTCAAATGATAAAAGGAGATGAAAGAGCAGGAGCTGAGGATGCCTCCTCTGAAAGGGTTCTCCTATCTCCCCCTGTCCTGCCATCGCTCATTTCTACCGGGGAGAGCAAGAGATAATTATAATCTCAGAGTGGGAAAATAACTGTCTGCCTCCTCGCTGCCACCCTGGGGAGCGTTTAAGCACTATTTAACCACGGGTTAAGCATTGCTGGCTTTGCAGTAAAGTTTAAGTACAACTTGCTTTGAATAAGTACAGGGTCTGCTCTCCTGGAAGCGCTTTGAGGGCAATCATCTCCTCAGAGACATCAGCTGCTAGGATGGGCTGGCACCTGAACTGCCTGCGAAAACTTGTGCAGCTCTTGAGTTGCTGAAGAGTTCAATAATTTAAAAGTGGAAAAGACGTACCAAATTATCGAGGTAATTTTCCTGAATATGGGTTTAACTTAATTTTCTGTGTCTGCGGCAAAGCAGTGCCCAACATTTCCCTTGGGAGCCATCCTAATGAATCTCATTGCCAGTGAATTTTCCCTTATATTCAGCCTAATTTTTTCCCTGTCTTAATTTAATCCCATTACTTCTGCTTATGCTCCCTCTTGCTACACTAAATAATTCAGTGTCAGTAATTAGGTACAATTAGAGATGCGTCAATTAACGATCGTCGGCACGGCTGCAATGCCACGGGAAGGTCCAGGAGACCTGGCTGGGCTTGTGGAGTTCCAGGAACTGCGGATCTGGTCCCTTGCAGGCTTCCATCCCCTTCCCACTCCTCTATATTTAGCTAAAGTTGCTGGGCAGAGCAGCTCAGATATTCTTATCAGCTTTTCATTATGCTGGTGACACTGAACACATCCATCCCCCAAGCCAGTCAGTCCCATTTAGGCCAATAATTAGCAAAATTTATCACGGATGCGAGCGTGGATATAAAAACACAGACACATAAAATCATCATGAGTTGTAAGAAACGCTGGAGTTCCCATTAACCCATTAAAGTGTTGAAAGAAGTTCACCTCATGTCCTTGTTCCGTTGGTGAGTTTGTGCTACCTGGAGATGGAGTTTTTCCTGTAAAATTTGGAATTTCCTTCCCTCAGACTACAGAATATTTCCTTTGTTTCCTGGAACAAAGGTACTGTGGTTTTGTAGGGGTTGGAACTGCTGAACACTCAGCTGGAAAAGATTGACTGTAGCAGTTTGGATAAATCTGTTTGATGCACAGATGTTCTAAGAACCTATTTTGCATGCTTGCCTGCCTCGCTTCCCTTTCCATTTTAAAGAGGGATTCCACCTCTTCCATCCCTCTGCAGCTCCTCCCCCTTGCCTCTAAGGAAAATAACAAACCCTTACCTGCAGTTTTATAGAAGCACAGACTGGTTTGGGTGGGAAGGGACCTTAAATCCCATCCAGTTCCACCCCCTGCCATGAGCAGGGACACTTTCTGCTATCCCAGTGATGCCTTAGGTTTTAACTTTTATATTTTTCAAATTCTGTACTGCTTAGAGTGTAACTCTGCAGTTCCTTGTAGCCTGGAATTTCTGCTCTCTCGTGCTGGGCAGACACAACAAAGCCTCTCCAGGCTTTGCCTTCAAGGACAGCCAGGCTCTTCTAGGCCCAAAATGTGTAACCCAAAGCCTCTAAAGGGGGGAGCAAGCTGAGGGGAATTCCATCATTGAACTGGGGCTTTAATTGGAGAATTAACCGTGGTATGCAAATGAACCAAACCTATAAAGGTGTGAAGAACTCGTGACCTGGGGTCCATCTTGGGGTCCATTTTTGGAAGCAGCCTCTGGCTCCCCAGGGTGTACCTTGAAGGTCCTTCAAATAAATATCTATCTTTATTCCCTTATTCTTGTCTAGTCTCTGTTTCTGGGTGGCTGGAGAAGGCATCACCAGGTAGCTCCAAGCCCCATCCATCACCTTGGACAGCTGCAATCAATGGATCCATGGAAATCCAGCTTGGTGGGTGAGCAGCAGGCAGAGAGCATTCACGCACATCAGTCAGGAATTCCATACCCTTTTTAGATAAGGAGTGTTGGGATCCTGGGGATTGCCTGCTGGGACAAAGTTCCCTGATCCCTCCCCGTTTTTGATGGCATGAAACTGCTGGAACTTCCCCAGGAGAAGCACTGGAAAGGATTGTCCCCAGAACTCCAAAGTGGGTGGTTGTCGCAGCTGCAGGCCGGAGAGTAAGAAAGACTCAGAGACAGGAATGCAGTCAAGAGAATGGATGGAATTATTTAATTAACAAAGGACAGGTTTTTATGTGTTTAGTTCTCTTAGTGTCTACCTAAATGGCAAGAGATTATTTGACCTCTTGCTAACTCCCTACCAGAGTGATTGGTCAGTTCTCACATCGTTCATTCTCCTAGTCAAAATCATAACAATTCTAATTATATCTGCAGGTGCAAGAGAGCAAACTCGGTTTACAGAAACCTTAATCATGTTTTGCATAGTTCAGCATGAGAAAGACAGAGCTCTCACAAACTACAGCAGAGAGCTGAAGAAATTCTCTGCTGAGGCTTTTCCAGCATCCATAGGTGCTTATTTCCTGATGTGGTCCCTGCGTTCCATGGTTTTTGGGGTACCAGCCATGGATGCCAAAGCCTGTCCTAACTCCAGCTGATGCCCCTGGATCTTCCCAGAGAATTAGGGAGCAGCTTTATCTGCTCCCGTGGGCAATATTGTGCCTCCAGTTCAGCAGCGTAACCAATTCTGTAATGCTGTTATTCCATGTAAATTGGCTTATTATCCTTTAGATAAACCTCAAGATCTGTGCTTACCCTCGGTGATACTTCAGCAGAGATCCACAGGAACTTGTTTCGATAAATTAAAATAAAAAATAAATTTAAAAAATCCCCAAATAGCATGTGTCAGTGAATGGGAAACAACTGTTAGTTTTGCTTTTTCAATTTAGGAAAAGAAAGGGACTCCAGCTGGAAAGAAAGGAACCCCAGGGTGTTTTTGCCAGGGAGGTTTTTATGTATCTTGTTCTGTATCCTATCACCAACATAACAGACAGCCTTCCTGACCTGCAGGGGGAATGAAAAGGTGCTTAAACTTCATGCTTTTAAAAATAATTAATCATCTGTTATTGCTGTTATATATGGCCAAGTTCAAGAAACACTAAATTGCTTTTTATCTTTTATCAGTGAAAGCCAAATTTCAGGCATGGGAATGGATAAATCTAGGTCAGTGGCTGGATTTTCTGTGGTTTCTCTGACATTTGAATAAATGAAAAATACATTTTGAACACTGAATGCATCAATCACTAAGTACTCAAAAATGGAAAGAAATTTAGGGGTTGGTCCTTCAGGAGTTTCCTGGGTCCAGTCACAATGTCATAATAAACATATTTTTAATTGTATTATGATCTCTGCTCCTATTTTAGTTGTGGCTTTTGGGCATAGAAGGAGATAATTTCTCTACCAGAACTTATTTTGTCTTTTTCTTCCTTCAAGCCAAACTGGGGCTGTTGGTTGTATTTTTCCTGTATCGTGGCCCTGCCTCCCTTTGACCTTTGGTATGAGCATCCTTGTCCTGGTCAGTTGGAATTAAGATACGAATCCATCAAATTTCAGCAGGGCTGAATTGTGCTATTCCCTGAAAATCCTCTTCCTGTGCCTGGCACTTGTAATTCCCCATCTTTTCTTCCTCCTGTTTCCCACCCAGCACAGGTGATGGTGCCTGGGGCTATTCAGCAGCAAAATTGGTGCTTTTCTTCTTGTTTTATGACATTATTGGGCAAAGATCTGTCAGTTGAAAGGATTCCTGTGGACCAGGAATCATCCCTAAGCCTGCATCTTAAATATATAAATTATTCTTTGTGGTATCAATAAAAGGTTGAGGGGAAGGCAGAAAATCTTTGGGAGTTTTTTTCCCTTTTTGTTTGATCAGCATTGTTTTTATATGTTCTTACCTATTTTATTTTATTTCAAATTATAGCCTTTGTGAAGTGTTATGAATTTACTCTTTGGTCATTTAAGGCAAAGAGATCGGTTTTCCAATGAAATAGGAAGGAATACTTACTAAACTAAAAACTAAACTCGGAAAGGGGTGTGGAAGGAGCCCTCCCACAGCCCAGATCAACCCCCAGATCTGCCCGCTCCTCCCAGAGGACACTGGGCTTGTGAGGCATAAAAAACAAATCACAGACAAGGAAAGACACTGTTGGTCCTGCATGGACATCCATAGATGGGATATTAGGAAAAATTTCTTCACAGAAAAGATTGTCAAGCTAAAAGGGGCTTCCCACAAAAGTTATGGATTCCTGGAGGGATTTAAAAGATGTGAGATGTGGCTCTTGGGGACGTGGTTTAGTGGTGGCCTTGGCAGTGCTGAGTTCATGGTTAGACTCAATGATCTTAGAGGTCTTTTCCAAACTTCATAATTCCATGGTTTTATGAGTGGGAGCAGATTTGGCCCAAATGGGAAAGAACAGAGCTTCCATGGAGCTTTAAAATTAATCTGAATATTTTCAAAGCACCTTTCTTATCCCTGGCAGAATTGGAGCGAAACAAGAAGGAAACTGAAGCTTCTTTCTCATTTGGAACTCACAAATTTCATCATTTCAGATGGCAGAGGATTGGTAATTTTAAGACAGATTTCCTGGGAGTCCCTAAGGGCAAACTCCATCCAAGCAAAAGCAGAATGATAGATGTGCTATTTAGGACACCCAGCTCCACATCTGTGGATATTTCAGCAAAATAAGATTAAACGAGGAGAAATTCTTTCAGTTTCCTTTGGGTTTGGTTGGACCTCCAGAGACAACGATCTTCCCTGAGGTTCCAGACGACTGGGAAACAATTCCACATCCCAAGTGGGGAAGTGAGACAGCCCACGTGCACCTAAACTTCCTTGGTGGGGAGCTGGAAGTTGGTGAGGGATGGAGCTGGCACAAGAATTGGAGACTGAGGAGGGCGTTGCTGGAGGGTCTCCACCATCGTGGTTGGGCTGGGTTGGTTGAGTGTCTCCATCCGTAATCATAAAGCTGCAGGATGGTTGAGGCTGGAAAGGGAATTTAAAGCTCATCTTAAAGTCATGGCAGGGACATCTTCTGCTATCCCAGGCTGCTCCAAGCCCTGCCCAACCTGGCCTTGGGCACTGCCAGGGATCCAGGGGCACCCACAGTTCTCTGGGCACCCTGTGCCAGGGCCTGCCCACCCTCACAGGGAACAATTCCTTCCTTGCTGGCTGCAGCAAATCCAGAATTTCTCCCAGATTCCCTGGCTGCTGATTTCCTCCTGCCAAGGAGAGAGAGCTGGGCCCTTCAGCACCTCCTGAGCTGCCTCTGAGTGCAGGGGAGCTGAGCAGCAGCACGGGGTGAGGGCACTGGAAACAAGCTGCTGTCATTAATATGGATTCCAGGGTAATTTTATATTTCATGAGCTTCTTTTCTCGTTCTCTTTCTCTTCAAGCCCCCAGGAGATGGCAGATGTTTTTGGGTATCACGTGGAAAGCAATGTGTCTTTTTAAATTTTTTTTTTTTGTGAAGATTCCTCCTCACTTGAAGGGATTAAGAGAGGGAAATCTCTCTTCTGGTTTTGTTTTTGTTTGGGTTTTTATAAAATCAAATGCAGTCAGCATATCTGAAAAGTTTGCAGTCAGTTTTCCTCTTAGAGCCCTTTCAAAGGGATGAACTGGGTTTCCAGGAAGTTTCCAGATCCCTCCTGTCCTTCAGGGGTACAGCTCATGTGCAATAAAATACCAGGATCAGCAACTCTGCAAAAGGTTTGTGCCACTCTAGATTGTACATTTATTCCTTGCTGTCTCCATCTAAACCCAAATTCAGAGCCAAACACCTCGTGAAATCAAAGCTATACATAATATTTGCAAAATTAGGTCTAATCCTGCAGTCTGTAACTAAGGGAAGGGATTACAAATAAATTGCAAAAGCCACATTGAATTTCTTCTGGCAAAATCCAACAGCAGCAATGGAACAATGAGCAGCATCACCCATCAGATCTCTATTTTCCTCTCTATGGAATTAATCTCTCGTGGTATTGAATCTATTGAACATCTCTGTAATTGTCCCTTCAGCTCCTTTCTAATGATTTCTTGCTTTCATTTAACAATGAGAAAATTTTCTCTCTCTTTTGCATATGGGTAGGAAGATGAAGTTGTTTTGTTTTGTTTTTTCTGGAAAAACTGTAGAAATTGCAGTGCATTAATTCATTGCACTTAATGTTTAATAGAGGAATATCTGCCATGGGCTTTCCATCTTGGATTTCTCCCTGATTCCTTCCTTCAGTGCTTTGGCCAGAAGATCCTGCACCCTCCCAGCACGAGGACAAGGCCTGTCCACAATACCTTGGAACCACTGGATGTATCCAACCAAAACCAGATTGGCCGTGCATCCCTGATGGAGAAACGTGCTGGAAATGGAACCTTTTCCCCAGTCTGCTCCAGGAAAAGTTTAAAACTGCTCCAAGGCCTGGGGATGGGGACTGATATTAGAAATTGTGGCTGGATGGGGGCTGTTCATGCTTGGTTGCTGCATTGCTGCCAGCTGGCAAGGCTGGAAGCATCCATGAATTCCCTTAAAACATGGGAATTCCGTGGGCATGGGCCAGTGCTCAAAGTCTGCAGAAGTAAATACAGCAAAACAACTCCAGAGGAAATGTCAAAGTTCTGCCAACTCTCCTCCCTCAGCCAACTTTTCTTTTAGCTTGAAATGTAAGAAATAATTTACTTCTTAGAAATGACGGAGGGCAATTCATAAAGAATTCATTTCCCCTTACCTTGGTGATTAAGGTGGCTCTGTTTTTCCTTCCTGTTTCCAGGGAGGGGAACAGGCAGCCCAAACTCTGCTGGATGAAAGATAAATGAGTGATAAACTTGCTGGAGAATCTCTAATGTACGTGCTCAAGCCATCAGGCTTCAGCTCTTATTAAGTGTGAGCAAGGACTGGGACTATTTCTGTGTTTGACTGACGTCGGAGGCTTTAAAAAATTTATTTTAAAGGACAAAAGCTAAAATAACTTTTAGACATTTCACTCAAAGTAACCAGAAATATTTTGCAGAGTGTCATGGTTTAATAATAATAAAGAAGAGAGAGAGAGAGAGGGAGGAATAAAACCCAGGCAGGGCAGTGATGCCCCAACAGTTGCTCAGCACCCGTCCCCCAGCACAGACCAGTGGCTCCCAGCCAGTTCCCCCAGTTTAGGAACTGGACCTGGCATTCCAAGGTGTGGAATGTCCCTTTGGCCACTTCAGCTCACCTGTCCTGGCCAAGCTCCTCCCAAATTCTTGTGCAGCTCCTCGCTGGCAGAGCCTGGGACACTGAAAAGTCCTTGACTGCAAAGTATCAGTGTGTTCCCAGCATTATTCCCTCTGTCCCAGCCCAAAGCAGCACAAATTGGGATGAGGATCACATTTCCTAAACCCAACAGGAAGGGTCCCCCAAACCAGACCTCTCAATATTGGCTGCACAGGGGGAAAAAACAAATCGTTTTTATGTCCCTTTGCAATTTCTCTCTGCCATATCTCCTTCAATTGATGCTCAGGAAAATAAAATGGTTGTGGTGGTAGCAAAAAAAACAAAAAAAAAAGTGCTTTGAGTGTTTCTCATAAAATGAGATTATTGGGCTCTATGAGCTTCTCCTAATGGTTGAAATAGACAGAGGCAGCCTGAAGGCCCAGACTAATTTTGCAGTGAGTTTGTTACACAATGAGCCAGGGAACAAAGCAAGAGCTGGAAGGAGGGGAGGATGATGATGGAGCCCTTCCTCGGTCTGTGATGTGCCTTTGCCCATTCCCAAGAAACAAGGAAGAAAAGTCTTGTAAAAATTGTCAGCAATATGAAAGTACATTATCTGGGACACCAAAGAAAAAAGATCATAACTTTTGCTCTGTATCCTCTCTATTCCCCTGGTGTCGAGTGATAGAACCTTAAAATACTCTTTTTTTTTTTTTTGTTTTATTACTTGGAAAAGTGGAACAGAGTTACAAACCTGAAGTTTTTGAGAACTGTGTTCTAAAAGAAACTTCTTCTAATGGTATTTTTTGCCTGATGTGCAATATTGTGCTCTCTTCCTGGGCATATGGAATAAAGGGATCTCCTGGAATACTCAGGGAATGAATTGTGTGTGTATAAATACAAATATAGATAAAGATATATGTACACTGTCTATAAATACTCCTACACACTACTCACAGAGTAGATTTAAAGTATATAAACTACTGGCCAAAAAATATCCTAAAATAAAATCGTATCTGCAGAACTGAGAGGTGACTGCTGGAAGTGGGAGAATACTGGGAAAATCCAGCAAATAACAGTTCTAGAGTGAAACACGAGGTAAGAGGTAACAAATATACAGCTGTCTATAAGGACAAACTAAAGTTTTGATAGACCTGAATATTCCTCACTCTCCATATTATTGATGTAAATAATTAGACTTTTGTTTTCATTTTTTTCCACCTAAGAGTGGATATTCCAGAGCTTCGGACAAAACCCACTACATGGAAGAGAACCCCAAAATCATTAAATTATTTGTCAGTGGCCATGCAACAGTTTTTCAAGGAATCCCAGACTGGTTTGCGTTGGAAAGGAACTTAAACCTCATCCAGATCCACCCCTGCCATGGCAGGGACACCTCCCACTGTCCCAGGCTGCTCCAAGCCCCAATGTCCAACCTGGCCTTGGGCACTGCCAGGGATCCAGGGGCAGCCACAGCTGCTCTGGGCACCCTGTGCCAGGGCCTGCCCACCCTCCCAGGGAACAATTCCTGCCCAATATCCAGCCTAAATCTGCTCTCTGGCAGTGGGAAGCCATTCCCCTTGTCCTATCACTCCAAGCCCTTGTCCAAAGTCCCTCTCTAACCTCCCTGTAACCTCCCTTTTTCCTCATACTTTACACATCATGAATATCTGAAAACACTAAGCCAAGTGCCAGAGCACAAAATCTGCCCGGGACAGCAGGGATGGGTTTCCCATTTGGCATGAGAATTAGGAACAGATTTCCAGAGAAAAGATGGGAAACCAGAGCAAAGTAAAGGTTTTGGGGTTTTTGGCACTTTGCAGAGGCTCTCGGCCTGGTCCCTGTGGGTGTGGGATGCTGTGGAATTCCCAGGCCTGGAGAGGCCGAGCCCTCACGGAGGCAGGGAAGCCATCCCTGAGCCCGAGGTTCAGTGAGGGTGCAATTAAGTGTGAGACTCAATTAGGGGCTTCTGGAGGCATCCCCTCTTCATTTCAACCAGTATTTGTACAACTTCTGCATGAGATACAGATATAGATAGATACAGAGATATATATAGACATAGAGATATATATAGATATATGGATATAGAGATACATAGAGAGATCTTCCTGCTTTCTAAACCAGAAGAAAAATCCCCACTGGAATAAAAAGTTCCCCTGGAATTTCATTCCTGATGCATTTTTCTTATGTAAACAGCTCCTGGGGAGGGAATAATCTCTGGGAGGGTTTTTTTTTCCTTTCCACTTTGATTTAAAAGAGAGAGGATGAGACTTCTTCAAAGCACAGTTCATCATTTCCTTACCCATGGCTGTGACAAGTTCTCCTGAGGAAACACACTCATTCCATCATTTCCCATCAAGCCTGACACTTCCAAATCACATCTTGCTGTCACTCACTTTGCCCTAGCACACAGTTCCTTGTGGCAGAAGGATATTTCCAAGCCCTTTTCCCAAAGCAGCCCATGGGAAGCACAGGTGGTGCTGGCACTGTGGTGTTTAGGAGCCAGAGGAACAGCACAGGGTCTTGTTGAAATCTGGCAGGGAGCCCCTCTCAAAGGAGAGTTTATAAAAGATATATAAGAGAAAAATTAAACCATTAAGTTTTCATGGAGTGTAGACTGAGGTGTTTAGAATTGTAAATTTTCTCCCCTTTTGCAAAATCCAAAGAACAAGCTTAAAATTGTAAATTATTTGACCTACAAAGCTTTACATCATATATATTTAATCAGGATGAGAGAGGTGGCTCTCCACCTCTACTCTGCTCTTGTGAGACCCCGCCTGGAGCTCTGAATCCACCTCTGGGGTCCTCAGCATGAGAAGGACATGGAGCTGCTGGAGAGATTCCAGAGGAGGCCATGGAGATGCTCCAAGGGCTGGAGCCCCTCTGGAGCCAGGCTGGGAGAGCTGGGGGTGTTCACCTGGAGAGGGGAAGGCTCCAGGGAGAGCTCAGAGCCCCTTCCAGGGCATAAAGGGGCTCCAGGAGAGCTGGAGAGGGACTGGGGACAAGGGATGGAGGGACAGGACACAGGGAATGGCTTTAAGCTGAAAGTGGGGAGATTTAGATGGGATATTGGGCAGGAATTGTTCCCTGTGAGGGTGGGCAGGCCCTGGCACAGGGTGCCCAGAGCAGCTGTGGCTGCCCCTGGATCCCTGGCAGTGCCCAAGGCCAGGCTGGACACTGGGGCTTGGAGCAGCCTGGGACAGTGGGAGGTGTCCCTGCCATGGCAGGGGTGCCACTGGATGATTTTTGAGGTCTCTTCCAATCCAAACCATTCCACGATCCTCTGGCAGGCACAGACAAGGTGAGAGGTGCAGAGAGAGATGCCCACTGTAATAAATTCCATTGAATTCCCAAGCAAAGCTGAGGACCTAAGCTGGAATGACAGAACTAACTTAAACCCGACTCCCTGTGCTGTATCCCTGTGTTTCCACGGGGAAATGGAGTTTCCAGGACGTGCAGTGGGATTGCTGGACTCCCCATAGGACAAGCAATTTACAGATTTAATTTAAAAATTTAATTTAAAAAAATTATTTTAAAGGACAAAAGCTAAAATAACTTTCAGATATTTCACTCAAAGTAACAAGAAATATTTTGCAGAGTGTCATGGTTTAATAATAATAAAGAAGAGAGAGAGGGGGAGGAATAAAACCCAGGCAGGGCACCCAGAGGAATTATGTACTTCTGCAACAGGAAATTAGGGAACTGGGAAGTGATTCCTTCAAGGCAAAGGAAGAGCAGGAAAGAGTGATTTGGGAATAAATATTTCAGTTTTGGACTCAGCCCCGTGCACTTTTTTGTGCTTTTTTGTGTCCCTGCTGAGGGAAGGGATGGGCCCCTCTCTCACCAAGAGCAGCCTGCAAAGGTCTCACTGAAATGGGCTTTTCCAAAGCCAAGTCTTTTCCTCAGCTACTCCTCATTAGCACTTTTTGTCTTCCAAGCAGTGCTAATTATGGGGAAAGGAAACCTTTCTTCAAGGGATACAGACACAGACCACAGATTAAGCAGTGATCATAAATATAGTTCATGATCTAAAATAAGGGGTTTAAGTGTAATTCATCAGCCAGCTTAACATATTGTCTGAGTTCTTTCTCCTTAAGGATATTTAACGATTTGTGGTTCTTTTAACAAATAGAGACATTCATACTGAAAGAAAAAAAGCAAAAAAACATGCTGAAATTTCAATTATCTTTTTACTGCAGTTACTAATATTTTTTTATATATATGAATACATATACAAATCTATAAATAAACCTTATGAGGAAAATGTTCTTCCCCCAGAGGGTAATCAGGCACTGAACAGATTCCCCAGGGCTGTGGTCACTGGAGGTGTCTCCCAACCTTCATAATTCCATGATTCCATGACTTTTTTTTGCACAGGGAAGAATAAAAACTCCAGTGGTTGTGTTCTTGTGTTCTCCTCTGCTGAGACAAACACAACAAACTGTGCCTATAATAAGCACAAGTTCTTGAGCTAAAAAACATCAACCAGCTTTTCAGAATCCAGTTAATTATTAAACGACCCATGAAGATTTTGAATGCATGGCTGGCTTTTGTGAGCTTATCTGATAGACTGAGCTTCTCCCTTTGGTTTATTCAGATAACTCCAATTTCTTCTCCTTTCTCAAAAATACATCCTTGCAGCTGGGTGAGAAGATGTGTTTGGGTAAGGGGTGCTTTGGAGAGGCACAACAAAAGGAATGAGAGCTCCAGAAATGTTCAAAAGAGGAAAAGAGAATTGCAGATGTGTCTGGTTTCAGCACTAAATGAAGGTCAAAATCAATTCTCATTAGAGGTTATTTAAAAAATGCTGTGGGTGAAGCAAACAGTGGCTGAGGCAGCAAGGAAAAGCAGGTGTGTAATCAGAGGGACCTTACAACCAAACCACATTTCCTAAGGGGTTTAAAACCCCACACTGGATGTTGTGTGGACATTTCCAAACCCAATTCCAAGGAATCAGTTCAGGTCTGTTGTTGCTGCTTTGTGCTCCTGGTGGCTTCCCACATCTTTCTCACAGCTAAGTTACATCACTTGGAGCAAAGTGATGATCCAGGGCAGATATTCCTCCTCCAGCTCCATCCCCGTGCCAGGATCCCAAAAATCTGCTGTGAGTGCTGTGTGCTGTCCCTGCTGGGGTGTGGCTCCGTTCCAAACAGCACCAAATTAAGTGTGCATTAATTTTTCATTTCCTAAGGAGCTTTCAGGATTCTGTGCAGAGCACGAAGGAAACATTTCCATAGCAGAAGTGATTTCCACGGCAGGCCTTGCTGGGGATTGATTGCCACTCTGGCAGATGAGCAGCAGCCCCTGAGCACAGAATCACTCAGCGCTGCTATCGCAGCCCCCAGCTCTGCTCCATCACAGCAGCTCTGGCACAGGGACCCTCCTCGGGGTGGCTGAGGGATGAAATCCCTAATGACAGAAGGAATGGGACAACTGGATTGTAAACAAACCCATTTGGGATGCTTAAGAAAGGTTAAACCCTGTGATTGGTTGTCCAGGAAAGGAATTATTATTTCTTTAGTAACCGGAGCCTGCCAAGTAGGGAATCAAGTGAGCCCAGGTCCTGAGGTGAAATGAGAGCTGGCACGAGGTCAGAGTTACATCATTTTGCTCCTCTTATTTTGGGGGGTTCACAGTCAAACACCCCTCCAAGCCACCCAAAGCCCTGCTGAAATCAGTGAGGACATCACCCATGAAAAGTGAGTGTACTCCAGTCACTGCTGGGAGCCTCGGTGCTAGTTAGGTATTTTAAGTGCTTGTTTTGATGCAAGGAATATTCTCAAAGGAAGTTATGGGAATAAAATACTCCTGTAGAGAAAGATGGGTTATTTTTTATCAGAGCTACTTCCAAAAAAAAATCAATTCCTGAGAAAGCGCATTATGCTGAAGGAAACTGGTACAAAAAGGATGGAGATGTATAAAAATGCTCTCCTCTCTTTGGTACAATACTCTGACTTTACTCATCCAGAGCAGATCAATAGGTAAGTTTGGCCCTCATCCTTTTACCACATCAGTTGTTATTATCCTCTGATTCAGGTCTTAAACACTGAATATTTAGGGAAATGTACATAAAAGTTTATATTGATATAAATGTATGTAATTGTGTACGTATTTAAAGTAGAAATGTATATGAGTATTTGAGGATAAGAATCAAGTTCAAAGATGTGTGAGGAAGAATTTTAAGTTAATTACAGAGGTTCTTAATAGCTGTGGCTGCCCCTGGATCCCTGGCAGTGCCCAAGGCCAGGCTGGACATTGGGGCTTGGAGCAGCCTGGGACAGTGGGAGGTGTCCCTGCCATGGCAGGGGTGGGATGGGATGGGATTTAAAGTCTCTCCCAACCCAAACCATTCCATGATTCTGTGATTTCATTACCATAACCCTGTACCCTTGGCTGTAAAATGCTTTCAAAGCAACGGAAAAATTCTCCTTTGGATGATATCCTACACTAAAAGTAGGAATTTGCAACAGATGAAAAAATTTCTAATTTTTGACCCTATAATTTACCAGTCCAAAGAGGTGATTTTACATTCGTGCTTCAAGGTACCCTCATTCTCCTCAAGCAAATACTGAAGTGGGGTTATAAAGGGAGCAGAGCTTGCTGAGTTTTATCTGCTTTTTCCCCTGCTATTTTTATTATAATGGTCATTTTGATGCTCTTTAAACACTGATCTCCCTTTTGATTGGCCATTGATCCTAATGCCTAAATCCATACCTACCGTGCTGTGTCTTGCTGTATGTTGATAAATCTATATTTTTATGATCCATTATCCAAAAGAAAACAGAGTTTAATGTGGTGCAGGGGTTGATGTCAGATTTTATTTCTGTATAAATAACAGTGGAGCTCAGGACAATGCTCTCAACTCACCTGTGTGCTCCAGTCTCACAGTTGTGCACACACGTTATTCTGATGGGTTCTGCGCTTGAGTTGTCTTTACAATGAGATTTTCTCCACCAAAGGAAAGACCAAAGAGGTCCCATTTTAAATGTCCCTGGGAATGCTTGGCCCCCATGGGCCCGGACAGTCACCCTTGTGTGGCCCAGAGAAGGATGGTGCCCATGGGTTTTTTCCCTAACACAGCTATTTTGATACGGAATTAAATCCTTTTTAAGCCTATCTAATGAATTTTGAAATGTTTTTCTGTCCCTGGAATTGTCTTCATTAAATATTAAAGTCAGCCTCAATGGCATCTTATGGCAAAGGGACACAAATTCCAGCTTTGCCATGGCAGGGACACTTCCCACTGCCCCAGGCTGCTCCAAGCCCCAGTGTCCAGCCTGGCCTTGGGCACTGCCAGGGATCCAGGGGCAGCCACAGCTGCTCGGGGCACCCTGTGCCAGGGCCTGCCCACCCTCCCAGGGAACAATTCCTGCCCAAAATCCAACCCAAACCTATTCTCTTTCTTTCTTGTGAGGTGGAACAGTGAAGATCTGGGAATGCTGGGGTTCTGCCTTCTCCCCTCTCTTGCTGTAATGTCTCACTGTGTCAAGTCTCATTCTTGGCAAGAGAGGGTTTAGACACCTGAGACTGCCTGACCTTTTTGGTTCATTTGTGCACGTTGTAAATACACTCAGACCAGCAGTTTACAAAACTAAATCCATGAGTGATAATAAAGAGTAATAAAGGTAATAAAGTAATTAAGGTAATAAAGTAATTAAGTAATTTAAAGGTAAAAAAGTAATAAAGGTAATAAAGAGTTCATCCTCCTTTTTGAACCAAAATTTTGATTAAAATAACCAAAAATATGGTGGGTTTATCGATAATTTTCACTCATTAACAGCAAGTAAATAATTTTTAAAATCAATTTCATTGCTTTCACCATGGGAAGGGCTGTGGCCAGTTCTGGGATTCAATGAGATGCTTTGATGGGAAACTCCTGCAGTTCAACAAGGTTGTTTTATGACTGGGCAGCTCCAACATCTAGCTTGGCTCCTCCCAAATGCAAACCCAAACCCATCACAAGATAATTTTAATTCGGGGCAAACAAAATCCCCCGAGAGCAGCTGGATGGGAATTTTTGCAGCCCTTGTTTTCCCAGGGCCCACGGGCAGCACAACAGGAGCTGTGATCCCAACCCCACTTTTGGGAAGGGAACAGTCACCCTCTGCCACCCCATGTGCACAACTGGCTCCTTCCGTGGGACAGAGCTGCCTTTGTCCCAGGTGGGAAAACACAGAGTGTCACTGGGTCACACTGGGATTTGGAAAATGCTCAGAATTGTTTCGGGAAGAGAAAACTTTTTCACAGATCCTAAAAAGGACTTTTTTTTTTTTTTTTCTCCCCACCAAGGAGTTTAGCGATTTGCAGAGTCTTTCAAGGAAAATCCTTGTGAGGGATGTGAAAGGAAAGTGTTTTCAGACAAAAAGTTGGGCAGAAAAACTCCTAAATCCAATAATTGCTGAGTTCACTCGAAGCTTAGCACGGGAGCAGTGAGAGCAAAGCTCTTCTTATCTCTTTGTTTTAGAGCATTGGGTGCTTTAAGTGTTTAGGGCTGATCCTCTCCAGAGGGTAAAATCTCCCTGTTTTCTATTCAAAATTCCAAAAGCATTAGAAGTTTTATAAGATTTTGGTGCTTTATAGGCAAACACAAGTGGGAAAAATAGGAAGTGACTGTGATTTTATGATAATTATATACACTGGAACTGTTCACAGCCTGACAAGGAGCCATTGCTTTTCCTTAGGATCAGGATTTCAGTCCTGGAGAATTCAACAACCCAAGGAGGAATTAGTTCCTGCCTTCCCATGGAAATGATGATCTGTCCCTTCTCTCTGTCTCTCAGCTTTCAACACCCACCTTGAGCCCCACAGTGTCAGAAAGTGCTGATTCACATCGTGGTTCTTGGAAAAAAACCAAGGAATTGCTCTTTCCCAGCAGGTTTGGGGAGGCTTGATGATACCGTGGGCTGATGCAGCAATTAAATAACTGTAAATAACATTCAAATTATACAAAACCACACATCTGACTATGCCCATGATGCACCTAGAAGTAAAAAAATACACCTTATCAGCATTTCAAAAGAAACTAAATTATCAGTCCATGAATTCAGAGTAATCCTGAGGTTTAAGCATGGAAATGCCACATCACCTGCAGTGGAAGAGCTTTCGTGGCAGTGAATGTTACCCTCATTAGAAAATAGATTTAAAAATAATCTTTAAAATAGATTAAGAATTCAGTGGCATGGAGCACTTGTAGCTATTTTACTTTAAAAAAAAAATCATTATTGAAATGCTTAAACATATTAAATACTGCAAGTTCTGCTGCACTGCAAGAGAACAAGAGAACAAGACCAGATTAATCCCTGAACACAGGAGCTAAAATAAATTGATTTTACACTAAAAGGTAACTTAGTATGTTCTTTTCATGGGGAGAGTTAGGGAATGGTTTGGAATTCCACAGATTTTCTTGTCCAGGGCAGGTGTTGAGGAGTAAAAAACAAAGCAGTGGTTGATGGACACCCCACACGTGCCTGAGCATCCCCTGGCTGCTGGTGCACCCAGAAAACACCTGGAAACACCACCCAAGATCCAGAACAGAACAAGAACAGAACAAAATCCTGCATTTCACAGCTCCCAGGGAAAGCCTTTCCATCAGCACAGAGAGGAAAGGGTCACATGGAGCTGCCAGGCCTGGAAATTCAGTGTGTAAAAAGCAGCGGGGTCGGAGTGTGATCAGCTCCCAAGGGGCAGGAAAAGTCTTTGTGGTTTCCCTTTTTGAAATAAATCAGGATGCCAGCTTCAGCTCAGGAACAGGCTACATCTTTCTTAACAGACCCAAGCACAGGGCCATTGCCAAAATTACATTTCTAAATTAAAATTTTTGACAGAAAGAACAGATTTTCTTGGGTTGATAAAAGCTACAACCCCAAACCCCTGCACTCCAGGTGACCCTCTCTCCTCCTCTGTGCCCCGTGAGTGGTTCCAGCACTGAAATCCCAGAGTTTTAACTCTGTCAACTTACTCCTATTATGGAATAGCAGTAATATATTTCCCCATTCATATAACTTCTTGCTGCCAAGTTGCATTTTTCATCTGTTTGTTTGGTTTTCCCAGCCTGCTTTCAACTTTACCCTGGAAAACAGTCTGAAATATCCCAAAATCTACCTGAACCAAGACCTACACCTGCCCCAAAGCTTGCAGCAGGCTGGGAGTAAACCCAGAGTGTGCTGTGTGTAAGCACAGGGCCCTTTTTTTTGAATCCATCCATTGTGGCAAAACTCGTTCTGCTGGTTCATTGTATTATCACAAATGTTTTCGCTGACTTAACTCCTCGGATGATTCACACAGAGGCAATTGGGCTCCCGGAATAAAACACTGTTGTAGCAGTTTTTCCACATAAAAGGCAAGTGTTTCAGGGATCCTGCTTCAACAGGGCTTTCTTTTTTTAATGTATATAATGCACGTTCAGTCTCATCTCTGCTCCGAGTTCGTGAATAAGCAGCGAGGATCATCTCCCGCTGGAGCAGCTTGGAGGAGGAGCTGCAAACCTATGCAGGCCATCTAAATTTATATGGGAAGGAAATTTGTCTCCTGGGACAGCATTATCTCTGTGTGGTTTCTATGGTTGCTTGTTCAGGTCGTTCTATTCCTCCTCATGAAGTCTCCCTCTCTGCCAAAAAAAATTTTTAAAAAGCTGTTTTTTTTTTTTTTTTTATGAAGAGTTACTGACATATTCATGTTGTGGCATAAATCTGTTTGACAGGAGTGATTGGAATTTTCCTAGCTGTGTGACTGCATTAACCGGGCACATTTAATGGGGAGCATTTGGGAGCTGATGAAGAAATGTTATTTATACCCTAATCCCCATGGCTCCTGGGAAAAAATGGTGTAAGAGTTGCAACAGGAGAATGAGAAGATCCCTGCAAAGGAGGTGCTGGCTGTCCTTGGGGAAAGCCAGTTCCAGCTGATGAAGGCTGGCATAGGCAAACACTGACTCACTCGAGGTTGCAGTGGATGGAGTGGATTTTTGGGGATTTTTTAAGGTTTTTTTTTAAGTTTTCTTTTTAACAGACACTTTCAATGGCGGCTGTTTGTTTTTGTCTCACGTGCTTAAGTGGATCTGCCTGGATTTAGCACTGAGTTTTTCCCTTCAGCACAATATTAACCAAGGTTTCATCTACCTTTTGTTGCTGTGACCCTTCTTTGACTGTGCTGATGCCTTAAGGGCCACTTAAAAACAGAGACTAAACAAGAAAAAGGTAATAAGGTGGGTATTTATTTGAAAGGCCTTCAAAGGTACCCCTGGGGAGCCAGAGGCTGCTGCCAAGATGGGCCTCAAGATGGACCCCAGGTCACGAGTTCTTCACACTTTTATAGGTTTGGGACATTTGCATGTCAGGGTTAATTCTCCAATTAAAGCTTCAGTTAATGATGTCGTTTCCCAGGCTCACCCCCCTCTTAAGATGTTGATTTACACATTTTGGGCCTAGAACAGCCTGGGTGTCCTCAGAGAGCAGGCCCAGAGAGGCTCTGTTGTGTCTGCCTCTGCCTTTGTTGTGTCTGCCTGGCATCAGAGAGCAGAGGTGAACAGGCTACAGGAAACTTCAGTTACACGCTGGGCACTGCAGGATTTGAAAAATATAAAAGTTAAAACCTAAGGCATCAGGGCAATCAGAGAAGCATGGAATGGTTTGGGTTGGGAGAGACCTCAAAGCCCATCCAGTGCCACCCCTGCCATGGCAGGGACACCTCCCACTGTCCCAGGCTGCTCCAAGCCCCAATGTCCAGCCTGGCCTTGGGCACTGCCAGGGATCCAGGGGCAGCCACAGCTGCTCTGGGCACCCTGTGCCAGGGCCTGCCCACCCTCACACTGAAGGATTTTTCCTAACATCCCATCCAAATTGACTCTCCTTCAGTTTAACACCATTGCACCTTTTTCTACCCCAACAGGCCCTGCTAAAAAGTTGTCCCTGGTTTGTCCCCACATCTTTCTTACCACAACAATCCCTCTGGGCTCGTTGCTCTAGACCTGGTGAAACTGTCGCTGTCTGCTTGGGCACAGCAGAGCAGACAGACAGAGCCTCTTGAAGATGATGAAATATCACAATAATGTAAATTATGCAAACAGTTCTGTTATATTAAATATCTATATTCACATCCACTTGTGTGAAGGAAAAAAGCTTTGGCAGAGTTCTGCAAAACTCCAGTGCTCTGTAGGCTTTTTATAAATCTTTTTAAACCGGGATTGGAGGGCTGAGAAACGCAGCTACTTGTTTTGCAATGAAATCCTTGAGTTCAGGGTAACTCAGTGTGAAACGAGGTCGTGCCTTTGACACCAGAGCGGTGGGAGACACCGGATCACCGTGGGATGATGGAGCAGCCCCACAAACAGCGGGGGAAACAAGGGCCAAGCCATGCTCCCAAGGACTTGGTAGGGCATCCTGCTGGGGATGAGGCTTTTGCACGCCAAAATCTCTCTCCAGAGCTTTAGATCCAGCAGGCTTGAGAACTTGATCCCATGGATTGAAAGGAATTGGGCGGGGAGGTTAAAGAGGGAGTTTAACAGCAGCTCCAAAGAGCCTTCAGCACCTGAACCGAGAACAAAGAAGGGTCTGTTCCTCTGCTGAGCTCCCTGACAGCAGCAGGATTCCCTCCAGCATGGAGGATTTGGGAAACTCAGCTGCAGCCGCTGCAGGGAAGAGTCTTCAGGGGATGCTGAAGGTGAGCTCGAGCAGCAGCTCCGATCCTCTGGTACGGGATCTGTAGATGTTCTGAGGTGAGGAGCAAGGCTTTGGGGAGTAACTGCAAGGGGAAAACTGAAAAGCTTCATCTGCACCTGCCAGACCCCGGAGAGCAAAGACCTAAGAGCCAGCAAATCTAAGGTAAAGATAAGGGTAAATTCAGGATTATTCGCTGGTAAAAATGTCCATCTGTTGAAATCAGAATATTTAATTATGGGAGAAGCCTTGGACGCTAACTGATGCCTAAGCAATGTGAAATTGAACTGTAAAAAGTTTAAATTGCAGTTTTCTCTTAGCTAATACTCACACTGAGAGGATAAATGTGAGCTGGTTAGAATTAGGGGAAGGAAATGGATGCACAAGGGCCCAACTTGACTTGTCAAGGACCTTGCTCAAGGAGCAAGATTGCAGCACAAGGCTCTGCACTTTGAGTTATGAAACCAGGATTTCTCTATTTCTGAAACTTCAGGTTTAATTAATTTTCCTCTCCTTCAAAGTTCAAGACTGAAAATAAACCATATCAGAAATATAAATGGTGTTACTATGGGCCTTTTGTTTCACTTCTGCATATCTAATAAACTCCCTGATATATTGTGTGTCTCCAACAAAGCAAGTCCTCTCGTGTTGGGGAGAGATTATTCTCACAAAAGGGATCCTCTTTGTCAAAACAATGGGAATAAGAAAGTTTTCAAGATTAAAATGTCAGGTAGATAAACACATTACTTTGAACCCTATTTGTATTCCGTGGCTGGTTCAAACACTCTGGCAGTTATCTTTCCCAAAGTAAACATGCGTGAAATCTGATCAGCTCTTTATTGTACACGGAATAAATTATGCGAGGCATTGTAGGAGACTCCTATATGGCTCATTTACACATCTTTTGATAAATGTAATATGCAGATTCCTGCTCCTTTGTGAGGCATTAACCTCCGTGCATATTGATGCTGTTATTCCCAGAGATGACAGGCACTCAAAGACCTTTCTGTGTCTCTTTGAAAGCTGGCAGGGCCCTGATTGGGGAGGGACTTGCTCAGGGATGTACAAATGACCTTTCTTTAGAATTCAGCCTTGTCAGAAATTTTCTCCTCACTGTCAGAGAATTAAAGGTTTCGAGTGGTTTTGATAATGGTATAAAGTGGTTGGCAGAAAAGACCAGTTTCAAAAAAATGAGTTTATTGCACTGTTCGGGAGGAAGTCAGTCCTGATCCACCAACTACAGGAATAACTGGAAATTTAAATGACAAAAATTCACATGAAGTGGCCAAACTCTTGGAAGATAAATCTTTTGGGATGTTTATCTCCATTTAAGACACCCAGCAAGTCTATTTGAAGAAAGGGAAGAGCTCCTTAAGTTCCTCAATTTGGGGCTCCACTCTGGCACTGATAATCCACACTCATCAAATCCACAAGGAGGATGTTGGAAGCTTTTCCCAAGTACCTGTGCAATGGTAGTTTTTGTTAAAACCTCATATGATAGGGCTGCAAAGCAATATAGCCACGTCTTGCTACAGAACATTTGCTGATAAATGGGATTGAAATTATGTGCACCCCTTTGTTTTCAGGCAAAAATGTTCCTTTTCCTTATTTGGCAGCAAAATGAAAAAAGAAAAAGGGGATGCTGTACTCTAAAGGTGAGGATTTGTAGATTTTTCTTTTGAAAGCAGCAAATCCAAAGGAAATCTGAAGGTTTATTTAAAGTCTTCTCCTTATTCAAAGTCAAGGCTGTTTGTTCTTGCAGCCTTCTTGCTCTTACTCAAAGTCAAGGCTAGAAAAAAAGGCCTTTTGGGGAAGGAAAAAAGGCAAAGGCATTTTGTGGGATGTTCTCCCAGCATGTGAGGGCTGGTGGATGTGAGGAGAGCAGGAGTTGGCTGAATTACACAAATCCCCTGCTAAATAAAGCAGCAGGAGGGCTGAGGCTGGAGGTGCCATTTGCTTGCCACTGCAAAGATCATTTCACTTGACAAGGTAAGGAAGGACTTTGCTACAAAACATCCCCAAGCTGAGACCTCATCTCCTGATTCCTGGTTTCATCCCAGCCAGGGGGAATTGGAAAAGAGTTGAGGAGCTGAGGAAGGAGCAAAAGAGTGAATGGCTTTTCCACAAGTCTTTGGAATATTGAAAAGTCGAGCTTTTGCTGATAATTGAACAGAAATGCTCAAAATGAGCCAGGACGTGGCGAAACCTCCAAACAAGTCAGATAATGCTGCTTTATAGTAAAGGAACCTCTTGACTGCCACAGTGCCAGGGTGTCATTGGCTTAATCCTCATGTCGACATGACAACAGCAATTCCAGCCAGGAGCTCTGCAGCTTAATCAAGTCTCACTCAAACTTCCAGGACCCTGAAGTCCTTTGAGTTGCTCTAACGCAAAGAAATTACAAAATACCTCCCAAAAAAACCCCTCTATGAATTGATGGACACACAAAATTCTCATTTTAAGTTTGCAGAGACATAAATTTCAGCTGATATATTTGGCTCTGCAGGGCTGTCCAACAAAGGAGAGGAAGTTCCTTGTTTTTCCTCTATTTGCAGTGAAGCTGCAGCCAAAGTGCAGGCCAGGAGCAGTAATTCCATTAAGATCACCACCAGGTCAACCAAAAAATCATTGACTCCAAAATCGTGAGGTTAAGATAATTATATGTATGCAGATATATAATAAATGAAGCCTTATTAATTATCCTCTGGAGTTTGAGTGTGTGGGATGCATTTACTCGAAAAACCTGGAAGCTCAGACGCAACCTTTGGGGCTTAGAGAGTGTTTCATCATAAAGCAGAACAATTACAATAAAATACAATAAAAGACAATAAAATACCCCAGAATTGTGTAAACAGGAACAGGAAAGCAAAGGCCAGAGTGCAGCCACTCACTTTTAGCAACACACTGTTAGGAACAGCCCTGCAATGGTGCTTTGGCAACACCACAGCAGTGCCAGCAAGCCACGTTATCAGGGGAATCAATTCCCGGTGTCTGCCTGCCTCCAAATGCTTTGGAGACTGTCATGAATGGAAAAAGATGGACTTGGAAGGAAGCAGAGTGAAAAACAATTAAAGAAACTATTTCCTGATCGCCTTTATGCCAAATTCTGGATTAATGAGCAAGGTCAGCCTACGGCTTGGTGGAACACTTGATAACTCCACATTTCCGGTTGATTCCACAGCTCAGTGCATGGGTTTGTCTCTGAAGGGAAGAGTTACTCACACTCAAAATTACTTGCTGGCTGCTGGCATGGAAAAATATTCTTTGTATATCTCTGCCTGGTCAGGAAGGCTTTCAGATGTTTATTTTATGTATCCATATTTTCCCGTTAAATGATACGGGGACAGCTGACAATCTTTTTGTGGGTGCATTTACACAATGCTCCTGTGAGATGGGTAAATGTGATTCATTCGTTTTACAGGCAGGGAACTGAAGCAGAGAGAAACCAAGTCTCAGATCTGTAGAGATCTTAAAAAGCCCAGTGACACTCCCAAGTTTGAAAGAAAAAACACCAACCCCACCAGAAAACCAACCTCAGTCAATATCTTAAAATCTTTCAGCATCCCACTTGGTGGTTTCATCAACAGACTAAGGAAGGAGTTGAATCTCCCCTAAATGATCCAAAATGACCCAAAAAGAGGAAAATCAGAAACACAGAACAAACAGTTTAACTCAGCCACCTTTGCCATCATGAGAGGTGCTGCAGCACTGCCCATCTGCCAGCAGCACCTCCAACCCCAGAGCAGGCAACTGAAGGTAATTAATTTTTCACTCCTAATTACCAGTCCTCTAAATGCAGTGCTGTAGCCAGTGAGGCCTTCAGACACCCAGAGCCTGCCTCAGATCAGGGGATATCACTTTTTTTTGGAAAGGTACTCACAGACTTCTCTCGTTCTGTCCTGACCTACTTTGGGATACATCTCTAAAATAGCTGATTTCTCCCACAATAATTGAGTAAGCAGACAGAAAAATAATGCTGTGCTGCCCCTTTTCTACTGCGGTGCAGGCACTGTAAAAATGTGCCTATTAACAGGAAAATATAAATTAATCTTTTGTTCCAGGGGGAGAAGAATGTCAGTAAAAGCTGAGGAATTGAACATTTTATTGTTGTTCATGCAAAAAGCATCGCAGAATATTTTGTATTGTAAACCAAGAACCATAGGAGCAATCCCAGAATGGTTGGGGCTGGAAGGGACTTTAAAGACCACCCAACCCCTGCCATGGGCAGGGAACAAAGATTTCCCTTCCAAGGAGGAAAATTACCATTTAGGAGGATGAAGAGGCAAGGGTTGTCTCTTTTGGTATAAAATGTTCTTTCATGCCAAACTTGCTCCAGAGGGAGCAGCTCAGGCTCTTCCTTCTGTCTGTCCCTCATTTTGGGAGTAGCTGAGGAGGAGCACAGGATGTTTGCACCACCTCCCTCAGCACATTGTGCCTTCCATACTGTGCTGAAACATTTTATTCCTTCAAGGAGGGTCCTTTGCCTCAGGTATTACAGCCAAGGGAAGCTGGAGTGGTTTTTTCTTTCTTTTTAACTGTCTTATGCCCAGTTTTCAAGCTGCATACTAAAAACACCCATCAAATATAGAAATGGGAATCTGAGCCATTACTGTGGCTAAGCTAATTTGGGAAAATAAATATCCTGTTCAAATTCCAGGTAGGATATGCAAATTCCAGCTCAGTTCATGGAGGTTGAAGTGATGTCTAGTGTTGCTATTTTCTCACCCACTCCACCAGCTGAGAGCTAAAGAAGGAGCTGTGCTGCTTTGCAGGTACTGGGACGTCCTGGAATTAAGATTTTCTGTTGAGTTCTGCCTCCATCTCTGGGTCCACAGCACAGGAAGTGTTGGAGCCAGGCAAGAGGAAACCACCAAGTTGATCAGAGGGATGGAGCAGCTCTGATGTGAGGAAAGACTGAGAGAATTGGGATTGTTCAGCCTGGAGAAGAGAAGCTTTGGGGTGACCTCATTGTGACCTTCCAGTGCCTGAAAGGAGCATGAAATAAAGATGGAGAGAGACAATTTACAAGGAGCTGGAGTGGCAGGTCAAGGGGAAATGGCTTTATGGTGAAAGAGGGTTGATTTAGATTTGATGCTGGGCAGGAATTGTTCCCTGTGAGGGTGGGCAGGCCCTGGCACAGGGTGCCCAGAGCAGCTGTGGCTGCCCCTGGATCCCTGGCAGTGCCCAAGGCCAGGCTGGACATTGGGGCTTGGAGCAGCCTGGGACAGTGGAAGATGTCCCTGCCCAGGGACTGGGTGGGCTTTAAGGGCTCTTCCAACCCAAACCATTCTGGGATTCCATGGGAATCGATTTTCCTAGAAAAACAAAGCACTGGCAATACACTGCTGACATCCAGATTAAAATTATCACAAATGAGAAAACCCAAAAATCAATGACCAACCCCCGAATTTGCTGGCTTGGCAATCTTTCAAGCCGTGGAGTTGTTTGAGCAGCAGCTCATGATGCTTGTAACAATCTGAATGTTACTCTCCAGTTCCCAAGCAACCCCTCACTTGGAGGGTGGAGTTGGGCATTTCCCCCTGACCTTCCTGAACCAATGGAAGCTGGGAAAAGTGGGGAGGAGTGGAATTTTATCCTATTCCTTCAGTCAGCATTTGTACAATGAATGAAACCAATAGAGAGCAGGATCTGCATGGGCTTTTGGATGAGCAAGCTGTACAAGGAAAAAAAAAAACCCACTGAAATATTCAGAAAAGGTCAGGTAGAGAAATAGAAAGGTGAGATCCACATGGCAAAACCTCACCAGTTTCTTCAGGAAAGCTCTCACCCTTTAACTCCCTGCTGGTGAAGGCAATCCTGGCTGTGGGGAGTTAACCAGCAAGGGCTTGGCAGAGGCACCTCACGTTATGCAAACTCCAGATTTTAAGACTTTAGGAAAATTCCTAAAGCCATTTTCTCTGTTCCTGATAAAGCGGGCCCTACTGGCATTATCTCCTCTGATTAATTAGTAGTATCCTGCTCTGTTAATTAGGCAAAAATTCGCACCTCATTGACCTAACACAACGTACATAAAATCCTCTCATGAAAATTAGAGAGAGTTCATGTTTTACAAACTCTTTTTTATCCTCCTTTTTATAGGGCTGGATAGAAAATCATACCAGATACAGGTTAAGGAAAATCTCTGTTGCCTGCAGCAACAATTTTGAGGCGGGCAAATGTTTTCTTCCCCGTATTGTAGATTTGTTGTTAGAGAAATGCTGCAAAGTATTGACCTGAGCACTTGGGAAATGTGCAACAGTCAGTAAAAACAGAGTTACCAGATTCAGAGTTTTCTGCATGCTGTGCTGAAAGGTCATTGTGGCCAGCTCAGCTTTAAATGTGTGTAAGTGCTCTGAAACAAAGTTGAGAAAACCGTGACTCTGCAAAAAAACGTTGTGGGAAAACCAAGGGATGTTTTGGAGTTGTAACTCTTTAGCACCTGGGCGGGATTGAAGAAAATGGAAGCTTTGTTTAAACTCAAAAAGAAAACAAAAGGCCTCTGTGAAGCACGGATCCATGAGCAGGATCTACATCCTGCTGTAAGGGCAGGCTGGGAGAGCTGGGATTGTTCAGCCTGGAGAGGAGAAGGCCCCAGGGAGAGCTCAGGGCCCTGGCAGGGCCTAAAGGGGCTCCAGGAGAGCTGGAGAGGGACTGGGGACAAGGCATGGAGGGACAGGACACAAGGAATGGCTTCCCACTGCCTCAGGGCAGGGATGGATGGGATTTTGGGGAGAAATTGTTCCTTGTGAGGGTGATGAGGGGCTGGGATGGAATTCCCAGAGCAGCTGTGGCTGCCCCTGGATCCCTGGCAGTGCCCAAGGCCGGGCTGGACACTGGGGCTTGGAGCAGCCTGGACAGTGGGAGGTGTCCCTGAATGGGCTTTAAATTCCCTTCCAACCCAAACCATTCTCTGATAAATCCACCTGGAAAGAGCCACCCTTTGCATTTTAAGAAAAGAGAACAAAGCTGGTGCTGCTGTAGCTGATTTGATTTGGCCTGAGATGGTTTTATCTCCATCCACACCTGAGGGGCTCTGCAAGAGCAAAGTCAAGCCAGCTCCTCACAGTGAGGAGTTTTCACATCAACCTTTAAATGCCTTTGAAGTCAATATTTTTAAAGCATAGAAATTAATCAGAATTGTAGCATGACTTCAATAATGCTATGCTATCTCATATGTGGAAAAGAACCCCAATTTGCTTTTCATTTTTTTAAAGACCAATTAAATTTGGGTTAGTTGCAAGAACTTGGGAGTGCCAATGTTTTTATTCATTATTTTTGGCCCAACCATTTCACCATTTCAAATCAGACAAGGGATGTTATCTATGCAATAAAAGCCTATCAAGAATCTAAATGAGAAATCAAATGCTTTCTCATGCTGGTTTATTTTAGATTAGAGAAACTTGAACCAGATGTAAACCTGAATTGCTGAGGCATGAGAAGGGACTCAGAGCAGAGTGATAAATATCTGAGTCGTGTTGTTCTAGGTGCAGATTTGCATTAACTCAAATAAATTGATCTGTAAGCTTTTCTAAAACTTAATTAATGCTGCAGAACAAAGCTGGAGATCAATTATCAGCTTGATATCTTGGCACAGATAAAGTTGAACTAAATTAACCGTCCAAAAAATGTATGGTATCAATATCATAGTGAAATGATTAGTGGCACGGGGTAGAAATGGATCCCCATGCAGCCTGAACCAGAATCCTTTATTCCCAAATGCTGGAAATGCAGGAATTCTATCCATAAACTCTATTTTTTCCTTAGCAAAATGAGAATTTTATACCAAAAAAAAAAGAGAAGCAAGAGACTAGAGATGCACAGACATGGAGAGTATTTTTCTAAGCCTACTCAGGAGCAAGCTGACTGATTTTTTTCCAGAAAAAGAGAATTTCTTGGTGAGCTGGTGGACAGCTATCATGACATTGTTAGTTACTGTCAGGAATTAGGTGGCAGTATTGAATTAGGGAGACAGAGATGTAATTCCTGTGTGTCTGGTAACTCTTCAGGTACTTTATTTTTGCTGCTTTCTTCTGCTCCTTCTTTAGGCTGACTTTGCTCGTAGGTTTGCAGTGTAATTAGTGCTTTTTATTAAGGTCTGTGCAGGGCAGTGTTGTCTGCATCTCGAAAGGAATATAAGGGATGTGTAGGAATGCAGGTGCCCTGGTTAGGAAGTTCACACACACAGATAAAATGCTCAGAATACACCAATTGGAGAAGTTTTTCTGGAGGAGATATTTAAAATCTCTTTAAATTCACTGATATATTGCAAACTTTATTTCATTTTAATGAGGACAAGCCTGAAAAGTCCTATATCAAAGCATCCCAAACAAAATTCACAATTCCAAGGCTGCATTCCAGGCAAGAAATATAAATAAATAGTGTATCTTATCCATTGGATCTGAGTCTCCACAGATCTTCACATGCTCGACCTGAATTTCCGGTTGTGACAAGAAAAATAAATTAAAGGTGTTTGCAGTTCAGTCTTGGTGTGAAGGTAGGGATGGATGGATGGATGGATGGATGGATGGATGGATGGAGGGAGGGAGGGAGGGAGGGATGGATGATGCATGGATGGATGGATGGATGGATGGATGGATGGATGGATGATGGATGGATGGATGGATGGATGGAGGATGGATGGATGATGGATGGATGGATGGATGAGGGTGGATGGATGGATGGATGATGGATGGAAGGATGGATGGATGGATGGATGGATGGATGGATGAGGATGGATGGATGGATGATGGATGGATGGATGGGGATGGATGGATGATGGATGGATGGATGGATGGATGAATGGATGGATGGTGATGATGATGGATGGATGGAGGTTGGATGGATGGATGGATGGATGATGGATGGATGGATGGATGGATGGATGGATGGATGGATGGAGGATGGATGATGGATGGATGGATGATGGATGGATGGATGGATGGATGGATGGAGGATGGATGATGGATGGATGGATAGGGATGGATGGATGGATGGATGGATGGAGGATGGATGGATGGATGGATGGATGGATGGATGGATGGATGGATGGATGGATGGATGGATGGATGGATGATGGATGGATGGATGGATGGATGGATGGATGGATGGATGGATGGATGGATGGATGATGGATGGATGGATGGATGGATGGATGGATGATTGGATGGATGGATGGATGGATGATGGAGGATGGATGATGGATGGATGGATGGATGGATGGATGGATGAGAGATGGATGATGGATGGATGGATGGATGATGGGTGGATGGATGGATGATGGATGGATGGATGGATGGATGGATGCAGAGATGGATGATGGATGGATGGATGGATGATGGGTGGATGGATGGATGGATGATGGATGGATGGATGGATGGATGGATGATGGATGGATGGATGATGGATGGATGGATGGATGGATGGATGGATGATGGATGGATGGATGGATGGATGATGGATGGATGGATGGATGGATGGATGATGGGTGGATGGATGGATGGATGATGGATGATGGATGGATGGATGGATGGATGGATGGATGGATGGATGGATGGATGGATGGATGGACGGATGGATGGAGAGTTCTGTGATTTCCCTTTTATCTGTGATTTTCTTTTCATTCTGTGATTTCCTTTTAATGCCAAACCGCATCCTGTGGAAACTAAAAATGCACAAGCATTTGTCTTGTACCCAGCACCATCCTCTCCATGATCCCTGCTCCTCTAAAAGCATTCCAGGTTTCCCACCTCCCTTCCACACTGCATTATTTAAAGGGAGTGGCCCCACTGGAAAGTTTTCCAGTGCTATTTGCCTCATTTAAAGGTGCCCAGTTGATGTTTTAAGAGGCCAGAGGCTGCCACACACTTCAACCTCTGCTTCAGCGAGGCATTAAAAACTTTCCAAGACAGGAACAGAGTATCCCAGAGATGAGTTTAGATCTCTTCAATCGATTGCATTGATCAAACACTGCTCCATTTTAAACTCTGAGTCAGATAACCCTAATTTGTTTGTAAAAGGGTCTCTTTGAAGGTAGTCTTAATTAAGTAGAAGGAAAACGAGCCTGTCACTGATGTGAGGAGAGCAATATGGGCACCTAAATAAATATCCCACCAGCAAAACCATCTGCTGGTGGTAAAGCTTTTCAAGAGAATGATTTGGGAATCACTGAATATAAAGGTATTTGTCCTTTGATCAAGGACTTCTGCTCAGTTCCCAAAAGGATAACAGACAGCTCCTCCTTGGCTGTACTCATGGAATGGCAATGAGGGTGTGCATGCAGTGCACTGGGAAATTCAGCCTCAGAAATGTCATTTCTACAAATGCTTGGGGACTGCCCAGCACCAGGGGACCTGTTCCCAGCAGGGCCTCAAGGAGCTGCTGGAATTCATGGAAACCACACAAGTTCTGTGGCTCGTGGTGATGCCTCAGGTTTTAACTTTTATATTTTTCAAATTCTGTACTGCTTAGAGTGTAACTCTGCAGTTCCTTGTAGCCTGGAATTTCTGCTCTCTCGTGCTGGGCAGACACAACAAAGCCTCTCCAGGCTTTGCCTTCAAGGACAGCCAGGCTCTTCTAGGCCCAAAATGTGTAACCCAAAGCCTCTAAAGGGGGGAGCAAGCTGAGGGGAATTACATCATTGAACTGGGGCTTTAATTGGAGAATTAACCATGGTATGCAAATGAACCAAACCTATAAAGGTGTGAAGAACTCGTGACCTGGGGTCCATCTTGGGGTCCATTTTTTGGAGGCAGCCTCTGGCTCCCCCAGGGTGTGCCTTGAAGGCCTTTCAAATAAACACCGACCTTTATTCCCTTACTCTTGTCTAGTCTCTGTTTCTAGGTGGCTGGAGAAGGCATCAGTGGGGGCTGGATTATAAATGACACACAGCATCTCCTGCTGAACTGAGAACTGTTCACAAAAATGGGAATAAATTGGATTTCACCTCTCCCATGCAGCTGCTTTGGGCATGGTGGGCACAGGACCCTGCAGGCTTCATTACACCTTGTAGTAAAATACTACAGACTCAAAATCTTCCCCCTCTGAAGGTATTTCTGTCACAGAGTATTTAGGAATGTTGGCTGATCATGGCTTGTTGCTTCATTTTTGCAGTTCCTTTGAAGTCATCAATATCCCAGCTTCATTTTGTAGCAGTGTTAGCTCAGGGGAGAGGAGAAAGATGTGCCATGGATTCAATTCCACAGCTAACTGCTTATTGGGACTCTGATCCTCTAACCCTTAATCAAGGGAAACTGCTGGCCTTGGCAAGGCAGGGGGAAAATGCTCCAGGAGGCTTCTTTGAGTTGTTTTCATCCCGTTGCTCATTATTTGAAGATTATATATCCAGTAAGTGCAATAATAGGGGGGTGTTTTTATGTCCCTTCAAGAGTCACCTCACCTCACAAGGACATCTAGCAGGAAGGAAAGCCTTTCCCATAAAGTGTAGGGAATTGTTTCCCAGCTGCAGGACCAGCTTGTGGAGCTTTTATTTCCATTTCTTTTATTAACTATTAATAATGATATATGCTCTTTGAAGTACACTCTGTTTACACATAAAGAGCATAATGGAATAGCAATGATGAGGCAGAAGGTAAATCTGGGTTTCTAAACAAAACATTTTTAAATGATCAAGTAGTTCCAAGTAAAGAAAATGCAAGGAAAAAATTGGTCACTTGGGATGATGCTGCTGCCTTTTGGGACTGTCTGAAGATTGCTGACTAGATTAGATTAAAACCACCGCAGCGCACAATTAAATTTTCATGGAAAATATTGATTTTAAATATTGATGACAATCTTTTCTTGCAAACCACTTAAAAAAATAACTGTAGCAGCTCACTGGTATCAGTGAGACACAGTGACATGAGGGAGAGGTATGGGGCAGGTAATATCCATTCAGTGTCAGCAGAAATTGTTGGCAAACCCAGCTCTGTTGGGATTTGGGTTGGGATGGCACCAATGTCATCTCTGTGGGGCAGATTCTCCAAGGCTTGGGCACATTTTGCTGTGAGGTTAAAGCTTCAAATAAGAGGCACAGGATGGGTAAAATCCATGGCCAGAACTGGTGTTCTTTGCATGGAGCCTTCACCTCAAACTGCTGAAGGTTTGAGAAATTGTCCAAATGACAGAGGAGGCCACAGAGCTGCTCCAGGGGCTGGAGCCCCTCTGGAGTCAGGCTGAGAGAGCTGGGGGTGCTCAGCTGGAGAAGAGAAGGCTCCAGGGAGAGCTCAGAGCCCTGCCAGGGCCTGAAGGGGCTCCAGGAGAGCTGGAGAGGGACTGGGGACAAGGCATGGAGGGACAGGACACAGGGAATGGCTTTAAACTGAAAGTGGGGAGATTTGGATGGGATTTTGGGCAGGAATTGTTCCCTGGGAGGGTGGGCAGGCCCTGGCACAGGGTGCCCAGAGAAGCTGTGGCTGCCCCTGGATCCCTGGCAGTGCCCAAGGCCAGGCTGGACATTGGGGCTTGGAGCAGCCTGGGACAGTGGGAGGTGTCCCTGCCATGGCAGGGGGTTGGAAGTGGATGATCTTTAAGATCTTTTCCAACCCAAACAATTCTGTAGTTCCTCTGGCAGGCAGCGACTTCCCTGATGGGATGGAAAGGTTGCTTTTGCAGACAGCCCTTATTTCACTCTAAACTAATCTCTCCTGCTCTCTGCCTGACATCTCCCTCACCGTGCCCTCACGGAGCCTCCAAGGACCATGGAAAAATACACACAACAAATGAGAGTTATGCAACTTCTTGTTACAACAACAATCTCTCCCTGCTGCTGGTGGGGGAGCTGGAGCCTTTGTAGGGCCCTGCTCCCACACTCCCAGGTCTCCTCGGCCTGGCTTTGCCAAGTTCTGATTCCAAAGGTTCAGGAAGGAGCAGGTTAGGGGCAGAGAGGTTATGTGCAGGGAAGGAACTGCAGGTAGCAATAGGTTTTCTGAGTTTTTTTTCCTTTTTAAGGGTTTCAGGAACTGTGAATTGCCTCAAACAGTGGGGTTTTTTGAAGTTCTACCAGAAAGGCAAGCAAAGCAATGCTGTGTTACCAAGAAGGTAAAATGTAAAGGGACAAAAAAAGCATTTATAGGGGTTTTGTGTGCAATTATTGAGGCTAGAGTTTAAAAAGCATGGAAGCAGAGAGGAGGAATGTCAGACAGAAAGAAGAAGAAAACAAAAACCAGAAGTGAGACAGTCCTTTAAGTGGATGTAAAATGATTTCACTGAAGTCAACACTCTGCCCCCTTCCTCATCTGGTTTGTCTCAGAGAAGTCCTCAGAAATGAGCTCCATGAAAGTCACCAGAACAAGAAAAACTAAATCCTGAGGGAAATTATGTAGGTGGTTGGGATCTGACATCACTCACACTGACGGCCTGGTGCCCACCTTCCTCCCATCCCTACAGCAGCTTGAAAACTCTAAAAGAGCTGCCAGGTTTCATTTAACCTGAAACTATGGAACTGAAATTATTGATGAGAAAAAAAGACCGTTAAAACTTTTTATTGGAGGTGTTTAATTGTTGGGACTGCTTTGCTCTTCTCCAAATCTCACTGTCAAAGGCAACCAGCACTGCCAGGCACGAGAGTCAAAGGAATGTCACCACAGAATCATGGAATTGTTTGGGTTCAAGGGACCTTAAAGCCCATCTTGTGCCACCCCCTGCCATGGGCAGGGGCACTTCCATAGCCCAGGCTGATAAAAACTCACTGCCAGCACCTGGATCTGCTGCTGAACCTCCAAAAATCACTAAGATCAGATGAAATCCTGTTGGGAATTCAGCCCCAGCCCTGGGGCCTTGCTGGCTGCCCTGGCTGCAGCAGGACACGCTCAGAGATGGAACCACTGACCTGCAAAGGGCTCTGGCTTTGCCCATTGTTGTCCTTTCTGTTCTCAGTGCCAAGGCATTTCCCTTAACACAGCCAGGAGGAAATCTGTGGAGTGCTGCTGCCTTCTGGATTCATTCCTGGGCACTCACCCTTGGCACCAGAGCCCAAAAGATGAGGTGATGACACAAATGCATCTTCTAGGTCAAATCTTGGCCACCCAGGCTGGTGGCAGAAAACTCTTTGACTTTCCTTTTGCTGTTTAAGCAGGAGGAAACAAAACTTTCTACCTCAGTTTATAAACCCAACAAGAATTTGCCTCTACCACTGCACTCCACTGAAACTGTGAGAATAACAGAGAGCAATTAACAGAATCTGTTATTTTCTTTTGACTCGTGGCTGGGCTGAAGAAAAACACTGGATTTTTTTTTCTTTCATTGAGGTTAATATGCCTCATTCAAATAACTTAAAAATAAATAATCGACCTCTGTTCTTTTCTCATTACATTTTTGTTAGGATTCCTTGAAATGTGAGCCAGACCTTGTCTCTGTTGCTATGGAAGTCTTTTCTTAAGGTTTACCAGAGAAAAGGGTTTAAAAATGTAAATGGGAGATTGACTCAAAGATATTGATTGTTGCTACCAAGTGCGTTGTAATTTCATTCTTTTCTTGCTATATATCTTCTTTTTAATTTCAGAATAGATTAGTAATGTAAGTTTCAAACTTAGGACAGAATTTTTATATCAGAATATAATTATTTCAGTAATTATATGAGATTTTTAAAAAAATTTTGGGCAATAGAGACCTTGAAAATGGTAAGGAGACTTGTGAAGGAGGAAAGAACAGTGCACACACAACTCACTGGCTTTATCAGTCCAGGGAGTAAAAATACCCTCAGTTTTGGAAAACCTTTTTTTTTAAATTTATGTCCTTTGAAGAGAAAAAAAGGGTTATTTCAAAGAGCTCAGAGTTTCTCTGTTAGGAATGATACTCAAAAAATTTATAATTAAAGCTAAGGCCATTTGGACTTAAACATCCTGGGTTGTTGAGGAATATTAATTCTTATTTGTAGACTTAAATCTGAAGCTTTGGAGCAATTACCCTGGAAACTTTATTTTTTACACACTGTGTACATGACTTGGTTTCTGTTGGGTTTTTGGTTGGTTTTTTAAGCAATAATTGTCTTAAATCCATGAGGGGAAAAAAAAGCAGTGCTGAAATTGGCTGGGAAATTGTATTATAAGAATATTGGGGATAAATTAGCAATGAATGTTTTCAGGCAGTGTGATGGTGGAGAGACAGACAGACAGGTGTGGGTTGATAGATCTCCAGATTTATTCAGGGACTGGAAACCCATTTGGAATATTCTCCTGAACTGCTCTGGGATCACAGCAAAACTGTTCAGCCAGAAAAGTACAAAGGGACTAAAAGGAGATTTTATAATATTTGTGCAGGGAATCTAAAGACTTCTGGCTGCTGCAATATAGAGACTACTTGGAGCAATTAAATTTCCGTGTCACTCTTGATTACATCAGAAAGGTGGGGCAAGCACAGAAAAATGCAATAGTGGAGCCTCTTTGATAATCAGATTTATGTTCTTAAGCTCCACAGAAACGTTTGAAAATGGATTATAAACTACTTGGTCACTTAGATAACATAATAATTTCTTGGGAAAAGACCCTGAAACACCCAGTAACCCAGAAACAGCTTCAGCCATCACTGAACTATGGGAGAAAAAGGAAGAAAAACCCATTCTCTGGCTTTGCCATGGTTTTTGAAGCTCCCTAATTTCCAGTTTGGTGCTACTCTTGGAATCTCTTTGGTTTCTTTTGTTTATTTGGACACGACTTCACGCCTGCAACCTTATTTTGTTCAATCACCAACATAACAAACAAGTTTTTTATGCATGATTTGCTCATTAGCGGCTGCTTCAAACACCCCATCTCCCAGTACATAATCCAATTTTAAGAATAATTGGGAAAATGATGTCGTGTAATTAGCATTCCGAAATCTGGTTTAATCCGTGTGGCTCTGGGTCAGCTGGGGAGAAGCAATTTCAATTAGTGATGAATTGCCTGGGCTGGGGGAGCAGGGAGGGGATGTTACACAACCCTGCAGTGTCACCTCCCACCACAGAGCCTTGGCCAGGCTGCTCCAGGATCCTCCAGAAAACTCCAGCCTGCCAGGGATTCGCTTGGCAGAGCTTACCCCTTTGATTTATCTCAGATCTGTGAGGATCTGATCTTGCCCCTTTGGAAGTTGGAGGGAGTTTAGCAGTTCCCTTGGACCTAACTCCAATCCTGGCTTAATTTGGGCTGGCAGTGGTTAGAGCTGGGCTCATTAGGGCTGCTCCATGTGTGTGTGTGCAGGCATGTGTGAAAGTGCAGAGCTGATGGGGATGCTCTGGCCACACACCAATCCCAGGAATGTCACACAAGGAAAATTTCCCCCGGAGCCTCTTCACAGCCAGGCTGGGAATGCTCCTCCTCACTGACTCATTTGTGGCCCTGCACAAGGTGATGCTTTGCCCTGAGATCTTGCCCTATCAAGATAAGCATCTGGCAAAAAGTAGGAGTGAAAAAAAACTTCCAAGCAGACATTATTAAGGTTGGAAATATCCTTATAAACCTGTCCTGTGCGGAGAAATGGAGATTTTTATTGCTATGCAAATGGCTGTTATGTACAAGTCTCACAGGCTGCAGTGGAGATGAATCATTTAAATTGACTTAATCACTACATATTCTGTTAAGGGGTTATCCTGGAATCTCATTAAGTACCAGTGCTAATGGTTGGCACGTTTAGGCCATTGTTTTAAAACACAGAAGTCACCAAGTTTATGTCTGACAGAGAAACAAAACCCCAGGAGCTCGACAGCCTGACTTTTTATTTTGGTTGCTTCACTTAATAACTCCTCGGAGAAAAAGAGTGACAGCATTGGGATTTATGGTCTCACTTCAAGGTATTCCACAATTCATCCTGAGAAAGTCTCAGCATTTTCTTAAGCTATTTAAATAGAATGACTCAGGGCCTATAAGTGTCTCATTTCTAACTTGTTGCTTGTGCACTTTGCAGTCACATACACGGGGATGTACCTGGAATTCACACCATGGACAAGTCCCACTAACTCCCATTTCTCCATCCATATTAGATTTAATTGTGCTGGCTTAATACAAGGATTTAGGGGATCAGCTTGGGCAATATTTCTTAATGATATAAAGTAGCATAGGAGCACAGAGCTTGAAGCAGAGGATTGAATTCTCAGGCTTAATGAGATACGGGGCTCTGGTTTATCTATTCAGGCAGGGATTTTTATTGACAGCAGGAGCATGAATGCAAGCTTTGGAAATAAAGTGAATACAGCAGCTACCCAGAAGATCACCTTGACTGCAGCTCCTGCTGTCAGATGCCCAATCTGCCAGGAAGCTTCTGCATTATCCCCAGCCTCAGTCCAAATCTGAAATCCAAAGGTTTGAACTCATCCCTCCCGTTTTCTTCCTCTGCAGAGCAGCTGGCACACGGACCAGCCTCTGTCCTCTCAATCTTCTTTTCCTTCCCTCGGTAATTTTCCGCTTTACACCCCCCACACACCTTCTCTCCTCACTTGTTGCAATTGGTTTTATGCAAAATGGGCTTAATCCTTCCCGAGCCGCATCCCTGTGCCAGCACACGGATGGAGGAATGCAGATAGGGAGTTTCACACACTGGTGTGGGTTGGAAAGGACCTTAAAGACCATTTCATTCCATCTCCTCCCGTGGGCAGGGACATGTTCCACTATCCCAGGTTGTCCAGCCTGGCTTTGGACACTCCAGGGATCCAGGGGCAGCCACAGCTGCTCTGGGCACCCTGTGCCAGGGCCTGCCCACCCTCCCAGGGAACAATTCCTTCCCAAATCCCATCTAAACCCACCATAAACTCATTATATTCTTCCTGATCACAACCATGGGGGTGTATTTTACAAATTCTGCAGTAATACAGTGTCTCTACCCCAATCATTTTATTCCTGTGGTACCAGTGGGGCTGGTTTGGGCTTGGCTTAGCCTGAGGGGAGGATCTGGATCTCACCAGGCCTGTGATGGACCCGGCACCTGCCCTTGGTGGTGGGACAGTGAAATGATGGTAACCAGCACTGGGGGAAGGTGGTGGGAGCAGCGATTGAAGCTGGGGGGTCCTGGGGATGCTGAGCACCCTCTGCCAAGATCAGTGGGATTTAGTGGCATGGCCCTAAAGGCACCGAGGGCAACCAGGCCGCTAGCAGCCATGTTTTTATTTCTGAAGTTCACACAGTGCTAACAAACCCATCAAGAAATATTCAAGTACTGCCAGTGCACTCCTCCATGGCTTTAAAACCGATGTAAATTTACATGCAAATGAGGTGCAGCCCTCCAGCTCTTGGCAATTTGCCACAGCAGCCTTTGCTATTGCCCCCAAGAAGCTCATCTTTTATGGGAAAGCCATCAGTCATCCCACAACCCCGGAGGAGGAGAATTTCCCTGCCTGAGCTGCATGAAGATGGCCCTGCTGTCCTACCCCGAGCACAGGGATGCTGCTCCCAGCCCTTGGTTGGCTCATTGGTTCCTTTTCCAGCCTGCTGAGCAACTGCAGAAATTGGATTTCTAGGATTAAAACAACAGGGTGCTTTGGAACGGAAATTCAGCGTTCTCATGTATGGGCAAGTGATAATCCCTGGATATAAAACAGAGTTTAACTGTCCTGTGTACATTCCCTCTTTGCAAATATTGTATTTCTTCCCGTTTCACTGGGTACTGGTTACATTTACTTCTCTCTAAAGAATTTCAAAGAGACAAGTAAGTCTTGGGGGCAAAATCCCAGGCCTGGCCATCCCTACAAGAGTATTTCAGGGAAGAATAACTCTAGAAATTCCTCCTGTTTATGGCTTGATTGCTTCTTTTAGTGAAATGTTAATAATGCAGCAGTGGCCAGAGAGGGTCGATAATGAGGTAATGTGTATTTATGGGCTCTGTGTCCAAATGATCCTTAGTGCATGGTTATTTGAAAATAAATAGTGTATTGATTGAAACAGCTACGGGACAAAATGGGCTTTCAACACGTAGGCAGAGCTGATAATTACTTGGAATATTTTTCCTTGTTGTTAATATATCAATGAGTCTATTTTTAGCTCTTTTGTACAAAAAGGCAAATCCACTCCAAGCAATATGATAATTTTTTAATAGGGTTGGGTTTTTATATATGTATATATAAGGGTTTTCTGCATCAGTTTGAAAATTCTGTGATGAAAATACAATATTCACACCTATTTCCCATCACTGGGATGTCTCCACAGTCTCATTTCAACACAGTCAATACCACTTTGAAAGAGGTTTTAAATGGCATTTAATGTAGCCACCCTACTAATATTCCATTAAAACCACATAAGCTCTTGTCATGAGAAAAATCAACAGAACGAGCTGCAAGCAGTGGAATTTATAGAGTTCAATATCCCGCTCTTAAAACCCTCAGCTTTTCGGGGTGAAGTCTTTGTGGCCACATTTTTTGGGAAATAAACAAAAATTATGTGAGAGATGAAAAAAGGGATGGAAAACCCATAGAAAGAACAAAGCAGGGTTGTCAGATGAAGAGATTACCCTCATATTCAGTGCTCCTTGTATTCTAAAGCCAACAGATAAAATTCCTACACAGAGGAAGAGCTGATGTAGCTTATCGGGTAAATATCTGATTAAAAATTTAATTTGCTTCTGCAAAAGCTGGAATGGGTTGAAAATTTGGAGTTTCAAGCAGGAAATATAGCGACAACTTGCTTGTTTCTTTCATCCCAAAATTATCCATGAAAAATTAAAGGTTATTTTTAAAACATGAAATAACTCTATTCCGAGCTGCAGGCGGTCGAATTGGGCTTTCCCCAAATATCTGCGATGTTGAGATGTTTGAACCAAATATTTGGTATTGATATTTACCTATGAAATACTCATCCCAAATATTTGGTGTTGACTCTTGCGGAGGGATGTAAATATTGACCTGCAGAGCCGATCTGGGGATGAAGAAGATACTTTGTCTGTTTTGTCTTACAGACAGCAAACCAAACACCACCATTCCTCACATCAGTGCCCAGTCCTGGGATATGGCAGTGGGAAAAATGCAGGTTCAGGAAGTCTGAGGATGTGTTCACTGTCCACAGGGCCACACACCCAAAATGTGGCACATCCTCCTCCACTTGCCTTGGCCCTTTTCATCTTCAGATCCTTTTCAGTGAGGTCACAGCTAAGAAAACCCCATTATTGTCTCCTCTAGGCGCTTTTTTAAAGTGCCATTAAAATCTGGAGCTTTCTGTCCCTTGGCCTCTTCTATAATTCATAAGTATTTTGTAGTTGTGATCCCTTATATTAAGAACTTCCAAACCCCCTAAACTATCAAGTTCAATCCCACTTAATTGCCTGCCTGCAGCATCAGAAAGCAAAAAAAGACAAATCATTTATTCATTTATAAACCTTCTCTCCACAGCACATCCCAGCTTTGTAGATTTAAGAACGACTCTCCTAATACCTGGAAGTTTAAAATGAAAATGTTTATAACACAGAGCTCTAAGCGCTTGCCAGGCAATTGAGGTATTTTTTTCCCTTTGAATGTGCCATTTTGGTAATTCAAAGGGCAGCTAATGGTTTTTTTTGGAGAGGAAGGAGCAGGGTTAGAGGGCATTTGTTGAGGCAGTTGTAAAGCCAACCCCGATTCTGTAATTGTCAGAGCAAGGTTGCCGTGCTGCCTGCAGCACTCCAGCTCTGCTTATCGATCCCTGTGATTCAGTGTTTGTGCTCATGGGCATAAGTCAGCACTTTCAGCAGATCAGCTGAAGGATCAATCGCTCCTTCCCCCTCCTGATCCATTTTAATTGGGGTATCAAAGGTGCTCTAATCCTTTCTCAGGTCAGGAGATGTGTTTGAAGCCGGGACAAAGCCGTGCTGTAAAAGCAGAGAGATTCCCCTATGCAGATCTGAAGGAAAACCTCCTCATCCCAGGAAGCCACCCCAAAGCAGCAGCCAGCGCTGCCGAGCTCGCTTTAAATTGTTACAGCAACCAACTCAATAAATAAAGTGGTTCACTTGCCTCACCTCTCCCTTGGCAGCAGTGCAGGACTGAAAGGCAAACTGCAGGACAATGGTGCTCCAGGGAAATTATTAAGCTCAGACTCAGAGTCTTTATTTTGACATTCAGGAACAAGCCAGAGTGCAGACATGTTACCAGGCGTGTGAGGGCTGAGCTCATGTGAGCTCGAGCTGTGTCTTTTTCTCTTTTGAAAAAAAAAAAATCTCTTTCCTTCCATCACCGTTTTTAACCAATGAGAAATAATTCCAAGGGAAAGGAAAAAATGATTCCCAGAACAAATTCTGGCTGCTGCACTTAATGGACAGGTGTAATTGGAGAGTTGGGACAGCAGCTTGTCAAAATACAGGATTGCTCTGTGGTGGGACTGGGGGTCTTTTCCACTTTGGTTTAGGGCTTTGTCACCTCTGCTTTTAGCTGTGCAGGATATTGAGGCTTTCACATTCCCTGTGGAATGTTGGTCTGTAACTTCTGAGGATTTCCTGGGAGATATCCCATGGAGAGAGCACGTATGGGAGCAAGAAGAGATGTGGAGGGGGAAAGGAGATTTCTCTGATTTCCTGTGGGATATCCCATGGAGAGAGCACATATGGGAGCCATGAATGGGGAGAGGGAAAGGAGATTTCTCCTATTTCCTGGGAGATATCCCATGGAGAGAGCACATATGGGAGCCAAGAAGAGATGTGGAGGGGGAAAGGAGATTTCTCCTATTTCCTGGGAGTTATCCTGTGAAGAGAGCACGTATGGGAGCCATGAATGGGGAGGGGAAAAGGAGATTTCTCCAGAGCTTCTGCCCTGGTGCACATTAAGAGAATGCACTTGAGACTGTTTGGAGTGATTTCTCCCACCTAACTTGGGGGTTCTCCATCCTCTAGTCCCAAGAACTCTTCCAAGGAAGGTGAAGCTGATAAATCCACATGCTGTAGGCTTTCTTCCCTCTGAAGGAAACATCTTGCCCTCAGGCTAACACTGCCCCTCACACACAACCTCCTTTCCAGGGCAGCTCAGAAATGGCCCTAGAGAACCCAGAGAGGAATTTGATCTGGGAAAACCTTAGAAAATTTTAAGCTGCCCAGCTGGCACTCAAGAATTGGAAGAAAGACAGAAGATCCCATAGCTGCTCGTACTCCTGTTGGGTTGCAGGCGAGAGCTGGGTGGAGACCTTGATGCAGAGAGGAACTGCTTTAATAAAAGAGCCACAATTCAGGCATTTCAGGGGAGAGGGGCAGAGTTTTCCCCCAGGGTCACGGCTGGGTGGGGAGGACAGACCCTGCTGGCAGGAGGGGTGGGATCCCTCCCGTCCCCATGCAGAGGAGGACAGCGAGTGGCTGCCACACCAGCACCTCTGCCCTGACACCAACGGGGAGCTGAAGGCAGAGCTCCCTGCCCTAATTAATTTAGAGTGGCCTGCAGATCAATCAAGGCTGAAAATGCATCCCTTGGAGCTTGGAGTTTGCATTCCAAGCACATATTTATTTATCCAGGGTTCCAGCAGCGCTGGCTCACGGCAAGGGCAGGTTCTCCTGGCTCCTGCTGAGCTTCCTGTGCCTGGCACAGGGGCCACGCCTGGAAGCAGCAGGTTTGGGACCTGCTGCAAGCTTCATTCCCGACTTATTCGGGAGGAAATTACTTCTCAAGGCCCCTGGAAGAGGCTGCTGGTGAAGGGGGAGCCCAGGCAGCTGCTGCTTCTCTGGGCATCCCTGCATTCCAGGGAAAATGCTGCTCCAGCACCCACAGGTTCATGGGTGACTTCAGCCATAAAGGACATGGATGTGGAACCACAATTTAGAAGGAGAAAGAAGGGTGGGGTTTTTTAATGTATCTTTTATCAGGTTTTATTTCCTTTGAGAACTGGGGAGGATTTTGCATTTTCACCGGTTCAGAGCAGTTTCATGCTGTGCTGTGGGAGCAGAGAGATGTGAACCAGGAGCAAAACTGTGCTCAAAGGTGTCCAATACCAGACCTGGACACCCTCACGCAGCAAAGCATAAACACAGGTAGTTCCAAATAATTTGATTCCTCAAATTTTTCCTTCAAAACTGACAAATTGTCCTCATTTAATTTTGCACTTAACTGCAACTGCAGCACTGGACTCACGTTAGTGATCTTACATTAAAAAGGCTTCTGTCTACAAAAATTGGGTAGCACATCCTGCCACCCTATTTACACCCACAAACAGGCAAAGATTCGAGATCTTCTTAAATACATTCGAGGTGAAGTTTGAAGTGGAGAATCCCTGACAGGGTTTTGTGAAAATGGGAGCCCCGAGTGGAAGAGGCATCCGGGTAAATAAAATAATTGGGGAAAAAGTGTCAGCACACAAAGCAGGAGAGGGACAGAATAAGAGAAGCAAAGCAAAATGCATCTTGGCTGGGCTGGGAGCACACAGCAGGTGTTTGGACAGCAAACAGGCATCAGTGGATGATTTTATGGCCAAGCCCACAGTGAAATGAAGGAGTGCTGCAGATGGAGGTGAACTGGTGGACAAAGAGAGGTGCCTTTAAAAATTAACACGCACAGAAAGAAGGGATGGGAGGCGGAGCTGCCGTGAAAATGCAGAGATGGATGGAGAGGCACCGGCAGAGGGGAGAGCGGCAGGGGAGAAGGAGAGGGAGTGGATCACGGACTCCCTGCGGAGAAAGCGATTATCACTTTCAGATAACTTTAATAGTCCGAGTCCTTGAGACGCTGTTATCAGGAGAGGGAGCTTGAAATGCAGCCCGAGATAAAGGGAATGGGAGCGCTGTAAGAGCATCCACCCCACCTCTGAAAGGCGATGCTGAGGATGCTCAGATTGGATCCGCTGCTCCTGCGTGTCAGCCCCAGCTCCAGCACCCAGCCTGTGGCAGATTTCCTTTGTGTTCTCTGACTAAACTTTCTGCGTTTGCAGTTTTCCTCTGAAAAATGGGATTTGGGCGGGTGACCCGGGAGTGGTTAGAGGACAGAAATGTCCTGGGTTTGTTCTGTGCTTCTTATTTTACCTGTTTAAGAACTAAAATCCAAACTGTTTGCAAATGCGTCTCCAAGGCTCTTTTCCTTGCTTTCCGTAGCTGGTTTATGTATCTGTATATTTATACATATACAGATAGGTAGTTGAAGTTTATAACAGAGATATAATTTTATAAATATAAATTCCACTACTCTAAACTGCACTCTGGTACCTCTGCCCTTTAATCCTCTGGTGGATTTATTGCCTGCTTATTGCTTATTATTTTGCCTGTGGTGCATGTATTGCTTATTTTCCCTTTCTTTTCTCAAGGATATGATGACCCCAGCTATTTTCTCACCTGCAATAGCATTCATTTCTTCTCCCCTACCTGATGCACCAGAAATCAAAACCGTGGTTGGGAAGCAATCAGAGAAAAAGCACTCTGTGGGTGAAGAGCTGTGCCTGTGACCCTGTGATCCTCCTGTCCCAGAGTTTGGTGTCCTGCAGGTTGTTCCCATCAGGAACAGGCAGCGCTGATGGGGATGTGCCATCCTCTGATGGGCCCCTTTTGTCCAGGGAATGTTCCCACTCCCATTTCCCTGGGCAGAGCAGGGCTGGAGTTGTCAGGGAGCCCTCACCCCCTGACCCTCCCGGCTCAGTGCTCAGCAATGTTTTCTTCCCTTTTCTGTGGCCCTGGGTGATGCCTCCTTGCTGCCTTTTCTTGCCGTTTCTCCATTTTTCCCTCCCAAAGGAGCCTCAGAACTCTTTGCCCCTGTGTGTGCAGGGAGGCTGCTGCTCGTGGATTACTGAGAGAGCTCCTTGTGTTATTTTTCTAAAGGAGAATGTGTTTTTTTTATAAACTAATGAGTTAAACCAGAGTTACTCCAACTGACAGGAATAATCTCTCTGATTTGGTACCTGATCGTTGCACCTTGTTACAGGCGAGCTCCTAATGAGAGCAGAAGGGTTTTAGTGCTTCTTCCTTTAATTTCATAGAATCCCAGACTGGTTTGGGTTGGAAGGGACCTTCAGGCTCATCCAGTCCCACCCCTTGCCATGGGCAGGGACACCTCCCACAATCCCAGGTATTCAGCTGGAACAACAGCTCTGTATCTCCCTTCTTCCCAGCTTCTGGCTGAAATGGTTTGATTATTTTGTATTGTTTCTGCTCTTTCTTTGTGTGAGAGTTTGACAGTTGTGTTAAGGAAAAAAACAACTCGAGGGTTTAGGTGTTGCAGCCTGTTCTGAATGTGATGAAGTCCAGGATCAGATGCTCCTCACGTGGTTGTGATGTGTGCCATGCTCCTGCCATGGTTTCTGCTGGGAAAAAAATTAAAATTTAAAAAAAAATTGAAAATAAATAGCTGAAAATAAGCAGCACTAAGCAGCTAGGAAGTTAAAATGCTCGTTTTAAAGAGTGGTTCATGTTTATTGTATATAAACGAGGAAGAAGTCCTTTAATTAATATTAACAATCGAGAGCAGATTAGACCAAAAATACCCTATTACCACTTTCTCTAATCCACCTCTAATTGTGTACCAAGCTATCAAGGAGCACTTAAACCCCAAAAAGCCTCAGTAAGAAGCAGAAGGCAATTGGCTGCTTCAGCATCTCCGACAGTTGGATGTGGAAATCATCCAGCTCCAATTGTCTTTTATTCCATCCTTCCAGTACTCTTCACAGCCCTGCAACAGTTTGGGGAGTTAAATGGGGTCTGTGGGGTGCAGCCAAACACCCAAAACGCAGGAGCTGCCACTGAGGAGGAAATTTATTCCAGGAGAAGAAGACTGAGTTTGTCCTTCTCTGGATTTATGCAGAAACAGAACATCTTTGGACGTTATTAAAACGCTTTGCCTGAAAAAAAATGTGGATCTGATGACTGCTGGTTTGCATTCTTTTTTCCTTAAGTTTGGAGAAGGCAAAGCTCTCCAGTGAATTAATTAATTTCACTCCATTTTGACAGAGTGCTTAAATCAGCTCAGAAGTGGCACAGCTGAGTAAACCCAGCTCGCAGGCCGTGATTGCTTCTCTTGGAAGGCCCTGCTCAACAGCAGCAGCAGCAGCTGAAACACAGCAGCCAGGAGAAGCACTTCATTAAAGAACTCTTACAACACTCCTACAGCCTGGGCTGCTCCTGAAAGAAATTGATAAGAGGTTTTAAAGGATGATAAGGAATTTTTTTCTTCGCATTTTTACGTCCATGATCCGATGGAAGATGTTCCACTGTGTCCCAGATCTGATCCCTCTTTTACTTCCCAGCCCCCTGTGTATCCACAGACAGAAGTTTGCAGCTGCCTTTTCCCAAGGCTGGAAGTTATTTTTGTTGGTATGTAATTAAATTGAGATATTTAATTAACCTGAAATGTTCAGACCCTGTATGGTTGAGATCTCTCCCTCTCACGCTCTGTATATTTATATAACTATATATTGTAATTATATATGTTACATATATAATACATCTCACACTTAGATATATTTTATATTTAATACCAAGATGTATTTCCCTCTTGAAAGGCCCATCAGCCTTTCCTGTGACAACCTGGCATGAACTTTGTCCCAGAGAAAATGTGCATTGAAATCCTTCATTACCAATGCACATATCTATGATATGGCCTGACAGGCTTCTAGAACAAAAGTGTTTTCCCATATTGACCCAAGTGCCCACAATCTGTGTCCAGCTCCAGTGAAATTTGGATTCCTTCCTTTCCTGCCAGTTAATAATTATCTTTTTTAAGTGCAGCAGGGTTTTAAGATGGAGTCACAGATCCTTCTGCCTTTAATTCCTGCACCAGGTATTTTCATGTGCTTTGTCGTGGGCCAAAAATTCAAATGCAGTCACCTACAGCTTGGAGATGGGAATTGCATTGGTGTTATCCTTATCACTGCTGTGTTTTCCCAAATTCCAGCTCATAATCACAGCCATCAGCCTCATCAACCTGCTTAAGTTTTGATCATCTGGAGACCTGCTCTTATCGTGACCTCTTCAGAAACAACACCCTCCCCTCTGCAGTCAGATAAACTTCTGTCACCTCCCAGCTCCCTCTTCCCTCTTCAATGATTTACTGAGGTCATGAATTTCTTAGAAAATCACACAACAAGACACGGAGAAGTGAAGAGAGCCCTTTGTAAGTTTGTGTCTGGGAATTAATTTACTGCCTCGGATTGGGAAATGGCCAAAGGGAAGATGTGAAACCCCAAACACGACACAATGAAATTGCTTCTTGTTGCTCCTTGTGTCAATTCAGCCAGGTTATTGTGCCTGGAAATTTCTTTTATACGAGATCCAGTTGTTGCAGAGGATGAAGTAATCAAAACCTTGGGAGCCTCAGCAATTTACATGGAAAAGCAGAGGTGATACAGGGTCAGGACCTCACATCTGCTCCACTGAGGCCGAGATTGCACCCAGGATGGCTTAGAAAAGGTTCTGTCTAAAACAGACCCAAGGAAGCAGTTTAGGAGCAGGAAATTGTGATCAGAGGGGAGGGTGCAGGGCACAGTCCTGGCCTTGCTCTGAGGCTTTGTGGCAGCATCTGCGTTTTCATAATCCTATTTGGAAAAAAGAATCATCATTTCAGGGTTTGGGCTGTCATGGGAGAAGCGAACAGCACAGGTAATCCTAAGGTTGTGATCTAATGCTATTCCATTATCCAGCAATTCCAAAGTTCTGGTGGGCCAAGAGCATGTTTTAGCTCTTCTTTATTCTTTTTCAATCATGTAGATTTGTGTTAGAGTTCAATGCAGCCCTCATGCTGTGAAAATCAGGATTTCTGAGCAAACCAGCTGCATCTGTGGATGTTCCAGGGTGGAGGGCAGAGGAGCTGTGGGATGGGCTGCAGGGGAGGCTTTGCCATCCCCAACCTTGGGATTTCAAGGCCAATGTGTAGGGGTTCAATCTGAACCCTCTCAAGTCCCTTCCCACTGGGGAATCTTGGGATCCTGTGAGCTGTTTTATAAATATTATAAAGATTTGCTATTAAATCATGTGTACCACTGTATTTATTTTTTTTTTTTTTTACCTCTGTGAGCCCTGAATGAACCCGTGAAAACATGAAAGGGGAAAAAAACCATCAAATTTCTCCTGTCTGAAATGATCTATTTATTTTGCTGTGGCTGCCAAAGTGAGAGGCACAGTCCCATCTGTCCTGCAGCTCTGGCCAGGCTTCCCAGCTCATTGGGGCAGGCACTGAACAGAGACTGAAAGGGAGCAGTGCCAGAGAATTTATGGCTGAAGTAAAAGCTGGGAAAACATGGGTGGCTCTCACAAAACCTGAGGGAAGTACAAGGTCGCTGTGAGGATCACAAGAGCTGTGCCAGGACTTCAGTTCCTGCACCATTTTCGAGGTGTTTGGTGTTTTATTCTGTGCAGGAGCGACAGCAAAGGTGACCTCTGAGTGAGGCCTCGAAAGAGGAAAATCAGGTCTCCTTTTAGACTCTGAGAAGGGAATTGTTTCAGTCCATTAAGCCTGGCATGGAATGCAATTCCAGGCAGGGAGGGGTGGCCTGGCAGCAGCCAGGGCTGGGCCAGGAGCGGAGCAGGGAAGGGATCAGCCTCTCTGGGATGGTTTGTGCTGGAAGAGCAGGGATGTGAGCAGGGCTGGGATCAGCCTCTCTGGGATGGTTTGTGCTGGAAGAGCAGGGATGTGAGCAGGGCTGGGATCAGCCTCTCTGGGATGGTTTGTGCTGGAAGAGCAGGGATGTGAGCAGGGCTGGGATCAGCCTCTCTGGGATGGTTTGTGCTGGAAGAGCAGGGATGTGAGCAGGGCTGGGATCAGCCTCTCTGGGATGGTTTGTGCTGGAAGAGCAGGGATGTGAGCAGGGCTGGGATCAGCCTCTCTGGGATGGTTTGTGCTGGAAGAGCAGGGATGTGAGCAGGGCTGGGATCAGCCTCTCTGGGATGGTTTGTGCTGGAAGAGCAGGGATGTGAGCAGGGCTGGGATCAGCCTCTCTGGGATGGTTTGTGCTGGAAGAGCAGGGATGTGAGCAGGGCTGGGATCAGCCTCTCTGGGATGGTTTGTGCTGGAAGAGCAGGGATGTGAGCAGGGCTGGGATCAGCCTCTCTGGGATGGTTTGTGCTGGAAGAGCAGGGATGTGAGCAGGGCTGGGATCAGCCTCGCTGGGATGGTTTGAAGAAAAGGGATGTGAGCAGGGCTGGGATCAGCCTCTCTGGGATGGTTTGTGCTGGAAGAGCAGGGATGTGAGCAGGGAAGGGATCAGCCTCTCTGGGATGGTTTGTGCTGGAAGAGCAGGGATGTGAGCAGGGAAGGGATCAGCCTCTCTGGGATGGTTTGAAGAAAAGGGATGTGAGCAGGGCTGGGATCAGCCTCTCTGGGATGGTTTGTGCTGGAAGAGCAGGGATGTGAGCAGGGAAGGGATCAGCCTCTCTGGGATGGTTTGTGCTGGAAGAGCAGGGATGTGAGCAGGGAAGGGATCAGCCTCTCTGGGATGGTTTGAAGAAAAGGGATGTGAGCAGGGCTGGGATCAGCCTCTCTGGGATGGTTTGTGCTGGAAGAGCAGGGATGTGAGCAGGGAAGGGATTCTGCAGGAGCAATGAGGCACAAAAACGATCTGTGAAGAAGGATGGCTGTCAGCGAGGTGGTTTGGGAATTGTCAGGGTCAGGGAGAGATTCCTGACAGCCCAAGACAGAGGTTAATCAAGATGAAGATGAGCACTTTGCAATGTGCAATTAAAAAGCAAAACTTGCCTATGGAAGACCTTAGAAATGTGCAGGAAAAAGCACAGAATTTGCTGTAACTCCAGCAGAACTTACATCAAATGACATAAAAAATGGTAGGACCTGTCTCTTCTTTGGGGGTAGGAATGAGATGGTGTTTAAGGTCCCTTCCAACCCAAACCATTCCGTGATAAATCCAAATAATCCTGGTTCTGGGAAGCAAAGGCACTGTTAAATGGTTGCATCTATCTGTGAGATCATAACTTCATCTCTTTCTCTTTATTCCCATTAAAATATTTGGGATAAACTGTTGGTGAGACAACACTGAGGATACAATCCTAGAATTACAAATCAGGACCCATGGACAGCACAGCCAGACACAGAATACATCTCAGTTTTACTCCTTGAACCCAATAAATACCAAATGGTTAATTAGCAATTAAATAGCTGATGTTTAAATATTAAAAATGTTTGGGAGACAAATATTAGAGGAAATAGAAGCTATTACAGGCACTTTCTCTTGGCACATGACATTATTCCTCTCTTCATTGTGAGAAACAAAAATGAGGGAAGAAAGAAAAAGCTTTTCCTTGGTACAAATTGGCCACAGAGTGAATCTTTAAGAGGTGGTGGTACAGAGGAGCTGCTCTAGGCTGGGCAATACAGACAGATCCTCATAATAATCCCTGCTGCAGTAACAAAATCTGTCATGAAGAATTTAGGTGGCCTGGTTTCTAGTAACAAAAAGGAAAGGATGCTTCAAAGTTTTTAGGACACTTGTAAGCAAATTCTCTTATTTCTCTTTTCTATCTTGGATGTGATGTTGTCCTTCAGCAGAGTTCACAGGAAATTTAATAGGAGACATCCTCCCTTATTCCTGGTCCCACACCAGCAGCTCCACTGGGGTTTCCTTGGCCATCAGGGGGTGGATGTCAGATGAGGAATTGGACTCTCCAGGTCCTATTTCTGCAGCTGAAGGCAACTGCAACTTCTCTCACCTCTTATCTACCACCAGCCTTGGAGATTTATTCTTTAGTGGTGGTTTCCCACAGAAGCTCTGGCTTCCACCCCTGAAAGTGTCCAAGGTCAGGTAAAAGAACCCAGATTTCACCTCAGTTGGAGCAGACGTTTGGGAAAGAGACCCTTACCCACAATAAAATATTTCACCAAAGCTTAGGTTTTTAAAATTCATGCAAAAAGGTATTTGAAGTCACCAATGACTATTTATATTGCTAAAATAATGGTTCTCACAGAACCACTTCACAGAACTTCTAAATGAATTTCAGAGAAGCAGCAATGATGATGAACAATGAGAAGAAACCATTGTGGGAAGAAGAATTGTAGAACATTTCCTCTCACTGTCTCTGTGTGGATGTTTAGCAGGGAGAAAGTCACCACCCACCTTTTCTGGGTGATCTTGCAAAAATTGCAGTGCTTCTTCTTTTGCCACAAATCCAATTTTTGCATTGTTTATTGGGAAGTTAAAGGAATTTCAGCAGCCTGCTCTGGTGGGAGGTGTCCCTGCCCATGATCTTTCAGGTCATTTCCAACCCAAACCATCCTGGGACTCTATGGCTGCAAAAGGGTTGGGAATTTGGGCCCACCAGTGGGAATTCATCTCTTGAAAACCCCTGCCTGTGACAAAAGGAGCTTTTTAGAAATCCAGTGCTGGATTGCAGCCAAAAGGGCTCTGATATGTGTTGAAAACAACGCCGGGTCTCTGCGTTTCTCTCTGATTTTAGTGTGATTTTAGCCGAATGTGCTTAGTGTTTTTAATGCCTTGTTCTGCTATAGGGGGGAGAAATGTTAATTTCACTCTGGGCAAATATTTAGTGACTTTATGTAAAACATCTGAAAGGTGAGCCAGCAAACCTTCCCCCCAGTCAGACTTTTCCCCTGATTTTGTAACTTCAATTATTCCCTCATCACTGCACTGTTCTTCCTTAATGCACGGATTAAATGATGGGACAGGAGGAGAGTTCTGCTTTAGCCAAGGCAAAAATCACACAGGTGCTTTTATTCCATGTCTTCACCAGCAAAGCACCTTCCTTTCCAAAGTGTCTTCACACCCACTGCAAACACAGAGAAATTCTACAAAACCAGGGGTATTTAGTAACATAATATTTTCTTTTCCTCGATCCAGCGCTGGTGCAAAAACCCCATCCTTGCTCTTAGGTTTAAATCATGCTTTAATTAGGCTGTTCTCAAGTCACCTGTGACTTTATTAATCTTGCACAAATAGTAGCTGCTTCCTGGAGGTGGTGGCTGGAGAATAGTGCTTTAGATTTGTTTTAAACTGCTTGTTTTGGTAAATGAAGTGCTCGAACTAATTAAGGACGTTTTTGGGGATGTCTCAGCTTTAGCCTAATGAAGGAGAGGCACGAGAAGGTGCACACAGACACTTCTTATTGCCCATAAATCTGCTCTTATTGCAACTGTAAACTCTGCAATGGAGTTTTATGGCTCCCATTCCTTCGAAAACTGTAGAGGCTGTAACTGATGTTGGATAGTTGAATAAAAGCAGTTTTGAATTTTGGGTTTGATTGCTTTTACTTGTGAATTATGCTGAAGCTGCTGTAGTCATTATCTTAAAAACTATTTAATTAAATGCAAGTATCCAGCTGTGGGTATTTTCAAAGAGCCAAAGTGCTCTAAGATCTTCAGCAAAAGAGCAATAAATATATATTTTTATGTACCACAGGGCTTGCAAAACCCTTCCCTCAGTTTTCAGAGCATTTCCTCACTTTGGGGTGTTTCATTTGCAGCTTTAATGATTGGTTTAGTCTCCATTTCTTGTGTGTAATTTGAATTTTTTTGAAATAATAAGCAGAAATGAAGGCCAGGGCTCAGCTAGCACGATCAGTGTGCAGCAAGCCTGGGGCAGAGAGAGGAGCAGGGACTCCAATCCTGCTCTGCCTTCAAAGAGGAGAGAGCCTGCAATGCCCTGACTCCTCTGTCCACCAAACCTGAGCCTTTTTTCCTCTTGGTTTTTCTTCTTCAGCCTCTCCCAGTCCTAATTGCATTTCTCCCTCTGTGAGAGATCATTGTTCTCCTTCCCCTTTCACTGCAGTCCCCAGCTTTGTGCCAGATCCATCCCAGATCCCTGTCCAAGTCGATCTCCTCTCACTCCCTGTTGTTTTTTCCCTTTCTCACAATTTATCCCCTATTTTTCCTGTCTAAGAATCTGCCTTTCCCTGCCCACCTTTAATTCATGTCTCGGCTCCCTTATTTGTCAGGGTCCTTAATCTTTTTCTTGTCTGGGATGAGCTTATCTCTTCTCTCCCCTCCCTTCCCCCACCTAATTTCTCAGGAAATCTGTCTCTGGATTGCCCCTCTTTTATTTCTCCCATTCCAGTGGCATCCAGCCCCTTCCCTCAGCCAGTGCCAGTTCCCCTCCTGCATCCCCCCAGGAATCTGTGCAAACTCTCAGCCTGTTCCCCACCCCAGCAGAGTTCAGCTCAGGCTGCTGCCCAGACTTGAGCCGTGCCTCCGAGTTAATGATGTGAATTAAGGAGTCAGCATTAACTTGGAATTTTCTGGCTTTTGACTTTTCTTTTCACAGCTTGACGTTTTTGTAATGCTCTGTTTTTCTGAGACTTCAAAAAAAAAAAAAGGAAAAAACCCCAGATGGGGAAGAATGTGCCAGCAGAACGTGTTCTGGCAGTGCTGCCACAGCTCCCTGGGCTGGTCACTGGGCTTGTCCTGGAGTGCTGCCCTTCCTGGTGCCCTGTGCCAGAAGTGGCACCATTTGGTGTCTCAGAATCCCGGGATTATTTTGGGTGGAAAAGACCTCCAAGATCATCGAGTCCAAGCTGTGCCCAATCCCTACTTTGTCCCCAGCCCAGAGCACTCAGTGCCACATCCAGGCCTTCCTTGGACACCTCCAGGGATGGAGACCCCACCACCTTCCTGAACAGCCTCTTTCTATGCTACCAACCCTTTCCATGCAGAAATTCCTGCTGATGTCCACCCTGAGGCTCCCCTGGCCCAGGCTGAGGCCGTTCCCTCTCCTCCTGTCCCTGTTCCCTGGGAGCAGAGCCCGACCCCCCCGGCTGCCCCCTCCTGTCAGGGACTTGTGCAGAGCCACAAGGTCCCCCCTGAGCCTCCTTTTCTCCAGCCTGAGCCCCTTTCCCAGCTCCCTCAGGAATTCTCCAGCCCCTTTCCCAGCTCCCTCAGGAATTCCCCATCCCTGGGTACTCTCCAACCCCATAACCCATCCCTGATCCCCCTTTTCTCCAGCCTGAGCCCCTTTCCCAGCTCCCTCAGGAATTCTCCAGCCCTTTCCCAGCTCCCTCAGGAATTCTCCAGCCCCTTCCCAGCTCTGTTCCCTGCCCTGGCCACACTCCAGCCCCTCAATTTCCTTTTTTAAGTGAGGGACTCCTAACCAGGGACAGGATTAAAGGTGTTGAGTACAGAGGGAAAATGCTGAGAGGCTCATCCCAAAGGCAGCTCAGGCATCCCTGGCAGGTGCCTGGCAGTTCTAGACAGGAGCCCCAGCAGGGAACAGGTTCCCTGCCAGTGGTGCCAAGGAACAGTGGGAAAAGGGAAATGAGTGAGGTGACAAGCTGGGAAACGGCCAACAGGGAAGGGCGAGCCCCCAGGCAGAGCAGGGAATTGATTCACTCCCCTCCCAGACGCATCCCAGTGATTTTCTGCAGCACCTTGACAGGAAGCAGATACTGCAGTGATAGCTAATTTAAGGGTATCAATAGACAGTCACACTCCAATCTCCTGAATCCCAAATCTTTGCCGTGGTCACACCATCACCCCGTCCCTCCCCAGCCACAGGGGATGCTGAGGCTGGGTGATATTACACACATCTGCTCTGAGCTGTGACAGACTGGGGGCCTGCAAACCATTTCCAAGGTATTGCATGACTTTGTGTATCCTAGGAATGATTTCAGGCAATTACATACATGGATGCAGCTTTGCACAGCTGCATTTTGTCATGGGCAGTGGAGATTTACGGAGGGAACAGAGCTCTGACAGTGTCCACTGGGGCACCACAGATTGTATCTGTAGCTGCCCTATATCCACATCTCACCTCAGCTGCCTCGAGGAGACAAATGGAATTAAAAATGCTTGATTTGAGTGGGATTCCATCATCTGGATTTTTAAAACGGAATGGAATTTGCCCTTGGGATGTGCTCAGGGACGTGGTTCAGTGATGGAAATGGCAGTGCTGGGTTAATGGTTGGATGGGTTTGGAGTCTTTTCCAACATTAATGATTTTGTGATCTCAGAAAATGCATGATAACGTAATCAGGGGTTAAAGAGTTGTTGGATCCCCCTGAGATGCAGACAGAGAGATACAATTCCTGTTGTGACCAGCACACCTTTAATCTGAAACTATTTCAGAAGTTCCATTTGTGTGGATTTTCGCTGTGCATTTGCAGGGAAGCTCCAGCCCGGGTTAATAATACAGTGGCAGAACTTCACAATGCTCTCCACCATCCAGAAGTAGCTATTAAACTGTCAACAGCACTAAAAGATGATATTTTGATGGCAATGGATAGGAACCCCATCTCCCTACTCAACATTTCTGCAGCTTTCAAGCACAGTCAAGCATAATTTGTCACTGCCTTGCATATGTGACACTGTCTGAATAGGGACTCCGAGCTACAACTCTGTCAATCATTTTATTTTTCCGGGCAAAACTCCTGCAGCACCAACAGGCAGCAATTCCCTTGTCCTGCTCTGGGCCCCTGGCACTCTCTGCTGTTCACCATCCCCCTGGAGACCTGTGGAGGGGTGGCAGGAGCTGCCAGCTGTGGGGCTGGGATTGATCTGGACGTGCATCATCCCCTTGGGCAGCTGCAGCCAGAGATATCATTTTATGCACAGAATGAGGAGTGGATTTGGGCTCGCTGCATCCTGCTGGGAAACGCTTCCAAGGACTGCCTTGGCCAATGTCTGTCTGGCTACCTTCTCCCTTGCAGCCTAACCTTTCCTTTCATGCTGCACATATCCTGAAGGACATTTCCAGCCTTCAGTTCAGGTGCAAACACGGTTTTTTTGGCCGTTGTCACAAGCCCACCATAGGAGGGGGTGACCTCAGCAGTGCTCTCTGTAATCACCACCTCCAAAGTGCACCTGCAATCTGGAAGGAACAGCAGATTCTGGCTCGTGCCAAAATCCAGCAGATAATCACAAGCCCTTCTGTCCCTGCTGCAGTTTTAAGCTGGTGATCAAAGTCTTAAGAGTCCTTCAGCCCCATCTACATCAAACACCGAATAAAGTTGTGTTTTTCTCAGTCTAAACCTGTCTAGAGCCAGAATATTAGAGGCAGAAATGAGCTTCATTTATAATTCTACAAAGCAAAATCAAATTGTCTCGTGTCCTTGCGCCCCAAGTTGTTTTTCTTTCTTCCCCTAACTGCAATAATGAGAAAAAGGTGGGAGGAAAAGTGCATCCACCTGGGCTGCTCCAGAAAGGCTCAGCAGCAAACATTTTGAAGTCTGCCATGAAACATTCATCAGCCTCATTTGCATTACAATGTCATGGTTCTCTGGGTGAAATCCTGAAATCATTGCAATTTTTTGGGGGGGATTTAAAGATTGCTAAAATCACCACATGCAGCTATAGGAAGGTTCTGGCGACCTCAACCAATGACATGAACACTAAGCAATTCTGAAAGGATTTAAAGGAATCTGCTCTTACCTTCTCTGCATTTTAAGTTCTGTGACTTTTTGTTTTTTGTTTGGCAAAAGCATATTTTCTAGAGAGGTATCTAAGAAATGCAGAGGTCACTGGTTTACTCAGAACATTTTTGTAGTAGGTAATCACTGTCTCCAAAGAAATATCTACCTCAGAAGTACTTAGAGGTATTTTCTCCTTGACAAGCCCTTGGTGCACTGTAATCAAATTAACTCTCAGTATCCTTTTGGACAGCAAACCAGTTTGAATTACGTATTTTTAATTTTCTTTAGTGAGTTTAAATAATTCCTGAGTAGTGTTTTTCTACAGTTCTATTTAGAACATGGATACCAAAATTAATACAATATTTGGGTGCTGCTCTTAGCAGTGTCTGAGAAAATTATGTCAATCTTTGTTTATCCCACTAAGGCATTATATAACTACACAGGTAAATTATTAAAGATCCTTCATTGTGTTCCATCATTAGCCTTGTGATCAATTATCAGAAGGACGATTATTAAATTGTTATTATTTTCTGTTATTAATGATTTCTAGATGGCAAACACTGTGAAAAAGAACAGCGCTAACACGGATTGTTTTAAAACCTTGCAATAAAAATTAAAATATCACAGGGGAAAAAAATCACCTTCAAGACATGATTTCAAAAATAACCCTGCAATATATTTTAAAGTAAATCATGATTTTGCTGCTTTTTTCCCCCCTCTCACGCTTAGAACAGGAACATTTTGGCAAACAGGTGTCGGCTGTTTAAAAGTCCAGGAGAAAGATTACAGAAATATGTGCGAGCAGCATATTTGGCGATTTCCTCTTCACTTTGCTCCAGAACACTCAGAAAGAGGGATAGTCAATATTTAAATCAAGAAAACTGCTCACACACTGCCTTTTTAACCCAACAGCCGAGGGTGAGGGGGCACGAGCAGGGCACAAATCGCTCCCCCATCAGCCCAAACCAACCCGCAGCTTTTCCCCGTGCCCCGGGACTTTGAATCAGCATTTCCCCGGACACAAAGCCCGCAGTGAGCGGCTCTGAACAACAGGGTGAATAATTGATGGGCTGGCAGCTCCCGGCTGTCCCTGGCACCGGGGCTGGCACCGGGGCTGGCAGCGGGCAGCGCATCCCGCCGGGAATCCCCCGGCAGCGGCTCCGGGACGCGCAGCCCTCGGTCCCTGGCGTGGGTTCCCCCCTGCCCGGAGGGGAACGGGGCTTTTGGGGTGAGTTTGGGCAACTTCGGGGCTTTTCCGAGCCGCCACCTCCTTTTTCTCACTCTTCTGCGTCGGTGTTTCTAATAATAGTCTGCGTTTTCTCGGGGTTTAAAGTGGTTTGAAGGAAGCGTAAAAAGCAGGGAGCGCCTTTCTCTTGGGCTACAGAACTGGAGCTAAAGTTGTGATCGAGCCTTCTGAAGTTAGCTGGTAGTATTTAAATTTTCAACTTAAATAACTAAAGATATTTATGTTCCATTTATGATTTTCCCGAACTGAGATTAATGTAATTCAGTGTCAAATGGGAGAATGGGAGAATCTGAAAGGACTTTTACTTTCCATAAAAAAAAAAAAAAAAAAAAAAAAAAAAAAAAAAAAAAAAAAAGTTGGTTGCCTGTTGGAAGTTTAACTTGTGGTGTTGTTTTTTACTTAGTTAAATGCCTTTCTCAGTGGGTTGAGAACATGACCTGAGACCTGCGTTCAGTTCTTGCTCTCTGTTAAGTCCTTACTCTGCATTAAATGTTTTATTTTACCATAAAGTAGGGGAAAAGTAATTTGCTTTTCCTAAGGATAAGAAGGAGATATATTTTATATGCAAAGCACATGGCATTGATGAACTAAAGCAACTCTCACCCTTTCTTTACAAGGTGAAAAACATCAAAGTAGTTTTATTTATTAATCATTAACAGCAGACCTACCTCTAATATTTGTTTCAATTGTCTGAGTGCTGTTATTTTCCAGCAGTGATCCTGTCAGCAGTGCCTGGGAGCTCTCAGGTAACTCAGTCCTTGGCACAGTTAAAAAATTGATACAAAAGCAATCAGCTCCCAAGAGCAGAGGCCATGGCTAGGAGCAGGGATGTGAGATGAATCCTGAATAACTCTTGATTGTGGATAACAAGCTCCCTCTCTTTTTATTTGTTTTTAATTGCATAGTCCAGATTCTGCTGCTTCTGCTTTATTTCCTTTGTTGAGATCACAAAAGCATTTTTTATTTGGCATGCAAAACCCAGCCGAATTTTGAAGGGATAAAAGTACAGCACAACGATATCTGGTGCTGACAGTAATTAAATGCCCCGTGTTTAAAAAAAAAAAACCCAACAAAAATCCAAGAGGTGAAAACAGGGATATGTAAACAACAGGAGATATGCAAAGAATGGATGTAATCCTGCACTCCTTAATCATGGGAGTAATCCTTATTCAGGAAAAGTAATTCTGGTGCTTTCAATAGACATCAGTGGGTGCAGGAGCACCAGGCCCAGCTTTTCCAAGGAGATAACAACGTTCTACCTGGTTTTTTTTTCTGCAGAGCAATTTTAGCAGCCCAGCTCTTGGTGATGTGTTTGAATGCATTAGTGATAATATTGAATTAGGCTTTACCTGATGGCCGTTTTGCCTCTGAAAGCGTGAAAGAGAAAAATGGGATAATGGATGAGATGTGGCAGGGAGAAGGTACAAACCCCACGTGCTGTATTGGCTCACCCTGCTCCCTGTGTTTGCAAATCACTTTTTGGTCTGTGGGATGTATAAAATTTGCTTTTTTTTTTTTTAGGATAGGATGCAACTTTAGCACAAAAAAAAATCACCTGAGACTTGATATCCCTTAAAGTATATTTGTGTCTCCCTAAAAGTGATGTTGATAAACTTTGTCCATCTGATTTAAATACAAGGGGGTTGTGGTAATGTCCTGGGAATGTTTTTTATTGCTGTTATGCTCTGTGATCTTGCTGGAATGACACATTTTTATATAAATGTGGTGGTTCTGCTGCCTCTTTCACCAGCCCAGCTCAGCATTTCTGAGCTTTGCCCTCCCAGCCTGTGTGGTGCTATCCTGTAATCCAGGATGGGGCTTGGGACCACCTCTGTGCCCTTCCCTGGGCAGTTCATCTGTTAATGAGGAAAACTAATTACCTAAAAGCTTTCAGCAGGATGGGGTTGTGAAGTATAAATAGTCATGAACTGCTCCTGCTGCTCGGTGGTTGTGCTGCTGCCAGAGGTGAGTTACCCTGTGCAGCCACTGCTTTGGTAAGAGGCCTCCTGTGAGGGAAAATTCTCTTCTGTGCTCTCTGAAGGGGACAAAATAGAAAAAATCAGAAGTAAAAATGCACTGGATGATGATTCCAGGTGGTTTTAAAACCTTACTTGTAAGGGAAGTTGGTATTAAGTCTCTGTTGGCTTTTGTTGTTGGATTGAGGTATCAGGAATGAGCTGATTTTCTCTCATCGGCTTTCTTACAGGGAAAAGATGGGATGGGTTAAGTTTAAAAATGATGTTTAGTAGATTTTTCAGCATCTGTTTGCTACAGAAGCAGTTTAATGCTGAGGTTCCATCGCTCCCATGGGCAGCAGGGAGCTGGAGGCCATGGAATGACCCCAGTGCCCAGGGGCTGGAGGGGCCCTGGGCAGCATTTCCCTTCTCTGACTCCCTGCAGAGTCCAGCAGGACTCTGATTCTCTCCAGGGAATCCCTTTCTGTCCCTGACCCTGCCCATGGGGTCAGTTCCTGATCCTTGCAGAGCTTCACAAATGCTGCTTGCACGTTAATTTAAGCTTCATAAATTTTGAAGGTACATTTTTTTATCTGTTCTTCTTTATTGAATTATATCTCTAAAACCCCAAACCACACGTGCAGCTGTTTTTATTTGAGGATCTCCTTCTGGCATTGGGCACACAGGTCAAATGCCCGTTTTAGTTTTTATTACCTTTTGAGAATTTTAGAGGTGGCTGTTCAAGCAAATTGGTGGAAAAGCTTTTCAAACTTGACCGAAACATGCTCTGGAATGGTTCAGCCTGTTTGGTATCAAAAATGGTGTAGAGCAGCTGGGTTTGGGTTTTTCTGTGGAAATTGTGTATGGAAAAGGTGTTTTCTGTAATCATTGATGTGTCATTCTTATATCTCTTGTTGTTAGGGTTGGTGGTGTTTGGCTGAAGGTTAAACTTGCTGATTTTAGGTCTTTTCCAACCTCATTGATTCCATGATCCTGTAATTTGAAGTGGGAAAGCTGAGCTGGTGTGATTGTGCGTGTTGTATTTAACATATGAGTACAGACAGATAAAAGTGCAATGCATGTTTTTAAAACAAAGGTTTTCCCTTGTCCTCCAGAAGTTCCTTTGCTGTCAATCCCAGCCTGGGAGCAGCCAGGCCTGGAGGAGCAGAGCTTTGCTCTGTTTGTGACCCAGCCCAGCCCTGCTATCCCCCAGGGCATTTTCAGAGGTGTTCTTCTCTCCCCCAGCACTGCCCTGGTTTCAGCAGCCATTCCTGCATCCCTGGGGAGGGAGCTGAGCAGGGCACAGCCACACTCCCACCTCTGTGTGTGGTCCCAGATTGCCATCAGTGATGTGCATTAATCACTGCGTTAATTGGGTGATGCTGGAACACGTCAGTCACACTCCTGACACCCCACTGAGAGCAGCTGGGGAAAGTTGGGCAAGCTCCTGTGGGGGAATGTGCCATGACCAGTGTGTGGGAAAGAGGATTCCCTTTCCTCTCCTCTCAGTGCTGGATCCCCAGCTTGTTGCTGGTGTGTTACTGATGCTTTTTCCTGGTCTTAAAATCAAGAGGCAAACGTGATTGGAAGGGAAAAAGGGATTTTACCTTGGTAATTATTTTAAAGATCCTTAAAGGATCCTTTAAGGATCTAAGGACCAACATCCAGGTTGAATGCACCTCGATGCTCACTGCAATTCTCTCTCTAAAAGATCTGGTATTACATTATAGGTTTTACTAATTAGCAGATCTCTCATAAATCCCCCAATGAGAGGCTGGAATGAGTCCCCTTCCCAAGGAACCTTCCCCTGGATGGTTCTATTTTAGTTTACAAAATGTGTTCTGGAGAGGACCTTGGGGTCTGGGGCATTCTGATCCCTGACTACAAAACCTCTAAAATGTTGAGTCTCCTAGCTGAACAAACAAGTCCAAGAATGAAGGAAAAAAGCACTAAGAGTACAGAAGTTGTGAAAAGGTAGAGCAGGGGTATAAAAGAAAAGGCAAAAAAATCACCATGGCATCATTACCATTAATGATTATGAGGATCCTGCATAGGGTTGTATCACAAACAACTAAAAATGTCTTTTCTCCCTGCATCCAAACCTTTCCTGGCGATTAAAGCCCATCAGTGCAGGGTTTATGAGGGGCAGAGGACAAAATACTGCAGAAAACGCACAATAACCAGTGACAAAATTAGCTATTGCCAAATATTTTGGCTGTCTTTTGGAAGATGAAAAAGAATGGAGTCAAGAGAATATGGATACAATTTCCCTTGTGTCTGTAGGATGGCCCAGGATAAACATATGGAAAAAAGGAGGTGTTTTAGCAGCAGAAGGTGACTCTGGCCACAGTCCCCATGGGTGCTCTGGGGCATCTCTGGGGTTGGGTTTCAAATGTGTTTGGATTTAATTAATTTAATTTGGTTTTCTGCTTCTATTGCTCTCGATTCCTAGTGCTACCTGGAGCTGCAGACATGGAAAATGGGTTTGGGAGGCTGGGGAGAGATACCTGGCAGGGCTTGGCTCAGAAATTCCCATGGGAAGCAGGGCAAGGCAGGGCCCAGGGCCACACATGGAGAGCTTCTCTCTTCAGCCCTCCTTCCTCTCCTGAAACCAACTGCTGCTCTTTGGAGCACGCAAAATTATTTTATAAATCCCTTTCCTGATAAAATCAAACTTTAAGAGGTAAAGCTCCCCTACAAATTCTTCCAGAAGGGGAGAACTTTTTGGTTTTGATGTAGTTTTGGTTAACAGGATACCTTTAAGAATAGATTACAATGAAAACAAGGTTTAATCAACATTAGGTGGCTGGCTCTCACTTTGCTCAATTTTGCTCAACCCTCTTCTTGCTCTTGTGGCTGAGGGACTAAAAAGGAGCTGCCCCTGGAATCCCTCACCTGCATTGAGGGCGTTGTGCAGCACTGCAAAAGCAGAGGAGCAGCCTGCAGGGAGGGTCCATGCCAGCCTGCAGGTGACTGCACCAAATCCCTCCGTTTTTAAATCAGCAATTGAAGCCAAGTGGTTTTATGCCGTTTTCTGTGCCTGGGGCTGGTTCCCAGAACGGGCACTGCAGGGAGGGCAGTGCCAGAGGATGTCTCGGGCAGCCCTTTCCATGGACAATAAAACGCTTGATCCGTGTGAAATGAAGGAGCTGATGTCACAGAGCTGCCCAGTGGGACCAGCCTGTGCCTGCTGAGCCCAGCACTGACCCTCCCAAACTCTCCTTTCCCTCTTCCCTCCTCTCACTGTCACCTCATCCTTCTGACTTTCTCAAGGCTGGATTTTTTGCAGGCAAACGCTGCTTGCTTTGGGTTTTTTCCTGTCTTTCCTTGCCTGCACGTTGCCTTGAACAACAGCTCCTGACCTACTTCTGTCTTTTAATTGCTGCTGCAATGTGAATTTTAATTCCAGCCAGAGTCCAGATGCACTGAGGATGCACAGCACATGCCAGGGCCAGGCCATTTATCTCCCAGGCCAGTCTTTCCCAGCCCTTTGAATCCAGCGACCCCTTAACCTTTCTGAAAAAATATCGAAAGCCATCATCACGTATTTCGCTGCTGGCTGCTGATGGGAAATGGAGATAATAACTGTTAATCTAAATGCTAATATGTATTTTCTCTGACAGCTTAGTTTGTTTTACTGTTCTTTAACCTTCGGCTGAAAATATTAATGGAGATGGATGTGAGCCTTGTGCTTCCATCCCCCAGTGCCCAAATGAACCTGACAGTTTATGGGAGTCCATTATTACTCTTTATATTTTTATTATTATACTTAATACCTTTTGCTTCTTTTCATGGTGATTTTGGGGGAATTATGGACATTAGAGGATGAGTAGGCCATTGAGAGCTGGCAGTATCCTGGGTCTGGGGGAGATCACAGCTTGATGAGCAAGGAATTGGGTTTGGCACTCTCCAAAAGTGTTCTGTGAACTTTGTTCATGAAAAAATATCCTTTTTTGCTTCTCTGCACTTGAGAAGAAACACCAGCTACAGGTGCTGCGTTTTGAGCATCTCAAGAATTTCCTCTCCCAGGGGACATTGTTTTGCTTAGCTAAGACCTCCCTCTTTTTATTCCACAGAAATGGGAAGTGAGGGCAGGTTATCAATATGTCTTTACTCAATTCAATTAACTCTCACAGAATTAAAACTGAACTCAAGGAAGGCTCGAATTTTAATCATTCTGTGGCTGTAGCTTGTGAAGGACTCTGGAATCCTTTGGGAGGGGGAGAAAAAGGATATTTAAAAACATAAGCTGGCTTAGCTCAGGTTTTTCTGGGATACACTAAATTTCAATAGCACAGGAGTTTAAGAATTAATTATATTTATTATAATAAATGATTAATAATATATAATTATATATTATGCTATATTATAGAATAATATAATAAATACAATATATTTATTATATTTATATATTATAGTTATATAAATATAATAATAAATAATTATAAATATATTTATATTTATTAAAATAATTATAATTAATAGAATACAGAAAAGGAGAGTTGCTCATGCTCTGGAGGGTCAGAAAAGGAGGAGGAAGGTGGGGATAGAGCCTCACACAAGCTGTGGGAATGTGGCTGGGAGGAGAAGTCCAGGGAAGGACAGCACACAGAGGAGGATCCTCTTTCCCATAAATATATTCCAGAGTCTTTTGCTTGCTGGTCACTCTGCCAAGGGAGGATTTAACAGCACAGATGCATCAAATCATTATCCCAGTGATGTATTACAGGTACAATGTGTATTGCAACCTGTTCTCACAGCAGACAGAGCCTTAGTGCCTGATATTATTACTGATATTTGATGTACAATCCAACTCCATTTAATTAGCTCACTAAAATGCATTTTCTGCCAGAGATAGGGTGAACAGGAAGGAAAATCACCTTCCTGGAGAAATGCCTCGTAGCAGGATGACTGAAAACAGCAGATAGGAGAGTCTGAGAGGCAGAAATTGAGCACATCAATCCTGCAGACCCCCCAAAATCTATGGAATCTTGTAGCTGAGATTTTGGAACACAAGCCAGCAATTTAGCTGTAAAATAAAACTCTTTAAAAGGAACCTCTCCTGGTATTACCTATAAACACTTTAGAACAGCAGATTAATCTGGAGTTTATGGGTAAGGCAGCAGAAAGATGCTTCTGTGCCCAAAGAAATGTTTTTATGTTTGGGAAAATGACCTGTTCCTCATCCAAAGAGCTGAAGCTTTGCCTTAAACACGAAATTCAGCTGTGGCCTGGGGAGTCATCCCTGAAACAGCCACACTTCTGTCTCTCCTTGGTACCCACGTTCACAGTGGCACCAGGAGATCATTAAATAAGGTTTCATCTTCTTTTTGCATCCTCTCTGGAGGCAGGAGAGCAGGATTTTGGCCCGGGGTCTGTGCTGCTCTCTGGGCTCCCCTGTGTGCTTGATGGCAATTTGAGCTCTGCTGTGCTGCCCAAAGCCAAACCCTCCCTGGGCAGCACAAAAACCTTCCCCCAGCAGCTGAGAGATCAGAAACAGCTTCCTTGCTCTTCCCTCCTGTGGGAAACGTGGGCTCACTCAGTTGCTGTACGTGGGAGGAGGATGCAGGAGCCAAACACCACTGCAGGTCCTGTTCTCCTGCAGGTGGGATGATAAAAGGGCTTGGAAATGGGCTCTGAGCCCTCTTCCATGAAACCAGGGAATCTTCTCCTGCTCAGGGCTCACTGGGGGCTTGGAAATGGGGCTCTGAGCCCTCTTCCATGGAATCAGGGGATTTTCTCCTGCTCAGGGCTCACTGGGGGCTTGGAAATGGGGCTCTGAGCCCTGTTCCATGAAACCAGGGGATCTTCTCCTGCTCAGGGCTCGCTGGGGGCTTGGAAATGGGGCTCTGAGCCCTCTTCCATGAAACCAGGGGATCTTCTCCTGCTCAGGGCTCGCTGGGGGCTTGGAAATGGGGCTCTGAGCCCTCTTCCATGAAACCAGGGGATCTTCTCCTGCTCAGGGCTCACTGGGGGCTGTGGGAAGGGCCCCACGCACGTTGCTGCTGCTGCTCTCCCCCTGTGGGGTTGGCACTGGGAGCAGGGGATGCAGCAGGGTGGGATCACAGCTCCTGCACCATTGGATTAGGGGAGGTGTCCCTGCCCATGGCAGGAGGTGGAATGAGGTGGCCTTTCAGGTCCTTTCCAACCCAAACCATTTGAGGGGTCTGTGATTTCTGCAGTGCCTGACTGGGGTCAGTCCCACTCCTAAATCCTCATTCCCTGCAAACCTCTCCCTGATCAAATGCCCTGCTCTGGGAAGGCTCGTGGGAGCCTCCAAGGGAAGAGGGCTGGATGTGGGGTTTGGGGCTTGTGCAAAGGGAAGGAGCTGTTTTGGTGGCTCTTTCCAGGAGCAGAAAGGTCAGAGAGATCCAGAGGGGAGGAACCTGAGCAGAGAGCTGCAAGGAAGGAAACCTGTGCTGCTGCCAGCGTTTCCAGCCTGGCAAAAAGAGCCTTGCCCTGCATCTGCAGCTGTGGGAAGAGTGAGGAAGGAGGGTTTTCTCTCATCCCAGGGCTGCCCTTCCACCAGGACACCATGGAATGATTTATTCTGAATCATCGGCGCTCATTTGCGGTGTGGATCTGCAGCGAGCTGCTCTGCCACGTCCAAATTCCACTTTATTGCTTCTCATGTTCTTTCTTTTCCTTTGTGCTCCTCAGGTAGCAACTGCACTTTAGCTTGTTTTCAGGAACCAGCAGTAATATTTCCTGAGCCAATTCCTTTCTTTAATTTGTTGTTGTTTTGGTGTCTGACACGTCCAGAGCTCTCCCTGGCTTCCAGAGTCTCTGTGCAGTACAAGTGTCTTGAACAGAGTTTATTTTAATCAGGCTTCCCAGAACTCAGTAAATACTTCAGGCCAATTTCTCCAGTAAATCTGAACACATTCAGCAAAAACATGTGCAGCCAGGGATCAGACATAATTGCCAACAATTTCACACCCACAGAACCCTTGCCTGCCTCTCGCATTCCCAGAGCCCCATCCTTCCCATCTCTGCTCCGAGCAGGAATCTCCCAGTTGCTAAGGGGATGGAATTTTTGATGCAGTTCTGTGTGAAATGTTTTCAGCATCAAGTGCAGAATTACCTGTGCAGTTTTCTGGTTAATGCTCTCTGTGTCAGAGTGGAAGGACCAAGCTGCAGTGAGGAGCAGCTCTCCAGAGGCCTGGGGGACAGGTTTGATCCAGGCACTATCCAGGCATTCCAAATATGACTCAAATCCGTGTCTGCTGTGTTTAACTGCAGCTCTGACGGTTCCAGGCTGTCACAGGAGACTTCCACTCCTGTTCCTGACTCAATCACCCAGGCTCAGGCTTCTCCTAAGGTTACCATGGCTGTAAATAAAGTCAGGTTCATTCTCCTTTTTCCTTGCTATTCTAAGGAAAAGGGAGAGGCTGATTTTACCACCCAGCATCCAACTGAGCCCAAGCCTCAGGGGAGCTTTTGGTTGAATTTCAAATAAGCATTTCTGTTTTTTTAGCCAAGTTGTGGTCATTGTTGCGCTGAATTTTAAAAAACCAAAACAAAACCCTTCCCAAAGGGTTGTTGCCCATGTTTGTTGCCCATTCCCAAATCCTTGCTAAAGGAGTACCTATCATAAGTCTTATCATAAAGTCTTAAAATAATGAATATACCTAATCTGCTTAGGTCCCCTTAAAATTTTACAGACACAAATCATTGCTAGGCAAAATACTGCAGCACCCCACTAAGTTATGTTATTGCCACTGTATTTTTCATCGTGTATCCTGCTCCTTATGCAGCCTTGTTTTCCTTATTCCCTGTTTTTGTGTGCTGAAAAGTTGCTTGCATTAAGCTGTTCACGACTCCTGGTTTCTTTCCCAAGTGATCTGTTGGTTGCAGCTCAGTAATGTTTGAGTAAATGGAATTATTTCTTGCACTTTTGTAGTGATCTGAGCGTGTCCATGTGCAATTCCTGAATCGTGTCCAGCTCTGGAGCTCATCATCTGTGCACGAGTCAGGCAGGCTCCACTTCCCATGGAAGTGCTTCCCTTCCCTGCTTCTCCCCTTTTCCCACTGGCTTGGGGTAACTCTATGGTGTGGATCCCCTATCACGGCTCTATGCCAAAAAATTAATTTTGTGCCTTTAAACTGAGCTTGAGAGGGGAGGAAAAAACAAAAGAACTTTTCAAAGCAATTCCCAAGGACACAGAGATGGAGACTCCTCTGCGTTCTCCAGCTGCAGGAGCACGGAGGGAGCTCCCTGCCTGTGTCTTCAGCCAGCTTTTTGGGGTTTTTTTTCCTTCCCTTTTTCTCTGGCGTGTTTCCTAGGACTTTGGGGTTTTTTTCCCTTTTTTTCCCCTCTTCTGGACTGTTTCAACAACATCAGAACACATCAGGAGAACTTCTCTCCAGGCCCGGAGGGGGCCTAAGGCCACCCCCCACGGCAGCTCCGAGGAGGGACCACACCTACAAAAGAACTCTTAATTTCTCCCCAGGTTTCCTCGTTATAGTGAGGGTTTTACTATTTAGCATTATTATCCTTTTCCTGTGTGTTTATTTATAAATAGGTTTTATCTCCTTCACTTTCCCTCAAGGAATTTTTTCCCAAACCTGGCGGGGGGAAGGGCGGTTGTAACCTGATTTTCTCCCAGAGGATAAATTGATAGATTTTGGCTAAAAGCGGCACAGGCTGATGGAGAGGAGGATCAGCAGAGGATCATCCATGGAAGGGCTCTCCCATGGGAATGAAATCCCTCTGAACCTGGGGAGCTGGGAAGGGCACACCTTAGGGTGCTGGGAAGCCTTGGATGGGTTGCTCCCAGATGTTGTGTGGGAGTGTTGAACTGAGCTGCTATGGATGCTGAAAAAGCCTCAGCAGAGGATTTCTTCAGCTCTCTGCTGTAGTTTGTGAGAGCTCTGTCTTTCTCATGCTGAACTATGCAAAACATGATTAAGGTTTCTGTAAACTGAGTCTGCTCTCTTGCACCTGCAAATATAATTAGAATTGTTATGATCTCGACTAGGAGAATGAACGATGTGAGAACTGACCAATCACTCTGGTAGGGAGTTAGCAAGAGGTCCAATAACCTCTTGCCATCTAGGTAGACACTAAGAGAACTAAACACATAAAAACCTGTCCTTTGTTAATTAAATAATTCCATCCATTCCATTCTCTTGACTGCATTCCTGTCTCTGAGTCTTTCTTACTCTCCAGCCTGCAGCTGCAACAAGCTGCATGGGCTAAAAACCTCAGAAAAATTCCGTATCTCGTGGACATCCCTGCTGTGCTCCCAGGGTTTGGGTTGGAAGGGACCTTAAAACTCATCCATAGGCAGGGACACCTTCCCCTATCCTAGAGTGCTCCAAGCCCCATCCAACCTGGCCTTGGGCACTTCCAGGGGCAGCCACAAATGACAAATTGTGCCATTGCTGATGCTCTGTGTTAGGAGGGCTCATTAACTCCCCAGAGCTGCTCCAGGAGATGAAAAGTCTCCTTTTCACAGTGCAGGAATTTTAACTGTGCCCTGGCTAGAGATTACCTCAACCTGCTATAAATTGAGATGTTTCACTAATTGCTTTCTTGGTTCATTAGCCAAATTGTGAGCATGAGGGAAATGGAAAAGGCTCGGGATGAATTTCCCTTGCAATCCTTAATTTAAATGGTGAATAATAATTTAGTGTTGAACAAAACACGTTGGGTGATTTGCTGTGCTGGAGCTCGTTTTTTTTACCTTGGGATCATTTGCCACCTTTGAAGCTTTGTGGGAAAATGATCCTCAGCTCAGCTTCATTGTGATGTGATGTGACACCAGGCAGGAAGGTATCATCATTAGAGAATAATTGTAATAATCTCAAAATTTATACAGAAACACTTTGTCATGGGAAGCCCCTCCTCAGATATTGTTTTAAGCAGCGAGATAAGGGAGATAAAAGGCAAAAAAATCTTTAAAAGTTTTGCTTCTCTGGATGTTGTGGCTCTATTTCCATTCCAGCCATGGAGGTGACAAAACTACAACGTGTCCCTGGTTTACTCTTTCCAACACTCAGCTAAAAATCAAAGATTAACTCTGAGCAGCTGCAGGGAACAAATTCTACTAATTCATCACAGCCAACGCTGTAGAATTTAATCTGTTTTATGAAATTCCTCCCATTGATTGTTATGGCAGGGCTGTGGCACAGGAGGTCATTTGTGAGCTCTCAATTGCTGGTTGTGTGACAGTGAATAAAGGAGGCCAAAAGAAAGGTTAAATTAAAGAAGCTGCTAGAAGCTATTTATGTGAGATGAATGTATATTATCTAAATTAATGACAGCAAACCTCCAATTAGCTGAATATTGATGCAGAATTCGAGCTTTATATGGTAAATGTTTTGTCCAGCCAAAGGGTTGGGTAAGGAAGTGTTTAACTGCAGTGGGGTTACAGGTAAATGAATATTTTCTGTTTATTGGGGCACAGTGACCTCACTGCTGCTGCTGACAAATCTTTACAATAAATCTGTCATCGCTTCCCAACATCAATAAGGAATGTGAGACTTATGACCTTGCCCTCTAAAATATCCTTCTATAACAGGGGATGAGCAAAAGCCTTGAATGTGCTGCTTTGTGTTTCAATAAACAACTTAATTTTTGTTTTAGAGCAGACATTTCCTCCTCAGCCCAGTGTGTGTTGGTTTGGCTTAAATAAGCATGAAGGGGAACCTTTAAATTTGGCTCTGTTTTGTTAATTTCGAGGATTCCTCTGTAAAAATAGAGGGCTGCAGCTATGGACCCCTTCTGTTGTGGTTTTTGCAATTTATATTGCATTATATACACATTAATATAATGGTGTAATGGAGTGATTTGATCAATTTACCCCTTGGGAAGGGTAGAATTTTATTGTGGCTTGTCAGTTACTTTATTATCCTGATTATGGTCATTGAGATTCAAGGTTTAATTACACTTTGTGCAGAAAATCTCTATTTTAATGTGCATACCCAGGAGCTTCACATCTCTCCATACCTGTTCCTATGCATTTTCTGAATTTGTGATTTTAGTTCATCTCTACCCTATTACTTCTTTTTTGACTTGCTGATGACTCCCAGCTTATTGGTGTCAGTATTTTGCAGTAATGTTCCCCTTTCTGGGCCATTCTGGGAAAATATCAGTTCCCAGAGTTCTGGGAGGAGTTTAGGGAGACGTGGAGGCAGTGCTGTGTTTTATTTATTTACATTTTCTTTGGTTTCTGGCTCTGCTCCTTTGCCACCCTGGTCTTCATTCATTTCTAGGTATTTTACACTGGGTTTACTTTTTCTCACATTATCCTCTGATGTATCTTGATCCCATCCTAATTTTGAAGTGCCTGTGATCTCAAGATTCCTTTTGGAAAATGAAGCAGTGCTCTGGATAACTCAGCACTTCTGTGCTGTGTGTTCTTATTCAAACTCACACTCTTTGTGTTGCTTCAGTTCCTATTTTTAAGCTCCAGGTACAAATGCAGCTTTCCTCGTCTTCACTGTTCTTCACAATTATTTCTTTTAACCTGAGATTTTCCTCTCTCCATTCTGTCCAAAAATACAGAGCCTTTTATAACCAACTTTTCTTCAGCTTTTAGTTGCGGGGGGAAACCCACAAAAACCCAATTAAAAAAACATCCATGGAAACTCAACTTCAAAAGCATAAATGGTGCTGTTCTATTCTGGGTGGAGCCAGGCTTTCTTTGCAGCCTCCTCCTCAGTCCCCAGGGGTTTCCCAGTAAAATTCTCTATTTTCCTTCTCTCCATTGCATTTTCCTGCACAGGGACTGTGCCATTAGGGTGGGACTGTATTTTCTGTGAGGTTTTTTCTTTTGTTTCCTGTGTCCCCCTCACCTTTCCCAGTTTGTCTAAGTGGGATTGCTCTCCTTCTGAGAGAGGAAAGCTGAGGGCTATTTCCAACACCCAGCATTGAAGACAAAAATATTATATAATTATTTATATAATTATATAATATATGAAATCTGGGCACCCACCTTTTCCTTCATTTTATTTCCCCCCTACCTTTGATCCCCAATACTGTTTATTCTACATTTCTAGCACGAGACATTTAGCAAAGGCTTTGGCTAGAAGACGAATTCCCAAATCCATAGCTTTTCCTCATATTGTATTTTCAAATGGAAATCCTTTTGAAAGGTCACTTGAAGGCTTGAAATACCAGAGCACTTGGATTGCTGTTGATTTTTCTCACGGCGATTGAGCAGCCATCAAACTCATCAAGCTGAAAACAGTCACTGGTTAATTTTTCTGTTCTTGTAAAGGAAGAGCCCATGGAGCTTTTCCACAGATCTGCCTCTGGATATCCACAGGAATGACACCTGGGTCTGCCCAAATGGGGCAGAGGGGAAATGGTGGAGGCCTGGGTTTAGATAATTCCAGTCTTTCAGTTCTGACAGACAATGAACTTTGAAACCTCGCTACACTTTACCTGAGGCCTTGGGAAAAGCTTCCCAAATGATGGGATAACACTGAGATTGTTGCTGTGTAATTAAAGTTATGTCACTGGGTGGAATATGTAGAAATGTAGTTTGTGGAATATAGTAATATATATATATGTTAAAATGTGGAGGATTTTGGGTGTGAAATGAACAGGGAAACCATTCCATGAGTGTGCTGTAATTAGAGAGCATGGATCCATTTAGCTGTGATTGTGATGAGGGATTGATTCCCACAATCCAGCAGTGTTTGAGTTACTCACTGCATAGCCCAGAGCAGCTGTGGCTGCCCCTGGATCCCTGGCAGTGCCCAAGGCCAGGCTGGATGGGGCTTGGAGCAATCTGGGGTGGTGGAAGGTGTCCCTGCCATGGCAGGGGGTGGAATGGGTTGAGATTTAATGTCCTTTCCAACCCCAACCTTTCCATGATTCCATGAAAAAATCTCTGTATGAATAACTCAAAACCACATGCCCAGGGAGGTGACAGGGTGACCTCTTTATTTTGGGGTCTGGTTTGTAAGGGAGGATGTTTGTTGAGTGAATCATCTTTGGGGTCATGGTAAGAACATGTTTTTAGTCATCCCACTGACTGTGGGTGTGTCGTGTGGGGTAATGTATTTATAGGTTTGGGTTGGGAACCTTTCACCACGTTTGGCTCAAATAAACATTACTGAGCTCACAGTTTTATAGGCAGTCCAGACAATGGATAATTTCAATATAAATAACTCTGAATTCACTCAGGAATGGTTGAAGATGGTTCCTTTATAAAAGAAATAGCTATGGTCCTACCACCATCATAAATGCAAAGATCAAATTGCTTCTAAGACTTTAGGAAAAAAATATTGGAGATTTTTGGCTAAACAGTGACTTCTCTCAGCATTGACCTGCTCCCACATGAGTTTGATCCTGTTTTAATTAATCTTTTTTAAGCAGAATGATGAAGTGTCTAAACGTCCCTGTGTCATCCCAGTGCTCTTTTCTCTTTGCCATCAGGATGTTTCTGTTGTCCCACTCTGAGTTCAAGCCCTTAGAATACTTTTCCACTCACCTTCCAGGCTTTGAGGATCCAGCTCTGCACTGACAAAAGGCAGAGAGCTGAGTTATGGTAGAAAAATGTTAATATCATGCAGTGAAATTTTTTTTTATCCTTGGGAGAAGATAGATCATATAAATGAGGCAGTCATTGCTGAGAAGAGAACTTAAAATCTTTCCTCAGTACAAAGTGCCAAGCTTTTTTAAGGAAAAGGAAGATGGGAAGTGCTTTATGGAACTCGGTAGCAGAAATATAATGGCTCTGTGTACCCCTCTTTGAAAAGCTGCAAGTTGGTTTTTTTAGTGAGTGAAAAAGTAAATAGTATATTATTTTTTACAAGAGAATTAGCTTTTATTTATGTAAAGCAATCAGTGTTTATTATAAGTTAAGCATTTGGAGAAACAGATTTTAAAACCCCCACATTCTCTTGGATTTACAATGAGAGTTAAGTGCTTGGTTTTCACCACAGCTGAATAAAACCTCATCCTTCAAAAAACCTGTTCAATATTCTTCAGTTCTTATAAATATCCCTCAATTCTTACTAAATGTTCTTCAGCTCTGTATAATCCTGTATCATCTTCTCTCTGGCAGCCTCACAGCAGCTGTTGGCTCGCTGTCCCTTGATTAATTCTCTCCCTGTTCCAGGGTGGAGCACACCTAGTTTGTTTAGTGAAAGGGAATATGGCTCATATTTAAAAATCCCTTTTAATGCAGTTACAGCATCTCTGCAGATTTAATTAGGTCTCAGCCCCTTCCAAATCACAGAAGTCAAAGGTCCCATCTCACTTGTCCCTGAGGCCCCGTTACACAAAGTCCCCAGACGGCGCCGAGCTCCTGAGCGATGACTTTACCATAGAGGGGCTAATTACTTCTAATCTTACACATTGATGAGGCTGGATTTTATGTCTCTGAGCCACTGGGACTGGAACTGCCAAATGATCCTCTCCTGCAGCACGGGGCTTGTTTCTCCATTAAAGGGACTCCACAAATGCCAATCCCTTCCCACCAGGCGTTTGAAACCCTAATTATTGCTGGCACACGGCTGCATCCCATGAGCTCCTGCTAATCCCCGTTAGGATCTGGGATAAGCTGCTAGAGCCTGGCTCAGTTAAGCCACAGAAGGGTGAGCAGGGCAGGAGAGGGAAGCTGGGAGCTGGGTCCCAGTGGATGTGGAAGCTGCAGGTGGATGTGGAGCATCCCTGAGGCCAGCCTGGAACATCAGCTCTTTCATTTTATGAGCAATAAGCTCCATCAGATCTTTAAAAGAAATGACTCAACACTTTCACCTTCTGAGAGGGGGGGAAAAAACATCTTTGGAGTCTATAATGCATGAAGGTGTTGGAAGCCTAATCTAGTACAAGCTGCCTTCAGCCAGGCCTTTCAGCACCAGGGAAGAGAAATGAATATCTAAAAAGCAGCAAATAACTGCAATTGCACTCTGATTTCACGGCTCTGAGTGCTGGAGGTCAGGAACATAAAACTGTTTATTTCTCCCCACAAAGCAGGGGCTGTTATCATAACCTGCTGCAGGTGCAGGTATTGCCAACTCCTCCTTCAGGGAAATATTGGATTTTATTACAGCATTGCTTCACACCAAATAAGCTCCTTTCTCTGCTTCTTTCTCTACTAGTTTTGACCCAGCCTTGGAGCTGTGTCCCAAAAGGAGGAGTTTTTTCCAGGAATCTGAGAGTGAAGTTAGAATAATTTGGGGTTAGCGTGGACCACATCTTAATCCAGCTCTGCCAATGAGTAACCACAACCTGGAAGGTTTGCTAGGTAAGGAGAGGGTGGGGAAGAAAAAGGTTTGGAGCTGGTGGAATTTTTAGTTGTTTGCTTGCAAGGAAATCAATAGCACCTTGATTTAGCTTTTCAAAAGGCAACAAGGAACTCAGCTGGAACTGCTCTCTGGGGAAAAAAGTAAACCCACACCACCAAAAAACCCCAAAAACCCAATAAAATCCCCACACCCTCAACCCTGGAAATCCTGGGAAAATCCTAATATTATCACAATACACAGCCAGAAACACCAGTGTACACCCAAGGTACAGAAACATTTTTGTACTCATTTCAGGGCTTTATTTAGCTGTAAAAAGACAGTTATAAATTAGAGAAACCCACCTAATTTTGAATTAATAAACTTTCCTTAACTGTTGAATGAAGTATGTAAACCTACATTTATAGATTTATCAGCATTAAATTTCTGGCCAAGGTGTTAATCCCAACATTCCTCCAACTAAGGCAGTGCTACATTTAGAGTACTAAGGTGGTTTTAAATCAGTGTGACATAGACCAGACACATCCTCCAAAACAGTACTTTCACTTTAGGTTATGAGAAATATTTTTGCCTTTTTATTTAAAATAAATGAGTGACTTGCTGGAATTTTTAGGTTTTGGGGTTTTTTTTACATCATAGGTGAACTTTATCTCACTAAGCACTAAAAAGTGCACATACTTCTGAGTGTGTTTTAAAGTTGTTTGCTCTTTAAAAGGGGGAAAATCCTAAAAACCTGGGGTTTAATCTTTTTAAAGAGGACAAAACTTTAACCTAATGCCCTTGCAGGTATCCCTGTAGTGTTTGCCTCTCCAGTTGGCTGCTGTTGGTTGGATTTAATTGACAGTAAATACTCGTGTGGTAAATATCAGCTTTTTTGCCTCGACTCCCTTGGATAATGCAGTGCTCTCCAGGTTAAACCCCTGTGTGTCCACAGCAGTTTAGCATTGCCACTGTCCAGATCTCATGGATGCGTTTGGGGAGAGAAAATTCAGCATCACTGAGCTCCATGGGGTGCAGGGTTTGAAATAAAACTGGCCTGTTTTCCTCCCCAGGGTGGGACAGCTGCTGGAGTGCTCCCAGCACACATTTAAACTTGTCCTAGCAGAGACCAGGCTTTCCTGTTCTTTGGATAGACCCTGTTTTTCCTTTGGATATAAGAGCCACCAGGGTAACATTTTGGAGTGGATGTAAAAAAAGGTCCATTACAAACAAACAAACAAACAAAAAAAAGCAAACACAACAGACAAAACCACACCTCATCCTTAAAAAAACCTCAAAACCCAACCAAACAAAAAAACCCCATCCAACTAAAATTGCAAATTAACCAAAGTAACTGGAACTAATCCCACAGAGAGATCTACCTGAGCCTGTGGTCCAAGAAAATTGGGCTAAAAACAAGACATAGGTGCAGAAAGGAGGAGAAAGGGTGCACTCAGTTTGCCTGAGGGCTGCAGCAATGTGGATTTGGCTGTGCAGTTTCATATCCACATTTCCAGCTGCAGCTTCCCCAGAAGAACATTCCACCTGAACTTTGCTGCCCTTGGCTTCGGGCACAACACGACCTGGTCACGTCCCACCTGAACCTTGGTGTGCCCAGCACGGGGGTGGGAGCTCAGAGTGCTCCTTGTTGAGCCTGAAAAATGTCCTCCAGGTCATTTCCCAGCTTCCAGCTGCAGGATTGGATGGCAGCTGATGGTACAGGGAATATCAATGGTGGCCAAAGAGGTTTCTGAAAGTGTGTTTGATGCCTTGGGTTTTAGCTTTTGTGTTTTTCGGATTCTGTGCTGCTTGGAGTGTGGCTCTGGGGTTCCTTGTGGCCTGGAATTTCTGCTCTCTCGTGCTGGGCAGACACAACAAAGCCTCTCCAGGCTTTGCCTTCAAGGACAGCCAGGCTCTTCTAGGCCCAAAATGTGTAACCCAAAGCCTCTAAGGGGGGAGCAAGCTGAGGGGAATTACATCATTGACCTGGGGCTTTAATTGGAGAATTAACCGTGGTATGCAAATGAACCAAACCTATAAAGGTGTGAAGAACTTGTGACCTGGGGTCCATCTTGGGGTCCATTTTTTATGGAGGCAGCCTCTGGCTCCCCCAGGGTGCACCTTGAAGACCCTTCAAATAAATACCTATCTTTATTCTCTTACTCTTGTCTAGTCTCTGTTTCTAGGTGGCTGGAGAAGGCATCACGTTCAGCAAAGTCTGTGTCCTGTAACTGGTGGCCCTGAAGAGATATTTGGGATCAATTCTCATCCCAAAGCACCCAGTGGAAAGGCTGGAGTTGTGTCCTGTAACTGGTGGCCCTGAGGAGGCATTTGGGATCAATTCCCATCCCAAAGCACCCAGTGGAAAGGCTGGAATTGGGCAGGGCCAGGATTTGGCTGGGGGAAGAGAGCAGCTGAGTTATTTAATGGTTTGTGCCTTGGCTCTGGATCAGAAATTGTCGTGGAAAGGAACAACTGCAGGACAAACAAAGTGTGGTGCTGGTGGCAACCATCCCCAGCCACCTCGTTTGCCTTGGATGGGGAATTGTTTCAGCATTTGGTTGTTCTGAGCTGTTCAGTTGTCACTTCACACTGCATTATTCCAGGCATTCTCTGCAGTAAAATCTGGGAATCTGATGCTGAGTCTGTCACATTCAGGAGGGGGACTGCTCCAGCAGGGCCTTGCTCTGGGACTTTAGGCAGGACAGATGTTGTACACAATCGTGTCCAAGGTCTCACAGTGCTGGGGTCAAGCAGCTGTGGCATTATCAGATTGGCCTCCAGCACTTCACTTTTCTCTGAGCCCCTCAATTTCCACAATCTTCCCACGAGATTTCCATATTTTTTTAGACAGTGAAAACAAAAACGTGAAATGGGAAATCCAGGCTGACAAGAAGGAGGCCGTTCCATGAACAGCAGAGCCCATGAGCCCACACCCAAATATTGCTCCTCACTCCTGCCCAGGTCTCCTCTCCCATCCCCTCTTCCAGCTGCCCCCTGGGCCTCCTCCTTGCTCCCAGGACAAGGGATGGGCCCTGCCTCACTGGGAAATGTGTCCATGGATCAAACAGGGGTGACCTGGAGAATTTCTGTCTGTGGCAGCCTTTCACTCCCACAACACCATTGATTTTTGTGGTCAGCTCATTGGGAGATCAGCTATCGACCCTGCTGTCAAGTTGCTTGAAAGAGGCCACAACCTCAAAAGCCCCAGGTTGGGCATAAAGAAGGATAGGGCATAAATCAAATTCCTGTTGGAAATCAGGCTAAAATGATGATCCAATTAAAGAGCACAGTGCAAAAGGGTTGTGCTTTATTTTTGTTGGTTGGGGTTTTTTTCCTTTATTGTAGATACAGTAGATAAAAATTAGGAAAAAACCAAGAGTTCTAAACCACAGGAACAACTTTTTTGCAGGGAAATTTGTGCCACGCCCAGGAGTACGTGGCCCTTTAAGTTTGTTCCTATGTCGCTCTTAGCGATGTCATAATTAAAATATAAAGGTGTATGAATTACTTTATTCATGGAAGTAGCTCCTAAAGGACAGCTGTTACCAAAAACAACTATTCACATATTGAAATATTTTTCTGATTAGCCTGGCGTTGGATTTCTTGGGGGGTGTGTGTGTGTATTTTACAAACACAGCCTTGGAGAACGAGGAATTACAGGAAAATGCGTTTTCTCATCCATCTGTTGCAGCTCTGACATTGAATGCAGTTATTGTCGAATGCAATGATTTGGGATCTGAGCTGAGTTTTGCAGGAGAACTGGAACACACAAACAGCCCCCAGGTTTGGGTGGTTGCTAGGCAGCAGCTGATGGCTCCTTGGAAAAGCAGCCCCGGCTGCCTGGGCTGGGCACCGACAGCCCCAGCCTCGCTCCTTCCCATCCAGGTGACATCCACAGCCCAAAGAGAGCTGGAGACAACTCCACATTTCAGCCCAAAAAAGCTGCCAGAACTTAGGGGTTTGAGGGCTTTAGCATTTCATCATCCATTCCAGGCTTTTCTGCACTATTTCAGAGCTGAAGGCCTGAGTGATTAAAAAAAAGAAAATAAAAAAGGCGATGGCCAATTGTCTTTTGCTCAATCTGGTGACAAAACCAACACCACCACGCCCTGTTTTATGGTTGTGTGGCAACATTGTTGGTTTAATCTCTATTATTTAATCTCTGTGTTTCTCCACCTGTTGCAATGGAATCCAAAAAGGGCAATTTCAAGATCAAGCAAAGCGTGGGTGTGTAGTAAAAGCACGTTGTGAATAGAGATTTGTTTTTCTGCTTTCCCTTCCAAAGGCAAATGCAGGTAATAATTCACCAACCGAAAAGTTTTATGTGGTGGAATAACTGCAAAGTTCAGCTCTGTGAAGAGCTGGTAGATTTAGAACAGGAGCAAATCCGTGGCAACTGAAATAAATTAGAGGGAGCTGCAAAATAAAACTATTTGTGATCACACCAGCGACTTAGAAACTGAACTTTTGAGGCCTCATAGTTATTTAAATCTCGGCTATTGTGTTTTTATCCTGTGAAAGCTGATTTTTTTTTTTATCTTGGTTTTAGCCTCCTGCATCCCCTATTATCAAGCAGTTTGTGATGGCTGTAATCACAGCAGTTAATGTGAAAGACTTCCCAGAAAGAAAGAGTAATCCCAAGTATTACACAAAAAAAAATGAGTGCTTCCATTGTACAAAAGTAACATGAAAAGTCTGTATGAAATCTGCTGTGGCTGGAGCTCCAGCAAGTTTTGTTTTGTTGTACAAAGCATTCAGTGTCAAATTTGGCTCGTGAACATCCCGTTTCTTTGTTTTGGAAACCAAACAGGAGGGATAGATATGTGGGCTGGAATCACTCCTTTGATGCCTCCACAAAAACATCTGTACCCACGGCACACATCATTTTCTGCAGTCACCGCTGTATGAAGAGTATTAAAAGGGAAAAAAAAAAAATCAATAAATACCATTGTTAAGCCAAAGCATCCCGAAAAAATCCCTGCAGCAGGATTCATATAGAGCCATAAAATGCATAACAGGCATAACTTGTTCTCTCTGAGTTTCTTCTCTTTCAAAAGCAGGTAAATGTAAGAAATACTGAATTGAGAGGCCACACAAAAACCTCGAGCTCTTATTATGCACAAGCAGCTCTGGGCAAATGTGTACATTTTGTAATTGCTACCAGTTCTGAGCAACACGGGTGGAATTTTTATTTACAGACTCCATTTGTGCCATCAAATTCTCTGCGTGTCACGACCTTTACATAAATACTCATAATAACACTAAAATAGCTCTTCATAAATATAATTTTTTTGGCTGCAGAGCTGCTTTGCCTTTGTTTGCTTATGTGTTGTGTTTGTCATGTTTACAGTCACTTAGGAATTTTCTGGCTGGCTCAAGCATTCCTGAACTTCCAGAAATGGATGTGGTCCCTAAAATGGGGGTGTCTTAATGCCATGGTGTGAAGGGGATTCTGAGAGGGGTGAAGGAACCCTTCCATGGAATGTTTCTGTTAATTCCATCTTTATTTTGAGAGGATATTGGGTGCTCAGCGGTCAATAAACCAAATAATGTGGCAGTAGGTACTAATGAGTCTCAGTGTGAGGCTCTGAACCAGGAATTGTCTTCAGAATTCCTTAAAATTAGTAAAAATTAGGCATTGATGTTGCTTAGGCTCCCCTCCTTTCTTTGTCTCTATCTCCTGGTTCCTTTCTTTTCTCTACAAACCTCTGACACATCCCGTGTTCATACTGAAATATTGAATATATTTACTCAGGTTAGCCTAACCCAAAAGTCAGTGCTACAAATTTCTTACATGAAACCACCTCAATGAGTGCCTTGCTTTTGGTTTTTCCCCTCTCCTGCCTCCCATGCCAGGCCAGAGACACTTCCAGAGCCTCTCAGCCTCTCATCTCCAGCTGATTCCCACAGATCTTCCTCATCCCACATGGTCCCAAATGTCACCTCCAGGGCAAAACCCCTCCCTGGGATTCCTGACCCCCCTGAAGGGCTTGTTTAAAGGAATATCAGCAGTTTTGCAAAGGAGTAAAATGGTTACTGAACAGGAACTTTGGCAAGAAACCAAAGTTTGGTGTGAGCAAAGGGCACCTCATACAGGAATCTGAATTTTCCAGGATTTCCTAGAGAGGATTCCTTTTCTCAGAGGAGAGTTTTGGGGGGTTTTTTGCTGTTCATGCACAATCTCTCACTGCTTTGTCAAATCCTCTTAGAAAAATGTGTCCAAATTATAGAAATGTGTCTATGTCCCAGAATCATGGGGAGATGTGTGGACAACATTGGCTTGCCCAACAGCACATCTCTGAAAATTAAAAAAAAAAATAAAAAAGGGAAAAAGAAAAAAAGAAAGAAAACTTGGAGGACAAAGGGAAAAGGGAGAAAGTGAAGAATTTTCTTAATTTTCTCTCTGCGTGTGTGATGGATGTGCTGGGGGTGATTCCTCTCTTTATATTATTAAGTGAAGATAAAGAATAATAGCAATGCATAATGAAAACACCATTTTTTTTCTCTTATGCATGGGTTTGAAGATATAATTCCTGTGCTCTTTCTTGCCCCCTGATGAGCACCTTGCTTCTAATGGCACGGATAATGAGAGATTTATCACTTGTGGCTCTTTGATAGCAGACCAGGACTCATTTGTCCCTTCCACAGTGGATCCTGTAATCATCTCTGCAGGCAGCCAGCACAGCTCCAAGGTGTGCAAGCAGGGAGAGATAATTCACTTATCAAATCTCACTTGTAACAGTTGAAAATCCATCCTGACATCTTAAAAAAAAAAAAAAAAAATCTTATTTTTCTATTTTGTTTACACAATGAATCCTGTTCAGGCTGCAATGATTTCAGGCTGTTAAGCTCGCTGTGATTTGAAAGCCTTCCCCACAAAGCTGCCTTAAAACACCATCATTTGGTGCCACTGTGTTCAAGTGCTTGCTTTTGTGGCAAAGTGCTTGTTTGTGTTGGTTTGGCTTTTTTTCGTGACAAGAAAGGTTGGGAGTAAAGAGCTGGCAGCTGCTTTGCCCTCCTTGGAGCCCACATTGCTGTTTGACCCTTGTCAGGATGTGCAGGTGACTTTTGTAAGCAGCAAAGATGCTCTGAGAGGATTGAGGGACTGTCCCTCTGTCACCCTCCCTTGATGGGCAGGTCCTGTGTGGTTTTTAGGTGTGTCCCAGCTCTCAGGATGGCATCCTGTGCTCCTTAAGCATCCTGGTGAAAATTCCTGCCTGGCCTCACGCCAAGGTTGCTGAAATCCTGCAGAGATTGTCAGTGTAACCCCTCCCCTCTTCCTTGAATTTCACATCACTTCTGGAGGCTCAGGGGAATGTCTGTGAAGGACAACAAGAGAGCTGTGGCTGCCCCTGGATCCCTGGAAGTGTCCAAGGCCAGGATGGACAGGGCTTGGAGCAATCTGGGATAGTGGAAAGTGTTGTTCCCATGGCAGGGGGTGGAAAAAGATGATCTTAAGGTCCCTTCCAACCCAAACCATTCCCTGTGCCTGTGCCAAGGCTTTCTGGAGATGCATCACTCTCTCCACGAATGACTAAACACAACACTTTTTGGTAAATTCCCTATAAATCAATGTAATATCAGTAAGGAATCCGAGAAACAGTGGAATTTTCAGCATTCACATCTCTACTTTTACAAGCAGGAACGTAACTTTAGCTTCACTGCTCAGTTTTATTTTAGACAACAGCAGGCTCTGCAGTTTGATGATATCCTTGCTTTATGACACATGAAGAAGACCAGAAGACATGGGTTTGGTTCCGGTGTTCATTCCAGCTTGGCTTTCATCTCCCATGTATCCCTAACATCCGGCTGGTTTTTCTGGATGAATCACCTCAGATCTGAAGGAGCAAACGCTGATCTCTCCCAGCCCTTACTGAGAAAGGAGAGTGATGAATCTTTAATGATGACACTTCTTTTCCTCGAGGCTTCCGCAGGTATTTGAATTAAAAAAGCCACAAGGAAATTTAAACAGTTCTAATGTTTTAAACAGAGTCGAGTTTAAATTACTTCCTCCGGTGAGAACAATACACAGAAGGAAGAAAAGGTCTTAAAAAAAAATGTTTAAGTGAGACTCTGTGTTAGCAGAGTGATGGCTCTGATGCCTGACCCTGCAGCCAAGCCATCAATGTCCTTTAGCTCCCAGGTGCTAAGCGAGGAATTTGAGGAATTTGGGGGGAATTTTGGGGAATTTCTGAGTGCTGTAGGGATCCTGGCTGCCATGGACATGGGAGGGAGCCCAGCTCCCCTCACCTGTCTCATGGATGTTGGGCAAAGATCAACAAAAAGGATAATTTTTTTTGTAAAGTGGAGAAGTTTTCCTCTTTTCATACCAGTGTTCAGCAGTGCTATTTTATGGCATTTTCAGGGGAGCACTGGAGGTTCCTGGAAGCTCAGAGGAGTTCACTGGGAGGTGATGCTGGTGGCTCAGAGGGGACAGGGGACGTGGCCAGAGCAGAGCAAGCAGGGCTTGGAGCAGAGCAGGGGAGACCAGAAGTGCTGACACACATTTGAGATTTGTCAGCGTATGAACAGTAAGTGACTAAAATATGCAACTTTCCTGACAAAAACTGGGGATGAGGCCAGGGCCAGTGGTCTAAAGTCATTCCAGCTCTGCCTGGTGTCAGTCTGGGTGTCAATCATACAATACTTGAAGTTGGAAAAGCTCTCTAAGATCATTGAGTCCAACCATTCCCCCTGCACTGCCAAGGTCACCCATAACCCACATCCCCAAGTGCCACATCTACAAGATTTCTGAACACTTCCAGGGGTGGTGATACTGCTACTTCCCCAGGAAGACTGTTCCAGTTCTTGAAAACCCTTTTGGTGGAGAAATTTGCCCCAATATCCACCCTGAGGCTCCCCTGGCCCAGGCTGAGGCCGTTCCCTCTCCTCCTGTCCCTGTTCCCTGGGAGCAGAGCCCGACCCCCCCCGGCTGCCCCCTCCTGTCAGGGACTTGTGCAGAGCCACAAGGTCCCCCCTGAGCCTCCTTTGCTCCAGCCTGAGCCCCTTTCCCAGCTCCCTCAGGAATTCTCCAGCCCCTTTCCCAGCTCCCTCAGGAATTCTCCAGCCCCTTCCCAGCTCCCTCAGGAATTCTCCAGCCTCTTCCCAGCTCCGTTCCCTTCCCTGGCCACGCTCCAGCCCCTCAGTGTCCTTCTCATGTCTGGTTTGACATCAGACAGTGTCCCCCAGCCTGGCATGCGTGTAGCAAAGACCTGAACCACTGGGAGAACCAGCATTTGCCATGTCTTTTATGCGAGTCCCAAGTTTTGCACAAAACCTGAGCTGGCTCCGTGTGGGGCTGTCCTGGGCCTGCCCAACATTCCCGGGCAGCGATTCCTCAGCAGCAGCCTCACCTTTGCCATCGATCCGGGCTTCAGCAGCTGATTTACAAGTCCATCTTTTCTGAATCATTATCTGAGGCGGCTGCCAGTTGGCCCGAGGCAGGATCCAGGCACTCGAGACTGGGGGAATCAGTTCCAGCTGCACTCCGTAATTAGGAAAACCCTGGGCTGTAGCCGGATGTCCAGATGCCTTGCCAAGGAGCACAGCATTTGCTTCAACAAACAGGGTTTGTGAGGGGAAAAATTAAAAAGAGTGAAGATGTCATAGGACAGAGGTCATGTGCCAGCAGTTGCTCCTTTATTCCTCATGGCATCTCCCATTTTTAAGCCAGAGAGGTGGATTGTGGTGGGAAGGCCTGGGGAGGTTAAACCAGTCCTCGGGATTTCAACTTGGAGAGAAATAAGTTTCTCCTGCTCCCCACAGAGATGGAAAGTACTTGAAATGCCATTTCTTTCATGCTTTCGCACCAGGGAAAAAGTGAACTTTGCATTTTGTTGTGTAACTAGGGTTCCAGCACGATGTGTTTTGTCAGCAACGAGAATTTGAACGCTCGGTGTGTGACACATCTCAGCTGAAGCCTTGTGCTCCCTGTAGTGCCTTCATTGCAAACACAGGTTCAAGCTCTTTTCAAAGGTTTGGGGTTTTTTTTTTGCTTGTTCTCTTAACACAAATTAACAAACGTGAAGCTTCCAACAATGGATTTAATAACACCATGATAAATTCCAGTGCTTTTGCCACCAATGCCATTTAATCTGTCTCAGCAAATGCATTGGCCACGACTGGCCAAAAGTTTGAGTGGTTTCCAGCTATAGGATTCCTATAGCAATATAAGAATGTCCTTGCACAGGATAGGGTACAAAAGGCAATGCAAAACTCCACTGTGGATGATTTAGAAAAGAAAAGAACTATTTTCTTTTCTTCTTCTCACCTCAATTCTTCCTGTCTCTCCTGCTCCAGAAACAGCTGCTTCTTAAAGTTAGACAGGCAAGAATTTACCAGTTCCAAGGGATCTGTGGGATATTGGAAGGTTCTACCCACAGACTATTGCTAATCACAGGAGGTTCCTTGGATAAGAACAATTTACCTGTTATGTGTAATCTGCAGTGTGGACTTTGATAACTTCTTTGTAGTCCTCAGTCTTTCTCTGGTGCTGGAAAAGCATTTGAATGAAATTCATGGAAGAAAAGGCCTGTTGGATCTGATTTATCTCTGGCCAGCCTCCGGGTTTCCTTGTGCACTGGTTGACATTCACAAGTTGATGATCTCCCATTGTAATTTCCTGCTTGATCTGAGACAACTGTGGGGTTCTTTCTGCAAAGCATTTCAGGAAAATATTGATAACTTAGTGGAATTTGTTGCTTTAATTACATAGCGGTTTTTAATCAAACTTCTGGATTTTTTTTGATGTCTTACTCAAGCTAAGAATTCCTTCTTTACCCCCTCTGTAAGTTATTCCCTATTCAGTTGTTTTAAGAAATAAATAATACGGTACACGTGGCTACTCTTCGTCATGAAAGTGCCCACGTGTAATTCACCACAGCACTGATACACTGAAAATAACCTTTCCACGAGGCTTCCCCAGCAGCAGAGAAGGATTTTGTCCTTTGCTTTTGTCCTCCTCACTGAGTGCCACGACAGGGTGAGGAGCTGGCTCCAAGGGCATCTCACCTGTGTTTGGTGCCAGCAGTTTTCAGTGCCAGGCCAGGTTCCCTGCCTTTGCACTGATTGCAACCCAGCATTATTCCTTTGCCAAAAGCCATGGAGTGGGCCCTCTGCTCTGGCTATTTTCTGAATTCTCTGTTCTTCCCACACTGTGGCTAATGAGTCCAGCTGTTTGCTCTGTGGCTCTGGACTCTCTGTTGCTCAGTGACGAAAACAAATGTCTTCCTTCATGCCAGCAGTGGATGTACACAGTGGCATTGGTATCTTGGAGTTATGCTAAGGAAGTGTTAAAGTAGATGTAAGTGTATTTTATTAAAACAAAAAGCCCTTCAAACATCCTCTAAATGTTGTGGTGGGACTAAAAATTTCTTGAGGGATAGAACTGGTATCTTCCTCCTCTTCCCCTTCACCCAAGGAGATGAATTCTGTTGTGGGGGTATGGTTTAATAAACACTTCCTAAAGGGGAGCTGATTTATATTCCTGTGCTAATATAATGCAACTCACAAACTGAAATTCTGCTTAGCAAAAAAGTTTCTCCTGTGGCAGCCTGCCTGGGTGGAAGAAAAATAATACAAAAGGTCTTACCAGTGGTGTGACATGTTGCTGTAAAACAACAGCCAGGAACATCAAGAGATTTCAGTCCAAATGGAGAATTTCTGAAAATTAATTTTGGATGCTTAATACAAACGAGAAAGTAACGTAATTTCTGGCAGAGCAGTTGACAGCAGACGTAATGCATCAGTGCAATAGCCCAGACTGTGTTAAATGGAAATCAGCTCCATGTAAAAAGCTGCAGAGTGAGAATAGTGCTCGCACAAAACAACCCCTGACAAAAGCAGAGGTTGAGGTGCTGGTGGAACAGTTGTCACTGAACTAGGAATGTTGTGATGTAATAGAATTCGTGGATGTGGTTTGGAATCACTGCAGCTCTTTAAACTGAAGGTGACTTAGTGCCAATGAAATCCAGCTCGTTGCTGAGCTGTCCCTGCTCCCCATTCTGCAGAGAGCACAAAAGGGGCGTTTGTTGAAATCTGCATTTCCTGGCTTCCCCAGTCCCTCCACAGTGGTGCCTGAAGCCATGGAAATCAAACTCAGGGACAGTGAAACTTTGGATCAGCCCTGGACACAATATGGGTCTGTCCAAATCCTTGCAACAGGATCCCAGGGGGTTTCAAGTGCCTCTTCTGTGGAGGGGGAGAAACAGATCCCAGGGCAATCAGATCATTCCCAGGACTCTTTCCCTCCTGCTGTACTCCATTTAAAAGCACATTTTCTGACTCATCTTCTCCTCCAGAACACTGAAAATAATGTTCCTTCCTCTGTGTTTTTCCCCAGGGGTGACACAAAAGCGCTGGGACCCTGATGGTCAGAGGACATGCACAGGCCTTCAGCTGGAGAGTGGTGTGTGGGGAAAATCGAGCCCTACCAAGGTAAAATAAATAAAATCTGTTTGGAGAGCAGTCAGCAGAATGCAAGAGGGTTTAAAAAACTATCACTGATTGCTGAGCAGTGTGTTTGGACTTGGTTTTGTTTAGCTAAGCTTAGCTTAGGCAGCAGAAAAGCCAAATAAAATGATGGCTAAGTGTTGTGATTCTGCACGCTCTTGGTGAGGGGGAAAAGATTGCACATTTCGTTGGGGAAAAGAAGTTGTAAAAATCCCCCCACGAGACTAAATCAAGCGGTATCCCAAATATCAGCACACTCTGCCTGACATGTCCTCCAGATAAAGCCTGAGGTTTTCAGCTCACCACAATTACTTTGTGTGTGTTTTTTTCACAAGATGCAGTGAAGCTTGAAAGCTCCCAACAAGCACAGGATGAGCTGGGCCAGCCTTAAAGATCCATTTCTTTGCTAAAGACTGAGAGGAGGAAGTAATACATATATTGAAGCAGAAAAAGGAGAAGGAAATGATTTAAAATATTGGTGCACGAGTTTGTAGCTAATCAGCAGCGTTTCTGACATGCCTTTGGACTCTTGCAGGATGTCTCCATCTGTGCAGCCCTCAACAAAAGAAATAAATGTCAAATTAACTACTGGAGCATGAGAGATGCATCCAAAATAAAGTCTCTCAAGGAACATTCTTCTTTGGTGCCCTGTAGAAATCTGGGGGAAGTTGAGAGTTTTGGAAGGCATGCAAAGGTCTTAAACCTGTAGGTAGAAGTAAATGAAGTGAAGAAAATATGAGGCAAATGTTGTTACAAAACATGAAAGAAACAGAAGAGGAAGAAAATGCTTTCCCTGGGGCTGTGAAATTATTGAATTGTCCAAACCACAGGCAGCTGGTTTAAAGAATTGATAAAATTTATCTGGCATTTCACCTCGTTAATAAACTCTCGATCTGCCTCTGCCCATTTGGGTTCCCAGTAGGCTCCTTCCCAAGAGACACAAAGGAACTGTTTCTGGTGGTGATTTCCTTCATGGAGGAGGAACACAGGGATGGTTTCATAGGAGCTCAGAATCATGCAATGGCTTGAGTTGGAAGGGTTCTTAAAGCTCATCACCCCATGGGCTTCAATGCAGTGTCACCCAAGCCCTCAGAAGGGTGACCATGGCACCAGGGAGGTCACAATGCTGTCACCCTCTTCCTGGGGGAAGAACAGTACTGTGTTTTGTGAAGCCCTTGTGGAATCCTGGCACTGATTATCAGTTGATTGACAGCCAGATGGGACTGGGCTCTACCCTCCTCCCAACAAGCAGGAGTCAGTGGCACCTAGACATGGAATGAGCTTTGCCTACGGAGCTAATCCTCAGATTCTGCATGCCAATTCAGTGCTGGATTTGGGATTTTTTTTTTATTTCTATTAGGATCAAGAGATGTGGGAACACAGGGCAGGAGTAATTCAATCAGCCAATTTACAGCAGCAGTGAGATTAGGCCAGATGCTTTATTGCATGGGACTTATGTGCCCAGCTGGGTGGATAATAATAGCAGGAGGCTTTAAACTCAGGTTTACTCTTTGTCAGAGAGCTGGAACATCAAAGCACCTCCTTTGTCACCTCGAGGGAAGAAAGGTGTGGTCTATCAAGATGGATGTTTCCTGTCATGGATGGAAGAATTAATCTGGGCCACTGTCACTCTCTGGGCCACTGTCAATCAATCTTGGACATACGTGTTTGTACATCATTGGCAGATGTCACCAAGGAATCATAACAAAGAGGGAACTAATTAATTAAAATAGTACCCAGAGCCCTTGTGGGTAACTGTATCACTTTTTTGGGAGAAGATTTTTCATGCCTATAGCTGGGAGGTTGTAGAGCCATCATGCCTCTGGTTCCCCCGTGCCCTCTGCAGCATGTGATATTGCAGGCCAGTGATCCATAATATACTTAAATGCATTTTAAATCCCAGCAGATCATGGTGAAAGAGGAGTTTATAGTCTGAAACTGGCAACTGTCTTTGCCATGTCCATTTTTAAACACCCACCAATCCCTTCCGTGTTGATAGGTTAAATACTCACAGTAATATTATGGAATACAGGTTTTAAATTTTAATATTTTTTCCTTCACCAGAGGGATAAAGTTTTCATTGAGGCCTCCCAGATAATTCAGAGCTGATTTCAAGAGCGTGCATTTTGAAATGACAAAAAAGTTATTATGAATAGAGAGTTAACAAGAGATCTTGAACAAAACTTTCTGCTGCGATAGATGGATGAGAAACAGTTGCACACAGGATAATGGAGCATGGTGATAACTGGGAATCTTTTCATTTGCAGGAATCTCTGCCTTCCCAAAACACACCGTTGATTTCGCCAGGAGTCATTGCACAGATTGATGAGGATAAACCCAAAGGAAACCAGCCCTCTCTGCCTATGCAGGCCCCGATCCCCCAGCCCAGAGCTTGTCACACAAAACCATCTTTGCCCAGCCACGGCTCAGCCATCGTTAGCAGAACATTTTTGGTGCTTCCCAGCGGATTAGAGATCCAGGCATCCTTAGAAGACACCATGTCACCATCAGACTCTCCCAGTCCAAAGCGGTGTCCGAGCCAGCAGAGAGGCTTTGCCTCCATCACTGTCACAGCCAGGCGTGTTCCAGTGGGCTCTGGAGAGCACCAGGCACGTGGTCCTGGGGCTGGACAAGAGCCCAGCACCGTGTCCCCCACATCCTGCAAAGTCCCTGATGCCCTTGGGTGCTGGCCTCCCCCAGCCCACCCAAACCAACCTCCCTTAAAGGTTTCCAAATCTCGCTCAAAATCAGGTGAAGAGCCCCAAAAGCAGCTTTTTGACCCTGGAATCAAGGAGGATGGGGTGGGTCTTCAAAGCAGTGATGGGAGGGAGAAAGTGCCACCTTCATTTGTCTCCCGTGTCCAGCTCCAGCTGTCTCAGCCATGCCCAAACACCATCTATTACTTAGACAAGTCGCTCAATGTGTGCATTGACCAACCTCGAGTGAAATGCCAAAAAATATATAGATCCACGTTGTCCTTCAGCCTGAAGTGCAGTTTGTCCGGATTAACAGCAGATGGAGTAGATGGCATAGCTAATGGAGAGCCCATGGAGGAGAGAGCTCCAAGGAAGCTCCCAGGAGCAAACAGGGCTCCAGTCAGATCACACCTGGGCGCAGACTCCACGGGAAATAAGGTAATTGAGAAGGAAAACACAAAGGAAGGACATTTGGGTAGGAAATACCCTTTGCAAAGGGTCTTTGCCTCGGGACTTGCAGCGTTTGTGGATATTCCCAGAGGACCTCACAACGCAGTAGCAGCAAAGGAAGAGGATGAGCAGCCTGGCAGGCACCACACTGTGTTTTCTCTCCAAATTGCTAATTCGAGTGCTGAGGCAGGTAAGTCATTTCCAGAAAGCTCAGGCTGGTGAAGCAGAGGTCCAGGCTGGAGCAGCCCCACCACAGTGATTTTGTGAGAGCAGATAACAGCAATCCTTGCTTCTGCAGAGGCACAGGGAGTTAGAGCACAGCACAGAGGTTTCCAGCTCCAGCACTGCCATGAATATTTGCCATGCTGGTGATGCGTGCTGCTCAGCAGCTGAGAGAGAAAAATCTCCCTGTGTTTTCTGCATTCAACCTCTTTTTTTAACCATTTATAACAGTATTTTTTTTCTATTCTCCCAGCAGCCTGCAAGTGCTTATCCCCTGAAAATAATTAGGTTTTTCTTTGAATAAAGGCTGAATTTCAAGGTGTGAAATTAAGAAGGAGATGACTGCGCTGAGCTTGGTTTTGTGCTCCTTGCAATTAAAAATGATCTTGTTTTCAGCTTTTATTTAGAAGGCTACAGTAATAAGCCCAGGCTTTTATATCTAATGAAACCAGGTAAAAGGTTTGCAAATCTTGAACACGTTTGTTTCCAACCTTTCCAAGCATTTTACAAACATGAAATGCTCTTTGCATTGTTGTTCCTGGGGAAGGCAGAGGGGCCATGGGGATTGCTCCCTGCCCAGAGTGGTGCAGCTCTTGCTGAATTGGGATTTTCCAGCACACTTGGATAACCACAGCTGAGTTCATTGACTTTCCAGGAAGGGAAGGTGCATGGGAAGATTGTCAATGAGTGAGTCTGTTTTTTACCAAGAGCACAAAGATTAAAACTTGCCCCCTCTGTATCCTGCGACCTCGGGCTACATTTAATTGCAATTACCCGGTTCTTATATGGCCTTTTTCATCTAAGGGTCAGGGTATGAACATGAGCCACTTCCTAAGGTTCCTTGGTACCTTCATCTTCCCAGTGTGCAAGTGGAAGGAAGCACAAAGATGAGAAGCCTCGTGCTGCCTCGAGGGCTGGGCAAGGTGCAAACTCCTTGCAGCCACTGCTGCTCTCCCTTTTCCATGCCTGAAGTCAATGGGATTGTTCCTGCAGCTACAGAGGGCAGGGGCAGAGCCTGGGAGAAAATACTCCTCTGTTTTTCTGAGCATAATCCAGGCTGTGTGGTGTGGGAGAGGAGAAGGCACAGAGGGGAGCAGGAGGGGGAAGATTCCAACCAGTGCTAAGGGCTTGGGGGGAGAAATAGAAAATATGAAGCATTTCATTGCACTCATCCTAATTCCAAATATCAGGGGATATCACTCCATAGGGAGTGTTATGTATTCAAGGCTTTGTCCAACACCATCAAAGGTTTCTCTGTGATAAACCAGGTTTAAAACTGACCCTTCCCTGGGCTTAGTGATGCTACGGTGGCATGGAAGAGCCACTTTTACCAGAAATAATTAGAAAGTGAATTGGGAGGCTGCCGAGTTTTACTGAAAGGAGGAAATTGGTGAGGCAAGGAGCTGAGAAACACTGGTTGGTGATAAAGGACTTCCACCATTTGTGTACACTAGACTATAGGTGTAAATAAACATGGGAAGTGTTACCTTTTTAACTGCTTCCACCTTTTGTGTGGGCAGTAGAATGTAAAGATATACATTTCTCTTGCTCAGACTCTTTGTAATGTAAAAGGAGGTGTTTATCAGCTTACTACAACTTTCCTGTGTGCAATTTGTATAAACAGCCAGAATAATACCCCAAAACAACAGCATTTCTCAGCAGGATCACCCAAATAATGAGCTCGTGCATGGCCATCAACCATTGAATGGGACAAATCATGAGAAACTTGGTAAAAGCATGGGATGTCCACATTGCTCCCTAAAATGAGAGGGAATTGGTGTGATTTTAACCTGGGAGAAATGAAAAAGTGAGTTATTTTTAGTTCTGGAATGGGGGAAGTGAGGAGAAGTTATTGGTATGAGACTATTAATCACAGAATAATTTAGGGTGGAAAAGACCTTTAAGATCATCCAGTCCAACCAGCCCCCAGCACTGCCAAGGCCACCACTGCCCCATGTCCCCAAGTGCCACATCCACAGGGCTTTTAAATCCCTCTAGGACTACACAACCCTTTTGGAGAAGAACTTTTACTCCATTCTAGATTCCCAGTTATTTTGGATATTTTTTCCTCTGCTGCTCACTAATTCAAATCTGTTCCCGTTAAACTTTGCTCCGCTCCATGTTTATGCAATGAAATGTTTGTGAAATGAAGTGTTTAAAAAGAAGGGAGAACCAGCAAAGAAGGGACAGGGAGCAAGTTTTGACACAGTGTTCGTGCTTTAACACAGTTATCTTATGGATGAGGGAACTGTGGAGAGCACTTTGTCCATTACATTTCTGATGACCCAGAAAGTTGGAGTTTATATTGGTTTGCAGCTGTAGGCAAGAGCTTCCTGCCAGCAGAAATACAAGTGGTAATAACATCACTATGCTAGGAAAAAAAAAAGAGAAAAATTACTTTCAAGGCCACACTTCTCTGTATGAAATCTGTAAATGCAGTTTCCAGGACGTATAGGTTGCTTTATTAGGATCTCAGTTGGAATGAGCACCCAAATACTTCTCTGCTGTACAGGTGCTGGGGCCAGGTTTGCTGTTTCCTATAGGCCCACTTGAGTCATGGCCTCTTTGGAGTGTCTTTTTCCTAATCTTTTGTGTGACTTCACTGAAGTAACAATGACTCCACTTACTGTATTACTCATATTATTTCATGTCCAAATTCAGCTATTTGAGACTTGGCTTTACATGGAGCTGGATAACTGAATCTAAGGCCCTTCTTTCAGCAGGAGGCTGGGCCAGGTAATCTCCAGAGTTACATATTTCCACCATGTGCCACATATGAAAAGGATACTTTAGGATTATTAATGAAATGTAAATCTTGGGCTCTGCTCATGGATGGGAATTACACTTGGAAATACAAACCTGTGGGACTCGGAGCTGAAAGCCATGGTTCATGCTAGAGCATCCCGAGGATGGAATATGATATTTCCCCACTGTGGACTGTATCTCCTACTCGCTCCACTGCTTTGGGCCTTGACTTCCATTATCTGGCAAGAAATTGGATTGTAAGTGCTGGAAAATCCATGTTATACATGAAGTCAGACTTGAACCGTGGGAGGACAGAGTCGTAGGACAGAGCTGTGTTTATTTTTAGTGAGTGGCCAACATTCCCATCCCTTGGGCAGCTGAAGGAACGTGTGAAGGGTCCCACTGGGGGCCACATGACCCCCCCACCTCAGAGACACGGCCAAGGGCCAGCCCAGGCCAAGCTCCACAAGGTCCCTGTCACGGGTGATCGATGTGCATCACCCTGCCTTTGGTCACGGCTTTTAACAAGCTGTCAGAACCTGCTAACGCTGCTTTTCAGGCAGTGCTGCAATTTCCTTTCCTGTCTGCAGCTGATGTCTCATAAATACAAGGTGCGTTGGAAATGAAAAGATTAGTCTTGTTTCTGCTGAAGACAGGAACATTTTTAATCTTAATTTCTCACCTACCTTTCATGAAGAATATATTCCCCATGAATATCTAGGTCTCCATCCATCTTTCACTATCTATTGCCTACTGGGCTCTAGGCTGAATCATTAAAAAGAAGCAAAGAGAAGAAAATGGGACAATTTAAAATTCTTTTTGACCTCTTGATTAAACAATATCATCACTTTTCTAGGGAAGATTATAAATGCCAACATCTAAATTTATCTGTTTAAGCTTAGATAACCGTAAACTTCTTGATGCCTGAGTGCCTTCACACATCTCAGCTATTTTCTAAAGCAAAATATTTCCTGCTCACCTCCACACTTTTGTTCTTCTTTTGTTGTCATACCCAAAACTGCTGTGCAGAGATATTAAGGAAGAGCAACTGAGGTGGAGAGTGAATCCAGTTTGGATCCCAAACTGGTGGGTGCTGTGCTGGATGCCACTGCCCCGAGCGGAGATGCAGATGTGTGAGGAGGGCGTGGGAGATGGCAAAAGGGCACCTCATGAGCATCACACTCCCCTGTAAACCACCCAAAATTAGGGACAGCAGGGTTATGAGATAATCATCAGCCACACTGTGCCCACACAACCAGGGCAGTGACCGTCTCTCTGCTGGCACTGCTGAGGGACCTCAGATCCTGGGGTCAGTCTTGGACAAGACAGACACTGAGGGGCTGGAGCAAGTCCAGGGAAGGGAACGGAGCTGGGAAGGGGCTGGAGAATTCCTGAGGGAGCTGGGAAAGGGGCTGGAGAATTCCTGAGGGAGCTGGGAAAGGGGCTCAGGCTGGAGAAAAGGAGGCTCAGGGGGGACCTTGTGGCTCTGCACAAGTCCCTGACAGGAGGGGGCAGGCTCTGCTCCCAGGGAACAGGGACAGGAGGAGAGGGAACGGCCTCACATTGCACTAGGGGAGGTTTAGGTTGGGTCTTGGGGCAAATTTCTTCACCAAAAAAGCTCTCCAGCCCTGGCACAGCTGCCCAGGGCAGGGCTGGAGTCCCCATCCCTGGAGGGGTTTAAAAGCCATGTGGATGTGGCACTTGGGGACGTGGGGCAGTGTGGCCTTGGCAGTGCTGGGGGAAGAGTTGGGCTCAGTCTTAGAGGTCTTTTTCAACCCTGACGATTCCGTGGCTCCGTGCTGGAGGCAGCAGTGGGAGGTGGATGACCCACAGTGGGGTGGCTGTGGTGAATGTGCTCAGCAGTGCCCGAGGCCCTGGGAGCTGTCCTGGCTCAGGGGGTATCCAGGGGGGCACTCCCAGGGTTCCTTTTTCAGAATTCAGGGATGAAATGCTCGGGAGGGAAAAGACTCATTCACAGCAGTGAACATCAGAGGCTTGGTAATGGAGCTGCCTATACCTTTTCCCAAAGAGCATGGCAGGTGACTTGAAAGCATAATTTGCTTAATTAAAACAACCCAAGGCACCAAGTGGGGAAAACTGAGATGGGGTCTGGGCTTTGGGAGTGTTGAATGGCCCCAGATGATTACAGACTTCTGTTTCCTTCCTCAACTTACTTATTAACAAGTGCTGAAGTCAGCAGCACGTTTTTAACGGGTAAATAACTAGGCCTTAATTTTTTTCAAGATCAATTTTAGTTTTTTGATGTGTGTAGGTATATTCCTACTCATAGTGGAGTAAAATCAGAACAGCTGGTGCTGTGGGACTTTGATAAGCTGCTACCTGCAAAGCAAAAACATATTTTTATTTTAAATACACGCTGAAGAGCTCCAGGTATGTGGGACATTTGTGTATCAAGAAAGTATCATGGGTCACCTTTAATATATAAGCCTGGTAATCAGAATGGGTTAATTAGGAAATCTAAAGGCTATAAGTAATATTTACTTAATAATATTTAATATTTACACTTCAATAGTGTTTGAAATGTTGTGGTGAAGGAGTGTGGCCTATCTGGTGCTCTCACCTCATCTTCTGTTTATGGGAAAGTCATCATGCAATAAGCCAAAGTACAATATCTGTATGTGTGTAAATATAAATACAGATATAAAAATATATCTATATCTATATGAACAAGATATAATTAGAGGGGAGCAGTCCCTCACAATATGGAATTTATTGTATAGGAACTTGAGCAGCTCCAGCTGATGCTAATTAACTCTCCACCCTGCAAATGTGTGCAGCAGAACTGGCGGCGAAGACAGGAGAAATATGAAATATGGCACAGGAGATTTTACTTTAGCTTGCACCTGCTAAGCACAAGGAGCCAAATCTTCAGCTGATGTCAACCAATCAAACTCTCTGCCTGCACAGGAGTGACACTGATTTACACCAGCCAAGAATCTGGCCAGGGACGTTACTGACTTGGCATTATGGACACAGCAGCTGGTGCTGACTTGTTAAGAACAAAGGACCACATGCCAAAAAGCCCATTAAAAGGAGCTGCTTTGATGTTTCACTTCATCTGGGATAAATTTAAAATGGAGGAGGCTGTCAATTTTCCTTAGTCTAGACATTCTGTGTCTTTGGGTCCGTGTCACGCTGCAGTGTGACCTTCATGTGCTGCATCGCCAGAAACTGAGGATTCAATCCTTTCAGATGTTGAGAACTCAGTGAAGAATTGGTTATCCTGTTATGGGTGACTCTGGAAAATGCTGCCAGCCTGTGGGGGGAAATAGCAGTTGCCTCACTTTTTCTCTGAGATTTTAATTCATTTTCAGAAGGAAGGAGATGCCTCTTCTTTTCTGGAGGGCCCTTGTGCATTTTTTGGAGTACCAGCTCCTCAGCTTTGCTCTTTGTCTCAAAGGCCTGCTGCCCATTTCCCCATCATCTGGTGGGACAAAGGGTGTAGGAGAAGTAAGGGATCAGCGTGGAGGGGTAATCCTTGATATTCCATTCCTTTAAACTATTTATTTATTAAATCAGAAGACAGATGTGGTGACCTCCTGCCCTGTCATATGGAGGCAAGGCCACCCCCAGAGATGGTGAGCAGTGATGTCAGCAAGAGGGGAGGGTGATGCTCAGGGCTGTGTGAGCCAAAGCTGGTTTCAGTGACAACGCTGATGTCACAGTGACCCTGGCTGAGCTCATTTTCCAATGGAACCAATTGTTCTTCATCAATTCCTCTGTGGTTTACGGCAACGAGCAGCCAGAGATGGGTGGGTTTTCTTGGGGTTTGTTTCTTTGGGGTTTTCTTGTGGGTGTTTTTGTTTGGTTTTGGGTGATTAAGGGCATGATCATAAAATAATTTGACTGGAGTTGAAGTTTCCTTCAGGAAGTGCTGTTTGAGGATTAAAGGCTCAATTTTCTGTTATGGGTCATAGCAGGGAAGCTGTTGGGCAGAAAGGCCATTGTTTCTCTAGAAGACAGAAGGATGTCTGCCCTGTTAATGATGTTACAGAACACATTTTTATCAGTGAGACTTATAAATTTGATTCTCCCAAAGATGTTCTTGTTGTCTGAAGATCCAAGTTAAAGTTCAGCATGTGAAAACCGAGGGTTTGATTCTTCCACTGTTTTCCATCTTGGTGAGGTTGGATTCAGTGATGTTAAAAGTCTTTGCCAACCTACACTGTTCTATGATCCTGTGATTCTGTGACATTTCTATCTTGAGCTGTCATGGTTGGTAAGAATGTGAGACAATTTGAAGTGAAAGACTGGAGGGTGCAAGTCACTCGTTAGCACTCCGGGCTGGAATACCAGAATCATTAAAATAATGATTAAAAGAGATGGGCTCTGTGGATTCAGTGACTGCATTATGCTACTGGAGTAAAGGGCCTCATTTTCCCCTAATTCACACTTGGTTTAAACTACGAACGACTCTTGTGCAGTCTGTGAAATGAATACTTGGCTCAGCCTGGCTGCGGTAAATTATCAGAAAGAGCTGAACTAGGTACCTCGGACATGATGAGAATTCCAAGTGGTCCATGCCTTTCTTACCCTGCAAATCACCATTTAATGTTCTGAATCATCCTGAACATTTTTTTTTTTTAAGTCACACTGCATCAGATTACTCCTTGAGTCACTACAATAGCGTCTGATAGCTTCTAGCATGACATCCTGGAAATGCAAACATGGGTTTCCAACTCCGAGGTTTTGGGTTTGTGGCTGTTAACAGGGAATGTCTCGAAAGTACAGCAGTAAATTTCAAAGTATTTTTCAATAACTGTTTCCATGGTTCTTAACAATATGAACAGACATCCTCTCACTCTGAGGACCAATTGCCTGGGAGTGTTGGGTTTGTCAAAGCCACGGCTCTGGTGCAGCATGGCCAAAAAGGCATGACAAGAAAAACTGAAGATCCGAGGCATGAGCCTAAAACCCAAGACTGATTATCTCAAATGAGAAAATAATTACCAGGTACTTGACCAGCCTCCAGATTAGGAAAGGTTTAATGAAAAGGAAATATTCTTTCCTTTCATCCTCTCCCAGCTCATAGGAAGGAAAAGGGAAAAATGTTAGTAAAATATACAAACATTGTAGTTGAGCAGCTGGATACTGGGAGCTCACTGGTGCAAGCAGTCACCTCAGATCATGTGGGTGGGTTATTAGCTGCCCACTAAAATATTCTGCTGCAGTTACACCCTCTCATGATTCCGAGTGCAAGGTGATGTCCTGCAGGTGCCAGGCAGGAACGTTTCCTTTTTGCAGAATCACGGGATCATTGAGGTCGGAAAAAGTCCTCCAAGTCCAACACCACCATGTCAACTGAACCACGTCACCAAGTGCCACATCTACTACTCTTTGGAGCACTTCCAGGGATGCTGACTCCACCTGGAAGCCTGTTTCTGGGATTAACCACTCTGTCAGTGAAGAAATTTTTCCTGCTGCCCAACCTGAACCTGCCCTGGTGCAACTGGAGGCTGTTAAATCTCAAGATTTCACTGGTGCAGCCACTGCAAACCCTCCTTCCATCAAAACCCTCCGTGGCAACCGGCGTGGGTGCAGCACATCCTGTGCTGAGCAGCACCTTGGTCCCTGGAATGAGTGGTGTTCCCTTGTTTAGCACCAAGGGAGAAGGTCAATTCACTATTTGCAAAGTGCTTTGAGAAAATAAATTGGCCTTCAGCACTGAGAGGTTGATTGTTAGGGGCTGGTGATTAGCTGGGTTTGGGACTGTTTGCTCTGAAGTCACTGCACTAATTTTGCCCAAAGCCTTCTGTAAACAAGCTGTTTCTTGACATTAAGAAGCTTTTCCTTCTTTGGGCTGATTATAGGTTTGAAGCCTAACAGCTCTTAGGTACACTTTGTTTTAAATGATTACAACTTTCCACAGTCAAATATTAGCTTTTTGCCAAAAGAAAGCCTCTTCCTTCTGAGAAATGTGGCCACAGCTGTCAACACGGTTTAAAAAAACCCCAAAAGAGGTAGCTAGGAAAAAGAGAAGCTTTTTTGTTTGAGATAATTTCTTAATCTAGACTCTTAGCTTGAGGTGTTATTGTTATAGCTGAGATAATTAAGCTTTATCCCCACCAGGCAGGGCTGTTTGAAGAAGCATTAATACAGGTGCAATGACACAGTCATTGGGAGGAATGGGCTGCCTGAGCCTCTCTCTCCAAGTCAGCAAAGTTACCTTGACTTTGGATCTTGACAGTTCTGGGAATGGAGCTGAGGGCAGGGCCCAGCCCTGTTTCTCAGGATCCAGCGCCAGCTTTTTACTGAAAGGTGACTCAAGACCTTGTTAAACATCCCACTTTGAACAGGGAGCATGGGCAGAGCTCCATTACCAGGAATCCAGGCAGTTTCCATGGATGTTAATGCTGAGCAAGAGCTGAAGCTGCCTCTTGCAAACGAGTCATCTGTCAAGCATCAGGAGGCAGTTTGGGACAAAAGTCTCCTTGCTGGTCAGCAGGAATTTTAGTCAAAACATCTGAATTTCACAGCACCCCTGGCCCACTGCAGCTCGTTGACTGATTACAAGCGATGCCTTTTCCTCAGCAACGATTTGAAAAAAATAAATTCTCCATCCTATCGTGCATCCCTTGACAAACCCTGCCATAACTAATAATGCTGTCATGGCTCTCAGTGCTTCCACTGCTCTAGGTTCCCAGGCTGTTGAGATGATGTGCTCTGTTTGCTCATATCTAAGATTGCGTGGCTCAGCCGTGCCAAGCCTTGATTCATGATAAGGATTGAGCCATCAGTCTTTGTCAGGCAGAGGTTGGAGTCTTGGTTGGGATTATGGATGGCTGCTTGAGGCACGTGGGGGTCTCTACAACTGGGTCTAAACCTTGGAGGAGGCAGAAGTTTCTTACATTTAAGGAATGTTAATTCCTGCTCCTCTCTGCTTGGGGTGTTGGCAGCATCAGCTCCCAGCACGGAGGTCTGGGAGAGCTCAGCAGCTCAGGATGTGGGGCTTTTATTAAATTAAAAGAAGCCCCCCAGCAGGTGGTCTGTAATGTAAAGCCTGCCTCCAGTGCTGATGTCTGATCTCATTAGGGACACATGGGGAATAAACCCTGAGTGTCCCCTCCCCAGCCACCTCTCGGGCTGACTTGGTGGCCAGGGAGGATTTGCAGCCCTGCCTCTGCTAAAATGAACTTTGGCCAGTTTCAAAGAAGCACTTTGTCACAAATCATCAAAAATCCACACTGGAACACTGGGAAGAGTGTTATAGGCGAGGATGAAAAGCTGAATTATCCTGCTGTAAAGTGAAATGGGGGGAAAAAAGCAGTAACAATGGAACAGGGGATGTTTGCCTGGATTGTGTGTGTCTCAAGGAAAGGCAAGTTTAACCTGCTGTAATGCAGGGTCACTTCCCGTTAGCAAAACCCCCTGAAGGGAGAGAGGGGGAAATGTAAAAAGATACTTTACAGTAAAACAATATACTTATTTTACTCTGAGATCAAGGATTCTTTATTTGTAAAGGAGCTTTTGAAAACCTACCCTTGGTTTTACAGAATATTTTTAACTCCTCCAATATCGTATGGTTTTCACTAAGTCATTATTTCAAAATTGACCTGTTGTCATCTTTCTTGCACAGGGCAAGAATGACTCTTCTCCAGATGTAATTACAACTTTGTTCCTTAAATTTTCTCCTACAAGCAGCTGAACTTTTACAACCACAATCTATACTGGCTGAATTTTATTAATGGAGTCATTCTGCTTTCTGTTTCTTTGAGCTTTGCTCTCTCATACCTCCCAAAGCATTACACTTACATGTCTTTGTTCATTAGTTTTAAAGCCTTTCCTCGGCTGGGATAATAGAAAAAACATCTATTTCTGGTCATCCAGTTGCAATTCTGGCTATTCTCAGTGGGGCATATATATTTCAAGTTGGGTTGGTGGGGATTTAGATATACAATTCCAGATAGTCTTAATGAGAGTAACAGTCCTAATTCCCCACTCAGAATATTAAAAACTGGTCCAGGGTGTACAGAGTGAGATGCTGTGATCTTACCTTTAAGAACCTTTGCCTTGTTCTTTTTTTTTTTTTTTTTATTCCTAAATATCATTTGCATCTGTGTTGGTTCGTTCAAGTAATTGAGAGCTGCTTTGAGAATGAGGGAGTTGATTTTTGGAGCCCCTGTCTGGTTTGCTTTGCTGTGTTTTCCCAGGGATTGGCTGCACCTGGGTGCACCTTTGGAAGGGAAAGGTTAATTCAAGAGGGAGCTGGAAGAAAGGGTTTGGCAAATTGACTCTGTTATTATTCTGATTGCCTTCGGTGTTAGACAAGAACAAGATGAACCTTTTTTATTGCCTTAATTAACCACCACCAAAAAAAAAAAAATTCCCCACCATACTGTGAATCTAATAAGGATTAAGATTTAGTTAGAATATTAGAACCAGACCCACAAGGAAGATACTTTTCATGCAGGAAGGACGTGTTGATTTTATTCCCGAATTTCATCAGGAATCGTGGGGGTTTTTTAATTCTTTCTCAAGCCAACCTTTTATCATAAAATGCTAAAAAGTATCCATCCCCTTTTTCTAATTTTAGGCGCCATTCTTAGTTTTGGTCATGCATTTCTTTTCCTTCTCTCCTAATCCACATCTTCATAGGGATCCCCCAGACCTTGTGGGGAGGATGCCACTGGTGGCTTTTCTTTCAGCAGGGAAGTGGTGCAGAGAGAAGGGAAGGTTTTCTCCATTTGCACAACGTGTAAGAAATTTCCTGGAGCTTAATTGTCCATCCTTGAAGGTTCCTGTACTCACACTTGGAAGCCAATATCCATGGATAGCTAGCCTGGTAGTTAGGAGTAAATGGAGTGTGAATACTCCAGGCAGCTCTTGTTTCTTGTGTTCAGATCAATACTCTGGGTTAGGGAAGAGAGATGTGACTTGGAGCCTTCTCCTTCCCTCACTCTGGTCTCCACTGTTTTACCCTTCTCCCTTACAGCCCATTTGGATCCCCCTGGTGACTCCTGATGGTTTTGGGGAGCCCAGCAGCAGCAAATGGTCCCTCCTGGGGATGCAGCAGTGGTTTGAGCACTTTGACAGTGAAGCTGTTTGGCTTCTCAACACACATTTGCTGCACAGACCATTTCTTGATATGAAGGCAAATTATCTCCCACTGTGCTGCTGCCATGGATGAGCAGAAACCCTTTTCTCCTTTTCTCTTTCTTCTCTTCTCTGTTTACTGCTGGCCAGTAAACTATTTTAATTTAAAAGGTGATTTAATGAGATAATCTGTTTTCCATTCAGGTCCTTCCTGTGGCTTAGCTCCCCTCCTTTTTTTCCCCCCTCTATCCATCTGATTTCTTGGCTGCCTGAGTGAAAGGACTTCCTCTCCTGCTGCTCTGCAGTTACTCGGTGCTACCTGCTGCTTTCTTCATCTTCTCCTACCCCACTGCTTGTTCCTACCTCCTCCCACAGCCACCCTTTGAGTCCACGACCCCATTAATCTGCCCCAGTGTTTTTCCCCCTCTCTGTGCCATCAAACATTTCTGTGTGACTGCAGGAATTGGATCAGTCAGGAAACGAAGGAACAGGTCCCTGGATATGCATGAGCTCTGAGGGGATGCACAGAATTGAGTCTGTCCAGTTTCTTGAGAGCATTTGCATCAAAACTATTTCCATCTGAGAAAAAAAGCTCGGTTGTGACAAAAGATAAGGGAAATATTTGCAAAGTATGAAAAGCAAGGAGAAAAATAAGTTCTGTCAGAGAGCAGGAGAGCTTGGATGCTGCCCCAGATTTTGGGAGCTCTTTGTGCACCTCCTTGCTCTGACCAGATTTTCTGTAAGGCTGTGAAATGACTTTGGATGGGGTTCATCTCAATGAATTTAATTAAAAACGAGGGTTTTTTTTTTCCGTTTGTGCTGATCCTCGGGGATCCTTCACTTGGAGGATCCCCTAAGGAGCTGACTCCTTCTCACTGGACAGGCAGCCACAGAAAGGAGATTCAGCTGTTATGGTTGGAGTCGATGATGTCAGAGGGCTTTGCCAACCTAAACAATTCTGTGATTCTGTGCTCCAAGCTCTGATCTACAGGGAAAGGGAAAACCAGTAAATGCTGTGTCTTAATGCCTCCGATTTCCTCAGAAATACTGAGTAGTCAAAAAGAGACACGAGCCAGTCAGGTCACTAAAATGCGTAAGAGATGATAATTCTGTGGAAAAGAGTATTTCTTATCTGTTGTGGGTGGATTAAGGATTGAGAAAGTGAGCTGAAAACTTCTCACATGGCAGGATCAGATTTTAGTGAGTGACTCTGAGATAAGGAAGTGTCAAACACAGAATCATAGAAACACAGAGTCATTTGGGTTGGAAAAACCCTTCAAGATCGTTGAGTCCAACCATCACCCCCAGCACTGCCAAGTCCATCACTGACCCATGTCCCCAAGTGCCACATCCACAAATTCTTTAAATCCCTGCAGTGCCATCTCACCCTTTGTCATGGACTGGCTCAAAGGAGAAAAACACTTCTAATCTTCACTCTGTCCTCAACCAACACAGGGGAAAGAAGTGCTTGGAGAGGGTCAGCTGGGAATAAGTCAGCAGAAAAAGGAATTGTGCTACATCTGCTTTTAAAAAAAGGAAACGAGCAAAATGAAGGAACCTCTACAAGGGTCTGGAGGGACAGGACTCAGGGAATGGCTTCCCACTGCCAGAGGGCAGGGCTGGATGGGATATTGGGAAGGAATTGTTCCCTGTGAGGGTGGGCAGGCCCTGGCACAGGGTGCCCAGAGCAGCTGTGGCTGCCCCTGGATCCCTGGCAGTGCCCAAGGCCAGGCTGGACATTGGGGCTTGGAGCAGCCTGGGACAGTGGAAGCGGGGGTGAAATGAGATGGTCTTTAAGATTCCTTCCAACCCAAACCATTCCATGATTCTAGGATTAAAATTGTTTAAACCTCATCAAAATCATAGTTATGGATTCACTGGTGGCTGTGATGAAAACCAAGTTCTAATGAGTTTTGGGATCAGGGTTTTAACCCCTCTCCACTGGAGTGGTTGCCTCAGAAGCATCTCCCATCCCCAATATTTCCAGTTCCCCATTCTGGCTCTGTGCAAAGTCACAGCAGGAACCAGCACCCGAAAGGTCCAACTTGTATGACACTGGTAGTGCCATAAATCGGCCTCTCTTGATGGGAGAGGATTTTAGAGTCCTTGCAAGGAACTTGGTAGACGGACGAGGCAAACTCACAGTAGTTGCTTCTTCAGAGAGTTGTTTATTTTAGTGTTATCAGCTACCAGCGTAGAGAAGACACAGCAGAGCAGAACATGGCAAGAGAAGGTGAGAAAATGGCCCCTTACCAAGATTTCACAGCTCTTTTAAAGGTAAATTAACCAATAAAGACTTGAAAGGACAGATATTTTTACTTTTCCTCCAATGTTCAGTAAATCACTCTGACACAGGCCGGAACTGTGGAACTTTTCATCCAATCATCCTAAACTACTTCTGCTGCAGAATATGGGGGACTAGAAGAAGAGAGACGGAGGTTAAAAACTACAAGGTCTCCTCCATCTTGGAACTTTTACTATTTATCTATTCACTACATTAACAAACCTAAAACTTGTAAATTCTTCACCCTGTGACATCCTTACATCACATTCTATCACCTAGTTCACATCTGTGTAGATTTTAATTCCTCCCAGAGAGCAGGCAGTTTTCTCCATGGGTAAAGGTCAAAGACAACATTGTTCAGGGGGGTTAGATTCTTCAGAACAGGCAGAGAAATATTCCCTGCACTCTGGATTCCCACATTGTACAACGCTTTGCCGTGCAATTGTTTTGATGAGAAGGATGTTGCTCAACGCTTACAACTGCAGGATCCTTCCACGCCAACAAAAATTATGTGGACTACAGGGCTGAGGAAAAAAAAAAAAATATTCCCATGTTATAGGATTTGGAGTTTTGTGTTTTTCACAGGAACACCAACGCTGTTGGGAAGCAGGAAGAGGAACAGCACAACAGCCCCTGGTTCTCTTCCAGATGCAGCCTCCAGAGAAGCTGTTGCTGCTGCTGTACTGAAGGCTCATCCAACAGGGCAGATCCCTCCAAAGACACCTCCAAATCCAAAGAGATCCAAGCACAGGGTGTCCTGAAACCAAAAATGTCTGTCTCTGACAGTGTATGCAACATAAAAGCGTCATCAAGAATCCTCCGGGAAGAAAATGTTCACAGGCAAAAGCAGCTTCTAAAAAGTAAGGTACAAATCCTACTGTGGTTGTCAGGAATATGGTTTCAATAATAAGATGAGATCAGTCTCAAAGAAAAAAAGTGAAATAATGGAAAGTGAGGCCATTTTTGTCCAGCTTTGAGTGCTGAGCGTGAGTCATCTGGTGAGAGATCAATCAGCTCATCTGACTGTATACATTGCTATGGTTAACTGAAAACAAGATTCAAATGACAAAGATAGGCTTAGATCCCCAAGAAAATCTTGAAAAAGCATTAAAATTGCAAAGTCAAGCAGCCCCAGATCAATCAAGTAACACCAGAAGTGAGGTCATTTTTACAACTTTGTTCTGATACCTCTCTTTCACTCCTGCAACCTTTTTGTTTGACACAACAACCTGAACTATGATTATCAACAAGGTTTCAGTGTGTAAAACATAATTTCTTTGGGTTCAGCAGTGTCTGGGATGTCTTACTTCCAACATTTATTCTCACAACTCAAATGCAGGTGACACCAGCAGCTGTATTCATGCACCAGGTATTTTTGCAGAAGACAACTGAGATTAATTTGGGTTTAGTATGAATATGTCTGTGAGAAATTTATTCCTTGAAAATGTTGTAGTGGTCATAGAGCCTTTTTTTCTCAAAGCTGTTTTTTTCTGAAGAGAATTTTTGTGGGCAGGCAGGCAAAACTTCATCATCATTGAGCATAACTCTACTGAATGTCACACATTTCGAAGCCTAAATGCTGTTTTCAGTGCCTGACGTTAAATCACAGCATTCCACATACTGGAAGTGACTTTGTTTTACAAAAGTGAAGCATCCACTGAGATCTGGCAAAGCCCAACTTAATCCACACCTCTGTAAACCTGGCTTAGGGAGGAATTTAATTTCATGTTCACAGGTTTCAAGGTTTATTCCAAAATGTTGGTGAGAACAGTGTTAGGGAGGAAATACAGTTCAGGCTTTTATAAGGCAAATGTACCCAACACAGATCTTTTTAATATGTTTTTTAAGTACAATATAATATGTACAATATGTCATAAAGAGGAAAATATTTCAAGTTTATTGTAACCAAAAATTGAAATAAAACAGTAACGGGCTTTATTCCCAGATATTTAGTTCTAGAAATCAAATTATTTGGCAAGGAAGGAGCACTCCAGCGTGACTTTTCAAAATAGTTCATATGGAAGTTCCTTTGTTATTTTGGATTCATTTTGTCCTCTGAATGAGAATCTTGTCAGCTCTGATTTTTAGCACACAGCCTCTTTTGGTCCTAATTTGTGCAGGGAGTATCAGTCAGTGAGCATTAAAACTTAATTATAAGTGTAGAAAATAATCTCTTTTTCTCCATGTGAAATGACAGCTTTCCTAATAATACCCTATAATGCACAATAACCTTTTGTTGATTATTTTTTTCACGGAGTCTTTCCACTGGCTAATGGATATGTAGGAATGACAGAAAGCAAACTGGGTTATAAACAAAGAGAAAAAAACCAGTGGTGCTGATGAAAGTCTCAGTGTGGTCAGAGAGAAATGATTTGTGATTAAAGCCAGTAACAATCTGGGATTTTTTGCAATAAAAGGGAACAAACTCCAACTGCAGGTCACAGCAAGATATCCCTGGCTTTCCCTGGTGCAACTTTTGGGAAAGGAGCAGCAGCACAGAGAGCTGAGTGCCCAAAATGTTTTAATTGTGATTGTGCTTCCATGTGAGGTCTGGATAATGTGAGAGGCTCTGGGTGTCACAGGGCAGCGAGGAGCACCCACCATTAGATCTGCTCTCTCCTGCCTAATGAGGCCTCTTAATAACAGCCCAGCTTTCTTATTTCAGGAATTGCCCTCTCTGTCTAATGAGGTGGAGAACCCAATAAAAAATGAGCCATGCACTCCTAACGAACTTTTAAATCTCTCCAAGGTGATGATGAACTCCGTGGTTCGAGGGACAGAACAAAGGAGCCCAAGGCACAGGACGAGTGGGAGCGAGGCAGGAGGGTGGCACTGTCCACGGTGACACTGGCCAGGGTGCCACTGGCCAGGGTGACACTGGCCAGAGCTCGCTCTCCTGGTGTGACTTGGGAAAAAACCCTGCTCACCTGGCCAGGATCCAGCTCCCAGCTGGAGAAAACACCATGGACACTGCGGGTAAAGCATAATTTTTTTCCCCTTTTTTCCTGTTCTCTCTTTTTTTTCCCTCATGGATGGTGTTTGCTTCCTGGGAACTGCCTGAGGGCCTAAGTTCACATTCCCTTGATTTTTCTGCTTTCCAGTGAAGTTTTGGCAGTTTTTATCCACTGCCAAGACTTGCTTGGTTGTTTGGTTGTTCAGGCTCCCCGTTTGGAGCCCCAGCTGCTGTTCCTGTGTTTGTTAAGAGTTTGGGGATTTACAAATTCCCCAAATGTCTGGCACTTCCAGCACCAGCTGCAGGTGTGGACATGGCCCAGGTTGGTACCAGGCTCCAGCAGGAGATGGACTTTCCTGCCTTTTCCTCCAGCACATGGTGCAGACCCATCTCTGCTCCTATCTCCTGTCCTAAAACATTCCTAAATGTTGAAGCAGCCTTTGACTGGGAAGTGTTTTCTTTCTGGATCAGCCATGGAGAGATCTGACAATTAAATAAACAGGAAAGTTTGTGAACTGTCGGTGACGAGTCGCTTCGGTGATGGGGTGAGAAAAGGAAACGGGCAAAACGTCAAGAACATGAATTTGGATGCAAAAATATGTAATTCAAAACATAAACATGTATAAACCTTATGGGACGAGGGGGAATGGCTTCCCACTGCCAGAGGGCAGGGTAAATGGGATATTGGGAAGGGATTATTCCCTGTGAGAGTGGGGAGGGGCTGGGATAGAATTCCCAGAGCAGCTGTGGCTGCCCCTGGATCCCTGGCAGTGCCCAAGGCCAGGCTGGACATTGGGGCTTGGAGCAGCCTGGGACAGTGGGAAGTGTCCCTGCCATGGCAGGGGTGGGATGAGATGATCTGAAGGTCCTTTCCAAACCCCAAATCATTTTCATCACTTTAATAATCCCTTACTGAACTCAGCCCTATGCCCATCACACTTTCCCCTTTGAATTACATGAGAATAAAGCAGCGTCTCCGTTTCCTTTAGGAAGCCCTGGAAATCCACAACCCTCAGTTCATCTCTCGCTCCCAGAAGAGGCTGAGGAGGCTGGAGCACATGGTGCAGCTGAGGAGGGCCCAGCAGAGGGAGGCTGCCCCCAGCACCCCCAGAGTGCTCCTTCGCAAGCTCTCCACATCCACTGCCCCCAAAAAGAAGCAAAAATTCACCATCCCCGACCCTCTGAGCGGTGAGTTGTGACCAGCAGCAGGTCTGTGGCTGCCTTTGAAACCCCGTGTGGAATTTCCACATTAAATTTGGGAAGAGACACGAGAGCTGCAGTTCCTGGTTCACTCTCCAGCATCTCTCCAGGTGCTGCTGGCAGGAAATCCCAGCAGCTCAGAGTTAGTGAGGATGAGGAGGTTTCTGTGCTCTGTGGCAGCTGGGAGAGACCTCCTTGAGGACTTTTTGTCACTGTCACATTCAGATTTTTTCTTCAGCTCGGTGCAGTTGCTGTTGGCTATGGGGGTGATGGCAATAAATGGAATTCATCCTCTCCCAGCTCACAGAACGACCAGTTTGGGGACAGAGGTGACACTAGGGAGGCAGGTGGGATTTGGGATAGGAGCCTCAGCTTCAGGGGTGGCCTTGCCACTTGCCTCAGAAATCCCAGGGCTGGGAAAGAGCTCTGGTCTGCCCAGCCCTGCTAAATGAAGGCATCCAAACTCCACTATTTCCTAATTGAAGCTGATTAGGTTGTGGAAACAGCCTCAGCCCCCAGTGAGGGAAACCCTTCTCTCCCTCACAGCCCATACAGCACCTCTGTAAATGTTATCTGAGCAGAAGATGTTAAACAAATTGCTTTTCTTTTCCTTTTCTTTTTTCTTTTTTTTTTTTTTAATTGCCATCTGGATGTTAATTAATTCCATTGACTAAAGAACAAAGATTTATTTGATTGATTGGCATTCCTCTTTACATCTTGGTTTTAAATCTGTGGCTGCTTGGAGATACATTATTCTACTGAAAAGCAAATTAATTGAAAAGATTAAACAAACTGGAAAAGACACCTGGAGGATGCAGGAAAGGGAATATTTGATATTCCTCAAGCCTGGGAAACACAAAGAGGTTTTTGGCTCCCTGGGGAATGAGGGTGAGTGCAGGAGAGGTGGGTGCAGCCCCATTTCAGGGCTCTTGGAGATGCCTGGAGAATTCCAGCTTCCAGTGGTGGAGTGACAGGGCCTGTCCTACATCAGAGACCTGCTGGGTTTTTATAGTGAGAGCTAAATAAACACAAGGAAACAGCACAAAGCATGAATTCCATCTTAAAGACTCAATAGAATTAATTCACCATTTCAATTACCCAGGTGAATTTACCTGGAATCAGATCTCTCAGGGCTGTGCAGTGTGAGGACTCATGAGCTCTGCCAGCAGCAGTGGCACAGACCAGGAGTTTGTCCTCTGTCTTAGAGGAAGTGGCAAAAATCTCCCCCTTTTGTCTGATCATCTTCGAAAGTCCCTCAAACCACTCTGCAAATACTTTATGAATCAAAAAATAATGAAAGGCTAAACCTATTTCTCCCGAAATTACAATGAAATTTTAATCTTTATGCTTGTTTAATGAGTAATAAAATCATAATATTGAAATATATTCATTAATTATTGACGTTAATGACTATTTCCATCTTTTAGTAGTTGGTCATTAAAGGCAAATTTGTCTAAAGAGAATCTTTGGTTTCTGTAACTCACCTGCCTTTGTGTAGCCACGTGTGGTTTGCTGTTTGTGAGATGTTCATATTTTTATAATGACAGGAGTGTCACGTGTCTGCTATTTAAGCAGAACTGGATTTAACACTGAAAATCCAAGATCCCTGGATAAAGCACAGCCCTGTAGGACTGTGCTGAGCATATTTAACTTACTCTGAGTCCTGGCAATTGATATTTTAGGATGTGTCCTGTGGATGCTGCTGGGCAGTGAGATTGGTGTCATCAGCAGGACCCAGAGTGGGGGATTTTTTTTCCCCTCACCCAGGGTTCTGGATGTCCCTGTGCTTCTGATGTCTCTGCTGATGACAGAGATCCATTGCTGATGGATCCATTTATAGGGAATCTACCAGCAAATCTCTTAGTGAAGAAACACTGCACAGGCAAAGTCTTCGTGCAATGGTTTGGGTGGGAAGAGACCTCAAAGGTAATTTCATTCCAGGCCCTGCTGTGGTTGGATTTCTCTATCCCAGGCTGCTCCAAATCCCTTCCAACCTGGCCTTGGACACTTCCAGGGATCCAGGGGCAGCCACAGATTTTCTGTTCTCTTAAGAAATCTCTGCCAAATGCAGAGATTCCCTCCCACAGCTTGCCTGCTCTCGGGATCAGGCTGCCATTCACAGCAACACGCCCTGCAACAACATTGGAAGTTGGAGGGTAAAAGGATGACCTGGAAATTTAAGGCCACCCAGGAAATTAAGGAAAGTGCTTAAGCATTCAGGCTTGTATTGATGGCACCTCTGGGCTCCAGGCTGTGATCTCGTGGTTGTTTGTTGATCATTTCCTTCCTTTCTTGGTTTTTTTTTTTTTTTTTTCTCTTTCCTGATGTCTTAGGATATGTGGAGGTGAAGCTCTTTACAGCTCTGAGGTTCACAGGGCTCACTGCCAGCACACCCTCCCACATTTTCCAAAGGGCTTTTTCCCAGGAGCAGGTTGCTTGATGGGTTTAATTTCCACTGACCCTGCCAGAGTGACCCCAGGACGGCTCAGAGCCCCTCTGAGGCTGGGCAGCCCGAGCAGGTCACACAGCACACTTAGCTCAAGCACTGACTGTAACAGCACTTATCCAACTCATTTTCCACCTCAACAGGACATTCCCTGCCCAGCTCCCCGTGTGCCCACACAGGAGGGTGGCCCATGATGGGGAGAAGTGGATGCCTGCTTGTATTCAGGTGGAAATGGGCCCTAAACTGCAGCCCGAGGTGTTTTGTTGAGTTTGCTGCACTTATCTCTCTCTGAAATAGGCTTGGTACATGTGCTTCTCTCTGGTCTCGCAGCTTTTATTCCAATAAAATAATTTACACCGAGAGCAAAGACCTGCAGAGATTTTTCTGTCTCCCAGAGAGATTAATCTATCAGCCTAAACGTCTTTATGGATAATATGAAATTATTGACTAGCAGGGTTTCCCCATGGTTTGACAGTGTTGTTACAACTTTAGTTCCTTGTAAGAGAAAGAAATAATTGGCATTCGACATCATTTCCATATAAATACCAACATCTGTGCACTTCCCATTTACCTTCCCCTGCTCAAAACCCTGAGTTGTTTACCAGTTTTTAATTGTCCTTCACGAGCGGGGTTTTACGAAACGCTGAAAGTAATCTCAGGAAAATGAAAATGTTTATCCTGCACGAGATTTTATCATCACAAGAGCTCTTTGAAGGCACAGAACCTGCAAGTCTCAGGCAGCCTCTGTGCTGTGTAATGGGTACTGCTAAATTTTGAGAGCACTAATTAGCCCAAGATAGACAACTCTGCTGTTGACTGTGTCGAACAAATTAGAGATCCCACTGTGACGAACTGAATAGAAACAATGTTCAAATAACTGCATTTAAATCTCCAAAACCGTAATGTAATTACTGCAGTGACAGGACTACCAGCTGTTTATAGGCCTTTAAATCTGCATAATGAACAGCCCTGTGATCTTGGTGTGCACAGGCACTTTCGGGGGTTTTACACAATTCCTCAGGCACATTTGGGGGTTTTTTCCCACCTTCCCCTTTTCCTGTCCTTTGAGGGGGTGGTGGTTCAGTGGAATTGGCCATATAAATTGAAGGTTACCCTTCAACCCCACTGTGGGGCCTGCTGAGCTCCTCTGGATTTGCATCCAAACCCTCTGTCTTTAGTAATATCTTGGAAACAATTTATATCTCTCTAGTCATGCTTCTAAACCTTCCCCAAAAGTTGTTTTTTGGAGCTGCAGGAGCCTGGAAGGGCGAGGATTGCTGTTTGTTTGGATTTTCCAGGGGTGGGTTTCTCCAGCAGCTCTGTGCCAGGGAGGTTTTTATTTGGACTGAGGGAGGAGAAGGTGGCAATCAGAGAATTTGCAATAATCCTGCAGCCACTCAGGTGTATTCTTGTGCTGGTGCTCAGCTGGGACTCGATTTAGGTCCTTTCCCAGGCCCCTTTTCCCCATTAAAAATTTTAACAGTGCCACCCATTCCTTTGGCCTTTTTGGCTGGCAGCTCTGAATAATGCCTAAGCTGCAGTAAGGGAATGGAATTAGGGAGAGGAATGATCTGTTCTGAAGATATTATTAAACTCAAATGAACCCTGCCCCACCTTCTTCAATAACTGCTACTTTTTTGGGGGGGGAAAAAAAATGCTTTTTGAGGTTACATGCTTGAATGAAATTAGAAAGATTTAGGAAGGCCAGGTGAGATGCTAATTTTTTTTTTTTTATATAATATTTGTGAATATTTAAGTATCACTTGGCTAGAGAGGACTGGAATCTCCTGCATCACCACCAAAATTATTTTAATATGAAAATTTTTTCATAAACCTCTCGACTTTACTGCTTTTTAGAGATATTAGTGCTGTTTTCCATAAAGACTGAAATATTGGAGAGTCCGAAGTCCCAGTAGTAGTAGGAGAGACCAGGAAAACCTGGGAACCACCTTCCTGTGGGTGCTCTTGGGGCAAGGAGCCCTTGTGAGCTTCAGGATTTCTGTGGGGTGAGCAGGAGCCCAGGCAGCCTTACCCTCAACCCTTTAACTCATGGGTTATTTTTTATAAATTTTTTTATAAATTCATGGGAATTTTTTATAAATAACACCAAAACCTCTTGTGCTGATTCCAGCTGAGGCAATTCAGTGCATGAAGTCACTTCCAGAGGATGTGCAAAGTCTGGGCAGTGCCCCTGGGTGTAGGCACTGCTTTACATTCCCTGCATGAATTCCCAGGAAAATCCTATGGGCAGGCCGAGCTCAACATCACCTCCACATCTATCTTAGATTCAAGGCTAATTTATTTTTTTAGGGAACTGTTGATTTTAAAAACCCCCAGTGTTTAAAAATATGTTCTGCGTCCTAGGATTTCTCTGGGCAAATGGGTTTTTGGTGAATTATTATTTTCAGTTCAGTAAAAAAGCAGATAAATTAGAGAACCACCACCAGCAGTGCTTTGCTTTTCACACATCCTCAAAGGCACATTTTAGCTCCTACCAAACTTTGAGAATTCACATTCACGTTAGAAGAAAACGTATCTATATTCTGTATATTTTGATAAATTTTGCCACCGTTTTTCTCTTCTAAGTGCTCCAGTGATTTAGTGGTAAATAGGAAGTCAGGGGCTGCTTCCAACACAATCATTTTATCTGTTCTCTGTCTAAATATTTACAGACTTCCCAAGCAGGAGAGTTACTCATCCTCTTGGAGGTGCAGTTTAGAGTTAATTACAATATATTACAAGGACAACCCATTTACATTCATTTACAGCTTGCTGAGGTGGAGATGTGAGACCACTTGTAAATGCCAGAAACTCAGGAGTTTCACAAGGTTTCCATAAAACACCAACGAGGTGATTCAGCCCTCCCTGTCTAAGCCTTTATTTAGCTGTGGTGCATCCCCTGGAAATGCTGAAGGTTTGCTCTGAGCTCCCTTCTTCTCCCTCAGTCACCACGGTTGTCTCCAGAAATCCTTGATAAGGAGTTTGATAAGGAACTGCTAAAACACAATTTAGAAGCCTATCAGCTTGGGGAATTGTCCACCTGGTGGCCCATTTGATCCTTGCTTGGCAGGGAACAGCTTTAATTGGGGTCTCCACGATGAGCTTGGCAGGTTCTTACAGCTGCTCTTCCCCTTTGAAATGCACTTTCTTCTCGGTGCCGAGGATTAACAACTATCTAGATGCACACCTGACTTTTATTTTCTCATTTCTACCCATTTTTTATTTACTTCTCATTTAACTTTTGAATCCTAATCCTACAATCCATCAAGGATTAGCCTTATTTCTGCTTGATGTCCGCATGTGATTTTTTTTTTTTCTCGTAAATAGCAAGCAGGGAGATGCTGCAGCAATGTTTAGCCATGAGAATTAACCTCGTGGCTCCACGCTGCTTCACAAAGGGCATTTTTAGAACCAGGGTGGATTTATTATTTTCTTGGAGGATTTTCCCCAGAGCCTCTTTTGAATCCATCCCTTCAAAGCCCTGCACAGCCACAGATCTTGTTCCAGGCAGAGCCATGGCAGGGATGGGGCTGATGCCCTTCTGTGCCAGCAGGAGAGGATTATTCTGGAGCAACAGCACCTGCACAGCTCCCAACCTCTGTGCTGCTTCCCAGAAACTGAAAACAGAGGCCACCCTGTCTTAGGGACTTGTAGGAGAAATGCAGATTAATTTATCATGCTGTATGTGGGGTGAGAACTGGGTCTGCAAATCCCTGGATGGGTTTTTCCTGTTCTGGTGGCTACACAAAGAGGTCTGGAATGTAAATGTGTCATCGTGCCCCATCTCTGGAAGTGTTCAAAGCCAGGCTGGACAGGGCTTGGAGCAACCTGGGACAGTGGAAGGTGTCTTTGGGTCACAGGCAATCTGCTCCCTGCACTTTCAGGGTTATTTGGACAGCAACAGCATCCAAGTGTTGATTCCTTTGAAGTGAATCAACACGTAAATGAGCATTAGAACACTAATAAATAAAAGACAAATGATGTTTTCCTAGCAAATCAAGCATGTGGCTTGTGTGTACCGAAGATTTAGCAAGGATGATTAAGTGTAGACAACTGCTGAGGGGGGAAAATCAGTCCTGAGGCAGAGGAGGCTTCAGAGCCTCTCTCCTTTCACAGTTTGTGCTTTGGAAACTGAACCGGTTCAGAACTGGAACTGCTGCAGGGCTCCCTTTGATTTTTGATTGGAGGGATGGAACATCTCTGCTCTGAGGAATGGCTGAGAGACTTGGGATTGTTCAACCTGGAAGAGGGTCCAGAGACCTTGGAGCCCCTTGCAGGGCCTAAAGGGGCTCCAGGAGAGCTGGAGAGGGACTGGGGACAAGGGATGGAGGGACAGGACACAGGGAATGGCTTTAAGCTGAAAGTGGGGAGATTTAGATGGGATATTGGGCAGGAATTGTTCCCTGGGAGGGTGGGCAGGCCCTGGCACAGGGTGCCCAGAGCAGCTGTGGCTGCCCCTGGATCCCTGGCAGTGCCCAAGGCCAGGCTGGACATTGGGGCTTGGAGCAGCCTGGGACAGTGGGAGGTGTCCCTGCCATGGCAGGGGTGGGATGGGATGGGATGGGATGGGATGGGATGGGATGGGATGGGATGGGATGGGATGGGATGGGATGGGATGGGATGGGATTTAAGGTCCCTTCCAGCCCAAACCATTCTGGGATTCCATGAATTTTACACAGAGATACAACAGTGATCTCATTCATTTCCTGGCTTCCCACCTTGTACAAACACCCTCCCTTCCCATTCAGGACCCGTTTTTGCAGGGAAGGTGTTAAAATCACCTGTTCCTGAGAACCACCAACTGCTCAGATCAGTAATTATTTTCCTGCCTCCAGGGAAATGCTGATTGGAGTTATCACAGATCTCCTCATACTTGATCAGGAAGGAGTAATGCCATTTTCCTCCTTCTAAAGCTCAGAGAATTACCCCCAGCCCTGCAAAACAGCTGTAAATTGAATCAAAAATGACTGTACCAGGGCAGGTTCCTGACACACCGAGGAGGCACAGAGGGTGCAACTGCCTGCAGGAACCTGTGAGGAAGATTTGGAGAGATTTGGAGCTTTGGATCTGGCCTCAAGCCTTCAAAACTTTAACTAGAAATGGCAAATCACAGCTCCATGGAAGAGGACAGTTGGGATTTCAGTAAAAGCAGATCCCTGCAGTACTAACTTTATTTTCTTTCTGCCAGACAACCTCTTCAAACCAAAGGAAAGAGTCATTCCTGAGAAGGAGATGCACATGAGATCTAAAAGGTACAAATCCCTCTGGTTTGGAGTTTGTTCTGCTGTATCAGCTTAGATTTGGGCAGCCCTGCCCTTTGAGCAGCCCTTTTCCTGCAGGTTCAGACACCATGGGGCACCCAGGGCACGAAAACCAAATCCTCAGCAGCTACCTCATGTTGAACACCCAAAACCAGAAGCAGTGAGGTCACTCTGGATTTTTTTTCCCCCTGATTATGGCACAGAGGATGGGAATGACAGCAAATTATGAGGAATGTGGTGTCTGAGCTTGAAGTGCACTGCACTTGGTGCAAGGGAAGCTGCAAAAGCCACCCTGAGGAATCCATCCTCGTTTTAAGATGTGTCCCATTCCTCTTCTCCAAAATGCAATCCCCAGCCAAAACAGGCTGCTTCAAGAACTTGCAATTGCAAAATATTACGAGGAAAGAACACAATTAAACTAAAGGCTTTGTGCTCATGCAAAACCAGGAATGCTGGGAAGGAAGGTCCAGATTTCCCTTCCAAATCCTGGGAATTCTATAATTGATTTTAATGGGAAAAAAACAGATCAGGAGTCACCTTTTAAGTGGCAACTCCTGTTATTTTTGAAATGGGAAGATTGTGTTCTTCTGGGTGAAAAGTATTCCTAATGACAGAGAAAAAATGTCAGCAGTTTACAGTCTCACAATGATGGTTTTCTTATATTTTAGAAAGTTACTTGGAAATGATTGCTTGGTATTAATTGTGTGGCATAAATACAAAAAAAAAGTGTACAGGTCAGATTCTGGTTTGAATTGTGTTGCTAGAAGTTGAAGCCAACTCCACTGAGCTTGTTAGAAGCTACTGCATTGAAATCAACTGATCCCATATCTTTCTTTAATTTTTTTATTCCAAAATCAGAATTTTCAACAAGATTCAAAGCAAGCCAGATTTCATATCAAACCATGATCATTAATAATTTATACTTTTCATGCCATAAATCTAATTCAAGTACTTAGAGATGCCCATTACAAGTATTGCATGGAAGGCAAACATTCCCTACAGGAAAAATCAATTATTTGTGAGCCCCAGGGATGAGATGAACTCCACTTTCTGAATTCCTGACAGGATTTATGACAATTTACCTGAGGTTAAAAAGAAGCAGGAAGAGAAGCAGAAGCGGATCATCATCCAGAGTAACAGGCTGCGTGTGGAGATGTTTAAAAAGGTAAAGAATTCCTGTTATTTCTGGAGCAAAGGGACCCAGTAAATTTGAAGTCTGGGATGCCAACTCCACCTCATCTCCTCTATCACTAAAGATTTCTATCACCTCGAGGATTTTAACAGTATTTTAAAGCCCTTTTGCATCTTTTTTTTCTAGCAATTACTGGACCAGCTCCTTCACAGAAACACGGAGTGACAAAGGAGTCTCTTGCCCATCATCCTAATTGGATCTTGAATGCCTTTGACTGCTAGATAAGCCATAAAATTAACTGTTATCTCAATTACCTGGAGGTATTTTTCTTATCTTTGGCTCTTTGTATAAAGAAGGATCATTTATATTTCAATTGAAATTTTAAGGCATCTTTCAAGTAATCAAAAACAGCCTAAAAAGGAGCACAGCTGTTCCAGAGCATCACCTTTTGGTCAGTTCACCCAGAAGAAATAATTTTAAGAATTTTTAATGCAAATACTGAATTACAGGGGTATTATTTATCTTAATCTTTTTTTAAAAAATACACTTCTCCATAGCAATAGCACCGCGTTTATAAGAGGTGGAAAACTTATTTCTCCAAAGTATTTTATTAATTGATTTCCTGTGCGTGAAATCCTTGAAGAAAACTGTTATTTGTTATGTTTAGGATCCAGTTGAAATAGCATTTACCACATCATCAGAGCAGCAGCAGTTTCACATTAATACTTAACATTCCAAAAGGGACCAATATTTCAGCTTTCTGAAGAGCTCCATTCCTGTTCATAGAGTGAAACTACCTAGCAAGATCTCCCGTTAAAAACCAATATTTAAACATTTCTTTGTAACACTTTTCTTCACGTTTTTCATTGTCATGTACGTTTTACTCCACTTCTGTGAGCGTGAAGTATTTCTAGAAATGGCAGATGAAGGAGTGGTGCCAAGAGGGATGTTTGCATCAAAACTTGCAGAACTCAAACCAGCTGTCATGTTTCCTCCCCCAAAAAAATATTTAAATCTTTATTTGTCCGTGTTGGAAGTAAAAACAAGCAGCTCACAAACCGATGGAGTTTATTTATGGAATAAAGCACGAGGATAATATTGATCCAACCGCTGTGTTTTTATTTGGTGCTGTTAAATAGAACACAATTATTGAAACTGCCTGAGAAGTCGTGCCTTTGTACCCACAAACCCCAGGGGGAAAAACGTGCTGCCCCCAAAAATCACTGCAAGTGTTAAACTTGAAGTTCGAGGAGGGGTTTGAATGAGGCTGGAATTTGGCCTTTGATAGTTCTGCTTTGTTTTTCCAATCCAGCCTGAGATGTAAGGTCAGGATTTTTTGGAAGAGGGGGATGTTTGTGAGCCACTGGGATAACCTCCAGCTGGGTGACCTGTGCTGGACACCAGGACCTGGGTATATTTTGTGCTCTGTTTCTGTTGGATTATTCTGCCTTTTTGTGTTTCAGCTCCCCAGCTAATGTAGGAATAACGCTGTTAAGTTTTGCTCACAGAGAAGACAGAGATCTGTTGAACAAATATATTGTATTCCAGCTAGGCATCCCCAAAAACTCATCAACAGCTCAGTCCATTGGGACAGGATGTGGAAGGTAAGGCAGTGGGGAAGGACCTGCCAGGGGTTTTTCCCTGAAAATCACCTTTTTAACCAAGGAAGTCATTGTGTGCTGGAAACCAAAGCCAAGGCACAGATGACTCCAAGTAGAACTCAGAAAAGAACTACAAGAAGCATTATCTTTGAAGCTTTTATCCACTTTTAGCTCACCACAACCACTATTTCCTACAGGATCAGTGCCCGAATCCCCTTTGAATTCAATAGGAACTGATCATTTCTCCCCCTTGAGTCCTCACTCTCTGATTTTTAGACTTCAGGAAAGCGCAGCTTTGGCTCATCCAGCCTGTACCTCAGGTGCATTGTTTCCTGCACTTCTGTTAAATAGGGGAATATTATTTACATTTCACCCTGCTCTAGTGTACACCCTCAGGCCTGCCTGGAGTCTCACCCCAAAGCCACAGCAAGATATTTTGGCATGGAGAGAAAACATTTGGAGTTTGGTATCCACGGAGGACACAGCAAAATAATCATTTTCCAGGTCAGGGATGTCCCCCGGGGTGGGACTGACACCAGAAGGGAGACCCAAAACTTTTCCCACTTCTTCTCTGGCAGAGAGGAAGAGACAGGATCTTCCTCATTGGGAGTGAGAGTATTTTCTGTGGAAATTGGGCATTTATCCTGCAGGACACCCAGGAATTCAAGGGAGGTGGTTTAATCCATAGTGAATCCCTACTCCACGCCCATGTAAATGTATGTAAATAAATATGTGTATTTGACATGCTTCCCACTCTCTGGCTGGGAATATCCAGCAGAGGAGCTGATCCTCCTTGGAAATCACTGCACCCAGGAGATCCTGGTGAGGAAATGAATGATGTGAGCATTTCCTGGGAAGAACAGCACCGGCTTCAGGTGGGATTTTATCCCTTGGCACCAGCACAGATGCCCTGAGCAGGGAATGACACCTGCACTGACCTGGTTTCCTCTCCCTCCTCGAGGTCAGAGTATAAGACCCATCTGCTGCATCCTCACAGAATCACAGAATCACAGAATCACCAGGTTGGAAGAGACCTTCAGGATCATCAAGTCCAACCCATGTCCCAACACCTCAACTAAACTAAACCATGGCACTGAGTGCCACATCCAGTCTCTTTTTAAACACCTCCAGGGATGGTGATTCCACCACCTCCCCGGGTAAACCATTCCAATATTTTATCACTCTTTCTGTAAAAAACTTTTTTCTAATATCCAAGCTATATTTTCCTTGGCACAACTTAAGGCTGTGTCCCCTTGTTCTGTCAGTTGTTGCCTGGAAAAAGAGACCAACCCCCACCTCACTACAACCACCTTTCAGGAAGTTGTAGAGAGTGATAAGGTCACCTCTGAGTCTCCTTTTCTCCAGGCTAAACAACCCCAGCTCCCTCAGACGTTCCTCACAGCGTTTGTGCTCCAAGCCCCTCACCAGCCTTGTCACCCTCCTTTGGACACGTTCAAGAGTCTCAGCCTCCTTCCTAAACTGAGGGCCCCACCTCCCCTGGCTCAGGAGCAGCTCCTCTGGCTCACAGCTTGAAGCCAAGTGCAGCAGTCAGAAAAAAAAAGTCCTCTGAGTTTGTAAAAGGGTTATTTCGAAATGATTTTATTTTCTCTAAACGTGATTTTTAAAACCTGCAGGACAAATCCTGTGGCAGCCTGAGGTGGGATTTCTTTTGTACAAACAAGCTGGTGAGGAAAATGCATGATGCAAATCGCTGTCTGGGAATGTTTTACATGGTACAAAGCCTGGGCTTCAGAAAACCAAAAGTTAGCTCTGTTGCAAACCTAATTTCGCTTTCAGGACCTGAGAAAAGAAGGTATCTGGTAATGGATCCAGCAAACAATTCTGACATTCATTGCAGCTCTATAATCCAATCATTGTGATAGCAAATGGACTGTGCAGGAAAATGTCACCTCAGGAAAACAGGCATAGCCCTGGACAAGCAGGCAGCAGCTTAAGGAAGTTCAGAGTCAGGGACAAAGTGGTGGGATCTCCCTTTGGACTTGCAGGCACTTCAAAGAGATCAACTGCCAGCAGATAATGGGAAAATCAGAGGTCACCCACACTTGTCAAGCTGGAATTTTCCTTCTTGTTGGGAAAACTTGTGGATTGAGTTTGAGCTCTCTGGGCATTGGTGCTGTGCCTTCAGGAGGGACACCTCAGGATTCACAACAACCTTGGTTTGGGGGAGATTTGGGATGGTTTGGGGGCACAGAGGCTGGGTGCACTTGTCAGCACATTGCCTTGGCATTGTCCCTCCCAAACACAGAACCTCCCCACAGGGCTGGGACTCGGCGTTGATGGAAGTGAAGCCCACACGGGGAACACTGAGGTGAGCAAGACGTGGGGTTTGTTTGTTTGCTGGCATCATTCATCTCCTCTGACAGAAATACCTTGTGAAGGGTTGGAAGTCACTGTAATGCAGAGGACTTGAGGGTTCCAGCGTTCTGGGGATTTATTTAAACCCAAATATTTTCCTGTGTATGTGTATGCAAGTCATTAGCTACATCTCGGAGTTTACTCAGCTGCTCAGAGAGATGAGGGGAATGCCTGGGTAAGATTTTTGAGGGGTTTTATAGTTGAGTATCTGGGCCTGGTCACGTTAGTGCAATGTTTTCTGGGAGAGAGCTGATTTACAAGGAAAACAACACACAGAAGCAGGGATAAAGTTCCTGGCAGCCCTCTCTGGAGGAAACCATTCCCTGATACAGCCCTTGCAGCAAGCTAAAGGCTAAAAATACAGCTTGCCTCGTCTGCAGGGGTGTTTGCCCCTTTGACAGCAGGGACAGAAGTGCCTGTGTGCATTGAGGGGTGGGTAATTATCCCCCAGGAGCACTGAGTGGCCTCTGGTCCCTGCTGGAGCCCATCAGGATGCAGGGCTGTCCCACAGGGTCACGTTTCTCCCGGCGCTGTGACTGCAGCCTGTGTACCTGGTTGTGGGTTTGGGATGTGGGATCCTGTGGGATGCCCTCCCCGGGCTCCCCCCCTTCCCTGGCCACAGCTCAGCACCAGGAAATGGGGGTTGGAGAAGTCCCAACCCCAGCTGCCACCATTCCTTTGAATAAAAGGGGATTTATTTCAGCTGAAATGCAAATTTACCTGAGCAGAAAACCAGATCAGAATGAAAGAAGCTACAGAAAATCCATCAAATTTACTGTCGGTAGAGGAGCTCAGTGCATGTATGGGAATATTCATTAAGCTTTGGTTTAAAGATGTGCCTATTTACGCCAAAATCACAAAAATCCTTGCCCAAAATCCTTATCAGGCAGAGGAGCCTGTGCTGCTCATGGAGTGGTGCCACTCTGCCCATGGAGAATGAGGTGCCAGTGCTGGGCTCTGGGAGGGGAATTTGTCTCCCAGCTGGAGGTGTTTTGGGAGGTTATGGCTTTGTCTCTTGCAATTTCATTTTCTCTGTGACAAAACTGTTGGAATGAGTTTGTCATGTGCATGAGGAAAGGATCCTTCCCTGGGAGGGTGGGGAGGAGCTGGGATGGAATTCCCAGAGCAGCTGTGGCTGCCCCTGGATCCCTGGCAGTGCCCAAGGTCAGGCTGGACACTGGGGCTTGGAGCAGCCTGGGACAGTGGGAGGTGCCCCTGCCATGGCACTGGATGAGATTTAAAGTCCCTCCCAACCCAACCCATTCCATGGTTCTGTATGAAAACTTCTTTTTATGTCAAGAATATAAAGCATCCTCTCTTTTTTTTTAGGTCAGGAATTTTACTTTTCCTACTTCTCCTTGGCTCTGTACCAAAGTTGTAGGAGGCAGAATTACTTAATACTCATTTTAGATGACCCACAGAATAAGATAATGAGGTGTATCATCTCCCTACCAGCTGTAGAGTGATTAAAAAGTAAAAATTAAAAAAAAAAAAAAGAAGAAACTGCACCAATTTTCTCATGGTACACACAGTTATTTAAAATTATATAAAATAGAAGTGCAATGAGCTACTTGAGGATGGTGTTGCATAGATAGGAATGTGTAAAAGAGCTCCTAATTGCAGAAATTTGGTGGATATTTTAAAAAAAAACGAAGTCAGTGATGTATTTTTAGACTTCATGTTTCAAATACTTTTATTTTGTGCAGTATCTCACCATGACTAGACTTCAGTTAAGATGTAATTATGGGATGCAAGCCCTGTCACACAGAGGCTGCTCCGTGGTTCTGGAGTGATTGCAGGTCTGCCACTGGCTTGAGAAGTTGGTATAAAATAGCAAAAAACTTTTTGGAATCCACTTTATCTTCGACTTCTTGCTTGGGGCATCTGCAGTTTCACCATCTGAAGGCCTCTTGCAGCTGTGCTTGAATGGGGAGACTTCCTTTTGTAGGTCATGTTTCTGTGGTTTTCTAGAGCTTTTTGTTGTTAAAGTGAGCACTTGGTATCCATGATGTGGGGAAAATTAATACAAACCCTGACCAAAGGGTGGTCAGGGGAGCAATGTCCAGTCTGAGTGTGGGCTAATTTTCTGATTGCCTGATAATGGTGTCTGGAAGGGAGGTCCCTCAGCAGTCATTTAATTAATTGTGATTTATAACTGTGGCCAGGGAGTCAAACAAGAACCATATTGAGGACAGGAGTCTGGTTTTGTAACTGGGTTGTCCTCTGAAATTGCAGCACTGCGGAAGGAGGCAGGGAAATATGCTGGGGACAGATTTTGCCATGATTTGGGGGAGAAATGATGAGAAAAGAGCGATGTTCTGGTTAAACCCCAGGCTGGGAGAGCAGCTGCTGAGGAGGGAGCAGGCAGAGCCCTCAGGGACAGCAATGCCTGGGCTTGGACAATCCCAGAGTCACAGCATGGTTTGGGTTGGGAGAGACCTAAAATCCCATCCAGTGCCACCCCTGCCATGGCAGGGACACCTCCCACTGTCCCAGGCTGCTCCAAGCCCCAGTGTCCAGCCTGGCCTTGGGCACTGCCAGGGATCCAGGGGCAGCCACAGCTGCTCTGGGAATTCCATCCCAGCCCCTCATCACCCTCACAGGGAACAATTCCTTCCCAATATCCCATCCAGCCCTGCCCTCTGGCAGTGGGAAGCCATTCCCTGTGTCCTGTCCCTCCATCCCTTGTCCCCAGTCCCTCTCCAGCTCTCCTGGATCCCCTTTAGGCCTTGAAGGAGTTTTAAGCTCTCCCTGGATCCTCCTCTTCTCCAGATGAACATCCCTAGCTCTCCCAGCCAGAGCAGGGAGCTCCACCTGGAATTATTAGGTTAATTATTAATTATTAAGTATTAATTATTGCTCCTGGAATTATTTAGGTTGGAAAAGCCCTCTAAGACCACCAAGGCTCCGAGCCCAGCAGTGCCAAATCCAGCACTAAACCAGGTCCCCAAGTGCCACCTCACACTCCCCATAATCCCCAATGACTGCCCTGTCCTCCCCAGCCCTGCAGTGATGACCACACCTACAAGAGGACTCTAATTTCTTCCCAGGTTTTCTCGTTATAGTGAGAGGTTTTACTATTTAGCATTATTATCCTTTTCCTCTGTGTTCGTTAATAGATAGGTTTTATCTCCTTCACAGAATTTTTTCCCAAACCTGGTGAGGTGGGGGGAAGGGTGGTTGTAACCTGACTTTCTCCCAGAGGAGATATTGCTAGATTTTGGCCAAAACTGACACAATACAGTAGATTTCCAGTTTTTGGGGCATAACCCAGAGCTCGGGTATGATATCCACGAGTTCTCAGTGAGTAACATTGTTCCAAGGAACAGCAGAGGAATCAGTCACCAATCCCCACTCAGTGCTGCCAAATCTGTCCTTAACTTGTGACCCTGCTGGGGGCATTTCTCTCCTTTTGTTTCTCCTTCAGTTTCACCACTAGGTGAAAATACAACTTTGAGGGCTCATTGGCCTGCCCAGAATTAGGGAATGGCCCGAGTTAAACCACGTGAAAGATGTGTAATTATGGGCTGCCTGCTCTGTCTGACACCATTAGCTGATGTTACAAACCCAACATTTTAGTCCTGTTTGTTGCACTTTTGGGAGGTTTCACTTGCTGTGTTTGGGGCTCAGAGTTGTGCAACAGAACCTAACAGAAAATGCCTACAATAAAGGAGCTCTGTTTCATTCTTCCCTTCATAAATAACAGGAGATTAAGACCTAATTGATTTCATTCTGCCGTGATGGATACCACAGTAATTTTTAATGATTTCTCTCAAGTTTCCCATTAGGAATATTTATTTTTCTTTAAAAATGCCCCCAAATATGCTGTCTTCCTAATTTACTGTCCCAGCTTTTATGATGATGGATGTTGCATTGTTCTGTGGTTTGCAGAAGGCTAGACAGGAATATTAAAAATATACGACTTCATAATTTCTAGTCTGAGTTGAATGCTGTCCTCTTGTGAGACATGTAAAAATTTGTGGCTTTTTTTTCTGCCTTTTGTTTTCAGGGAGACAGTGAAATTTGAGGCAACAGATCAAAGCCTTTATTCTCAATGTCTAGTCTGGAGTAAAAAAAACCCAAACCCCCTCACATATTTAATGGGTTATTTGTTGGATTTAAAGGGATTTTAGCACAGGACACCTTCCTGATGTATTGTCAGGAATGTCCTGTTTGATATAAGGATCTTGCTGGAAAATCAGCACTTCTCAGTATTGAAATTAGTGGGAAAGCTTAAAATGATGTTTATTCCCCCTTGGAGGTTTAGGGCTGTGCAGACATCCCAAAGATTGCTTGTTTATTTGTTTGGGTTTTATGAAGGTGCTACTAAAACAGAAGAATGTTCAGCTCGTGGGGCTTTTTCTTCTTCCTGGAGGAAGGCTGGAAGAGGAAAATGTTGATGGGTGATCTGGTGTGGGGTAAAGCTGGGAACCAGGGAATCACAGAAAATCCCACAAGGATCATTGATCCAGCCCCTGGCCCTGCACAGACACCCCAAAATCCCACCCTGGGCATCCCTGGCAGCGCTGCCCAAACGCTCCTGGAGCTCTGGCAGCCTCGGGGCTGTGCCCATTCCCTGGGGAGCCTGGGCAGTGCCCAGCACCCTCTGGGGGAAGAACCTTTCCTGATATCCAACCTAAACCCCCCTGACACAGCTCCAGCCACTCCCTGGGTCCTGTCCCTGTCACAGATCAGAGCTGTCCCCCAGGAGGAGCTGCAGACCCCATGAGCTCTCCCCTCAGTCTCCTCCAGCTGAGCAAACCCAGAGACCTCAGGTGCTCCTCATGTGGCCCCTCCAAACCCTTCCCCACCCTCACAGCTCTCCTTTGGATGCTCTCTGATAGCTTTGTACCCTGAGCCCTACAATCCTGGGGTGCTGAAGCTGTAGGGTCAGGGTTTGGGGGAGCAGGGGTGCCTGAAGGTGAGCAGGGCACTGGTGATGGCCGTGCTCAAGGAGAGCTCGATGTTTGTGCTGCAGGAAAAGAATGTGTGAGGTTTGGGGTTTGGGGTTTGAACTGCTGAAGATTTCAAGGTTGCTGCTGTTGCTGCTCAGGTCCTGTATCCTCGCAGTGCTGGGTTTCTTTGTTTGCTCTTCCCTGAGCTCCTCTTGGCTTTCTCACCCCTGGCCCTGTGACAGCCGCCTGCATCGGGCTCTGTGCAGCTCCCTAGGAAGAAGTGCACAGAGCTCAATCAGCATTGAGGCAGAGCTTACTCCCCTGCCTTGCTAGGGAAAAGGAGCTGCTTTCCAAAATTATATTGCCCGTGGAGCAGCAGGACAAACTGGGCAGGGAACACAGGAGAACAGGAATGTGATGAGCCCGTGGCACTCAGCATCAGCCCTGCTGTCCTTCTTCCAGGTACAAACCATGCTGGCAGGGAGTGATCTCCAAACACAGCTGAATGGAAGGGGTTTGCTCTCTGTGGCTGTGGTTTATCCCTGAGACAAACTAAAAACCCTGCATCTCATTTACTAAATGTATAAAGAAATCCAGGATGGCTTTGTCAGTTTTGTTTATGCTTGAATTTAATGTTACAGTGCTTTGTCACTCAGACAAGGTAGGAGCTGGTTTAGTTTTTTTCTTTATTAAAAAACAAAGCCAGAAACATTTCCGTTTCTGTGTTTAATTCCATGTTCTAGCCTGTTGATTTGCCATAGTGGTTCAGGGCTCCCTACAAATACAAAGGACCATGTTACTCCAAATAGCTCCACAAAATCCCAGCTTCCTAAGTGTGTCCTTTTCACTGTGCAGCAAGGGAGAAACTCGAGTAAATCCTTGGTTCTCAAAGTCAGAGAATCATGGAACGATTTGGGTTGGAAGGGACCTTAAAGCCCATCCAGTGCCACCCTGTGCCATGGGCAGGGACACCTTCCACTATCCCAGGCTGCTCCAAGCCCCATCCAACCTGGCCTTGGGCACTTCCAGGGATGGGGCAGCCAGAGGAGAAGTCTGTCCCTGTCACTGAGCTCTGCTGGATCCCAGCTGGGCACTGGGAGGCCCTTATTTTGGATGAACAGATGAACCAGGGCCTCGTGGCCAGTGGAGGAACCAGCTCTGGCTGGAGCCAGGCATGGGCTGCTCTGCACCCTCTTGCTGCTCCCAGCTGCATTGGCCAGCACAGCTCTGGGACAGAAATTCCAGATGAATCCACTATTATGGGACCTGCAGGGCAGGAAGGGAAAATCATAACCGAAGGAGAGGAAGGTGGGGATGCATTTATTGATAACAGAACAGGGACACTGCTGATCTCGCATTGCATTTCCTGGGCTTCACAGCATGGTGCAGGCTCACTGTGCTGCTCAGGGCAGCTCAGCAGCTCCTCAGGGCATGCACAGAGGGTGGAAACCTGCCCTTGGAGACTGGGAAATCCATAGAATCCATCTCTCACGTGTGTGCAGCAACAGGATTTACAGCCAGGGTTTGATTTCAGTGCTCAGCCCTGGTGGATGCTATTCCACGTCTGAATGCTGGGACAGAGGTCTGCAGAGCAGAGCAGAGCTCTGTGGCGAAAGGTCAGGCTGAATTATGCTCTATCTATGCCTGTTAATTATGGAGGACTGTAATCTGCCACTGCAGTCACAATTCAGCAGGATCTCGATTGTGCAGAGAGTTAATGAAGTGAGGGAGGACTGGAGACACAAAGTCTCAGCAGCTGGCTGGGGGGACACAGATTTCAAAGGGAAAAGCTTTTTTGTTTTGTTTTGTTTACTCTAAGAAGGAAAAACTTTAGCCTGGAGGCCCCAAAACTGGAGATCCCTGTAGCTAAGCCCAGACAAGTCCTCATGCATTTTGGCACATAGGGGAATAAAAAAAAAAACCTGGATAATAGTCAATGCTGTGATTACAGTGAGGTTTCCTGGATATCCAAGAGGGGATCACAGCTGATCTGGGAAGATGTGAGAGCAGTGTTACAGAGGTGCTTTCTGCCCAGCAGAACCTCTTATCCTGAAATTGTTCAGCTCTCTGAGGTGGCTTATCCTCTCTTCATTTAACTCCAGCTGTAACACAAGGGACACAAATCCTGCTCTGGCAGAGCAGGGCAGCAGACAGCTTTCCTTTTCCTCCTTTTTGTTTTTGTTTTTCCTTTTCCTCCTTTTTGTTTTTGTTTTTCCTTTTCCTCCTTTTTTTTCCCCTTTTCCTCCCTTTCCTTTTCTCATACTCCACACCCCACAGCATACCATAACCCATCTGACAATTAATATTAATTTGTTACCTCGCCTTGGAGCTAATGCCACCAAAGCATTACAGAATCAGTCTGGAGGATTTATTTACACTTAATCTATTGTCTCTCTCCACTCCTTATGTTTTCCCTGTTGTCTCCTCAGTCACTAATTCCTTCTCAAAACTCCTTTAACCAAAGGCAACTAATGGAAATTCACGTTTCCCTCAGCACATCCTCCTCCTTGCTGGTGTGTGTGTGTTGAGCTCATTTCCAGGTAAGTTATTCCACACTGCTCCTGTCCTCATTGCTCCCTTCTGGACTGACCTTTCCAGCACCATGTGAACTAAAGCTCCTGCATGAATCAGTAATTTGATAAGCACAGACCTGGCCAGCTCCCTGCATTGTCACACGGTTAAATATTCATCCTTTCAAAGGGCGAGTGCCCTTTACATGGAATTATTTCCCCACCTAAACACAAAGTGAGAGTTGAGCTGTGTCCTGTGCCAGTGACACAGGGACATGGTGGAGGCAGGTAAAAGGTGGAGCTGGGCAGGGAGAAGGGTTCTGGCTGTGGTTCTGCTCTGGGAATGCCAATAGGGAGCGATGAATGCAGGGCACATTCCTGCAGTCAGCATCTCCAATCCTCACATTCTCCAGCTGACAAATGCATGTTCCAGCGTTCCCAAACCACTCCCGGGGAAAGTGAGGGCCACACAGCTCAGGGGTGAGCCCGAAGAGAGGTCCCAGTAGGATCTGGGAGATCCTTGTGATGCCATGATGAATTTTGTCTTTTCTTTTATACCCCTGTTATACCTTTTTGCAACTTCTGTATTCTTAGGGCTTTTTGCCTACATTCTTGGACTTGTTTGTTAAGCTAAGAGACTAAACATTTTAGAGGCTTCGTAGTTAGGGTGCCAGGGTGCCCAGACCCCAAGGTCCTCTCCAGAACACATTTTGTAAACTAAGATAGAACCATCCAGGGGAAGGTTCCTTGCGGGGGGGGGCTCATTTGAGCCTCTCATTGGGGAATATTTGATAGATATGCTAATTAGTAAGACCTAGAATGTGAGACCAGATCTAGAAGAGGGGGACTTTGCGGTGGGGATGGGGGGGTGCACAGAGGTGTATTCGACCTGTTTGTGGTGCACCTAAGGATCCTTACAATAAATACCAAGGTAAAACCCTTTTTCCCCTTCTAACCGTGTTCGCCTCTTGATTTTTAAGACCAGGAAAGGCATCACTTGTTACTTCATTCCTTGGATATTCCTCCAGCCACAGGTGACCCAGAGCCCCAGGGTGAGATATTTGTGCACACACCTCGAAGCTCAGCGGTGTCACAGCAGCAGGATTTGTTCTCTCCAGCTTGTGGGTAGTGCCTGGCTCGCTCTTCCTGCAGAGGCTCAAAGCCAAAAGCAAACCAAGCACCCAGCATGTGCCAGGCTCTGTCTGCAGTGACAGAGATAAAAGGGTGCTGTGTTAGGTTCCCCTTGCCCAAAGTGGTAAAAATGAGAAGTAAAATGAGGATTTAGCTGTTCTTATGCTGCTGCAGGATAGCCCTGAACTAGCAAAAAGTGGAGGGAATGCTTTGGAAGGAAAAGTTTCTTGGGGCTGAAGTGCAGAAAAATGAAATATATAAGGTAAGGAAGATAAGGAGGATAAAAATGAAGGGGGAGAAGCATAAAGAAACAGTAGCAAAAGATAAAAAGGTAAAAACAACCCCAAAAGCAGTGAGACACCTCCACACACACCCCTCCCTCCATTCCTCTTCTGAGAGTGCTAAAGAACAAAAACGGATGGATGGATGGATGGATGGATGGTGGATGATGGATGGATGGATGGATGGATGATGGATGATGGATGGATGGATGGATGGATGGATGGATGATGGATGGATATGGATGGATGGATGGATGGATGGATGATGGATGGATGATGGATGGATGGATGGATGGATGGATGATGGATGGATGATGGATGGATGATGGATGGATGGATGTGGATGGATGGATGGATGGATGGATGATGGGTGGATGGATTGAGGGATGGATGATGATGGTGGATGGATGGATGATGGATGGATGATGATGGATGGATGGATGATGGATGGTGATGGATGGATGGATGGATGGAGGGATGGATGGATGGATGGATGGATGATGGATGGATGATGGATGGATGGATGGATGGATGGATGATGGATGGATGATGGATGGATGGATGATGGATGGATGGATGGATGGATGGATGGATGGATGGATGGATGGATGGACGATGGATGATGGATGGATGATGGATGGATGATGGATGGATGATGGATGGATGGATGGATGGATGATGGATGGATGGATGATGGATGGATGGATGATGGATGGATGGATGGATGGATGGATGGATGGATGGATGGATGATGGATGATGGATGGATGGATGGATGGATGGATGGATGGATGGATGGATGGATGGATGATGGATGATGGAATGATGGATGATGGATGATGGGTGGATGGATATGGATGGATGGATGGATGGATGATGGATGATTGGATGGATGGATGATGGATGGATGATGGAGGATGGAGGAGGATGGATGGATGGAGGATGGATGATGATGGATGGATGGATGGAGATGGGATGGATGATGGATGATGGATGGATGATGGATGGATGGATGGATGGATGGATGAAAGGATGGAAGGATGGATGGATGATGGATGGAAGGATGGATGGATGATGGATGGAAGGATGGATGGAAGGATGGAAGGATGGATGGATGGACAGATGGATGGATGGATGATGGATGGAAGGATGGAAGGATGGATGGAAGGATGGAAGGATGGAAGGATGGATGATGGATGGATGGATGATGGATGGATGGATGGATGGATGGATGGATGGATGGATGGATGATGGATGGATGGAAGGATGGATGGATGGAAGGATGGAAGGATGGATGGATGGATGATGGATGGATGGATGATGGATGGATGGAAGGATGGAAGGATGGAAGGATGGAAGGATGGATGGATGGATGATGGATGGATGGAAGGATGGATGGATGGAAGGATGGATGGATGGATGCAGAGCCACGGCCCATGGGAATAACCTGGATAATCGGGGCTGTGGCCCCCTTTGAAGCAGCCACACAGCCTGGATGCAATTTTCATTTCCTGCATTCTGAAGTGGATAAACCAAGCCTTGTAAAACTAATTGTGGGACGTGCTTTGACATGAGAAACTCAAAGGGCAGGCCTGGCCTCTCCCCTGCCCATCCCAGTGAAACTGGGGCACTTCCCATTACCTGCCCTGTGCCTGGAGGGTCTTTTTTTTCCCAAGAGAATTTTGAAACTGAGGTGAAATTGTGCTGTTGTTCTCCAGAGGTTGATGGAATTCAGTAGCATTCCTACATGGATATTGTTAATAAAATATTTGCGACTCTTTGGTGATAAATTATCAATTTATCAACTTCAAGCCCGTAAAATTAGAGTGGTACAAAGCAACAATTCTTTTCTGGTAAAGTTTTGGGGGCAGGAAGAGAAACTCTGATAATATCTACTTCATTCATGCTAATGAATGACCAAGATATAATTGGCTCCACATTCTCTGCTAGCAAATATTGTTTCTCAGATAAAAGTACTACCACTGAAAAGAAAAGCCTTGTGAGATTACCAAAACCCTATTTAGAAATCTTTAGTTCCCTTTGACTTTTTTTTTCTTTTTAATGGGAAAAATACCTTCAAAGACTAAAGATGTCTACATGGCTTTTATGGTGGCCTTCCACAAAGGAGTTTTCTGTTGGAATTTTAATGTTTTTAACCAATGTTCTGTGTGGAGCACATATGTCCTTAATGAGAGAGCTGATAGAGTTCATTAGTTTATATTTGAGGGATGAAATGTTGCTGAGTGTAGCTGTTAAATTGTAATTGATAATGGCTGAGTAGGGAAAAGTTAGCATTTGGTTATTTAAAGTTACACACAGGCTAATCCCTGACTGCTCCCGAGGAGAGGGAATACACGGGGTGAGGAAAATGGGAGCTGAGGCTTGAGGTGTGAGTGCAGACAAAATGCAAATTTCAGAGCAGCTGGGGGCGAGCCCGTGGCTCTGGTTTTGGGCAGAAGGTGAAAGGTGCATTTTAAGTGTGAAGACCAGCAGTTGAGAGCCCTTTCTTCACATTCTTCACGATCCCAGCCCTTTTCCAGGTTTGTTTGTGCTGGGATTACCACAGGTATCCCTGGATGGCTCTTGGATGCTGCCAGGGCACCGTGCCAGGCTCCAGTTTGGGAACCACAGAGGGTGTACCCCTGGAATTTCTGCTGGCTCAGTCATCCCCAGAAAAGCATAGTCTGCATCACTTTGGTCCAGAACAACCCCAAATCTGTGCTTCCAAACTGCATTTTTCAATGGGATTGTGTGGCTCTCATGCCTGCTGGCTGACAGACACATCTCAGAACGCTTCTGCCAACTGCTTCATGCACAGTGAACACGGAGCCAAGCTGCAGAACTCAGTATCAATATCCCAACGCTGAGATTTAGGAAGAATCTTAGTAAATTAAAGCTAAAAAAGCACACAATATCTTCTTTTTTTCTGCTGCTCCACAGCAACATGTGGGCATTACATGTGTTTTGGTGGTACATTAAGGAGTAGATAATCTGTATTTGGTTATTCTCCCAGACAGTCAGTAATAATAATTTGAATGAGGGAGATTTTAAAAAATGCATCTGGCAACTCTGTGGGTGTGTTTTGTTGTTTGTTTTCCTTTTTTTTTTCCCCTCCTTTTAAAACCCCCACAATATAAAATAAGAAACAACACCAGAAACAACTCTGAAATAATTATGAAACCAATAAATAACCCCTGAGCTCTAACGTACACAGATGACTTTCCAGAGGCGGCAGCCAGGCTTGTGTGTGGAGTGAAAAAAAACGGGAAAACTTCGGGAGCAGGGATGGGGGGAGGACCCCGGAGCCCCCCGGCGCTGGGACCCTGCGGAGGGGCGGCCGCGGGGCTCGGATGTGCCACGAGTTAAATTCGCTCCTTGCCAAAACAACAACAACAAAAACACGAAATAACCGACACAAACCTATTTAAAATAAGGGGAAAAAAATAAAAGAAGAAAGGGAAAAAAAACCTCCAACTCCTCTTTTTTTTTTTTTCCTTTTTCCCTGAGCTAGCCGAGCCCAGCTCATCAGCAGCTGAGGCAGGAGCAGGAGGGGTTTTGGAGTTAACTGCATGCAGGAAATCTCTCACATCCTGAGTCCCAGCTCGCTCCTCTCGGTAACTGTATATTATGGGGCTGCTCTCCAGCCCCAGCTGATGAAAGTTTGTCTCCTTCAGTCTGGGCTGCGATGTCAAAGCGCCTCCAGGCAGCGCAGCCGCGCTCCCCCCGTGCGCTGCCCCCGGCCCGGCTCCCCGCGCTGCTGCTGCTGCTGCTGCTCGGCCCGGGCCGCCTGCTCTCGGCATCGCCCCGCCACCGAGGTGAGTCCCACACGGCCCCTCGGGGCTTTTCCCGACGGCATCCCGAGCCATTTCAGCCGGACGAGGAGCAGGGAGATGGATTGAGAGCGCTGCTCTCCCCCCGCCCGCCGCGGGGATGGAGCGGGAGGTCCCGGCCGGGCAGAGCGGAGCTGCGGAATCCCCGCTCCTCTGCGCGGCTTTTCCCGGGAAAACTCCGCTGTGCTGCCCCCCGGAACCCCCAGCCCTGTGGGGTTTCATCTCCCGGGACCCCCAAACTCTCTGGTCCCTTCCCTGGGCTCCCATCCCCCGGGACCCCCAAACCCTCTGGTCGCTTCCCTGCGCCTCCATCCATGTGGGGTTTCATCCCCCGGGATCCCCAAACTCTCTGGTCGCTTCCCTGCGCCTCCATCCCTGTGGGGTCCCATCCCCCGGGACCCCCATCCCTGCACCCCCAGCCCTGCAGGTCCCGTCTCTGCACCCCAATCCCGCCGCTCCCATCCCTGCACCCCAATCCCGCCGCTCCCATCCCCTGCGAGTGGAGCTGATCCCGGGGACCCCCCCCTTTGAGTGTATCCGGGGGTGCCCTGCAGGGTCCCGGGGAGGAGGAGAGGGAGTGAATTCTCCTCTCACGCATCCCCTACAAACAGCCCCCGGGACTGAATTCAAGGGTCTGGGAGGCTTGTCAGAGTTTGGGCTCTGTTTCCAGCTGGGAAAAATTGCGCGGAAAAGCCAAATAGTGATGGTAAAAGCGTCCTGGCTGGGGAAAAGTTTTCTCGCCGCCGCTGTGTTCATTCAAAGTGAGCTCCAGGCGGGGAGCGGCGATTCAGCTGTGGAGCACTGGGCTGTGCGTGTTATGGATGGGGAACAGCCTGGGAAGGGATTGTCTCTTCCTACAGCAAGTTTAGGGTTTATTCCGGAATTGTCAGAGCACCCAGGTCCTCTCCCCTTCTTTAAGCATCTGATAATGCATATTTTATGTGAGAGAAGAAAGGAGATTCTGCTCTATAAAAACATTTAACAGTACTGAGGGGTGTGTGTGTCCCTGTGTGTTACTACAAACTCGTGTATTTTGTCTTTTTTAGTTGGTTTTTTTTTGTTGTAACTTGAAACTTCGTAAATATTTGCTTATCTCCAAAATTTCTTGACAGTAACTTTCACTGGGACTTTGGCTCTGAACTTGCTAAGAGAAAAGACAGGGAGATTATTTAGCACATTGAAATCCCAAGGGAAGGAAAGAACAAGGCGTTGCGTTTGATCAAGCACCTGCAGTTTATCCTAATGAATTAACAGGAGTTGCAGCTTTGCCTTTGTGTGGAACCTTGATTTCTCTTTGTCAGCACTTGTGTTCACACCAAATCAGTGGGTTTGGGGTAAAGGCTGCAGAAAATTCCCTGGTGAGGAGAAATAAGTGCCTTGTGGCTGTTCCCTTTTGGTGGGGCAAGGGAGGGGTGGTTTGGGTGGAGGTTTGGGTGGGAGGACGGGCCCGTTCTATGAGTTTGGGAGCCTCTGTGGCTGGTTTGGAAGTTCACTGGCAGTCAGGAAGATTGGAGGTGAGATGCTTCAAAGTGTTTGTCCCTACAATAACAGGAGGGCACACTGTGGGTGACTCGGTGCTAGCACACAGACTAGGGAGCACAATGGGAAGAGGGGGTGGAAATCCGGTTTCTTGTGGCTCAGAATTCCCTCAGAGCCCAGCTGAAGCTCTAAGGTTACACTCACACTGACGATTTAAGCTCTGTGTGAAGTTTGTGTCGGCTGCTCATCTCCGTGGTGTTTTTAGGGCTTTAGATCTCAAGCTGGGGCAGCTGTGGTGGTTGCTGGCCCTTGGATTTGCCTTCCTGTATCTTCCTGCTCCTCTCCTTTCCCTACCATGCCTGTGACCTGCTCTTTTCCAGCCACAGCCAGGGCACTCAGGGAGCATCCCCTCCCTCAGTTCCACTTTTTCCTGTGGAAGCAGAGCACAGCTTTAGCCCTGCCAGAGCCTGTGCTGCTTTCTTGGTGGCGGAGGTGCTGAAAGTTCCAGCCGTGCTTTTCCTCACCCAGTGACAACAAGTGCTCCTGGCTGGGCTGGCACGGCTCTCCCTGGGCATTCTGGAGCCCTGCAGGACATCCTCGTTTTTACAGAAACACGTGCTTAGTGATTAAGACAAGCTGGAGTCAGGACATGCCTTGAGAAGCGGTTTTGAAAGGTGGCAATAATGTGGCTGTGCCTGAGTGACAGGTCTATTATTAAACAGAAGTTACTAGGTTGTGGGCTAGACAACTTAAAAGTAACCTTGTTTTTAGCTTTCAGTGTGTTTTCTTTCCAGTTTTTGGGGTTTGGCAGTTGCCTTTTTAGTTTTCAGTATTGCTCTGGTTAAATTTCTGCTTAAAGGACCTTAGGGACAAAGAGGGGAACGAACTGGGGGGAGCTGGCCTCAACCAGGCCCAGTTAGCTCTGCTGTCCTTGTGGAGTGGCACATAAAGCAGGATAAGATCTGATCTTACAGAATCAGGCAAATACCTTAAAATCTACACCTGTACAAGGTTTTTGTGGTCAAGGCCTTCCTGTTTCTGCAGGGCAGACAGAGTGATGCTGTGGATAGGTAAACTCCAAATCTGTGTGTGTGTGTAAACTCTTTAAAACTCTTTTAAATATGGAGTGTTAGCTGAGGAAACAGCAGAAAAATGACTCTTAGATTGATAGAATGGTTTGGGTTGGAAGGGACCTTAAAAACCATCTTGTTCCAACCCCTGCCATGGGCAGGGACACCTCCCACTGCTCCAAGCCCCAATGTCCAGCCTGGCCTTGGACACTGCCAGGGATCCAGGGGCAGCCACAGCTTCTCTGGGCATGAAAAAATGAAAATCCTAAAACTGCAACCCAAAATTCTTTACCTTCAATTAAAATCACTTTTCTCTTAGATTTTAATTTGCTGCTGATTGCAGCTTCCTTGGGTCTAATGGAAATAAATTGCAGGAGAAGAAATCTTGCCTTGTCTCCTGCTCTAAACCTGAGTTCTCCAGTACATTTCTGTGTTTTAGAGCTCATTTATAAATCCTGTCTTCTCTCAAACTGCTCCAGCATTTGTGGCAGATATTTCTGGTGTGTATAATCACCTCCTTGTCTGATGATTATCCCTTTCAGGTCCCCTGCAGATAGCCTGGCATGAGCTGTCCCTGTCCTTGGGGCTCCAGAGATCCATGCCAAAACCCCCCAGCAGAGGAATTTTATTCCCACTCTTCAGCTGTGTTTGCATCCTTAACCTCCAGCTCCCTGGGGAGCTGACAGGTTCTCCTCTGGTGTTTTCTTGGGGGGGGGGGGGTCTCATCACTTGCTCTGCTTGGGATTCTTGGCAAGGTCTCTATCTGGCCACAAAAGCATCCTTGAACTCAGGATTGGCAGGCTGTGTTTTGGGTGGTTTTGCATCCTGCTGGCAGCCCCAGTGGGATTTCTCTGGTGGCACGTGGGTGACTGCAGCAGGCCAGGGCTGTGTTTATCTGTTTATGCCACTGAAGATGCCTCTTTATCTGTTATTCCCACTGAGGCCCTCACTCAGATCATGAAATTCTCTTCTAAAAAGGCTCAACTCATGTAAAGGCTTATTTGGTCCTCCACCAGCCTCCCTCAGAGCTCACATCTCCTCCTCCTGACAGATTTATCCCAGCAGATCTCACACTGCCCAGGCAAAATGGCCAAGGAGCCCCGCTGGGCTGTGCTTTGTTGGTGTTCCTGAGCCTCCTTTTGGGCTGTGGCAGAGCCAAGGATGAGGCCTGAGCTGCCTTCTCAGAGTGACTGGGCTCTTGGGGTGGGTTTCTCTTCCCTTTTGCTGTGAGAGCTGCTATAATCCACAAAGTGACATTTTTAGGGTGTTTGGAAACAGGTCTGGAACACTGTTAGGTTACAGAGCCAGGCTCTCCCCAGCTCTGTCTCACACCATCCCATCCTGCTTAGGATGCCAGGCTGCTCATATTGCAGGGATTTTTTTATTTAATCCTCTTTTTCTGAGGACTTTCCTTCCTCTACAACCTCTCATGTTTTACTGCACATCATCCTGGGTCTCGCCCTCCCTGCTGCCTGCACTCTGTGCTTCCATTTCAAGCAGCTTCTCAAATTTCTCCCTGGACAAAAACACGTCATCTGCACAATTTTGGAGTGCTCCAGGCCTAAATCACACCTGCAGAGGCTTCTCTTAGGTCCTGCTGGGTCTCCAGGGCAGATCTATGACAAAGTAAATTAAAACCCCACAGTTTGAGGGTAGCAGTTGATTCTTGATAGGAGAGTGCAGTCCAACAAGTCAATCCCTTCTTTTTTTCTGGTTAACACAAAGCAAAGTGCTTCAAATGTATTAAATTTTCATATTTTTGATGTCCCACTAAGAAAAAGGATTTTTTTCTCAGTAGACCCCTGCTTCAGGACCCTTCTCTTTTTAGGGTGCATGCAGGCTTTTGAGACTAGGTTAGTATCAAGTGCCCTGATGAACTGCATTATCTAATCAGAAATTTATCTGCTAAATCCCTCCAGGTTGTTCCACTAATTTTTTACACCCCATACAAATGAATTTGCTGCTTTCCATGACCTGCAGCTAGGATAAGAAATAGTTTGGAGGCAGGAAATCGTCCTTTCACAAGGTCAACTTGCTAAAAGCAGTGATTAGAAGAACAAATTCACTCTTGTCCCAAATCTATGATGTAGTAAGGCAAGAAGTGAAATGTGTCATGGCCTGTTAGCCATGCTGGATAATGCACATCAAGGCAGAAAAAGCTGGATGCAGAATTTGGCACAAAAGTATCTTTAACTCATTTATTTTGAGATATTTATTAAGAGGAACTGTGTCAGCCCCTGGAAATTTAGTTTAATAGTATCTATCATATGCATTAAGTGAAAAACCTTCTGACAATGCTGGAAGTTTGCTGTGTTCTTGCTTCTTTTAAATGTGTGCTACTCCTGAAAGCAGCTGGAAGATAAATAATGTGTGACTGCTTACCTCTGAAAGAATATATTAAGGTACAAACTTCAACAAATCCAAGTATTTATGGGATTGTTTTGATATAGTTATGCGAAAAAAAATTAAAAATTACAAAATCTGGGCTTTAATAAGGGGATCATGTGGGCCTGATCAGGCCTGGAGCTGAGCATGACCAGTGTCTTTATCCAGCAGCACTGAATGAATGCAGTGATGGTCTGTGCTGGAGATCCTCTGCTACTCCAACAGTTACAAAATGTGAGGAGGATAACTCAGCCCAGATTATTTAAGTTTCTATTCCATTCCTTTTCTGCCACTGAGAGCACTGTGGGGACAGAGAGAGCTGAGAATAAAATCCCTACATCCCTCTGCAGCACGTGGGGATGGGCACAGCACCTCATCCATGCTCCTTTTGGAACTGGGGATCATGGGAGGATCTCCGGGTTAAAATCTCTTCTTGCATTTTGATGTTTGTTTTGAAGCATGAGGCGAGCATTCCAAAAGATTTGGGATTTATTTCTTCATCTCTTGCTTCCTACAAGCAAGTGTCTGTGAGGAGCAGGAGCCCCACTAGAGACGCTTTGGGTAAACACTTGTGGCTGAGGGGAAAGTATGGGTTTGTTGCAGGAGAAATCCCAGAATTTGGGCTGGAAAGGACCTTTAAAGCCCCTCCAGTGCCACCCCTGCCATGGCAGGGACACCTCCCACTGTCCCAGGCTGCTCCAAGCCCCAATGTCCAGCCTGGCCTTGGGCACTGCCAGGGATCCAGGGGCAGCCACAGCTGCTCTGGGCACCCTGTGCCAGGGCCTGCCCACCCTCCCAGGGAACAATTCCTGCCCAATATCTGATCTAAGTCTCTCCTCTCATAGTTTAAATCTTCACACTTTAGAAAGAAGGAGCTATTCACTGTGTGATGTGTTTTCCTTGTTTCTATGCCTGACCCTCTTTTGGAATATTCTCTCCCCTCCATGGGCCTGACTCCTTTGTACAAGCTGCTGCTCGTGTCCCATGCTGGCATTTCAGATCCATTTTGCAGCACCAGAGGATGTGCAGAGCAGAGGAGCAAAGCTGTGTTAGTGACCTGGGCAGACATCCTGCCCCTAGGAATCCATAAAAATAAATGTTCTTTGCTCATGTAGCTCCTCTGCAGGAGGAATGTGTGAAAGTCAGGAGTTATGGAGCAACCCAGAGCTTATGGTGACACTTTCTGCAAGGTCACACACATAAACCTGAGCAGCAGAGGTGGCTTCAAGAACGTTAAGTAGCTCCCAAGTTTTCTTTTCATTCATGTTTTAAAAACCAGAATAGAGATTCAGTGACAGCTTGTGCTGGTGCAGTTCATTTTCCTCTCCCTGCTGGTGTGTGATGTGAGGAGCAGGAATTCCCCACACAAACAGAAACTCCTGATGGATAGAAACTCCCCAGCCCAGCAGCTCCTTTTCTAGGCTTGGGGAAGAACTACAAATCCCATCCCACGCCTGCTCACCTAAATGGTCACTGCAGTTCACCTCAGCTGGGTTTGCTGTGCTTCCCAGAGAAATCTGAAGGAATGATTTGGGTGCCTGTGACAAGCACAGCTCCCACTCCTGCTCAGTGGTGCTTTTCTCTGCTGATTGTACACAGGAAGGTGATGCCTTAGGTTTTAACTTTTATATTTTTCAGATTCTGCACTGCTTAGAGTGTAACTCTGCAGTTCCTTGTAGCCTGGAATTTCTGCTCTCTCGTGCTGGGCAGACACAACAAAGCCTCTCCAGGCTTTGCCTTCAAGGACAGCCAGGCTCTTCTAGGCCCAAAATGTGTAACCCAAAGCCTCTAAGGGGGGAGCAAGCTGAGGGGAATTCCATCATTGAACTGGGGCTTTAATTGGAGAATTAACCATGGTATGCAAATGAACCAAAGCTATAAAGGTGTGAAGAACTCGTGACCTGGGGTCCATCTTGGGGTCCATTTTTGGAGGCAGCCTCTGGCTCCCCCAGGGTGTGCCTTGAAGGCCTTCAAATAAACACCGACCTTTATTCCCTTACTCTTGTCTAGTCTCTGTTTCTAGGTGGCTGGAGAAGGCATCAAAGGAGCATCCCTCAGCTCAGCTGTGCTGAGCATTCCTTGTACTCCTTGAGTGTGCTGGTTTGGCTAAAATCTAGCAATAAATATATATATATCTAGCAATAGATATAACTGAGGCAGGTTAGTAAATTACTGCAGAGAGGGATTGCACTGTACCTTTTGAAAGACCACGAGGAAATTGTATTTTGGAGAGTAATTTGAACTTCACTCCGTGAAAGTAGCCTTTCATGAGGCTTTGGAGGGGAGGAGTTGGAGAGGAGCACTGGACCTGGATTTTCACATAATTATGCGGACTCATTGCTGAAAAGTGAATGTATATTTAGTAGCTTTTTCTCTGCCCTTGGAGCTCTGTGGATTCCTTGCGCTTGTAAAGCACAGGTTATTATTTCTCTGCCTCAGTGTTTTTGGTAGGAGCTGCTGGTGCAGAGGTGTGTGAGGCTCACTTCATAATCAAAATAAGAATCTGCGGGACTCTTTGGGCAAGAAGCAGCAATTTAGGAACAGGCAGAGCACCCATGCTGAGCTGAGATGGGACATCCTTCACTGTGGCATCCTGGAAATACCTATGGGAAAGGCACTGTGCAGCCCTTGAGGATTTTCATCCATTTTTATCATTATATCATCCATTATCTTGTAAAAACAAGAGGGAATGGCTGGGCCAGTTGATACGGTGTGGATCAGGGCTTGGAAGAGAAGCAGCTGAAAACAGAATTTGCAGCAGGGGGACAGAAGTTCTGTGTCATGGACTTTCCAAAGTTCCTTTGGGTTGGAATTTTGCATTTCTGACTTGCCCTCTTCTGTGAACTCCAAGCCCTGAGCTCTTCCATGAGGGGATCCTCTCAATCCACCCTCATGACCCACTGTGCTGAAATGCCCTTTGCTGCAGAGCTTCACTGCTTTATTTTTCTATATTTCGAAATGTTCTCTTCTAGGAAAGAAAAAAAAAAAAAAAGACAACTCTGTCTTTGGACTGGTCCTGAATAGCAATTCCTCAGTCAAACATAACAGCATCCCAAATGAGGCTGGACAGCTGTTTCCCAAATATATCCCTGTATGTATTCTATACACATAATAGAGCTGGGTTTGGGCTATTTGAAACGTTCTGCAGGCTCCCTGCCCCCTCCTGCAGTCAATGGCAAACCTTGTTCTCCCAACCCCACTTGTCACATTTTGTTCTCGAGAACAGGGAGGATATTGAGATACCCTGCCTTCTCCCCTTGACTGCATTTCAATATGGATTTTGTATAATGAGGGCCCGAATCCTTCTGCCATTACTTATGCTTTAATCACACTGTGCTCTCCCCAGATTGCTTGAATCTTGCATTTGCATCAGCAGGAGTTGCTCTCTGTGCTGAGCAATATTTCATCTGCAAGCAGAGGAGACACATCTCGGGCACTCGAGGAGGAAGGAACTTCCTGGCCCGGATTTGTTGCAGCACAGTTCTCCAGTGAGGGATGGTGCAGCATCCCAACTGGAGAAATAGATTTTCAGGAATTAGAAGGAACAAAAGCTATTTTTACAGGTTTTTGGTTTGTTTTTTCTTTGAGGACCTGTCAAGAGTGATAGCTCCCTTTTAATTTTCTAGTAAATGGCTTTTTGGCATGTGTTATCTGCCGAGAAACGCCTGGTGCAGAGACATCGTTTTGTACTTCAGCCATGACATTACTCTAGATGAGAACTGAGAAGTTATATAGATATTACACCAATATATAAACCATGTGTGTTAGGAAGACAAGTTCAGTTTTGAAATATTTGCCTTAGCTATGCTTTTCACTTTCAATCTGTGCCAAACATGTGCTTGAATGACTGATGGAGTCATATGGTTCCCTGAATAAAGCACTTTATTGTGCTCAGACTTGGAGCCTTCCAACAGTTGTATTACAGAAGCTTGAAGATTAAGATGATCCAACTGCTTAGGGGGTATGTTCCACAAGGAACATTTTAGTTTTCCTTTTTTTGCCCCCCCTCCCTTCTCTATTTTTTGTCTTTCTCTGTGTCATCAGTTTGTTCAGCTGCTGGGGCAGTGACACTGACCACAGAGAGTTTGGTGGAGGAGAGCAACAAGTCACCTTCAAATTTCAGCTTTGCCTGCCATGTCCACATTAAAATGGTGATCATGTGCCATATTCCAGGGAGTTTATGGGATTTTGTGGGGGAGGGGGGGAGGGCTGCTCCCTCTTGCTGATTATTTCATCAGCAGAATCTGATTTAGGAAAGGAGGAACTGTGCACGAGTGAGTGATGACAGGGGGTAGATCTGAGAATTATAAACCCAAAATATTAAAAGCCATGTTTTAAATGCCATTCTATTAACGGGGATCAGGGAATCTCAACCCTCCATTTCTCATCCTGGAGCTGCCTGGTGTGGATCAGTGGTGATGCTGCAGGGCTTCATCTTTACAGACCCATCGAGTTGGAGACAGGATCTTTTGCCATTAGAAGCCAAAAGAACAGAAAATTAAATTCAGAAATGCATGGAGTCATCTTGCTGCTGCCTCTTCTTGGGCTCATCAAGGACCAATGCTGACTTTTCACGTTTGAAAAATTTTTGTACACGAGTAGTAATTTTGAAATGTGAATAAAAGACAAGATTCAAGCTCGAGAGGATCCACGGAATTAGTTGCTTTCCAAGGGTTACTTGTGCTTAAATGCCTGAGGTCTTGGGTTTGGGAATTTGGGAGAAGGGAGAAAACAAGTAAAACTTTGTATTTAGTTTTCCCCTTTTTTTTTTTATCCCTTATTTTCCAAGCAGGCCATGAAAGGACTAATTTTCCTGGGTTCTGTAGAAAGAATTGATGTACTTCTTAGAGGAGCAAAGGTTAGCTGGGAAAATAATTCATGATTTTGAACTAATAAAAACTTTACTGTGAGAGATAAGAGTTTTACTTATGCACAGTCAAATCTTGCCCAGGCTTTTGTGCTTATAAATAAAGGAGGGCAGAGTCTGGTGCTGTGCTGCCTTTTATGAAGCTCTGGAAGTGCTGTGAGTGGGATAATGGGAAGCACCTTATCAGTGTGGTGATTTTTGTCCTTTCTTTGGAGAGGGTGTCTGTGTCCTCAGCTGGTGGCTGATGTAAAATTTAAGCTGTTGCTTCTCTGACCCCATGCAAGTCACAGGCCTTGCTTTGTTGTTTCCAGTCCGTCGTGTACTGGAAATCTTGTACTCATTTATTTTGCAGCATTTTCACATTTAATACCAGACATAATTATATTTTGCATTATTTTTTATTGGTGCCCAGGGAGATTGTGGATTCTCATCCCTGGCAGTGCCCAAGGCCAGGCTGGACAGGGCTTGGAGCAGCCTGGGACAGTGGGAGGTGTCCCTGCCATGGCAGGGATGGAATGGGATGAGCTTTAGGGTCCCTTCCCACCCAACCATTCTGGGATTTTATTAAGAACTAATTTGTTTTTCCTGTCTCAGGCAGAACAGGCACCATTATAGAAGGTGGTTTCAGTGAGACCTGGGCTTGGATAATGTTTAACTTGGGTGATGTTTTGGCTTTTCCTGTAAGATGGAGTGAAACAGAGGACTGGAATCACATCCCCAGGCCTTGGCCACATAGCTGGATAGTTGACACTTTTTTTTTTTTGGCATTATATAATCTGATCCCTAATGTTGACAATTTCCATTTAAAGCAAGTTGATTTTTCTTTTTTTTTTTTTTTGTTTTTTTTTTTCCCTTGATGGACAAGAGCTGGATGTGATCCTCTCTCCAATTCTATATTGGAATCCTGTCTCACTTTATGTATAGGCACTTTATACTCCTGCTACGCATAAATATATCAGCACTGGCAAGATAAATACCAAGAGGCATAGAAAGCTGAGGGACAATCATGGGTCCTGTCATCTTTGGTTTTCTAGATTATGTAAAATAATTCTTTTAGTTCCCTTCTTGTAATTCAGTCTTTCCACTTCCCTGCTCTCCCTGGCAGCATTTCCAGTCCACCAGCTCCAGGCTCAATTCATCTTTTGTGAGTGCAGATGAGGAGAAATGCCCCAGAATTCCAGATGGGCTTCCCTCAGCAGCTCTCAGGAGTAACTTGGATCTCTGGCATTCCCTGGAAATGCCTTTTTTGATGCAGCATTATCAGTGTTATCCTGAACACCCTGTTTGGGTCACCCTGGGGTGACCTGCTTTGAGGAGGAATGGTTAGAGCAGAAATCTCACTGCTCCCTCAGGATACAACCCTCCTGGGTTTCAACCCCGTGCTCCAGGCTACAAATTATTGGGTTCTTTGTAATATTCCTGTTCTCTGTGCAGTCGTATCCTAACTCTGAGCAGTGGATTTCAGGAGGACACTTGAGGAAAGGTTGCCGATAAAAACACAGACTGATCCTGATATATTTTCTTACTGATGCTCAGTAAAACCCTTCCCTTGCCTGGTTGTGGGCAGCTTCCAATTCTTACCCTGTTTCAGCCCTTCCTAAAGTTCCTAAGTTCACCTCCATGGTGAAGGACAAGTCTTGGTCCTCCCCTCTCAGTGTGTAAGCTTGGGAATTTTGGGTTAAAAAGTTCTATTTCGAGTTTGGAGGTGACAGAAGAATCATCCCCAAATGAGAGAAAAGCCCCTGATGAGGGGACAAAGCTCCTTCCCATCTGATGGGCCCCCAGCCAGCCGTGGAGGCTCTGGGGGCACCTCAGGAACTGGCCCCAAACCCGATGCCAAAGGCTGAGTGTGAGTGCTGGAAGCAGCCAGGTGTAAATCCCTTCCTCCATAGCCAGGAACGACCCATCCACGTCATGGATCCCACAAACTGTGCACTAAACTGAGGAAGCTGAAGAAAAGGAGGAGGGAAATGGATAAAGGATGTCCTTCCTGACTTCCAGGGCATTGCCTGTGGCACAGAGCACTGCCCTTAGCTGATTTTGGTTTGCAGAAAGATTTCTCTGTTCTATTATTCTTTTCAATCCAAAGATTAATCCAGTGCTTTGGATGTTTTGGTGCAGAGGAAAATGGGGACAGGCTGTGACTTAGAATTTTGAGTCTGTTTGCAGTAGGAAAGGTAACACAATGATAATTTAATTTAATTTAATTTAGCCTCACTTCTGTAATCTTCATAGCTCAGCAGTAAGTGCAGGGGGTGACATGAGGGGTGTTTGGGGACAGGGCTGCAGTCTGGGATGGAAATGGACATCCCACAGCATCACCATGTCCAGGGTCATTGACCCCAGCTGGGCTTTCATGGGGCTCTGGGGCTGTGAAAGCCCTTGAGTACCTTGTGACTGATGGAATACAGGAGCCTCTTTCCTGTGAGGACAGGCTGGGAGAGCTGGGGCTGTTCAGCCTGGAGAGGAGAAGCTCCAGGGAGAATTTAGAGCCCCTTCCAGTGCCTGAAGGGGCTCCAGGAGAGCTGGAGAGGGACTGGGGACAAGGGATGGAGGGACAGGACACAGGGAATGGCTTTAAGCTGAAAGTGGGGGGACTTAGATGGGATCTTGGGCAGGAATTGTTCCCTGGGAGGGTGGGCAGGCCCTGGCACAGGGTGCCCAGAGCAGCTGTGGCTGCCCCTGGATCCCTGGCAGTGCCCAAGGCCAGGCTGGACACTGGGGCTTGGAGCAGCCTGGAACAGTGGGAGGTGTCCCTGCCGTGGCAGAGGTGGGATGGGATGAGCTTTAAAATCCCTTTCACCCAAACCATTCTGGGGTTCTCTGGCCCAGGTTACTCTGTGTTGTTGTGTGGGACAGGAACGTGCCCATCCACGGTGGGAAGGAAGCTCAGCATCACAAGTTGACTTTTCTGTAAATCTGTGTGTAAGAGATGGATGTTGTTTATAAACCAGCCCAGGTCTGACTCCTGTCCTGCTCCGTGCTAGGGGAGCACAACCAGCACTGGCTGTGCATTTAATGGGATTTTATTCTATTTCCCTTCCACTTAATCCCATTTTATCCAGCACTGGGAGCATTCACCTCTTTGTTTATCACGAGGACAAATAAATTGCCCTGCCTCACTAAAAGCTTATTAATTTCAAGTAAATGCAAATCTGGAGAGTGTCTGGGCTTTTTCAGGAGGCAGCAGCCACTAAGCAAAGATGTCACATCGCATGCTCAGAGTTTATTTTGCACAGAGCTTGGAGGAACTGAAATACAAAGCAAAAAAGATGAAAACCACTCTCAACTTCTTTGCCGACAAGCCCTTGTATGATACAGTGCAAAGCAGAAAAGTTGTAGGAGTACGTGGCAGATGAAAAATATTTAAGCCACACAAAAGTCACTGACAGGTAACATCCACTCGTCTCGCTATTTGTACAAAGTAGCTTTTATATTACTGGGGGGGGAAAAAAAGAATAAAGGGCGCTGCATCAGCTTGTGGGCTGCTTGTGGATCAAAAGCATTACCTTCAGTGCAGGCTGAAAATAGAAAACAGATAGACACAACTGTGAAGTTTTTCATGTGAAAACGTGGGAGACGAGCTTGCGTCAGGAGGAGCTGGGCAGAATTTCACTGAAATGGAAAATAAGTAGGTGACTAAGTAGGTGCATGTGACACCAAAGATAGGAAAGCTGGCTCTAATATAACTTTCTGGTATTGCAGATGGCCTGATTTTCTTCTCCTCTCGTGACACATCACCGAAATTTCGATTCTCTGATTTCAATTATTACACTATTTCTATTGCTGTAGTACCAAGAGTCCCTGTAGAGAAGAGGCCTCATTATTAATGTAACACAAACAACTCGAATGGTTCAGCTTCAAAGAAATCCTCCTGAAAATGGGGAAAGGAGATGAAGAGTGGCTGAGAGGAAATACCAGCATGTCTGTGTGCACGAGGAACTGCAGCTCTGGGAGCTCAGGGATGTGTTTGGGGTGATGGAAACCCTTCCTTAGTGTGGATGTCAGGCCCATCCTGCTGTCCTCCTCTCCTGGGTGCTCTTTGGGAGGGCAGGGTCTGTGCCCAGAAATGGGTGTCCCAAAACCAACAGAAGAAAGCTGGGGATGTGTTTTGTTCAGGTGTTGTGCAAGGGACTGGGTGAAGTCTCCCTCACTGGGATCAATTCCTTGGTGGTTCCAGCCGAGGTGAGGGCTGTGGGGGCCGAAGGCTCTCCAAGCTTGCCAGGAACTGTCTCACCTTTGTACCCACCTGGTTTTATCCCATTTTTTCAAAGTTTCCTGTGCTATTCCTGCTTTATTTTTTTGGCCTGACTCTCTCCTTACAATTTTTGTGGGTTTTTTCCCTCCTGATTTAGGATCTTTCTCCCCACCACGTCTGTGTCCCGTTGCTCTGTGGCCTTTCAGATCTTTCCCATTGGGATGGATAACTGTGGGCTGCCTTTCCTTAGCTGTGATCCCTTATTTTCTGCCCCATGTTCTTCAGAGCTTTGCAATCAGGCTGCAGAAACCTGTTTAGAGGATTTACCTATTTACCTTCCCCATACTTTATTTTTATTTAAAGGCTGGGCTAGAGTTTATTTATCAGCTATACAGATTTCTTTATTTTGCAGTCTTTCAGAAATACACCCAGTCCATAAATAGAATGAAATTTTGTGAGAAAAACATTATTTGATATACAAAAGACACCGTGCTGTGCTTCTATCACACTGAGGGCAGCTGGGAGTTAAGCAAGTGCACAGTGCATGTGCCCAAATTCTCTCCAGAATGAGGCCCAAAATTGGGCTGTGGTGCTTCCTCTGCCTTCTGCAGGAAGCTGTGATTTTTATCACACCCAGTAATTTAAATAAAAACATTCAGATAAGCAGCCAAGTATCTGGCTCAAGGAAAGCAACTAGACAGAAATCGATCTCGTGTTTTATAAATGCCGTGGCTTCAGAAGAGTTTGCAAACTCTGAAGCTTGTCTGCTTTGTTTCCCCCCAAATAAATTATCTTCTCCAATAAAGATATAACTGCTGCCTATAAACCTGTCTTGATGTCTGTCTCCAGACTATCAACACTGCTGCACAACGAGCCTTTCCAGCAGATCTATAAGCACGTGGGGAAGATTAAATTTGCTCATTGTAACCTTACTTTGTTAAGCACCACGAGCATCACTTCATTGGGAGGGAAGAGGAGTGGCAAAATTGAATCCACTTTGTGTGGAGTTTCTTCCCTCTTCCCATTGTATTTTTATAGCTGCTGCACTTCCCCACCGGGCTGTCTTTTCAGGGAATAACACATCTGTGCACAAATGCTGAGCCCTCCCTTTTTTCCTCTCTTTTGGGTAATGCTGTGAAGTTTGTGCTCTGCAGAATTATCATGAAAGGCACGTGGAGGAGTATCAGAGGGACTTTGATGTTCCCTGATAGCACCAGGGCAGCTCCATGGGGTCAGACTACGTGCAAGCCACGCAGACAATGCATCCACGGGAGGATAAGGATATCCTCCAAGGGGCTCTGAAAACTTAGATCTCGTGAAACTTTCAGAATGCAAATGCTACAAAATAATAGAAGGGCCTGAGTCATTTAATTGGTGTGGTTGAGATTGCTGTAGTGAGCCAAGGAGAAAGGGAGAGCAGGGCTGCAGCCAAACTTTTCTCATTTTGCTGAGATATGCTTCATAAATTCCTGTCCTGAGCAGGGAGCTTCCTGCCTGATAATGAGAATAAAGGGCTGGATGTTCTGTCTAGAGCCTGCCAGGCTGATGAGATGGTGTCTCGTGCTTCCCCAGGGGTGAACCAAATCGTGGGCCAGGTTTGGGTCATCTCTTCTGAGGGCTGGCACTGTGTCCTCCCAGCCCTCTGTCCCTTGGGCTGCGTTACAGGGGTGTAAGAGCTCTGTAGAACAAACAAACTTTTTATCTCTCCAATATATTTCATCTTTTTATCTTGTGAGGGTTTTTTTTTTTGGTGGGTTTTAGACAAGGTGTCATCTTTTTAAAAGCGTGTTGGAAAATACCAGGCTTCTCTTCTGCTCACCTTGGCTTAACCGTAATGACAGCACAGATGTCACTTTAAGCTAATTCTAACTGAATAAATGAGGGTTATTCTGCTCAGAATGTAACTCTGGATCCTCAGAGAGCATTAGGTGAGCACAGAGAGTGTGGCAAAGCCCCACCAGTGTTTTGATTGTCCTGTGGCACATGGAAGCCATCCCTGTCTTCTCTTTGATTTGTTCTCAGTTCTTTTTCCAGCACTTGTCCTGTGATACTGGTCTCAGGGCTCTGCCATTAATATGTTGAGGGAGAGGGAAAACGCTTGATAAATGCTGCATGCAAACAGCTTTTTGACCTGGTGGTATGAATTGAAGTCATCTGCCTGTGTAGGAGTAGAGTGTTATTTCAATGAGAGTTTCTATTCTCTTCCAGACCCTTTTTTTTTCCACACTAATGAGACTGTGCATCCTCCACGGTGATATCATTGCATCCTGGTATCTCTTAATGTGCAGCCTTTGTCTTCTGCTGCTACCACCTCATCCCCTCCAACCTTCCCCCCTGAACCCCAGCTCTCTCTGAAATTTGTGTGGGTTTTGACACTGACATTACCAGCCCACAGTGCTTTAATGTTTAATCCTTTTCCTGAGTTATTTGCTTTTCAAATACGCTGCCAAGTCCCTTAAATAACAAGGTTCACCTTGTCAGATGCTCTTCCCAGCTAACCTGAAGTGCTTCTCTCTGTCCTTAGGTGAGAATGTGGAGTCCTCGAGGCTGCAGATGTCAAAGCACCAGTCCAAAGATTATGAGATAACAATTCCCTTCCTTTTGAATGGAGAACAGTGGAGACCAGTAAATGGCATTTATTCAAAGGTTAGTCTTCATTTTGCCTATTCTTTTATTCTGAGGTGTGTAACGATTTAAAGGCTGTAAGGAGAATTAAATGCACTTTCATCCTATAGGTTATAGGAATGTTTTTATGTTGTTGTTGCCAGTTCTTTAAAATTGTTGCATATTTAATTTAATAAATGGATAAGGTTGAAATGAATGCCTTTTTCCTGCAGAGGTGCAATCTTCTTTCTGATGGCACAAATGAAAGTTTAAAGTGAAATAATAATAATTTCCTTGCTTGAGATTCTATCATGCAACAGCAAAAAACCAAAACTGAGGGAGGGGCAAGCACAACAAAGGCTTGTTTGAGCAAATACAGTCTGACAGCAAGAACTTTAAGGACCAGTGTAAATAATGTTGCTGTGCTGGCTGCAGCCTGAGGCATTATCTGGACTTAATTATCCCATGGGGGACCCCCAGATTCCATCCCCTGTGCTGGGTTGGGAGTGAGGGGTGATTCTCCCTTCACACTCTGCCTTCCCTTTGCCTAACAAGGCAAGAATCTGCCACTGGCTCTGAGTGAGCAGAGATTGTTTCCCCCTCTTGACAGGCCCTGATAAGCTTTCCTCCCTTTGTCCCCTCAGACGTTTGTGAACAGTATAGGAAGCTGCTTTTAGGAAAAAAAAGTCTGGTTTTTGTTTCCTTCTTGAAGTATGAAGACAGCTTGTTGTTCATTGTCACCAAAGATATCGCAGCAGTCTCTTACCCAGCCTTTGAGCTCAGGTCCAGTTTGATTCCAGCTCACTTTTTATATTTGAATTATCTGAATCAGGAGTGAAAAAGTTTTTAAATAGTTAAAAAAAAAGAGGGGGGTGGGAGGGAAAAACCCAAGCAAAAACCACTGCACAAAAACAATGCAAAAAAGCCTAGAGAGCCAATTAGAAACAGCTTTCCTTGCTGGATTGGGAAAGTGTTTCATGGAGAAATCCTGCTCAACTACTGCCACTGCTTGCAGGACACGGCTTTGGATCACGTTGCTGATTGACACAAGTAGGTGTGAAAAGATATTTCAAAACAAGGGCTCTGACTTTCAAAATAAGCTTGTCTGGATTAAAATTTTCCTTGCTTTTCCTTTGTCGCTTTTCCTAAGTAGGAAAGAAGGGCCAGTCCCAGCTCTGAATCTGTGCAGTGATGAAAGGGATATCAGAGTGGGTGTAGAATGGCTTATCTTGGAGAGATAACACAGATGGCTTGGTCCTAGATGTATGTGCAACTCTATTTTTAGCTCATTTAATTAGAAACAGGCATTCTCCATATAGAGAGAGGCCTTTTAGCTACTCACTGGAGCTCTCTGAGAGAGTTACAACCCAGTATCTTTCTGTGAGTAATGATAATGTGATTTATATTGTTAATTTGTTTCCCAGAATTACTTTCAGTTTAAGATGAACCCTAGAAAAGATTTGTGGCTTGGTAGAAAGATCCACGTGCTGGATCAGCACTTTTTTCTTTTTTTTTTCCCCTCTGAATACTTCTTCTCCATGGAAATTTATAAATTAAATACACAAAAGTGCACATCAGGCTGTGGGAAGAACAACAGCTTCGCTGGTAGAGGAGAAGAGTAATGAATAGCTTGTCACATAAATATTGATCAAAAGCACAAAAGTTAAATACTGCTCTATTTGATGGCTAAATAGGATCTATTGTTCTTCAACTCGTTTCAAAGTGTTCCTCTGTTTTATTTTAATCGTATATGAAGATAAAAAAAGTACGTACTTGTAACAGGGAAATGGCATTGCAATAGAATATTAGGTAAAATAAATAATGGAATGGCTATAAAAATGCCAAGGGATTCAAGTTATTTGTGTACAGATAATTGCCTGGCAATGATGGCCCCATTCCCCAATCCTTTAACTGTAAATACTCCTGCGTAACAATTAGTCCCAGGGAAAGCACACTCATCATTTAGTGCAGCTTTCTCTCCCATCCTGGAGATAAAACTGTCCCTTTATTTACCCCGGGAGTCGCTGCAGTATCTGTTGGAATCTCTCACTTGGAAGCTGTCAGGAATGATTATTAAGCTAATGACTTTCTCATTGAGGGCCGACTGTGCCGTGCACTGTGCAGAGCAGGAGCAAAAAATCTGAGATAATTCCCACTGTCTGATGGCACAAACACGCAGAACTGCTCAGCAGCAGCGAGAAAATTCCATTTACTCAGGGGGAAATAAAAGTTGCTTAGCTCTAACCAGATTTTACTTGAATACACTTGGGATGTGATTTTTCAAGGTCATCTCATGATTTAGCTGCTTCCCAGGAAAGTTCAAGTTAATGGGAGGCAAACCCCAATTTTAAATTTAGACTTGTAATTAAATGATATTTAAAGAATTTGGGGTTCCCTAAGTGTAAGTTAACTGTTTTGTGTCTGGAGAGAACCAATCATTTACGGGGCAGATGAATTTTTCTCTTCACCTTCTCCAACTCAAGCTCTAGAAGACCAAGACCAGGATTTCGTGGTGGCATCATTTCAGAAATGTTGTTGCTTTTTTCCTGTTTAAAAGATGCCTGTGCTGATGCCAACACTTTTTATAGAATCGTGGAATCTTTTAGGCTGGAAAATACCCCCAAGGTCATTGAGTCCAACCTCTGGACACCACCAGATCCATCAAACCACAGCACTGAGGGCCACGTCCAGTCATTTCTTGAACACTTCCAGGGATGGTGACTCCAGCACTGCCCTGGGGTGCCTGATCCAATTCTTACCCACTCAGTGAAGAAATTTTTCCTGATATCCAACCTGAGCACTGCTTGGGGCCTTTTCCTCTTGTCCTGTCAGCATCCTGGATAGGGAAGAATATTTAAAAAAAAAATATGGATACTTAAGAGAAGCTACTATGGAATTACCTGAATGTTTTTACAACTATTTGTTAACTGAGGTTGTTAACATCTCTTCTGGCTTTTTTTTTTTAATTCAGAAAATATATCATTTTCAGTGGGAATATTTTCCTGGTACCTAGTTACCTGGTTACCTTTTATTAACCAGATATAACATTCAGCTGCCAATCCTGAGCAGGCTGCTGAATTTAGTGGCTGCTATTTTGAGTGTCCAGTTGTTGCTGCTCGGGGCTGCTGAGGAGAAAATGCTGCATTTGTGGTCGTGTGGCAGCGGGATCAGGCCCACGAAGGGTTGTGCAACATCACCCTGGGCTTCAAACAATAGCTGCCCATATTCCCTGCAGATGTGATTTCCTCCTTCCCTGAAACTTTGTGTGCATTACAGCATGTGTTGATAGGTCATTATACATTAGAGCTCCAGTTGTCCTTCCACTTCTCTTTTTTCATTTGCTCAGCACTTTGCTTTCTTGTGTTGATTTCCACCCCCCGCCTCAGTGCTTGGTTTAAACACACGAGGGTTGGGCTCTATTTTTCTTAAATATTTCTAAGGTTTGAACCAAATTGTTTCATTTTATATTATTCAAGTGCAGCACAAAGCCTCTTCCCCCCCCTCCCCACATATTTCCAGCTGAATATTTTTCTTCCAAACTTGGCTCGAGATTCGCAAATCAAGCCAAGTTTGATGAGAGTTTGGGTAAGTGATGTTTTAGTACACAGAGCACTTTAGGGAAGATTTTTAGAGGACCATCTGTTTGGCTTCAGCTTTTATCCTCACACCCTGTTAGGGCCACAGAGGGCTTGGTGTGTGCCAGATCCCTGCAGCACAGGAGCTCTGGGTCAGGTAATATCAGCAGTGTTATTCCGGAGCCCAGAGCACATCCCTCGTCCTGGAGAGACAAGAGCCAGGCAGGAAATGTTTCACATGGGCATTAAGGGGGTTTTGGCTCCATTTCTGTGCTTAAAAGGTCATCACAGCAGGGAAATGCTGCCTGGCAGGGCAGGCATGGAAAAGCTGGAATGCTGGGGGGGATCCCAGTGGGGCATCAGCCTGTTCCCACAGGGACACACTGGTTAGTGGAGCTGGCTTTGTACCCAGAGTTGGGTCCAGGTTGTAAAATGCACGAAGTTCCAGAGAAATGGAAAGTGTTTTGTGAGGATTTGATGAGATCAGTTACACAGGTAAGCACAGAGAGCTCAGGGTGAGGCACCAGCCACTCAGGTGTGGGGTTTTCTCCAGTTTTGGCTGTGCAGGATCTGTAATGCCACTGCTGGCACCTGCAAGGACCCAAAGATAATCACGTCCAAGTGCTTTGAAAGATGCAATCGTCTCAATTTTCTAAAAGCACACAGGCAAGTTAGGTGCAGCTTTCCTTACTGAGGGATATTTTGCATATTTCGATGCTTGTGGATCTTGTTTTTTAATTCTGATCTCTGCATCCACCCCAGTGCAATATTAACCTGTGTGTGCTCCTGTCAGGATCCAGCTGCCATTCATAAAAATAAGTGGGAATGCAGCTGAACCGGGGCAGGCATTTGAGGACCTGCAGCCTGGAGCTGAGTGTGGTTCCTGAAAAACCACGTGAGAAGCTAGAAACCCTGAAATGCTTGAGCTTGATTTGAGTTTGAGAGCTGCCAGCCCAGGTTGCTTTCGAATGACGCAGTGAATTTGATTTTTGGTGTTAAATCTGGGAGATGTGTGAATCAATGAGCAAATTTTACTGTGTGACTTGTTTTAAAATAATTAAGTGAAGTAGCTGCACACAATCTACCTGTCACTGGGGCAGACCCTTAATCCACCTGGATCACTGTGAGCCTCACGGGACTCTTTTAAAATACCCTTTTGAAATACTGGGGACACTCTTTTAAAATGCTGTCACTGACCTCAATATATAAAAATAGGTTGGAAAATCCACCTCTCCCCCACCTTGCACAGAGTGACACCTCTTGTTCTGTGGCTTCCCACACCCCAGGGGTTTGGGGTTGTGTTGGGGTTAGAGATAAGCAGAGGAAAAGAAAGGTGCCCACGGTGGGCAGAGAGCATGGCAAGACCTGCAGGATATTTCCCCTCCAACACCAGTGACTTCTAAATCCAAATAAATCAGAAATTCTTCTCCCCTTTCAGGAGGGGACAGTGGATTCAGGGAGCAGTAACACTGCTTTGCCAAGCTGAAGTTTCCAAGGCCAGATTCTGAGCTCGTGTGAATCCGTTTCCTTCCTTTGCCTGGGCTGGAATAAATCAGGGTTGCAAATTGAAATCTTAAAGAAGGGTTTTAAAAAAAGGGAGAAAGAAAGATGAGAAGGCAGAGTTCCTTTTCTTGTAGCAACACTCTTTTTTTCTTTCTTGGTGTTATGTTATGCTTTGAATATAAACTCCAGCAATGAAATGCGAAGATAAAGATGAAAGCCAGCTATAAAATATATATTTAGACCATATTTCTTCTGGTTTTTAAGTGTACACTTGTCACAGCTCTAAGACTGTGCATGTGAAGTGGCAGAGGATTACCATTTCCTGCTGTTCAGTGTGCATTGCATCTCCCTTTGCTCCTGAAGAAGCAGCTTTTGCATCCCTGCCTGCCCCATTCCTAAGCACTGTGCCATGGGTTGTGTTCAGGAGCAAACATCAGAACCTTGATTATTGATGTGGAATTCTGGGCACTGCTTCCGTGAATCTCAGTGTGAAATTCTCTGTTGCCTTTAAAAGTATCATCAGCTCTGACAGTTGTTGGTTATCTTTATGATTCCCCAGATTTATCACATCTATTGGGTGTTACACTGGTGCTTTTCACCTTTTTGCATTTTTTGTATGCCTTCACTCTAAGGCCCTAATTCAAAACCTACTGAAATAGGGTTGGATTTTTTTTTTTTTTGCCATTGAGGCAAAATACCATCAACAAGAACAGGAAATCACTTTAAATATGTTAAAAAGCCCCTATAATAGTGCTGGAGATTCAGGAACACATTGGGAGCTGCCAAGCAGGAGTGAGCCTTGCCCATGTGATCCTGTCTTTGTTCTTGCACCACTGCAAACTGGCAGAAGGGGAAAAGGCAGCCACAGCCAGCATCTTATCCACAGTTTTGGTCTCCACACCAGTTCCAGTTTTATTAGGAACTTATTGGGGCATCAATAGAAAGGCCCCAGTGTAACCAGAGCATCAGACTGAGACTCCTGGAATGGTTTGGGTTGGAAAGGGCCTTAAATCTTCTCTTGTTCCACCCCTGCCATGGCAGGGACACCTTCCACCATCCCAGGCTGCTCCAAGCCTTGTCCAACCTGGCTTTGGACACTTCCAGGGATCCAGAGGCAGCCACAGCTGCTCTGGGCAGCCTGTGCCAGGGCCTCCCCACCCTCCCAGGGAAGGTCTCTGTGCTGGTTCCCACTTCCCCTCTTTGCTGCCCCTCCTGCGTGACCCACGCAGGGTTTGATGCACAGCTGAGGGGCTCACTCTGTCAGATAATTAATTTAGAGCTCAGTGTTTTCAAGAGCAAACCCATTCAAGTTTATTTCATAACTGGCATAGCCTTCGTGCAAGTGATAATTGTTTATATTCCCTTCAACGGAGCCTCCTGCTGTTCCTTTTCATTTGAAATAATTACCAAAGTTTAGACTTCCAGACAATTGTATTAAGGGGAATCATACAGTGCTGCTTAAACAAGGCTTTGAAGGCTGAGAGGACAGCTTTCATTGCTCTTTTACATGGTTGTTTTACATATCTTGAGAGAGAGAGAGGCATAGCCAGAATTTATAGAGCTCTCCATATTTTTTATGACTCATGAGCATCGACTATAAGAGGCAGAGCTGTGCTCTCTGCATAGGCTGTGTCATCAGCTGGGAATGCAGCTTGGCACAGGCAGAGGAACAGCACTAATCCTCCACAACCTTCCCTGGGAGATCCTCTCCTTGAGCCTTTAATTAATAACCTGGAAGTCATTAATTTAATAGCCTGGTAAACAATCTGATATTTCTCTTGCTTTTTCTTATACCCATACTCCTGCCTTGTAGGGCCGCTCTGAGGAGTAATTAGTGCAAATACGCTCTATTAGTTAATAACTCTTCTGTGTTTGTTTGGTTTGGAAGCAGCAGAAGTTTTGCATGGACACAAGCAGGGAAGGGAGCGTGGCACCTCCTCTGGCAGCCAGGGGAATTTCTGTGTCCCTGTGAGCCAAAGCAGCTCAAAGCCTCCCCTCTCACCTTACCTCATCCAAGAGGAGCAAAACACGTTCCCTTCCTGCCATCCAAGCTCGTTTAACCAATTGATGAACCTGATAATTTAATTAATGACATTTTTTAGAAATGCTGGTAGGTGTATCCTGGTTCCAGGGACTTGCTGGAGCTCACACAGCAGCTCCAGGGCTGAGAAATTCCTGGAGCTGGGACCACCAATAAAAACTTTGTGCTGGTGATTGAGTGGGGAAAATTCTTTTCTCTGTCTGCACTGAATCAGTGCCCTGGTTCCAGCTAGATACATAAGGATTCATTTCCTGCCTGAGTCGCTTGGGCATACTGGGAAGTGTTAAGCAACTGGGATTCATCCCAGAAAAGAGACCATTTCATTTTTAGCTTAAGTGATGCAGTGTGCTAAGTTTGCAAAGCTTTGTGTGAGAGTTTCTGCTCAGGTATTATTGGCAACGAGGGGTGTTTTAATGAACAGAAAATGCACAGCTTTGGGTGAACAATCCACCAGACACCTCCTGCTCTCCGTGCGGGTTTGTAGCCTTTGGGAGGGTGAAATTCCCGTTTGTGAGCTCGTGTCACGCTGAGCTGTTGGAGGAATTCTGTCATACTTGGCCAGGGGAGATCACCAGTGATATAATGGTGCTGAGCTCTGCCTCCCAGTACCAGCCCTCGTGTGGAGGGGCTCTGCAGAGGCTTTGGTTGTGACCCACCAGCTATGAGGTAGTGTCTCAGCTCCCAGCTCCAGCAATCCTCCAGGAGCTCATGGGGCTCAAGAAATCCACTTTGAGTTTGCAGGCTGGCATTTCAAAAAAAAAAAAAAAACCCACAAACAAACAGATCGTGCTTTCTGCAATAAAACAGGGGGAAAAATATTTTGATCTTAATGGTGTAGTTCATGTTAGCGACCCTTTAATGTGGGATTAAAACCTGAACCTAAGTTCCTGCCTTATGCTGGGTTTGCAAAGTGCTTGTACTGAGGCATTTTCATATTGAATTAATTTAGCTTATACTTGGCCATTTCACGTCTCTTGCAACAGATCTTGCGAGTGTAAGGTATGAATTTCAGGCTTGGATTAAAATAATGCTTTGCTTTCCAGCTCTGAGCATGTGATCATTTTTTTTTTCTTACAGAGGGAGGAGAATCTCCCTTGTTCTCAATTCCTATTGTGATTTCCTTGGGTCAGACCGAGCCCTAGACTAGAGCAGGCTCTCTCCCACCAAATCCCCCTGGTACCTGCCATGTGCAGCTCCTGCAAGGAGTCCTTTGTGGACTTGTAACAGCAGCAAAACATGGGCCTTTTCCAAGGACTGAAATCCTCTGAGAAGGGGAAAACATGAGCTGCAGACATATTTTGTGGTGAAGACCCTTATTTCAGAAAGCCACAGTAAATTGAGTTGTTCTCAGTGTGTATTTTAGGGGTGAAGAAGTAAATTTAGCTGGTCAATCCACTGAGTCCTACAGCTAACAAGCCCAGAGCCTTTGTTGTTGAATTATAATTCTATTTCAATATGATTTACTCAAGCCCAAGTTGATTTGCCTCTTCTATAGGAATATTTCTCATTTTTCAGAATTGTAATGAGGAGTCATAGAGGTTATATGCAGTTTAAAGCCTGATAAAAAAATAATTAGGATTGATAATAAGGCTTTTTAAAGTGCAGCAGGGATATCTTGACAATAAAAGGCTTTCAAGGTGTTGGTATTTTTCTAGAAATAAAATGACTGCTAAAAAACTCTGCCAGCTGCTTTCAAAAAGCCTTGCGTAGATGAGGCAAAAATGATCTGTGTCATTTTGATATTGCAGCAGCGAGTTTGTGTTCCATTTTCATCCCGTGGAAATTGCGTGTCCCTCTTGAGTGGTGCCTTTCCTCAAGGACACACTTCTAAGGCAAAGCCGAGCTTTTGGAGCAGAATTTTGCAATTCCCAGCCTGGCAGAGATGGTGGGGTGATGGAGCTTGGAGAGGCTGGGGGTGAAATCGTTGTGAGATGCATTTCCATGCAATATTGGGGATGGGGTGGGAGCCATGGGGGTGCTGCCAGAGCCTGCAGCGTTTCCCTGCACTTGACCAAGGATGTGCTGGATGTTTCTGCCCAGCGTCACCGTGGCTCTGCTGGTGGCACTGGTGGCCCTGAGGTGTGTTTGCCCTCACTGGCACAGCAGTTAAACACACTCGTGGTGGCTCTGACACCACTGGGGCCAGGGAGGGCTCCAGTCCCTCCTGTGTCACGCCAGGATGTGTCAGGCTCTGTTCAGATCCCCGGCTCTGCCCCTGCCCTTTCGTGCCCTGCCCAGGTTGCAGGATGTGATTGTGTTGTTTCCTCTGAAGCTGCAGTCACGCTCAGGAAACGAGCAGCTCCTCAGTCCTGCCCCATTCCTCTGCCCTTGCCGTGTCTCCTGCCTTAGGATCAATTTTATTTTGCTTCTGCTGCATGACCTTGTTCCTCCTTCCTCTTCTGGCCCTCTCCTCCACCAGGGTGGTGCCTTGGCAGGGTTCATCTCCTTGTTTGTTCCTTCTCTCTCCACCGACCACATCCTTTGAGGAGCATTTTCTGCATAAAAATGGTCTTTTTGGGGTGAACCTGCCAAGCCCTTCCCAGCCAGTCATCAGAGCCTGGAGTGATTCCTGGAATCACAGAATGGTTTGGCTTGGAAGGGATCTCAAAGCTCATCTCATTCCACCCCCTGCCATGGGCAGGGACACCTTCCACTGTCCCAGGCTGCTCCAGCCAGGCCTTGAAGGCTTTGAGGAATGATGCAGCCACAACTCTGTCTCCTTCTTAGTGGCAGCATTTTGCACTGTGTGTCTGAAGTGAAGCCTATAAATAATGTCAATGTTTAGAAGAATTTTATTTATTACCTGAGACCCCCTAAACAGCCACAGGAGCCTGAGGCCTGAGGGTCAGATCCTCCCTGAGATGCCCAAGATTTGCTGATTTTTAGTGGGTGTTATTTTCTGGCACGGTGCAGCAGGCTCCTGCAGCAGCAGCAATCCTGGATGCAATCCCACTCTGGTGTCTCCCATTATTTTATTTAGCTTCGCCCATCCCCTGCTCTGCTCCTCGATGTTTCCCTGAGGCACAGCTCGTCCCGGGACAGAAACACTGCTGAGGGAGGGCAGCTCCAAGCTGCTGGCAAGGGGCAGGGAGACAAAAGATGTGAGAATTGGGACAGCCAAGAGCCTCCCTGCCCCAAAAAAGGGCCCTGGCCCCGGCCCAGGCTGAACCTGCCTCTTGCAAAGGAGAGGGGAGGTTCTGGACATGGATGTGCTGCGGGGAAAGTCAACAAGAGGAGCTGTGGAATTCTGTCCTCAAAGCAGCTGCGAGCCCTATTCTGTGCTAGCATTGCCCACTCCCTCCTGGAGAAGGAGTGGGATCCCAAAATCCAGTGTATCCAACAGAAACTGCCTCTCTCCTGGTTTCAACAGACAGAAACATTGTTGAAACCAGACTTTTTTTGGCATTTATTGGCATTACTAAGAAAGAGTTGGCCAGGAAAGCTGGCAGAAGGAGATGAGTTGGAGAAGCTTTAAAGATTTTTTTTTTCTATAAAATGAATATCCAGAAGCTGTGTAAATGTATTTTTTCTTCAGTTTGAAAAGTGTATAGAAAGACAACCTATACACATTTTTGACTGAAATACCATCTAAGTTGGATGTGCCCTCCAAATTCTTCTCCCTCAATTAAAAAGATGGGGAAAAGAAAATAATAAGAAATGACAAAACAAAACAACACCTCAGGAAATCCCTAGAATGTTTATTCAGGAACAGAGCAGCCTGTTACAATCATTAGCTTGCAAAGGTATTTCTGTTATAGTCAGAGGGCAAAGTGAATTTTAACCTTTTATTGCCAAGAGATGTCATGTTTTTAGTGGAGGAGCTACTGAGGTGTGTAAATCCCTGTGAACGAGTGAGCAGCATCTGTAAAAACCCCAACCAAAGCCCCAAAGCACACCCTGCAGAGAGGAATTAAAATCAATTTCAATGCCCACAGTTAAACATAAAGTACTACATTTCATGCTTTATTGAGTTTCTATTTATTACTTAATTTCTGGTTGTAAAAGGCTTCAACTGAAACAAAAAGATATTTCAAAATATTTGACTCTCTTTTTCCTTACGAGCTCAGTGTGGAATTGCCAACTGCTATGGGGTTTTGATTGTAAAGGGAAAAAAGGGCTGGATTGGTTTAAAATGGGATCTGTGGGAGGCCTCCAGACCAAAGAGGAATTTTCCCAGGAGCCCCAGAGGAGGGAGAAGGGAAAGGAAAATGCTGCTTCAGGGAGACCCAGAGTCAGGAGCCCGGGAACACTGCAAGTCACAGGGGCAAATTTAGGATATGGGTGGAAACAGTGGGGATTTTTAAGATGGAAATCTGAATTATTTGCTTTCCCATTTTGCATCTCCCATTTTATTGTCCTGCCCCTTCCCGCCTATAAAATAGGAATAAAGTTTGACCCAGGCAATGGGGCATCAATTTGATTTTTGTAATGGCCTTTTCAGACTAAAAGTGTTATTTGTGTTCCTGCTCTGGCTGTGCAACCCTTAGGAAACAGGAATTTGCTGTTCTGGGGGAAAGAGGGATGTCTTGCACGTGTGGAAAAATCCCATGTGTGTTGATGGAACGAGGGAACAGATATTTTCAAGATTTTAGGTCTCAAGGAATTAAAGAGGAGGAGTGTTTGCAGTGCTGAGCACGAGGATTGTCACTGTGGCAAACTCAGAGGCAATTTGAAAACATCTTGTAAATATTGTGAAGAACATGAACTGAGATTTTTAAAGGGTATGATGAGCCTATAATTCAGTCCAAGCTTAGACAATCACCTTTCTTTGATGGAGATCAACAGGGACATGAAAACACTTTAGTTTAAGAAATATTTTGATTATTACTATTTTGGTCTATTATGTACCTCTCTTTTACCTGTACATTTTTACTTCTTTCAACAGTGCAGTTTAATCACCAAGCACCAATTTATTTTGAAAATTGCATTTATCAATATTATCCCACTTCCACACATTTTCTATTAGCTAATTTAAAAAGAAATCTTGACGTGTAGAACCGAAATCAGCTCTAATTTCAGAGCCTTCACAGAATTGATATTTACTAATTTCCCTGAATCTGTGTGAGATGGAGACAATGAGAGCTGAATTGGAGTAATTTCTTCTGTAGAAAGAACCACACTGCTGAATTTTCCTGTATTTATATCAATGCAGTGTGTATATCAATATCTATATATATCAATACAGATATATTATCAATATGTATATGTAACATCTATGTATATCAATATCTATATATATCAATATATGTGCATATAAATCTATATACATCTCTGTAAATACTGAGATCTATATCTATACCTATCTGTTTCCAACCTTACCTCAAGATTCAGCTCTCAAACCAGGTTTTGAAGGTTTTTTTGCAACACCCTGTGAGGAACAGGCAGCTGAACAAGGCTACAGCAAGGTCTGCATTGAAATCAAATCATAAAATCAAGCAGTGGAGAGGGAAAGTGCACAGCATGGAGTGAAAATATCAGTGCTCTGCTTTTCCAGGACAGGTTTATTAGGGAGGAGTTTCATTTAGGAGCAGAGGGTTTAGCAGTGTGTCCTCGTGATGGACTCACCAGTGCCATCAACTTCATATATGGAGATGGAGTTGTTCTAATTTTAGGACAAGGCACTGAGGGGAAAAAAAAAAAAAAAAAGCATAATGTAAAAGAAATAAAGATATTCCAAGTGAGGATATTATCTGCGCCATCAGCACACAGCTTCAGATTGCACAGGGATCAGCTGCTGCAGAGATTTTGGCTGATGTGGATGAAATAAGTGTCTTGTGGAGCTCCCCATTACTGTGTACAATATTTCCTATAATGCTGTTGTTTTGAGGCAGGTAACAAAGGGAGACTTTGATATTTCTGTGCAAAAAAATAAAAAGAAAAGCATTTGAGAATTCTTCACAGCCTTATTTACTAAACAATTTAGACAAAGAGTCCACTCTCTGTTTGAAGGCTTCAAAGGCAATGTTGGCTTGTTTTTCCAGCAAAATCTTGATCTTTCTCAGTGAAAGAAAAATCAATGCAGCCCTGGTAACACAAAGCTGTGTCTTACCAAGGTATATTCCTTAAGCTCAGTTGGAATTTTGACATTGGCCATCACACTCAAGCCAAATTGTTTGGAAATACCAAGATGTGCTTGGTTTTTCCAGCAGCCACTGTGTCATTTTACGGTTTTATCTTTTATATTTTTATATTTTTACAAATATTTCCTTGCCAGAGCAATGAGAGTTTCAAAAGTTCCTCGTGGACAGCAATGGAGTTGTTTTCATGCTCTGTCCTTTTGGTGTGCTGGCTGGCACCTGAGCTGGTGAGAAATTTATTCAGCATAAAATAAAGTCTTAGCAATTTATTGCTGTCGTTACTTATCCCACAAAATCATTCCTCTGCATCCCTCGGAATGTACAAATTTGCTCCTTGAATTTTAGGGAGCTCTTTATTGATGCAATGTCACCGTCACAGCCTTGCTGCAGGGAGAGGAAATAACTTGTATTTAGCCTCAGGAAAGTTTGTGTGTTCCAGGTGCTCTTATCTGTGAATTTTCATCTGCAAACTACAATTTGATGGAGTTGTTTGGGGGGAGCAGCTGCTGTAACTCCTTTATCAAATGCATCATGAAATTCAGGTTTATTTAAAAACGTGCTGAATGTAAAAACAAGTATCTGTTGTGTGAGGGGAATAATGCAGCATCCCTCAGCTCAGGAATCCCTCGGGATGAGTGCACACAGGGCATCTTTGCTCTTCCCAATTCTTTCCCTAAGTGTAACCAATTTATGCAATCCTCAAATGTTATTTTCTTGCTCCCCTTGAGGAGTTGTCCGAGTTCCTCTCTGAAATTCTTCAGTCTTCTGATGATCAAGACTTCTCATTTAGGCTGGGATATGGCCCTAAAAAGCTCCTTCCCTCATCACCTCAGGAAATCAGCGCAGTGGGGGGAACCCCTGCAGAGCCCTTCTCTATTTAGATGTTGATGAGCCTGGAGGAACATTTCCAAAAATGCTGGAAATACTTTTAAACCTTCCAGAAGGCTCTGCCTGGCTCCTGTGCTTCAAAGCCCTGCTGACACTTTGAGATACAACAGTGGCAGTCCTATCTGGGAATCATTCCCTATTTACAGGGACACTCCTGAACCTTTCCAGGACCATTTCTCTTTTTATTTTGCTGAGATATATGGCTTGGGAGTACAAAAGCCAGCAATATGTCAACAATGTGTTATTTATAACAGCAAAGTTTTATACTCTCCTGGAGTTGAATGTGATTTAAATATGTAACAAGTGCAGCATTAAGGCTTTTTTTTTTTTTTGGTAAAGGAGTGGTAATTCAGCAGTTTAGGTGCATATCTGAGTGAAAAGTTGGACTTCTTGCTGTCTTTAAAATCAAAGAGCAGTGTTGAATGGTGATGCCCAAAAGATAGGCTGGAGATAAATCCCCACAGACCGATGTCTATAGAGCAGGTATTTGTTTATTGCAGTGCTGGGGGTGAGGGGGATTTCTCCTCCTAACTCACCCACCTTTGTCATGTTCTGTGGTTTATTTATATAGTAAATTTTGCTTATGTTGCTGTGTCATTACAGCATCATCACATACACGCCAGAACAAATTTACACAGCATGATCTCATGGTTATTAGACAATTCTTTGCACTGCACATCCCCAGTTCGGGGGTCTTTGGGGGTCATTGGTGAAGGCTTCTAAAGTCTTCTTCACACTTGAAAAGTTCAACTTTGTCTTCGAGGCATGGGCAGTTGTGATGCCCTTCAGTCCATCTGGTCTTAACCAACCTAAATTCTTGGTTTTGTGGATAATTGGCTTGGCTTGCCAATTTCTCATTAGTACTACACATATTTATCTCTAAAGCTATACACCTGGTAAGTTTTTATCTCTTTTCTTTTTCTCTATTCTGCATATAAGCAACCAGTTAACTGTATACTAGCCATTACATTGTACAAGAAATTATTCATATTAGATTGTATGGATATCAAAAGTTCTGATTCAGGTTATAAGCATCAGGTTCTAGGTATAGAAGCTCTGATTCAGGTTATAAGCATCAGGTTCTAGGTGTAGAAGTTCTGATTCAGGCTACATCAGTAAAAGTTATGATTTAGGCTTAAGTATATCTATAAGTATAGAAGGTTATGCTTCAGGTTATATTAATATTCTTCAAGTTATATTGATAAAAGCCATGATTTGGGTTCTGTTGATATTAAGGTTACATAGATATCTTACATCTCAAGCCATGTGAGCACTTGGTTGTTGTGACCTGAGTTACAGAGACATCAAAGGCTCAGCAGCAACCGTGGGGTGCAACTTGTTCATTCCTTGGGAAGTGCTGGAGTCGCCGTCCCAGGAGGGATTTAAAAGCTCTGTGGATGTGGCACTTGGGGACCTGGGGCAGTGGTGGCCTTGGAAATGCTGGATTAAGGGTTGGACTCCGTGATCTGAGAAGTCTTTTCCCCCCAGAATGATTCCATGTTCATAAATCCCAGGAGGGATTTAAAAGCTCTGTGGATGTGGCACTTGGGGACGTGGGGAAGTGGTGGCCTTGGAAGTGCTGGATTAAGGGTTGGACTCCATGATCTGAGAAGTTCTTTCCACCCTGAATGATTCCATGTTCATAAATCCCAGGAGGGATTTAAAAGCTCTGTGGATGTGGCACTGGGGGACCTGGGGCAGTGGTGGCCTTGGAAGTGCTGGATTAAGGGTTGGACTCCGTGATCTGAGAAGTCTTTTCCCCCCAGAATGATTCCATGACCATAAGGGTCTTTTCCAGTTTAAATATTCCAAGGTTCTCTGATGAATGGCATGGGAGTTGGAGGACTCAGGATTGCAGGTGGGAGGCTGAGGATCAGACATGAGGCATTGGCTCTCATGGGAGACTCAGCCCTGGGGGGACTGGAGGTGTTCCATAATAGCTCCTCCATGAATAATTACTGGGAAGGGAAACAGTCATTAAAATAAATGAGAGAGATAACTCACCCAGGAGAACATGACAAGGAGAGCCAGGAATGGCTGGAGAAACCACGGCTGTGGTGAGGAGCAAGGACCTGGGACTGTCAGCGTGGAGAGGAGGAGGCTGAGCAGGACGTGAGGGATCCTGCAGGGTGTAAATGGCTGCAGGAAAACAAAAGAGGCAGTAATTAGTTAGAGTGTCACTGTTAGATCTGCTCCTGTCAGGCAGGGACAAGAGGAATGGCCTTACAAGGCAGCGAGGAAGAGCTCAGTAATAAAGATAATGAGAAAAGGATGTATTTACATGCATATCGTGAGGAAGGGAGGCTTAAAGGTCTCTGAGTGCACTGGAGTTTCAGAACAGCCAGAGAAGGAGCTGCTAATGAGAGTGGTGTAGTTGATCCTGACACAGGGCAGGAACCTCTGAGTTCCTAAGCCACATTTTTCGTGATTTGATGCAAAATGGAGACCGTTCTTTCTGCGTCGTGAAAACTTCCTTTGTGAACTTTGCCATCTCTGCCTTTCAAGGGATAAGATTTGGATTTTTCTGGGTTTTTAAATACCTGAAACTTCATAGGGAACTCCTTTCTGCTGAGGGGGAAGAATGGGTGCCCCACAGCTTTTCTTTCTTTTGTAATTACTGGTTTTGTACAACTTGGAACCAGACTAAACAATACATAGACAACTAAAACATTAACTCCTTTCTCAGCTGGGTGAAGAGAAGGTTCTGCAGCAGAAGTTCAGCCTTTTGTTCTGTTAAATTCTGTTACGTTCCCATGGATGGGCACTGAAATCAGAGAGGTGGATCAGGATGCCACAGAGGTTGGGATATTTATTACTTGAAGAGGTTTGGTTGAGGGTGGAAGCTGTGGCTCTGAAAGGTCTTGTTAAATTTTGTGCCATGCTGCAGTTCTCTCTCGTCACTGGCTTCTGGTTTGGGGGATGGAAGCAAAAGCAGAGCAGGACTTGTATAAATAATGGAGTGAAGAGAGCGGGAAACACTGTAAATAAAGGATTGAAGGGTCTGTTAGCAGCTGAGAGCTGCCCAGGAGGGTGGATGAAGAGCCCTCTCTCAGGATGGGATGCTCTGGCAGCCCAGGCTTGATGCAGAAGGCCCTTGGAAGGAGATCTGGTTCCATAAAGAACAATTAAAATAAAGTTTTTACCTTATAACTCGACTTGCTCCTCACCTCAGCTGCAGCAGCTGCTGCTGCTCTCTCCCATTATCCCCAAGCTCCTCTCCAAGTCCCTTTTCCCACAGTCTCTGTGGAGGTTGGACTCCAGCATCTGCTGAGCTGCAAAGTTCTGCTCCTGCTCGTTCTATTTGTGATGCTCTGCTCCTTGGGGCTGAGGGTGGGAAGTGGAGATGTTTCCTGAGCCTTCTGCAGGGCTTTTCTCTCTCTGCCACCCCTGTGCAGTCAGTTCAGAGCAGACTCAGGAATATTCCTGCTCATTTGCACTCTGAAGGTGAGAGCAGACTTTGCTTTCTACTTCTATCACATGTTGCAAATGCCTTTGAGATGTTTCCTTCATTGTTATCTCAAAATTCTGTGCTCTATTGATTTTTAGGTTTTCTCTAAGGGGCTGAAAATTTCAGCACTAACCCTGAAACCAACTGCAATAATTGATTATCTGTTTTTACCTCCTCTTCAGTTATTTACCTCGTGCCCTTCGATAGAGAAAGGCTGTCCTATTTCTCCATGATTTAGTGTAAAGCAGATCTTTGCTGAGCTTTAATATCAATTTATATAACCTTGATCCAGAGGTTATTTTTTGAGAGCCACAGGTTTATCTAATATGTCATGGAAGAAGTTGTTCTAGAAATAAATTTTTATAGCTTATTCTTATTGAACATATGGGTAATGTGAAAAGAAACATATTTTCTATAAGCTCAGATAGCAACTTAAAATACTTAAATTATCTCCAAGAGTAATTAGATGCCTAATGGATGCTATAACCAATTTAGATATCTTAAAATACATTCTATCATGAATAGATACTTCTGTATAGAGGTTTTTTTGTGTGGATATTAATGGCAGTGGCATTTTTATCTGTGTTTTGTCTTTGCCTCTGTGGCAAGAAATATGCTGGTCATTAATACTTTAAACCTCTGGGTATCAGTCAGAACACAACATGTGTTTTTGTTCTAGGATGAGCTTTCTGAGATAAATGTACTGTGCTTTCCACACTCCTTTGTGTCATTTGTTTTCTCCAAGGATATCAACGTATAGGTGGGGTGTCTCTGGGCAAAGTCTCTTTCTAATTAAGCAGAAAAATGTGAGATGCTGCCCCCAGGTTTCAGCATAATTTACTTTACTAGGAAATCTTCGGATCCTTCTTTCTCTTAGGGCACATTCCAGGATATAAAAATGATTCATGTGTCTTGGAAGTACAGCTTTGGGAAGTTTGTCAAGTTATCTTGAGTAGCCCAAGAGTGGGGTGAAATTTCCCTTTTCATTAGTTTAAAAAATATTAATATTTGATCTGCCTTTGTACAACCCATTCATCATCTCCAGGAGATCATCAGAGACAAATTGGGGTTTGAAAGAGTGGAAATCAGACCCCGACTCCTCACTCCTGCTCTGCATTCCAGTGTTTGGGATGTGGAAGGCAACTGGAATCCAGAAGCAAATCTGCAACTGCAATAACAAATTAGCACAGAAGATTTAATCTGAGCCACATAATAGGGCAAGATGTTGAGGGAGAATGAAGCCTGAGCTCAGAGATCTTGGCACAGGCCTGGTGCAGTGGAACTGTGTGATGGAGGGGAGAGGGAGGCTCTGAAAGTGAAGAACAGCATATAAATTAAGCCAAATAAATTAAGTGATTCAAGCATTAATCTAGCCAACCCTCTGAGTTCATTCAGAGAGGCAAAACATCTATCATTGCTTCTCTGGAGATTGTAGCATTGTCGAGAATTCAGTTTAGCCAGGACATTTAGACCAACCCTTGCATTCGAAAAATTTCTTAATTTTCTCATTGTCTGAAACTGATTGTATCTTTTTTGCCTTTCAGTAAGTTTCACTTAGTTGCAATTACTTTGGCTTCGAAATCTTGAAATCGAATGAATTAATGAAAATGGAAAATCAGAACTCTTTCCTAATTAAGAACTGAGCTTTTCAAGGAATATGAAAGGATTTAATTTAGAGGGAGATGTTTGGAGAGCATGAAATGTGGCTTGAAGGAGATACATGTGCATTCAATAGAACTCACTGAGCCCAGCCAGATTTGTATTGACGGGAAACAAAAAGCATCTGAAATCCTCTTTCAGTGATAGGATAATTTATGGGCTTTCTTGAAGAGCTCTGAGTTGACTTTCAGTTCAGGGAAACGGGTGGCCACCTCTGGTTGTGTCTCAGCAGACACAGTTCCTACTGAATTCCTCATTATTTCTTTCCTTGGGAGTTTGCGGAACCTTGGCAGTGGGATTTTGGATTTGGTTTTCCGTGGCTTCGTTAACCCTTCTGCAGGGATGGGGGAAACCTCTGTCCTGGCACTGCTGCAGGTGGCACTGAGGGGTGTAAGGAGTGCCTCAGATGGTGCCTCTGACAGCACAGAATGGATTTTATTTTGTATTATCCTTAAAATGCAGTTCTGATCTGCTGCATCCCTTGTGTGACACCTGGGGCTTGTGCCCTCCCCAGACAGCTCCCACTGAGGGGAACATCACCAGATAGAACCTGGAGGATGGGCCATTTCTTCTCATTGGAAATTTAGGAGTAATCATCATCATCATCATCATTCTCCTCCCCCACAGTGCACAGCTCGTCCTGGGTCCCCCATGAGTGACGACTGCAATAATTGCGTGTCTGGAAGGGGAGATGTTTCTGAGGAGGGTCAGGTTGGCTGCTCAGCCCCAGCTCTGCTATGAAACACAGGATGTGTGGGTGGGAAAACACAGAGCTGTGAGCTGGGAACACTCTCAGGAAGCACAGTGGGACAAAGGGAGTAAGGTGCCGAAAATATAATTGCACTGATGAAGCCTTTGACATGGTCTGTGCTTAACCTTGGCTTTTTGAGCACATGGGGAGAATGTGATATTGAATTCAAACTTCTGGTAAAAGGAGGTCACAGCCCCCTCTGTCCTTACAGAGAGGAGGAATTTTACTTTTCCAGACAGGAACAACCCAAATGGGATCCACTAAATTTACATGGCACAGTCCTCAGAGAAATCCACGTACATTTAAAATTGGCAAATACCACCAGCTGCTCATTGCCATTATAATTACCCAAATTGCAGAGGGCTGTCTGCAGCGAGTTCTGTTCCATCACGAAGGCTACCCAGCCCCAGTGCAATTGCTGCCTGCCTGCCAGCACTATTAAGTTGTGTTTTGTCACCATTTTTTCCAGCCCAGGCATGTTTGTTTTCTTTGCACAGCCTCGCACCAAGCATTGTTTAAGCAGCACATAATGGATTCCAACCAAGAGGTGCTTTCTGCTCCCATCTGTTTGACAGCCCAGCGAGCAGTTGTGATTCATAGTGTAAATACTGGGTAATGGCTGGGGCTTTATTTGGAGCCAGTTCCAGGTTGTTTCATTCCTGGGCTGGTTTTGAGGCAGGGAAAAATGTCTGATCCCGGGCTTGAAGTTTTCAGGTGTTCAGTGTCCCTCTAACAGAGTGACCCATCTTGGTGCAGAGGTGATGGTAAAGGCTGCCAGGAGCAGGAGCTGCCATGAGCTTCTCAAATCTCTAAGGCTGTGTGGTATTTTCTGAATATAAGGCCACCCAGACACTCCCCCAGAAGCTCAGAGGGTATTTCTAATTTGACCTTTTAGGGCAACATCTCTGGCAGTGTCCAAGGCCAGGCTGGACGAGGCTTGGAGCAACCTGGGATAGTGGAAGGTGTCCCATGGCAGGGGGTGGAACTGGATGGGATTTAAGGTCCTTTTCAACCCAAATCATTCCATGATTCAGTGAATGCAGTGAGGAAAAGAAATATAAGGGAGGATTCATTTTATTAGCCCATTTCTTAACCGGACTCTTCAAGAACTTTTTTGTTTTGCCTTTTTATGGGTTTTTTTCTGCTATTAAAAAGATCTATGTATTTCCAGATCTTTCAAAAACTCAAATCTGTATTTGTGATATTTGTAAACTCAGATTTGTGCAATCAATCAACCTCCTGGCCACCCCCTCAGGGTGCCAGAGGACAGGCAGGGTCCAGCCCTTCTGGCCAGTTTAGGGAATGGGATGTGATAGCAAACACACCCTTCCATCAGGCTGGGGTTCAAAAGCTCTGCTGCTCTTGACCTGCTTCCAAGCTGAGATCCTGCTGCTGGTCCTGCTGGGCTGGGTGGGAAGTCCTGCACTCCACAGAGTCACATCAGTACCAGGATGGGCAAACTTGGGGATCTTGGATGGATTTGTGGAAACAGCCCTTGACAGGGATGCTGTGTTTGGGATGCACCGCAGTGAATGAGGGCTGGCTAAAAGCACACGTATTTTATTATTATTTTTATTGCTTGTTCTTACTACAAAATCGAGTTCACACTTTGGTGCAGCCATTTCCATTCAGTCAAAACCAGATGCTGTTGCATTTTCCTTTCTTCCTCCTTTTTTGTGGCCTGTGAATCCAAGGAATCCCCCTCCCCCAGATGCAGAGCAGACCCCTCACAGGTCACCAGGCACTCAGGGAAGGGCAATAAATACACACCAAAGGCTGCCTTGGGCTGCTTTGCATCCATCCTGCTGCAAAGATTCAGGAAAGGCTTCCATGCCTCCCCTGCTTTGTGTTCCAGCACTCATCCCTCTCCCAACCCACATCCTGAGCTGGAAGATCCCGAAGTTCACTCCCCATTGACTCTTTCAAAGTGTTGGCAGCACCAGTTCCCCTTTTCATAATTCACTCATGTTTGTTCTCAGAGCTTGTTTTTGAAAGTCTTTCAAAGATTTTTTTTGTTGCAAGGTTTGTCCTGAAAAGGGAATATTGATTTTGACCTATTTTTAACCGATATAGTTCAGAGGATAATTGGAGAGCTGCTGTAAGAACCGAGGCTGCCCTATTAGCACTGCTTAGATTGAACTAAAAAGAAAGCAAGAATTTATTTTACTTTTTTTTTTCTTTTTAAGTATAAAGCTGAAAATTTTCTGCCAATCCCTTTTTAGCTGGTCAAATACACCTAAATATGTTTTAGTATAACCTCAGTGCCTGATCATGAAAATACGGTGTAAAAGTTGAATTCAGGTTTTATGCCTGACTTTTTATTGATACTGAATAAATTCACAACATAACTCAGCCTGACAAGGTGCAGATTTCTTTCAAGCATCAAGCCAGTTATTTTGGATTTGCTCCTGAAGGATTTGCTCCTCGGTGTTATGACATTTTGAACATGTTTTAGCGAGGTTATCCTTTGATTTTTAAGAAAATGTAAATCAGGAATACCTCACAAAAAGGATGTAGCTGAGTTGTAAGCATGTTTTCCCTTTCCAGGAGCAGTCATTAGCTTTGTATTCCTGCATGGAAAGCAGGAAATGGGGAGCCAGAGCTGTGTCATTTTATTGATTCTGGTCTGGCACAATGAGCTTCTTGGTTTCCTCTTTCTTGAGCGTTGTTTGCTTGGATTTTTAACTCTGGGTAGGGATCCTGGGACACCAACAGTGAGCAAGGAACTGGGAATTTAAACAGCTCTTTATAGAGATTTAGAAATTCACAGGACCATCAGCAGATGTTGCCAAACACTGATGGGCAGAGGCTGGCACTGCCACTGCTGCAGAGAAAAATATTGATATTTTTCATTTTAATTGAAAGTGTTTCTAGCTTAGGAAGAAAAGTTTCCCAAATTAGGGTCATTCCTGAGTCCTCCTATTTCATCTGCTCCATGGTGGGGTTTTCTGCCTGCTGGTGCAAAGTTTTCCTGCTCATTGCAGAGGGGCTGGACTGGATCATCTTTAAAGGTTCCTTCCAACTGAAACCAATCCATGATTCCTGTAAGGAAGCCAGGGGGAAGGGGCAGAAAAGTTCTGCCATTTGCAATGGGTCCTGCTACATCATGAGGGGCAGCAGGTTTTAAAAAATACATAAATGATATATATATATATCTATAAATCTTCCAAAGATTTATAATATGGCAATGTGGGGAGCAGGAAAAGGAGAGAGTGGAAAAGCCTGAATATCTCCAAGCAGCAGTTTCAATTTGCTGTAGGAGTTAAGAAAAACAGGAGAAGAATTTAAAAAGGGAAAACAAATTTAGCTGTTGTGCCTTCCAGATAGAGGAATCTTGCATCTCTTTGTACAGTCAGCAAGAAAGCAAAAATCTGATCATTCTGCGATCAAATAATCACTTTAAAATAAACTTGGGGACAAACTTGGAAGTTCTTTGATTTCCTACATTATTGGACTGGCTCAGCCAATTTGTTAAGGGCTTGGGAGTCTTTGCTAAGCCATTAAAGAAACTATGAAAACAACTGCAAAAGGCTCTTCTCTTAGTTGGTGCTCATTATAAGCAGCCACAGGGATAAATCCTTCTCATCTGAGAGCAGGGAAAGCACAGCTGAATTTGCTGCCCCCAGCAACCTGCAAAAACCATAAGAATTAAATGTTTACACTTTTCATGTCCTACACATGAAATGCCACTTGGTCTTGGATGTGTTTGCAGAAAACATTGCACTTGGTGTTCACTTCTAAACAGAAGCCAAAAGAAATCCAGGAAATATTTATTGATTTAAAAGCGTTAAATACAATTTACAGCATTCGTTGTGGGTTGTAATTATCTTAAATATTTGTATTTTGTAGACATATTGCATTTGTTGGGTTGAGTTCCAGTTCCCATGGTAAGATTCCCTGAGTGACTTTATTTCTTATAGATTTCCCAGCTTCTCCCTTTTTGTGTTTTATAGCTAGTAGAGGAATAATATCAGCCCAGAGATCTGATACTGTAAATACACCTTTTAGCACCGATGCAGGACGTCAGTGTGTGACAAATGAGGGAAATAAACGGTATTTTCATACAGATAGCAAAAAATGCCATGGAATTCTTCCCTACTGGAAATAATGGACTCTTTCCCCAGTTATGCAGTTTTTAATTCCTGCTGTTAACTCTTCTGATAAAGGAAAAAACATCTCTGTGTGTGTGTGTGATGTGACTGCCTGGCATAACTCAAAATCCTTAATTTCCAGAGCTGTGCTTAGGACACAGCAAAGCCACGACCCTTATATTTTGTGTTGGAATCTCTGCTTCCAGGAGCACAGGGGAGAAGGTAAATAGATCATGGAATCACAGGAAGGTTTGGTTTGGAAGGAACCTTAGAGGTCATCTGAGGACTTTAAATGTCATTTAGTGCCACCCCTGCCATGGCAGGGACACCTCCCACTGTCCCAGGCTGCTCCAAGCCCCAGTGTCCAGCCTGGCCTTGGGCACTGCCAGGGATCCAGGGGCAGCCACAGCTGCTCTGGGCACCCTGTGCCAGGGCCTGCCCACCCTCCCAGGGAACAATTCCTGCCCAAAATCCCATTGAAATCTCCCCACTTTCACCTTAAAGCCACTCCCTGTGTCCTGTCCCTCCAGGCCTTGTCCCCAGTCCCTCTCCAGCTCTCCTGGAGCCCCTTTAGGCCCTGCAAGGGGCTCTGAGCTCTCCCTGGAGCCTTCTCCTCTCTTTCCAGCCTGTCCCAGAGCAGAGGGGCTCCATCTCCCTCATCATCTTCGTGGTCTCCTCAGGACTTTCTCCAGCAGCTCCATGTCCATATCCTGCCCCAGAGCTGGGCATGGGGCTCCAGGCGAGGTCTCTCCAAAGTGGGCCTTACTCTGAGAGCAAACATGAGAGTTTTTAGCACAGTTTAAAACTGTGGATTAACAGATGCTCCCAAATTATCCCCTGGGAGAGTCCTTTGTCCATCAAATCATTGAATCTGGTTTGACTTGATGTGATTTCTGTCTTCAGACTGAAGCCCAGGCTCTGGGAGGGTTTGCTGCATTTTTATTTATCTCTCTGTGGAATGTCAGGAGCCACGTTGCATACAGCTAATTACAATCTATGATTCTCCTCATAATTATTATTTTTTCCTTTCTACCTCACCATTTTTGACCCGTTTCAGCACTGCATGGGCCTAGGTCACCTTGGCCGCATGCAAAGCTGAGCTTGTTGCTGGGTTGGCTTTAGCAAAGTTAATACCAGCTCTGGAGGGCTTGGAAACCAGTTTTCTGGGTTTAACAAACCTGCCTATTTCAGTCTGACCCTGTCAGGATATAATTTAAAACTTTGAAACCAGAGAAGCAAAATGACCCCTTTTGGTTCTATTTCTTGTGCTGATCTCTATCCTCAAATACTGGATTTGGACACTGGATACAGCTGAAAATGCATTTCTGTTTCCAAACGAATTATTGCTGCTGGTTTGGGTTCATTTTCACTCTTTTCCTTATCTGTAGATATTTCCCTTTATTTCTATTCTGTAATTGCTAGAATTTATTTAAAGTTGTGTGTGCTGATCTAACTCATGGATCAGTAAAATCCTTTACTTTTATAGAGAGGAAGCTGCAAAGACAGATGTGTTAGCATTCTCCCTTCCACCAGTTTTCTGCTCTTCAAATGTAATAAGAAATATCTTGGAGTCTTCTCTGCCAATCCCAGCTGGGAGTTTGAGGGGAAAAGCTCACAGCCCTGCTGTGGTATCAGAACCCAAAGGAAGGGAGATCTTGCAATAATTAAGATTTTGCTCAGTGACAGCTCCTTTGCATTCAAATTTCAGAACGGGCATCCCACCAAGGTGAACAAGTCTTCTCCAAATGTATCTTCTCCACAAGTGTTTCAGGAATAAAAATGGGTTATTTTGAGGCTAGATATCATTATTATTAGACAGTATTCCCAACACCATCCCCATATTCACAGGGAAAGCCCTTAATCCTCCAACTGTCCTTTCTTTTTCTATATGGAGATCGCAAGGTCAATGTGATTTAAAAAGGAAATAATAAAAGTAGTACTCAAAAAACCTGTACTAGTTAAAGTAAGTTTACTGCAGAACTTCTCTGACTCAGAAATGAGCTACTGGCTCATCATCTTCTAGCTAATCAAGTACTGATTTATTAATTTTTTAATCTGCTTTATCAGTGAGAATTCTTGCTTGACCGTGACTTAATGTTTCACTAATTTCCTTCAGAATACTGAGTTTTACTCATATCAGTTCAAACCAAAACCCCTCAGCTCCAAGCAAGGAAGAAGCAAATTAAGGGGGGAAGTGCTCGTCCTGGTTGTTTGATACAATTCGATGCAGATTTTGGAAGTAAATCCTCTAAATAAGAGGGAAAGTTATGGAGATTCCTGCTTCAATCATTCTGATGTCAGTTCAGCTTTTCAGGATATCAGGGAAAAGCTTGTGTGCACTGATGAAATCTTCTCTTATGCCACAAAAAAAAAAAAAAAAACATTGCCAAAAAGGAAAACAGCAAACTGCAGTTTTAGGAGAGAACTAGAAAACTTGTGTCTGTGGAGAAAAGAAAGTAGAACCACAAAAAATTCTTCATGATGGTTTAAATAATGCCACTCTCATCAGCTTCACCTGGCTTCCAGAGTCAGTAATTTTAGAGGGATCAATGTGGGAATAAGTTGTGGCACCAGCACAGAAATTATTTTTGTGGTTCTTAAGGAAGACTTACAACATATGGCTCTTTCTCCAATATTCTGAGCAGGAGACTCTGTACCCCCACAAGGTGCTTTTTTCGATTATTCTGAGTGGAAAATATAAAGCAGTGCTCTGATAGCTGTATTTATAGTCATTCCCATTTCACCCTGCAACTCAGTTTTGAAAATATTGATTGTAAGGGAAGGGTATCACAGTGTTTCATGGGATTTAAAATGAACTTCTAAGGGTTTGTGGCAGAAATGTGCAAATACTTTAAAGGAGACTCCAGAACCACTGCAAGAAAAACCCAAAAAAAAGCCCAAACAAACAAAAATCTGAATTGATTTCACAAGTGTATGGATTAAAAAAGAGGAGGAAAAGCCAAAACACAAACCTCAAATGCCCTTTCTGAAAGATATTCACTTTACCATTAGGAATTTATAATTTCAAGTGTTTCTGTTTGTAGTCACCCTAACACCTGTGCAGTGGGTAATTTTTGCTGTATTTGTGCTTATGAATTCCAGTCAGACTAAGAAAAAGTATAGTCTCATCTCCTCCCAGATGGAAAAGGAGGAAATGAGCTATTTGTTTGAAAGAAAAATCGATGCTGAAGCAAGATTCTGAACCTGGGTCTTGTGCAAAGCAATGCAGCATCCATAACTGGGGCCATTATTGTGTTCCATGAGAAGAAGTTTCAGCTTTAGGAATTCTCTGAGAGATGATTTTGTCTTGTAACAGCCTGTTCTATTCTGCAGCTGCTTTTTTAACTTTGCAACTTTACCAACATCAGTTGACTGTCAAATAAGTACCACTGTGAACTCATGAATAAACATAGTTGTCATTTCCATATTAAGAGGGCCTTCAGCTGAAAAGAATCCATTTGTGCCACTGCAATATCTTAATTATTTACTGTGTTATATTGTAATTAATTGTGGTTTGCTCTCTCAAAACTCCATATTCTGTAGATCTCACGGGTTTTGGAAGCAATGCGCTAATATTAAAGTCATAATCAACACTGCTTCTAAATATTCATGCCAATAAATGACTCCCATGTGTTTGCTGAGTGCCAAGGATAGTCTGAAGCATTTATTTAGCATTCTAGAGGGATCTGGTTTCTGCAGAGTTCACAGAGATGCAGAATTTCAATGCTGTTGCTGGGAAAGCTCCTTTGGATTCGCACGAGCAGGACACTTTGGATAAAGCAATGGTATCTCGCTCCCAGTCTGGGCTTAATAAAGCCTGAGAGCACTGGGGACTTCTCAGATATTTCTCATTTGAACAGTTTTGTTTAGTCTATGACAGCCTCCCAATAATTTCACTTTTTAATAAACATCTCTAATTTTTCAAACAATTTGAAAATCACTGCATTCCAAGGGTGGGGATGCTCTGTCTGTCACAGAGGCCCCACCGGGGCTCCACTGTAGCAATCCCAAATTCAGATGCATTTCTCAACAAATCAATTAAAACACTAGAACCCTAAAATGATCTTGCTGCAATTGGCTGACATAAATCTCCAGAAAAGCATCTTGAGTGTACGGGGGAACAGCTGATTTATGGAGCTACTGTAGGAATTTCAAACAAGGAAACGCTGTCGCGCAATCCAGTGAGTTTGTTTAATGAAATGTAAGTTAAATGTAAACAGTTTTAAAATATATGTGAGCCGAGTCTTCTGGATCAAGAGTAGCCAGCATATTGCAAATTGTGCTTTCTCTTTGGAGCCTGTGTAGGTGCATTGCCCCTCCCTGCAAGTTTTTAGGTTTCCACTGCTTCAGATCCTCTCTCACAGCTCTCCCCAAAAAATAACAAGTTTACCTTTGGATGCTTGAGATGAAAAAGAACTTGGTTTTTATAATGGGGGGAAAGGCAATGTGAAGATTGCACAAAGTCATGATGGTGCTGAAAATGCAATCCAGATGTCCTGATCCATGCTGGAGAAACTGGGATTTCCACGGGTTCTGTTGCTGATGTCTTGTTTAGAAAATTCTCTTAAATACTTACTCGTAGATGCATAAATACTTTGTCTATTATTCTCACAGAGATACTTGATAATATTTTTGACCATATTTTTATTGATATTTCACTTTTTTTGCACTTGACAATCCTTATGGGTCCCTTTCAACTCAGGATATTCTATGACCTTAATTGCTGCCGCACCACATCTTTTTTCTTTTAAGATAAAAATTATGCCTTATGAAAAGCTTGACGTGCATCTTAAAAAATTGAAATACGTCTTGGATATTGGGAAGGAATTGTTCCCTGTGAGGGTGGGCAGGCCCTGGCACAGGGTGCCCAGAGCAGCTGTGGCTGCCCCTGGATCCCTGGCAGTGCCCAAGGCCAGGCTGGAGCAGCCTGGGGCAGTGGGAGGTGTCCCTGCCATGGAAACTAAATGGTTCTTAAGATCCCTTCCAAGCCAAACCTTCCTTTGATTCCATGATATGTCCATTTCCCTGGCAGAGCCGGGTGCAGGATGATGGGCTCTGGGTTTGGACTCAGTCAACTCTTGTTTCTTTTTCAGAACCACCCAGCACTGCTGCAGTTTGTAATTCAAGCTGAAAATAAACATCTGGTCATCGATCTGGAGAGGAATGAGTAAGTACCCTGCTGCATGGTCACTTTGTGCTCTTGGAGGAGGGTTATAATTTTAAAATTGATGGTTTAAAATTAACCTGGGGCCAGTTTTCCTACTGGTCCCCTATAAAAAGGTCCCCTAACAAGAGAGTTTTGTTCCAGTTCGGATTATGGGTATTTGTGCATTGCTGATAGAGCAAGAATCTCTATGGTTGTGTGCATTTATGTGGGGCTGAAAATGGACATGTTGCCTCTCAGGGTTTTCCTGTGTATTTGATTTGGATTTGTCCTCCTTTCCTGTGGTAAAGCCTTTTATTTATAGTAATCTGGAATATCCTACAGTCTCTGGAATTTTCTGGGGAGGACTCATCCCTCCTAATGCTGCCTGCACCCATGATTTGCTCCATGCAGTGTCCATCAGGGATGATCAGTCAAGACTTTGGGCTTAACCCCTGCTGGAATGTTAAATGGAGCTCTCTGGGTTTGCTGGCAAGGGGGTGATGATGGGATGGCTGTGATGTCCATGAAGCCCAGGACAAACACTGGGCTTCAGCCTTTGTTTGTGTGCATCCTTTTCCATGTGCTTTTGGCAAGCCCTGCTCATGTCCATGAGTTCCTGGGAGGGATCAGAGACTGCTGTAGACGTGGTCCCATGGGCAGGGTTTTTAAAGGGATACAAAACCATACAGGAATGAAATCACTGCTCTGGAAGTCCACGACAAATGGAAAAAGTCATCAAAGTCTTTGTCTACCCCACAACTGTTCTGTTTTCCTCTAAGAGAATCTCAAGGATATGTCGTGGGAATCCAGATCAGGACAACTGCGTGCTGTTTGTCAAAGGCAAACCAAAGATCACTCTCAACCTAGGGAAAACTTTTTATAACTGTTCCCAAGGATCTGTGAGTTCTGCAGGTTCCCCTTCTGGGGAGTCAAAGCCACAAAGGTATTTTTTTTTCAGTTTAATAGAGAGAGCGTGGCCGGGAGCGATGCAGTTTTATCTGTCAGGAGGAAGGAATGTGCCTGTGAAAGCAAATGTCCAGGGGAGGCCAGGGACATCCTGCCTTGGGCTGGGGATGGACAACTTCAATGGAAAACCACGGGGCACCTCTTTAGTCCTCTGGAGTAAAAAAATGCAAGATGCTTTTTTATTCCCAGTCATTTGGATGAACCCTAACGTTACCCAGCTGTGAGGAATTCCAGTTCACTTTATTATTCGCCATCAAGCCCAAATCTTGAGCTTCCTTTATAATATTTTTAATGCTCCTTAGCTGTTGAGAACCTGTCCTTGAAGGGTGTGTAGATCCCCCATGCACAGGTTGCTGGGTTCCAGTAACTAGAGGAGAATTTAATTCCTTTAGTAAACAGGGATTTAACTTTATATTCTCTTAATCTTTGTCAAAGGGTGTGCCTTCCTGCAGGAATGGGAAGTATGCAGCAATTGAGGAAACTATTTACATTCCATGTCAGCGATTAAAAGAACATAAAAACATAAAAAACCATAAAACTGCTAATACAGGCTTTGCTGAGTACACCAAGCTCTCTTGTACCTGTAATAAAGTCAGATTTAGAAGATTGTACGATGCAATCTCCACCTTTTTTAGAAGCAGGACAGGAAAATGCAGTAAATTACCTCTATGGGCATCTGCCTGACTGCATGCATTTGGAGATGTTGAGACCTGCTCCTTGGGAAATACAACATTTATCAATTATGATTTTTCAGTTGGGGTAAACTGGGATGGTTTTCTTTAGTTACTGGGATGTTCAGATGAAGATTTTCATTCTGGGAGAGTCGTGTGTGGTGTTGACAACACGAGGTTGCTCATCCCAGCAGCAGCTTCGAGGCAGTGCTGTGGAATGAGACAATCAGCCTTGCCTGGATTTGGCATTTGTAGCACATCAGGCAGTTCACAGACCCCAAACCACAGGAAAAAGTTGATTGTGGTTTTGCAAAATCATTTCGCCTTTTTCTTCAGAATTTCTGACTTTGGTTTTCCTAAGAAATGATGGTCTGGGTGTTACAGGTCCGTGCAGAAGTTTTCTCAGGGTGTGCATCTGTAGGTCAGGTTTTTGTTTCTGTAAATCACAACCACACACTGGTCTGCAGGACTGAGCTGTGCTTCCCCGGGGAAAAAATCCTGAGGTCTTTGTGCTTGTCTGTGGAAGCTGTGCTTGTGTTTCTCCTGCCTGGAGTGCTGCTGTTGGGTTTGCTGTCACTGGCACAGACAGAAAAGTGGTGGCACAGGAGGGGAGGGGGCACCAGCACCCTGCTGCTTCCAGGGGCTCTCTAGGGACATGGGGGCAGAAATAATGCCCAGGAGAGAAATGAGAGCACAGGAGGGGAGGAGGTACGAGCACCCTGCTGCTTCCAGGGGTTCTGCAGGGACATGGGGGCAGAAATGATGCCCAGGAGACAAATGACAGCATGGGAGGGGAGGGGGCACCAGCACCCTGCTGCTTCCAGGGGCTCTGCAGGGGCATGGGGGCAGAAATGATGCCCAGGAGAGAAATGAGAGCCTGCATTTCTGCAGAGCAAGCATCTGATGGCAGCAGGCCCAGCTGGACCTGTGGGTTCTGGATTCTGGGGGTGGGAAAAACTCATCTCCTTGGGGAAGGGAGTGATGTTCCCATCCCTGCTTCCTGGAAATCTCCAAGGGTGCAGATGAGCACACAGCCCCTGCTCCCTCTGTCTGTTGTTGGTGTGGAATATGCAGCTCAGTGCCTCACAAGCACCTGCAGCAGGTGGGAGTGGGGAGAGAAACACAAACGCCTTGTCTGGAGTAAAAAGTGGCAGCACATGAAGCTCTGAGACGTGTGCTGTTATCTTTCTGTGGTTTCATGTAAAGCATGTTGTTCTTTGGAGCATGGTGGGGGAGGAGGTGCATGGGACCCCTAAATTAAATCATTTCTGCATTGGGTCATGCAAAAAAAAAACCTGGATGTGATTTTCCATGGTTAGAAGGAACAGCTGCTTTGAGTAGTCTTGACATTAAACTCCATTTATTGAAAACCTTAGAGATTTTCCAAACCTTGAGTTATATTTCAAAACATCACTCAGATGCATTAGGCAACCCCAAGTGGGGAGCAACGTGTGAAACCATCTGTTATCTGTGGAAATATTGAATGTCAGTTTGGTGTTTTCTGATATTAGACTCATCAAAATGTGTTCATGTGTACTGGGCAAGATGTTCTGAGTGACTTCTGGAAGAGTTACTGGTACCTGCCTTGGCAGCCTAGGGTTTGAAATCTTCTCGATGGCTTGCAGCTGTTGAGATTACTTTTGTGGATATTCATTAAATACTTTGGTGATTAATTTCCAGGCACTGCCCATTTGTAATTGCAACCCTAAAATTATTTGCGGTGGGTTCAATTTGTCACAGGCGGAAAATCTGCGAGCGAGCTCACGTTGCAAGTACATTCCTTACCATGATTTAGCTGCAAAAGATGATTGCACTCTTGAGAACCTTCAGCTCTGTAGTACCTTAAATGTTTTAGAAACACTTGTCATATGGAGAGATTTCCAGAATCAGCAAACCATCCATCAGCTGCAAAATAAACCACTTTTTGGAGCAGCTGACTGGGCTGGGGTGCATTACATCAGTAATACTGATGCTCTGCTGGTGTGCAAGGGACAGTAATGTATGCACTTAGAAATCCCTTGGAAGTTGATTGCAGCATGGGGGTCTGAGGGGGAAGCAGTTCATGGCTGTGTCAGTGAAACAGAGCCCCTGTAAGATTAAATCTGAGCTGGAGAGTGGAACAGGCTGTGGCTACTGGCTGTTTGTCTGTGACTGGAAACGTTTTGCACTCTGTCAGGGCTAGGGCTGGATACAGCAAAGCTCTTAAGTGTTCTTTTAACTTTAAACATGTGAGCCATCCAGGTAAAGTCAGCGGAATTACTGATTTTCAAAATTAATTTCATGCTTCCGTGATCCGCTGACAAAGGTCATAATTATGAATGTCAGAGAAATGTAACTCTGAACAGATGCTGGGGAGCTCTCCCAGTGCTGACTCCTGTGTGTACCTGAAGCTGGGGCACAGGAGGATAAAAAGCTGAGATAAATCGAGTATGGAGGGGGAATGGCTTTGCCCCGAGGACATGAAGAACATCCCAGGTGTGTCCTGGACAGTTTCCTTCACTGGGATTTCTCTCTCCAGCTTTGCAGAGGGGGCAGTGAGGGTGAGAGCAGCGTGGCTGTGGCTGATGGGCCACTGGCAGGGCTCATTGGAACATGGCAATGGAAAGAAAAAGCTGGAATATTTTAGAGGAGCTGAGTTCACTCTTCATTTCCCCATCATTTTATGCTCCTTTTCGTCAGGTTTATAGCCCAGCCTTAACAAAGCAATATAAAAGAGGCAATATATGAGGTTACATTGCTGCCTTTTATTCCCTCTGTAAAAATTCTTCAATTTTATCTGGAGACAAAATCCACCTCAGGCCGTGGTATAAGCCTCCATCTTAGCCTATAAATCCGTTAGGATCCCAGAGATCTCCAGAGGCTTAGATCATCTCTGACTGTTCCCCTTGCACATTTTCCACTTGTGCATGGTAGCCAGGATGGGTTGGGATGTAATGGTCCCGTGTTGGAGGCCACTTTGAAAGCTTTTCCCTAGGACTGAGGAGGCTCCAGCAGCATTTCCTGTGCTGGAAATGAGGCAGTAGCCATCTTCATGCACAGTGCTGATGTTCCAGTGAGGCTTCAGAGTTCAGCAATATTTTGTTTCAAAGAAAAGAAGTGGTTCTCTCCGCTTTTCTGCCTGACCTCCTTCAATGGGAGCACTGATTGGTGTGCAAGTGCCATTGGAGCTGGATTAATTTAGCAGGGAAACAACCCACTCCCAGTGCCAAAGAAAATAGCTGGCAAGATTTGTTAATGAACTGACATGCTTCTATAGAATCAATGGCTTGAAATACGGATGGAGAAACAAATCTAAACAAACAAATCCCAAACAGAGAGCTGGGACCTGTCAGAATATACTTGCTATTATAATTCTGTGCTGTGTCTTAGCCAAAAAACTGTGACCTCAGCCTGTTTTATCTGCAAGTGCTGGAGCTGGCAGCTGTACTGCAGCATTTCAGCCTGAGCTGACAGTTGGGATTTCTCTGTAATTGAAGTAAAAGCTTCACTTTAATGGAAGGAACAGTTTTTCCCCTTCTGCAGTGGTACCAGTCAGATGGTCCAAACCACACCGAAATGTGGCAATTCAGCTACCACAGCTACAGTAAAAATGGGATCGGTCTGTGGCTCTAAGGGTACAGGTATTTCCCACAGGTTTGTGGTATAAAAATGAAATATTTAGCATGGGCATTGAGAAAGTAAGGTTTGTTCTGTGATTTTTAGCAATGGTAGATGAGGTTGTGTGGGCAGGGCTATCTCGGGCTGTGTCATTTTGGAGTGAAAGGGTTCAGCCCTGCCAGGAGAGAAACTGCTGCTTTCTTGGTCTGTTTTTTCTCTCCTTACAATGACAGAATCATAGAAAGTCTTGGGTTGAAAGGGACCTTAAAGACCACATAGTTCCAACCCCCACAAACATGAGGAGTTCCCCCTAAGGAGTTCCAACTCCTTACAGGAACATGCCAAAAGAAGGGAACAATGAAAGGAGACATTTATATGCTGATATGCTGGAAGTGGAGAGGATAAAAAGACACACATGTACAAATTCTGAGACATTTTTGTGGCTGACTGTCACGATCAAGGTCAACCTTCTCCTCCCAGGCCCACAAAACAGCAGGGTAACGGGGCTGTGCCAAATTCCCTGGAGAGAAGAGAGGACAGCATCCTCCTCACATCCCAAACCCTGGTTTTGGGGACACACATGGGGTCAGGGGAGTCAGTGCTGCTCTGCCAAATCCCTGGAGAGAAGAGAGGACAGTGTCCTCCTCACACCCCAAACCCTGGTTTTGGGGACACACGTGGGGTCAGGGGAGTCAGTGCTGCTCTGCCCCTGCCCTGTAGCCTGGTGTGTGTGTGAGTGAAGGACTGAGGGATCAAACCCCTTTTTCTCTGGGAAAACTGAGACATGGGACGTTTAGCAGCTCTGTGTGTTGTGCAGAACTGCAGACCTTGTTCACACAGCAAACAAAATCAGTCTGGGTGGGACAGGTGCTGCTTTCTCTGCACCAGTGTTTTCCTGAGCTTCCAGAGCGTCATCAGCTGGCAGCTCTGAGCCAGGTCAACACAAAGCTCCTCTTGTTCAGTGTCTGTCAGGCAGAGCAGTCCTGAGCTGAACCTTCAGTTAAAGACAGAACAGTAATACAGAGGCATATATTAATACATCTAATAGAGAATTAGCCTGCTGTAGGTTCCACTCTCTGAATACATCGCAGCAGCAGACTCCAGTATTTTCCGAGCTGTGTTTTCACCTCCCCTTGCAGTGCAGAATGTCAGGTTTTCAGCACTTCCCTTTGCCGTGGCTCAGCAGAGAGGCCTCGAGCAGAGCTGGCCGTGGGGAAAGAGCAGGAATGTTCTTCCCTCTTTCCCTCTGCGGGCGGGCTGAGCTCAGCCCCAGCGCCGTGACAGCGAGCACACGGCAACATGCAATCCTCTAGGAGAGTAAATCCATAATTAGGGGGGAGACAGGAGATAAAAACCTTCTGGAAACCTCGTAATCGCCTGCTGATAGCGCAGCCCACATGTCCCAGGTCCCTGTGCAGGTTGGCAGGAAAAGGATGGGAGAGTCCAGCTGGAGCCAGGCTTGGCTCACAAACCTCCCGAGGGTTCCTCACGTGGTTCTTCTGTCTGCTCCTTGGGCAGGTTTCAGAATCGTTTTGCTTGTTGGGGTTTTTCAAATTAGTTCCTGACAGGGGTGTTCCTGTCAGCATCCCGAAGCAGCAAAGGAGAAATGCTGAGCTCTGCTCTGCAGCCTCAGAGCCCCAGCACTGCCCGGGGTATTTGAGCTCCTCCTCACAACACCTGTAAAGACACCAGGCCAGACCCAAGAGGATTCTCCTGGTTTTCAGGAGCGCTTGTGGATATTGCTGCCTGGCTTCAGAAACACAGGGAGGACTGTAAATGAGTTTTCGAGTCAAAACTCAGGGTGGGGAGGCCCTGGAATAGAATTCCCAGAGAAGCTGTGGCTGCCCCTGGATCCTTGGAAGTGTCCAAGGCCAGGTTGGATGGGGCTTGGAGCAGCCTGGGACAGTGGAAGGTGTCCCTGCCATGGCAGGGGTGGCACTGGATGAGCTTTAAGGTCCCTTCCAACCCAAACCATTCCATGATTTTATGATTCATGGAATTGTCCCTTCCCTGAGTTTGCCCCCTGGGGTTTTAGCTGGGGGTCAGACGTAGCAGAAATGAGATAACAGGAGCAGGAGGAGGAGGACCTGGCAATGCGTGTCCATTCCCAGAACAAATTGGGAAAAGATACCGCAACAGAAAAAAATTTCAAAAAGCAAGATGCAAGATTTAAGATTCTTATCGTGTCTTCCATTCTAATACTTGAGATTCATGTCCTCAAGGTTTTTCTGCTGTGTCTTAAGTTTTTTTTAAAAACCAGCAAACCAACCAAAAGCAAGCCCCTGATAATATTGTTGCAGTCCTGCTTAAATCCTAAGGTTTGGCAGCTTTGCCGTGCTGTGGTCGTGGAATTTAGATAAAAGTCTTCCCCTCACATCTGCACCAAGTGATTTGTGTGTGGAGGTCCTGGGAGATGGTCCTACATTTCTGTAGCCTTAGAAGAACAAATTTGTATCACAAACTGAGAGTAGGGGTTTTTTAAGGGGCTAAGGAGACACTGGTCATGTTCCTCATACCTCAGTTTCCTTCAAAGATCTCGGTCAGGAGCTGAGTGCAGCAACTTCCACATAAATGTTCATTTCATCTGTCTCCCTTTTCCCTTTGTTTTCTTTCTTCCTTCTTTCTTTGTTCTTCTTTATTTTCTCTTTTTTTCCCCCCTTTTCCACGCTCCCTTGAGAGGGATTTCCAGGTGTGTATGAATTTCCATAGGCACAGCAGGGCAGCCTGCAGCATTTCAAGCATTTCTTTCCTGCCAGCGCTGCCGGGAAGGTGGCTAAGGTGCACAAACCCCTCTCTGAAAACCCTGGGGTCCTCCTCTGCCACAAAATCCATGGAAAGAGGAGGGAGAGCAGGGGAAAGGAGTTGAATGTGTGTCCACAGCAGAGTGTGATTCCTGGATGTTTCTCTGGGCAGGATCCGATTCAACATCCCTGATGTCAGGGCTGCTTTTCCATGCGTGACTCAGGCTGCAGGCATGTCTGCAGAGCTGCTGGCTGCAACAGCTGCCTCTCTGCACCTTCCATGGGGAGCTTTGCCTCTTCACTGAATAAAAAAGGAGACAGGAAAAGGTAGAATGAAAATAAAAAAAAGAAATGAGAGAAGAAGGCAGGTGAAAGGTACTCGAGGACAAGATTTTTCTGCGTATGGGGCTGAGTTTAGAGGAGAAGCAGACACTTTGCTGGACGCTGAATTTGAGACTCTTTCCAGAAAATGTCCGTTCCTTTCCAAGTGACAGAGCAGTTTCTCAGGGCTCTGAGGATGGCAGAAAGTGCTGCTGGATAAATCCAAACCCATCCCTGGCTGCAGAGCACGCGGAGCCGGGAGGAGCTCGCTCCCTGTCCCAGCCAACCCATCTCCCACCGCCCCGCAGGGAAGGAGGGATCCCCACATTTATTGATCTCATTTCCTCCCAGCAGAGCCTCGAGGGTGAATTTGCTCACATTTTGAGAGCCTCGAGGATGAATTTGCTCACATTTTGAAGATGAAAAGCAGCGTGCAAACGCAGAGTGTTGCGATATCAGCCAAGAGGGCTGATGCAAAAAGCAGAGTCTATATGAAGAGTGGGCAGGAAATACATATATGGAAACATAAGCTTGGCAAGAGGGTGCTTTTTTTTCCCTTTCTTTGATGTCTGGCCTCAGTAATCCAGACAGATTCCTTCAAGAAACGGCTCCAATTTATTCCTGTGCTTTTATCTTGCTACCTGCTCCTGGCTCATTTGAAGTAGCTGTGAAAAGCCCGAGTACCTGGCTGTGTGTGGAAGTGTGCCTTTTGTAGGAATAAGGGAATTGGAGAACACTGGAATGATCCCCCGAAATGGGACTACTCCTGGCAATCTGTGCTTCCCAGTCCTCCTGGGAGGAGAGCAGAGCTTGCCTGTTCCTTCATCTGCCCCACATATTTGCAGTCTCTGGGCGTTGCTCGGTCCAGGAAAAGCACAGTGTCCTCTTCCTATCTCATGCTCTTCCTTTCCCTGAGGGAAACAAGAGTTATGTTCAGTTACAACCCCAGTTAGGGTTCAGTTTCTATGCAGTCTTTCTCATGTTACATATTTTATCTGCCCAGCAGATTCTGCTACAGCTTATGTACAAAAAGGTCATGTTTTATTACAGTGTTTTTTCTGTAAAAAGAAAGAATGAGAAGATGTATCTCCTGAGCTCTGATAAAACACGTAAACTTTTGGCTTCAGAAAAGCTGCATATGACATTTAGAAATAAAAAAGCAAGCTCCATCACCAAATTAATCAGGAATACATCTATACAGCCCACTCTGACTTCAGGGGAATGGCTTTCCATTCACATCAGAAATGAATTTGATGCATTTGAATGTTAGTTTTACTCTGGATATTAGATAGAGAAAAAAAACCCCACACAACTGGATGGGAATTAGGAAATGGAAGTAGAAATATTTTTACAACTTAGCCTGAAAACCATGGAAATGACAGTTTCTTTACGTTCCCCACAGCCCCTCAAATACAGCTTGGAATCTGCTGGCTGTGCCTGGTGCTGACATGGTTTGCAGACAGGTTCTGCCTTTTCTCCTCAGCACTGGGCCCTGCTTGCACTTTGTGCCCTCCATCCCTCTCCCCCTCCCGAGCCACTGGTAAAGCAAACTCCACATTCCCCCGGCTATCCCCCAAACCCATTTATTCCCCTTCCAACCGAGCACCGAGGCAGTAAATGCCTTATCAGTTTTGAAAGAGCGGGCTGGATAATTCCAAGCAGATGTCTCCCTTTCCTCAATCACAACATCAGTTATGTCTTGGTCAGTCTTGATTAGCTGATTCTTACATAATGAGGAACTGCAGTTAATGGCCACTTCTCAGTGGGCTGAACATGCTGAAAAGAGCAGCTTTGCCCCTGGAGAACAAGAGGCTGATGAGGCAGGGAAATCAAGCTGGATGGAATGAGGCTGCATTATGAGTCATTAGGAGGGATGACGCTCTGCTAACAGATGAAATATCTCTGATGGAGACCAGTTGTAAAAGCACAGCTCGGTGCTTGACAAATGTATTGGGGTGACTCAGAAATCCAGCACACACATTTGTCTCCCTGCAGTGTTTCCTGCCTTGGATGTGTGTCCTGGCTGGGTCTGGGCTTTGAAAGGGACACTCTTACTGTGTGAAAGATCACTCTGCCATAAATGTGAAAATTAGAGTGGTCAGACCCCTTGGATTTGGCTGAAAAATGGGCAAATCTCCCACAAAGGACTGGGTGCCTGTCAGGTGTAACCTGATTTGTTTAGATTTAAAGCTGTTCTAGTTGGAAGATTGGATTGTTGGAAGCCACAACAGCTTAACAAGTTCCACAGACCTCTTCCATAGCTCTTAGTTGGACAAATAAAAATCCCACCTCGGAAAAAGCAGGGATTTTGAATGCTTTTTACACAGGGAGTGAAAAGTGGAATGTATCTTTTATCCCTACTACATAAGCAGCAAAAAAATCCCCCCAAAGACAGATAAATGATATCACATTATTATCTGGGTAATAGTGTTGAGGTAGCATAAACCCCAGCAGTGATTGCAACATAAACACTGCTGAAACAAAAATATTTGGGGAGGAGAGGAGGGAATGTGCTAGAAAGATTTAATTGTTTTATTAGAGAAGTGGGTAGTTATTTGTGTCTTCTGGAAACAAAGCAGTCGGAGCAAGTAGCTGCTGTTTTCATTTGCTTTGGGGTTGGATTAATACAATCCTTGCTCATAGAGGAGCTGCATCATCTTTAAACACCTTCCTCTCTTGGTTTTGTGGGTGCAAATTGTGGCAAATTAACGTCTTTCCAAAGCATTCTGTGGATAATGTTCGAGCAGGGCATGCATTTGACTTCCTTTGAACTCCGAGGCCTGGTGATTTGATATAACAAACTTTTTAAAGGGAAAACAAAGCCAGTTAAGATGTTTTAACTTGGTAGCACCTGTTTGATCTTGTTAAATAATAAGTGATCTTCTTTTCCAAAGAAGAGTGTGGGGTTTTGTACTAATTTAGAGGAGTATCCATCAAAATTGCAGTAGTTCCTTGACAGGAGTCATGGGTGCCTCAGTGCAAAGATGGGTTTATGTCAATAAATTTTGCCCAACCTGTCCTGCAAGAAACCAGCATTTCCCCTGAGTTTAGCAATTCCTGGAAGAAAAATACTCAGCACCGTCTGGGCAGCAGCAGAGGAACTGCTTTATTTTGGATTTTCCAGGGTGTGAATCCATTTGTTTCATTCCCACACCTCCTAATAATTTAATTCAGATCAAGGGTGCAGTCTGTCCTTGTTCCTGCAGCATGGCTGGCACTGTTGGGCACCCAAAACCTCTGAATAATAATAATAATAAGAGAGAGAACACTTGCACCTTCCTTTTCTTCCAGTGCCACCAGCCCAGTGCCCCAGGGGCAGCATCAGTGTGACCCCAGAGAGCCCCAAGGTGTTGGGGACCAGCACTGAATCACCAGCAGCAAAAAGGAGCCAGCAGCAAATGTATATTTTTTTATAAGTAATGAATTCACTTAGTAGGAAGGGGCAGGGTAGAGAATGAATTGTTTAACAGATTAATGTGAATGTCTTTTTTATTTTATAAACCTCTTAATTCCCTGGTGTGCTGAGCCAGGTTTTGTTTTATGTACATGGAAACACGAAATCTTTTCCAGTCCCTGTGCAAATAACACAGAATTGGACTTCATTACATTGGCTAATTTAACAAGTCCTGGGAGGCTTTTTGTTGCTCGGGAGCAGAGGAGGAGCCACGAGCCCAGAAGTGCTGCACCAGCACAATCCCTTGGAATGAAATAATCCTCTTTTGCTTTCGGAGCTCTCCAGGAAGGCTTTGCCTGGGAGGCCTGGGCTCAAAGATTTGGGGCAAAACCCAGCTTTCCTCTGGGGCTACTGATGCCTTCTCCAGCCACCTAGAAACAGAGACTAGACAAGAGTAAGGGAATAAAGGTCGGTGTTTATTTGAAGGGCCTTCAAGGCACACCCTGGGGGAGCCAGAGGCTGCCTCCAAAAATGGGCCCCAAGATGGACCCCAGGTCACGAGTTCTTCACACCTTTATAGGTTTGGTTCATTTGCATACCACGGTTAATTCTCCAATTAAAGCCCCAGGTCAATGATGGAATTCCCCTCAGCTTGCTCCCCCTTAGAGGCTTTGGGTTACACATTTTGGGCCTAGCAGAGCCTGGCTGTCCTTGAAGGCAAAGCCTGGAGAGGCTTTGTTGTGTCTGCCCAGCACGAGAGAGCAGAAATTCCAGGCTACAAGGAACTGCAGAGTTACACTCTAAGCAGTACAGAAATTGTAAACTATTAGCGTTAAAACCTAAGGCATCACTACCTGGGCAGGCAGGAGCCTTGGTGGCAACCTCCAGCCCAGGTCCTGCTGAAGCACATTCTGATATTGGTTCCTCAACAAAGAGTTGGAAGCATCCAGTTTTAGTGAGGCTCTGAGCTTTAATGAAGGATTTGGAGATCTTTCCTTTGTAATGAAAAGCATTAAAATTCTAAGAGTGGGAATTTATTTATCTCTCATAACTAGTGGATAATCGTGGTGCTGAGAAGCAGGGCATTTAGAACTGCTGATATTATTGCTGCTGTGCCAGTTAAACAGAACTAATGCAAGCATTGCATAAATATTTTAATAGCTTTTTACTGTATTTCTTTAGAAAATGTTTAAAGAGCCACCTAATGTCAGACAGAGATACTTCCTGAGTAAACCCTTGTTAATTCTTTTAATGGCTTTATTAACGTTGTGTAATTGAATATTGATACATTTAGCAGCCCTTTAAGCATCCTGTTTTATTGAGGTGTTGCACTCACATATTGATAAGTAGCACAGTGTTAGAGCACTGATTAATTGCATCTTTGCTTAGTTCTCCTTGAACTGGTTCAACATGAAAGATGAAACGTAGGTGCAGGAGAGCTGTCATTTTTATCAACTTGATGTATTTTATGTGCATAGTTTGTACCACTTAATTGAGCTTCATTTTGATTCCCAGTATGCCCAGTTAGTACGAGCATGATCACACTGCCAGAGATAGGGGAGTCTAAATATTTTACTCTCTGAAATGTTCTGTCTTTTATCTCTTCTCTTATGAATAATTTACTTGTTGGTGCAGCTTCAGAAGTGAATCCTGTTCTGCAAAAACATATATATTTTACTGGAAAAGCAAGGATTACAGGGATATTAGCTTTCTCCTTGGAAACTCTCCTCACAATATCAGAAATCTGCAGAGAGGTGGATGCCTTGTCTTGTGTTCCTGGTTTTAATTGCCAGTGGTTTTTCCCTTTCCTTCCATCAGAAGCCCTGGCATTACCATACATATTTAAACATAGCATGGCTGCTTTTCTCGTCTCCAGTGGTCCCCTTTGCTTCTTTATGCATATTTTTTACACAGTTCAAGCAGGGTGAAAATTTATCCGAGAGCAGAGGGAGCATGGAAGATCATGTAGTGTGTGCAAACCACATCTCTGGGGCTTTTGCCAGTACTGGAATTTGCATATGAGCTGAGGTGAATTTTCTAGGTCTTCCTATGTTTCTTGACCTATTGTTAAGACAATTAGAAAGGGAAAAAAACCTCTCTTGTGTTGGTGGTTTCCACAGAAACCTCTTAATAAAGCTTGTAGCCTGGTGGGGTTGGTCCCTTCTCTCAGGGAACAAGGGATAGGATGAGAGAAATGGCCTCGAGCTGTGGCAGGGGAGGGTCAGGTTGGACACAAGGATGGACTTCTTCCTGAAAAGAGTGATTTGACATTGGAAGGGGCTGCCCAGGGAGGTGGCCAAGGAACACCTGGCTGTGATGGCAGAGAAAGGAGGCTCAGATAAGACACACACACATTGAAATCTTCTGTGGAGAACCCTCCTTGCCCAGCAAGGTTGAGCAGGAGCTGCTGCAAATGAAAACAGAGTCATTGTGGTGAGCCCTGGAGGTCAGGAGAGCTCATGTACACCCAGCTGGATGCTGAAACCTGCTCTGGTTTTCACTCCTGGAGGGATTCTGAGATCAGAATTTATCAGGAAGGGATTATTGGAATCCAGAGATAAGGAAAAACAAAGATAATATCTCAGTCCAAGCAAAGGATGAGAGGCAAGGATGTGACTGGCAGTGCAACTATTGACAGGGCTGAAATATGAGCATTCCTTTAACCCTGCAAGTTGCACACCAGGTGTGAGGTTGAGTGCCCAGCTGGGACTGGAAGAAGATGCTGGAAAACTGTCTTTCCCTTTGGGAAATTAAGTCAGGAAAGAAGCATAAGGAAACTGATATGACATGATTATTCCTGACTAAAAATTGTACAGGAAGCGTAGGTTGGATCGTGGGGATGCATTGCTCATTTAAGGTCATCTGAATTTGCACAGCTGCGTTAGTGGCAGTGATGAGCAATTTCTGGGGCTTCTCCATACCAATATTTCTCTGTTCCTTGAATAAAAAGATGTTTTGGAAGAAGAATAAGTAGGGAGGAAGACAACAGGTAGAAATGGAATGGAACAAATTGATCACAGGAGAGATCCTTTGCTTACAAAATTTGTGGTAAAGGGAAAATGGATGGAAAATATGTCATAAAGGAGAAGTAAAATGAAGGCACTTGTGTGCTTCATTCCTGACATAATTTCCTAAAGGGAAAGACACTTCCAGGGATGGGGCAGCCACGGCTTCTCTGAGCAATCTGAGCCAGGGCCTCCCCAGCCTCACTGGGAGGAATTTATTTCTCATCTCTAATTTAAATCTACCTTCTTTCACTGGCAAATAAACAAAGACTGGGCAATGGTGTCGGTTTGAAGTTTGGTCAAGGAAAAATTAGGAAGCTTGAGTCTTAGAAAGAGGTTTAGGATGTGATTCAGATTTAAAATTAGCCTGTTTTGGAGCTTGGATACCTTTGTGCTTTTTATCAACAGTTTGTGTTTGGTTCAGAGGAGAATGGGAACTGCACCCAGACATGCTTAGGGAAGAACTAATGTTCTGTATTCAGATATTTTAGCGAAAGTCAATTCTCATTTATTTCCATGTATTACTCATGTCATTGCATGAATCATTGCGAAAGATATGGAGAGGAGAATAAAAAAAAGTCAAATTGGAAAGGCCTAGTATTTTTCATACATTGCCAGTTATGACATTTAATCTTAATTGTGTCTGAATTTGACTGATTTTCCAATTGCCTGAGTTTAGCAAGAGTTATGTTGTTGCTAGGACACAGAGACTTCGTGTGATACAACTGTCATCAACCTAAAAGAAAGATTTTAAAGACTGAATCTTATATTTACCCTCACAAGTGCATTTTGAGCAGTGATATCTTAATGCAGAAGGACCACAACATCCTTATTCTGAAATAAAGTCATCGAGCAGTGGTTGAGGAATGTCTCATTTTTTAATCTCTCTGTGGAGAAACTGGAAAGAGGAGCATATCCACCCTTGTGGTCATTTCCTGTGGTTCCTTAGTCATGGTTTGTTTGGCCTTTTCATGTTCTCAGTGCTGAGTTTGGTCTGGTTTGCTTTTATTCTGTTTCATGGGAGGTGTCCCAGTCCCGTCCATTTCTGCCACCAGTTTGCTTCCTCCGTGTTGAAATGAAGCATTTCTTTTTGGGCACAGTCACAGCTCCTGGGCTGGTTCTGCATCCCCTCCAAGACCATCTCTGACTGTCATGACCTCGGGGAATGCCCTGTTTGTATTCATGTGGGCCTTGAACCATCCATGCAGTAATTACAAGTCCTAATTCCATCGTGGTGACTCCCCAGCCCGAGCTCTGGGATGTTTTTATGGAAAGATTTGAGGCTGTGGGTTTTATGAATCAACTGAGTGCCTTTAGCAGCAGCAGTGCCTTCATTTCTCTCTCAGCCCTAAAAGTCCACAGCAGAATTTCTGTGGCACTGGTAGTGCCATAAATCAGCGTCTCCTGATGGGAGAGGATTTTAGAGTCCTTGCAAAGAATTTCATAGACGGACGAGGCAAACTCGCAGTAGTTGCTCCTTCAGAGAGTTGTTTGTTTTAGTGTTATCAGCTACCAGCGTAGAGAAGACACAGCAGAGCAGAACATGGCAAGAGAAAGTGAGAAAATGGCCCCTTATCAAGATTTCACAGCTCTTTTAAAGGTAAATTAACCAGTAGAGACTTGAAAGGACAGATATTTTTACTTTTCCTCCAATGTTCAGTAAATCACTCTGACACAGGCCAGAACTGCAGAACTTTTCATCCAATCATCCTAAACTACTTTTGCTGCAAAATATGGGGGACTAGAAGAAGAAAGACAGAGGTTAAAAACTCCAAGGTCTCCTCCATCTTGGAACTTTTACTATTTATCTATTTACTACATTAACAAACCTAAAACTTGTAAATTCTTCACCCTGTGACATCCTGACATCACATTCTATCACCTAGTTCACATCTGTGTAGATTTTAATTCCTCCCAGAGAGCAGGCAGTTTTCTCCATGGATAAAGGTCAAAGACAACATTGTTCAGGGGGGTTAGATTCTTCAGAACAGGCAGAGAAATATTCCCTGCACTCTGGATTCCCACATTTCTCTAATCATGTGGAATAAAACCTGTGAGGTCCTTGCCAGGTGTGATTTGTGTCCCTAAAGCCACCAGAGCTCTGTAGGTGGTGGAGATGGAGAACTGCTTCCCCTAAATGTAGTAAATGAACCTCTCCAGTGCTAATTGGGTCGAACTAATTATACCTGTGACCCAACTACTGCAGCAGGTCACGGCTCTGGGTGCATTGCAAGAACCCAAATCGTGCCCTGGGTGATCTGAAAGGTCCTTTTTTAATCCTGAGAGATAACTGGCATGGAAATGGGCTCATTAAGGCTCAGCTGTTAGTTAGGAATCTTCCAAATTATGGCCATCTTTGGGTCCCAGTAAGTTCACACCACACCACAGGATCCACTCAGTCACATCTATTATCAATGTATGGTTAGGAAATCTGTGGGATGCAGGAGTGAAGCTGGGAAATCCTTTGGTTTCCTACTTTTCTGTCCTGAAGACAGACATTTCTGGATAAGGTCACTAGAATATTTCATCTTTCTCCTCCTGAGAAAATACATTGAAGGAAAACATTGTAATTTTTTTCTGAAGGATTGTAGAAACTGTCTAAAAAATCCCAAAAATGGGATTGTTGGACAAAATCCTCAAGCTAACAAATTATTCAAAGTGCAGGGTGTGGGGCTCCAAAATAATCATCAATTTGAACGGAGTATGCAATCATTAAGGTTGGAAAGTCCTCCAAGATCATCAAGTCCAACCATTAAGGCCACCACTAACCCACGTCCCCAAGCACACAAATCAGAGATCCATTTAGACCATGCTAAAACATTTCATTTCCCAACTTTATAGAGAATTTTATTTTTATTACTAAAACTTTTGCTGAATATCAACTTTTTTTTTTTTTTTTTGGACCTTAATATTTCAGCACAGGAATGTGGTGCAAGGCCAAGGCCACTGCAGTGTGTTATGGGCACAGTTAGAATGTGATTCATCTCCTGAGTTCATGAAAAAACTGAAAGGAGTTTGAAATTTGTGAGAGCAGAAGACAATGAGTATTTCACAGGGGCCATTTAGGACTGTCATTTGCATGAAATTAAAGATGGTCCCTTATAAATTTATGTATGAAGTTCTGACAATCCACATCGTTTTGGAGACAGAGATTTAGAGGGTGATACTGGAATAACATTTGGTGGATATATTGCTAGATCAAAGTCTGTTGATATATTAATCTGAAATTTCAGTTTTCTTTATCTTTTACAAGGAACTTTTTTTTTCCTGCCCTGGAGGAGTCTCCAGCAATCAGTGGTTCAGCAGGATTTTGGCAGGCCTAGGGAAGGGTAGACCCTCTTTTAGCACACTTTGCTGCTGGATGTCTTTATTTTCTCCAGAAGGGCATTTTTTGAGGTAAGAATTCAGTGCAGGCAGTAAAAAAAGCTCCTTTATCCAATGTGAAAGCTCAATGTGGCCAAAACCTGACATTTCGTGGTGTCCAGAGAAGCTCTTGTGCTTTGAGGGTGGAGTGGGGTGTAGGTCAGCCACAAATTCAGATGCTCTGGAAGAATGTAAGCAGGAATGGTTTTAGGCCAGAAAAACAGAAATGGATGATGTTCTGCTAAAGAAATACACTCGTGTTATCACCCTTGGTTACCACTGCTGACTTAGCTTGGGTTTTGGATTAATTACCTCCAACTGGGGGGTTTGTGCTCACCAGAAATTGCTTTATTATTGCAAGTACAGCTGACATCATGCAGCTGCCAGCACCTTTCCTTTTTCTAACCAATTCCATCCTCTTGCCTCTTCTGTGTTTTAACGTGTGCATCAGCTTGCCAGGATATCAGATTATCTTCTCCAAGTGTCTGTGGCCACGGATCTGGTCATATCTGAAAACTTTTGCCTCCTGACCTGGTCAGTTAAATGTGTTCCAGACCTCCAGTTTCACTCCTTATCTCTATAGTTACAGAATGTATCTCTAATGAATCATTTCCAGAACATCTGGATGGCTGTGGGTAATGATATCCAACTGGAACTTATCTGGTTGCCACTGTGCTTAATTTATGATTAATATTTTATCTATATGGTCATGGAATCACTGAATGGTTTGAGTTAGAAGAGACCTTCGAGCTCATCTCATTCCACCCCCGTGCCAAGGGCAGGGACACCTCCCACCAGCCCAGCTCATGTGTAGAAATGTTGTTTCAATGAAATCCTTTTTATTTACAAAATGTCTGTTTATCTTGGTAGCAACAGAGAAGATTTCCTCTGTAAAACACAGGTGGGTGGGTGAGCACAAAAATCTCCAGCTGATTTGGCCATCCAGGTGTTCTCAGCTGTGGAATCTGCTGCTCACGGAGGGTTCTGAGACAGTGGCAGTGCCTTTGAGCTCTGCTGCTTGTCCTCCTGTGGCCCAGCAGAGTTCTGTGGCTTCCAGGCTTCTGTTCTGAATGTTTTGGGATTATTGTGAGGTTCTGGGAATTCCTTAACCTCAGATGGACAGAGAGGTGAATATTTACTACCAGGTGATTCCTTCTACTCCTCCATTCATGTGATTCCTTTGCAAACTATTATGTCAGGGAATTTTATCAAGCAACATCTTAACTTGGTCATTTGAGGATGCAAATATAAAGATCAGGGACCTAAAATATTGGGTGAGCTTTTGTGACCTGTTTGAATGATATCTAAGCATAAAAAGGTTAAGCTCCATGAAAACAAAGTTACAATCTATCTTTAAATCCTAATAAGGGTCTTACCTGCTAGATAGAAAATATTCCTTTCTCAGGTGCAAATTATCTCTAGATGGTGCTTTAAAAATTCTTTCAATATTAACATTTTGGGGTTTTAACTTGGCTTGAACTTGACTTTCCAGCTTATCTTTTAAAACCTCATATATTACAATAAGCACGTACACAAGACCTGATTGACATTCCAGTACGGATCAGTTAATGATGTTAACACAGGAAGATAAAACAGAATAAACATTAATTTATTTTTGTGTCCATGCAAGTCCTGTGTAGTGCAGTGACTGATTTCTTCAGGGAAAAAATATCTTTGACCATAGTGTTGGATCAGGTCCCTGCAATCTGTCCAAGTCAAGCTTTCAATATAATTTTCAAGTATGTTTCTTTGAAGAAAGTATTTGACCTAGTAAACCATCATATTTCACTGTCACAATTATGATTCCCTTGGGAATTAGCCATGTTTATCCAATTTCACATGTTCTGTTGTGCTATTCCTCACTGTTGGGAAGCTGATGCTTTGGAAATGCAATTCTGGAAGGGAATTATGTGACCTTGAAGGACAGACCTGCAGTTTATATCTGCTTGCTCTTTCTCCAGTTTATATCTACGTGCTCTTTCTCCTGTTTATATCTCCCTGCTCTTCCTCCAGTTTATATTTACCTGCTCTCTTTCCAGTTTATATCTCCCTGCTCTTTTCCCAGTTTATATCTCCCTGCTCTTTCCCCAATTTATATCTATCTAGCTGTTCCTTCTCCAGTTTATTTTTACCTGTTCCTTCCTCAGTTTATTTTTACCTGTTCTTTCTCCAGTTTGTATCTCCCTGCTCTTTTTCCAGTTTATTTTTACCTTTTCCTTTCCCAGTTTGTATCTCCCTTCTCTTTTTCCAGTTTATATCTACCTGTTCCTTTCCCAGTTTATTTCTACCTGTTCCTTCTCCAGTTTATATTTACCTGTTCTTTCTCCAGTTTGTATCTCCCTTCTCTTTTTCCAGTTTATATTTACCTGTTCCTTCCCCAGTTTATATTTACCTGTTCCTTCCCGTTTATTTTTACCTGTTCTTTCCCCAGTTTCTATCTCCCTTCTCTTTCTCCAGTTTATATCTCCCTGCCCTTTTTCCAGTTTATTTTTTATTTTTACCTTTTCCTTCCCCAGTTTGTATCTCCCTTCTCTTTCTCCAGTTTATATCTATCTGTTCCTTTCCCAGTTTATTTTCACCTATTCCTTCCCCAGTTTATTTTTACCTGTTCTTTCTCCAGTTTGTATCTCCCTGCTCTTTTTCCAGTTTACTTTTACCTTTTCCTTTCCCAGTTTGTATCTCCCTTCTCTTTTTCCAGTTTATATCTACCTTTTCCTTTCCCAGTTTATTTTCACCTGTTCCTTCTCCAGTTTATTTTTACCTGTTCTTTCTCCAGTTTATCTCCCTGCTCTTTTTCCAGTTTATTTTTACCTTTTCTTTCTTCAGTTTGTATCTCCCTTCTCTTTCTCCAGTTTATATCGCTCTGCTCTTTTTCCAATTTATTTTTACCTTTTCTTTCTCCAGTTTGTATCTCCCTTCCCTTTTTCCAGTTTATATCTATCTGTTCCTTTCCCAGTTTATTTTCACCTGTTCCTTCTCCAGTTTATTTTTACCTGTTCTTTCTCCAGTTTATATCGCTCTGCTTTTTTTCCAATTTATTTTTACCTTTTCTTTCTCCCGTTTGTATCTCCCTTCTCTTTTTCCAGTTTATAGCTACCTGTCCCTTCCCCAGTTTATTTTTACCTGTCCCTTCCCCAGTTTATTTTTACCTGTCCCTTCCCCAGTTTCTATCTCCCTGCCCTTCCTCCCGAGGCCTCTCCCAGGGCTGACCGAGTGAATTGCCCTTGGTGCAGGACAATTCCTGGGGATGCAGTGGGGAATCCAAGCCCTGGACAGGGGCTGTGCAGTAAATCAGAGCCTTGCAGGGAGTGCTGCTCCTTCTTTATGCCAGGGAATCTGTACTGGGATCAGGGGTTGGAGTGTGGGGCACTGCTGAAGGGGTGTGGGGAAATCAGAGGGGAAAACTTCCATGACTGTCACATTTGGACATGAAAGAAGCACACAGACTCAAGCAGTTCAGGACAGGAATTCCAGGGCAAGAAAAGCCCTGCCTTATTATTCCATCATTTTTATACCTCTTTAAAACCAACCGTGGATTGGAGGATGAGGTTACCACCTCTCCAACCACGCAGACAAACATAAAGTCTGTCATATCACAGGACAATCATAAAGTCTATCATATTTTCTGCCTTAGGAGAAGGAATGAAAAACAACAGAGGCAGGTAAACATAAAGCTGTTTACAGAAGGATGCATGAGAAATTCTATCACAGAAATGAAAACATCCAAAGACTGCAAAACTCAGGGCGACACATGACAGCTTTGGAAAGAAGGGGGTGATCTCAGGGACAGTTTTGTCATGGCTTAGGGAGATCCAGCCACTGCAGGAGGCTGCCAGCCTGGAGGGGTTTGGACTGCAGTGTTGGATTTGTTCCTGTGGCTGAGGAGTTGGTGTGACACCTCTGGGCATGGGGAAAGGCTTGGAAGGGAACCCAGCTAGGGAACAACCAGCCCAAATCATCAGCTGTGAGTCCCCTCGTTTGCCTGCAGAGGAAATGGTAGGAGACTGATAAATGAAGCCTTCAAGGGCTGGGCTGGGAGGGGTGTGGGATCCAGTAACACATCCTAGGCAAAGACAAACTCTGGCTGGAAATGGAGCTGAGAAACCTCTGAGTCTGAGCAGGACAGGCTGTGCTATAACCTGAACTGGGCAGAGAATTTAGCAGTGAACCTTTCAGGGGCTGACAGGGAATTCTTGACCCTTGTGTGTCCTCCAGCAACTCTTACATCTGTGTGTTTTTCTTTATCACACTGACTCTATCTTAATCTAAACCATCAACAGTGGGCTCTTTTGGGTTTGGTTCTTTTAAAGGAAACTTCTTTCAGTGAGTTGGTCTGAAATACTGGGAGGGCAGCAAAGAAGTATTTGCCATTTATTAACAAGTGTCACAGCTGAGTTTTATGCTGTAAAGGACATTTCTACACGTGGAGCAAAACCCCAGCCTGGGCAGCAAAACTTCCCTGCTTTGCTCGTGGAGATTCAGAATTATTCCTCTTTCCCTGGGGATCACAAGGAATCAGTGACAAAATATAAAGGCTGTGCATGAGATTTTCCAGTACTGACCTACTTCTTCTCTCGTTAAAATCACTGGGAGTTTTACCATTGACTTTTCAGGCAGAGTCAGGCCAATATTGTGTGCTAATGAAACTGCTTTCCAAAAAGCTTCTCCAGTAGTTGTGTCCAACTGTTCCAAGCCATGGGTCACAATAGGATTTCAAAAGCACTGAGGAGATCATCAGCATTGTGAAATGTATTTCCTGGCCCTGGGTGGCTCAAATTTGCATCTCATAGGCTGTGGCAGGAAGGAGAAACCACACAGAGGGCCCTTTCTGGAAGGATCTCTTTGTGCATTTGCCTCTGTGGTCTCCTCCTTCAGGTCTCCCTCATCTTGTGGAGGAACCTGGCAGGAATACAGAGGGCTGAAATACCCCAGTGTGCAACACAGGGGGTGCACAAAACAGGTGGTGTCAGGGATTTCACTGATTTATTATTTCTATCCTCAGAGCTCTTAACATTTAGGAATTGTTTTCCTTTTAATTCTTTCAGTATTTGTTCCACAGTTCAGTGTTTCACACTGTCTGCACACTCAAGAGCCCAGAGAGCTCTGCCAGAGGAGCCCAGACACAGTGGAAAAGGATTTTCTTTGGGTTCAAGGCATAGCCATGAGAAGGGGCTTTACCTGGGTCAGGTTTTTGCTCAAGTATCGACAGGAAATGCTGAATAAGCATAACAGCCTAAATGGATGGAAGGCCGATTTTCCTTGTATTAACAGGAGGATCAGAGCCAGGGATTTGGTTTGGGGCTAAAGGAACTGCAGGATGTAAAGCCGAGACCAAAAGAAAAACAGGATTTTAAACTGTGTGCTTTAAAGTTAATGAATAGTTACACTGTCTGGAACACCATGCAGGAAATAAAAACTCTGGGCTTTTTTCAACTCGTTATTTTGGAGGATTTTTTTTTTCCTTGCACAATTTAGCAGTCAGAGGTCTACAAAAGGAAGACCTGCACATTCAGATAATTTGAGGGGATCCATTTTTTTTTTTTTTTTTCCCCCAAAGGGAAAAAATGTTATCTATCCAAAAATCATTGAGCTGAGGCTGTGCAAGGCTGCGAAAGCAGCAGCATTGTGCCCTCCAGTGACAGGAGCTGCTACAGCAGCAAGAGTGACATTCTGCAGCCTCCCCGGGGACTCCTCCACACAGGGATGCTCAGAAAGTTGATATGACTTAATCAAAAATATGAAGTTAATCCAGTCTAAGTGAAAATATCTTCATTCCACTCTTACCACTTTCCTTTCAGTAGATGCCTGCCTGCTTCATTTGCTCTTAATTTGCTGTAATCTCCCAACCCCTGGACATTGACAGAATTGGTTTTGGCTTTTAGACTAAAATACACCAGAAAAGAATGCAGCCTCCACATCGGTAAGGAGCTGCCAGTTGTAATAATTTTATGCTCTTTGCTGGGTAGTCCTGCAGGAACAAGGAGCTTTGTGGTGCACAAGGCCTTGATTTCACAACTGGTTTCCAGAAGGAAATCCACTGGTTTGGGACAGGGAGCTGGAATGAGGGTGCTGAGCATCCTGCCCTTCACTGTCCTGGAGTGATTCCAAGGGCTGGAAGGAAATGGGCTGAGCTGTGAGAGAGGAGAGAGAACCTGCAAGTGGCCAAGGCCAGGCTGGACAGGGCTTGGAGCAGCCTGGGACAGTGGGAGGTGTCCCTGCCATGGCAGGGGTGGCACTGGGTGACCTTTAAAGGCCCCTTCCAACCCAAACCATTCCATGATTCCGTTCTTTAATTGGATCTTCATTCAGGTTTCCAGCACTCGTGTGCCCTGAGGGCATCCCCCAAAGGTGGGCAACCCCAAGGTCAAGAGGGCTGTGTTTCTGTAAAAATGACTGAAAACTGAGCCTTGTTCTTCTTCATGGGGGGAATAAAAGCCCTGAGGTGACGGGTCAGAGCTGAGCTCTCTTCTGTGGTTTGAAGTGTGAGCATTGATGCAAGGCTCCCCTGCCCTCCTTTTCTTGTGGACAGTGAACTGTGTGCAGAGAGAAAAGAGAAATTCCCTGTGCCAGGGGAGGCTGAGGGTGGACATCAGCAGGAATTTCTCCATGGAAAGGGTGGTCAGGCATTGGCAGGGGCTGCCCAGGGAGGTTTGGAGTGCCCATCCCTGGAGGTGTCCGAGGAAGGGCTGGAGGTGGCACTCAGAGCTCTGTGCACAAGATGGGCATCAGGGCTGAACTTGATGATCTTGGAGGTCTTTTCCCACCCCAATGATTGATTCTGTGATCCCAAAACAACCAGGAAACCAGGAGAGGAGAACAAAACCAACAAAGCTGCAGTGTTTTTGAGGAGTTGTGTCTTGCTGCTGGGGGTGATGTGAGCGGAGGTTCAGGGCTCCATTGATGCCTTTCCTGGTCTTAAAAATCAAGAGGCGAACACGGTTAGAAGGGGAAAAAGGGTTTTACCTTGGTATTTATTGTAAGGATCCTTAGGTGCACCACGGACAGGTCGAATACACCTCTGTGCACCCCCCATCCCCACTGCAAAGTCCCCCTCTTCTAGATCTGGTCTTACATTCTAGATCTTACTAATTAGCATTTCTATGAAATATTCCCCAATGAGAGGCTCAAATGAGCCCCCCCTTCCAAGGAACCTTCCCCTGGATGGTTCTATCTTAGTTTACAAAATGTGTTCTGGAGAGGACCTTGGGCTCTGGGCACCCTGGCACCCGAACTACGAAGCCTCTAAAATGTTTAGTCTCTTAGCTTAACAAACAAGTCCAAGAATGTAGGCAAAAAAGCACCAAGAATACAGAAGTTGCAAAAAGGTATAACAGGGGTATAAAAGAAAAGACAAAATTCATCATGGCATCACCGTGAGCAGCGCTGCATTGTCTGGCACTGGCACTGCTGAGCAGCCCTGCTGCACACAGGTCTGCCTGGAACGTGGGAACAGGGAAATCCTTGCTCTCCAGGGCGGTGATCATATGGAGAGCAGCTGTAATTGAATTAGAGCCTGATTTAATGAAATGCTATTAGAAGTGACACCGCCTCGCACTGTCGTGGCAGCCCTTCGGAGCTGCACTCCAAGCAGCTGCCAGGTGGGAATCACCAGCTTTTAACTCTCATTTCCTGGCTTTTTTCTCCACTTCTCTTTCAGAAGGGGAAAAGCACAAAGAGACCTCAGCTTACAGAGACGTGAGCAAGTTATGCTTTGCACAAAAAAGAGAGATAGTTTGATAAAATAGGTATGATTTGGTCAGATCACTGTAATACATCAACTTTCTGAGTAATATTTCCAGTTTGGACATTTTTTCCCATACTCTCATGGAGTTTCGAGGGGAAAAAGTTGGTTTGCAGAGTAGAAGAAATTGTTGGTTTGCAATAACTGTGTCATGGAAGAGAAGGTGCAGGTTCACAAAAACACCTCAAGTTCCTTGGGTGTTTTCTGTGGTGGAGATAAGAGGGTTCCCATCACTGAAACACTTCATAAAGAATGAAATAATTTGGTTTTTAAAGTGTGTCATACAGTGTGTAAGTTCTCTTTGCTGTCATAATTGGTCTCCTTTTTAATGGGAGTCTTCTATCATAAATAAATAAATCTCAGAGGTGTGGACTGAAAGCTGTTCAGGATTCTTTGGTTTAGTTCATTTAGCACCAAGGAGAAAATTATTTTAAATGTATCTTGGACTTTATCTTCAAAGTAATAATTAGTAATAATAGATTAACACAGTCAAATTTCTGCAGAACAGGAAAATAATGTCAGTATTTTGCTGTCTCCCAGTCCCTGGTAGCAAAACTTTCCTGGAATTGATAAGGACAAGGAATTCCATTGCAATGGCAGCTCAAAAGCAAAAATATTAATTTCTGTATTTGCTTTAGATTGAGCCACAGTCCAGTTTTCTTGCTTTAGTCCAAAAAAATAAGCAGCTCTGTTTAAATGGATGCGGAAAGAAAAACAGAAAACTATGAATAAAAAATGTCCTAGACATGATAGGGCTGGTAATTCCTGAATAGAAATCACTGCTGTGGTTGTTAGAGCTGTGGATCAAATTTACAGCTGTTGAAGGTGTTACATTTAGAATAGTCTCGTTTGTAAATCATTATCAAACTTTGGATACACTTTGGGGGTTTTGCTTTTTTTTTTAAAGTATTTTTTTAACCTTATTTACAAGCAGCTTGTTGAAACAGTTCCTATTTCTGCTCTTCGTGTTTTCCTTCCTATTTAGTTTATTAGGGCAGCAGACTTTAAAAGGCAAATTTATTCATTACAGAGGAGGACCATGCATAATATAGAATTCATGCTGTTTATCAAAGCCTGAAAAAATAATTATGGAATTTGTGCATGAAGGAATAGAATTTACACGTGTTAGTAGGATGATATTGTTGTTTATCCACCAGAAAAAATTTGTTTGCCTGAGGCCAAAAAGGTGTAGCATTTCACAGGACTCACTTATCACAAGCCTCCTAACTTTATAGGAATTATTACATGGATTTGACTGCCAGCCATCTTCTTGCCTGAAAAAAAACAAAACAAAATTCAAATAAGAGCCTTCAGCCATTTTTTTTTTCCAGTGGTTTTGAGGTATTTGGCCTCATTCTGACCTTTCTGATCTGTTCAATTTAGCTTGTCCTAGGGAAGGTGCAGCTCAGGCAGTCTGGGGCTGTGCTGAGCAGTTTTTGTGGAGAGCTGATGCCTGTCCTGAAGAGAAATTACTCAGTTTTAGATGCATGAAAAATTTAAATGCATATTAGACTTGCCTTAGTTTTCTGTAGAGGTTTCTGTTATGAAGGTTTAACTACAGCTTTAATTTTATTGTCTCCATGAATCTGCCTGCTGAAAGTTGTCCTTTGAAGCCAAGTCATTTTTACTCAGTTGTTTTATTTATATTTGTAAATATTTCAGAAAGCGAGGGTATTTCTAATTGCTTAAATCACAAATTATGCAGCAGAAGGCTTTAGACTGAATGCTCATCTCCCTCCAAAAAAACTGAGCACAGAAAACAATAAAGACAGCAAATAATGAAGGCAACATTATAAAAACCAATAAAGACAACAGCAGAACACATGGTCAGCCTTAAATGAATGTTGTAGATGTTGGTTTTCCTTTGTAAATCAGAATTTCAGTGGTGTTTGGTCTGCAGGAAAAGTAGAGACAGGAGAGTTTTATATCTGAATGAAGCCCTGCAAAACCCCACCTGGAAAATTTCCATGTGAATTAAATCTCCCGAGGCTTTGGTCAGGATAGACGTCATCCCTAAAAACATAAAAATAAACCATCAAAAGCTCTCCCTTCAAATATTGTCACCAGCAAGGGAGCTCCAAACTTCAGGCCAAATGTTGGCATTTCTTTGAGACAAAACAAACATACCCAACCTTCTAATTGCACAACAGCTAAATTCCAGTGAATGCAAAATGGTGCTTTAGGACTTATGGAGCCTCCTGCAGTTTCAAGGGAAAAAAAAAAAAAAATATATATATATATATGAGAAATATGTGCTATTTTATGCAACAGCAATTTGGACTGCTACAAAAATAATTACTTTTAAAATCCACGCTGCACATATGCAGATGGTTAACAAAGTCTGGCTCAGTCGCCAGATGAAAATGATATTGGGAAAATCCATGCTGCAGAGATAGTGCCATTCCATTCGAAATGTGCAAAGTATGCAAAAACATTACAGCCAGATTGTTTTCCAGAAGGGCCTGGATCTCAGAGCCAGATGTTTTATTCTTTGCATATCTCCTTGTAACTTCACAGTTGCTGCTGTCTGGGTTTGTCCGGCCTAGGAGAGGAAATGGGAGTTTTAGATGTGCTATCAAATGCTGGTCTGGGACAGACTGGAGGTTGCAGCCTGGTGATGTTTCTGCCAGCTCCCTCCTGCTTATTCCTGTTCCCTAAATCACACAGGGCTCGTTTGGGTTGAACTCCTTTGGTTTTCAACCCAAGTTTAACACATGGCAGTGGCAACGCTGCAAAAGCAGAGCTCTTGTGCCAGGCAGGACATCCGAGCCCGCTGGAATAAATGGGATTTTGGGGCATGGAATGGTGACACTGGTAGTGCCATAAATCGGCCTCTCTTGATGGGAGAGGCCCTTAAGAGTCTTTTAGAGTCCTTGCAAGGAACTTGGTAGACAGACGAGGCAAACTCGCAGTAGTTGCTTCTTCAGAGAGTTGTTTATTCTAGTGTTATCAGCTACCAGCGTAGAGAAGACACAGCAGAACAGAACATGGCAAGAGAAAGCAAGAAAATGGCCCCTTATCAAGATTTCACAGCTCTTTTAAAGGTAAATTAACCAATAAAGACTTGAAAGGACAGATATTTTTACTTTTCCTCCAATGTTCAGTAAATCACTCTGACACACAGGCCAGAACTGCAGAACTTTTCATCCAATCATCCTAAACTACTTTTGCTGCAGAATATGGGGGACTAGAAGAAGAGAGATGGAGGTTAAAAACTACAAGGTCTCCTCCATCTTGGAACTTCTACTATTTATCTATTTACTACATTAACAAACCTAAAACTTGTAAATTCTTCACCCTGTGACATCCTTACATCATATTCTATCACCTAGTTCACATCTGTGTAGATTTTAATTCCTCCCAGAGAGCAGGCAGTTTTCTCCATGGATAAAGGTCAAAGACAACATTGTTCAGGGGGGTTAGATTCTTCAAAACAGGCAGAGAAATATTCCCTGCACTCTGGATTCCCACAGAATGGCAGGAATGGGATGGGTGAGCACTGCTCTGCCCTCACTGACCACACTCCCAAAGCCTTTGTCTCAATCAAAGTTTGCTGGCCATAGGAAAAACCACTTTATTTCCTTTCTTTTGTAGATCCAACCCTAGATTTTGCTGAACTGAGATCTGTAAGATTTAAAATTAGATGTTTTGTTGCATTTTTAGAGGATGTTGGTATTTATGTATTCCAGAAGCTGCCCTTTAGAGGCTTCCACAGAAGCTTCCCTCCACGTGGGATCATTGCCAAGGGCAGCAGTACTTTGACACCTGCCTTTGAGTAGCATCAGACCTTTACAGGTATCCAAAAATCACATTTTTCAGTGGAAGTCATTTGTTCAGTTAAAACTGGCTGATAAACAGTAAATTTTCCTCTTTTTTTTTAATTTTCCAGAACATGGCTTTTCCCAAAATTTCTAAAGCAGGAGTGTAATCTGTAGTATTCAGAGGGATTTTTATCCTGAATTAAATCAATTTCAGTTGTCATCCTTTATCTTTATTACTGAATTACTTAATTAGTAATTTCTGAGAGCAGCCATGACTGCCACAGATACTGTGGGAGAGTTCTCAGCGCTCTGTATGTCGATACAATTGCACAGTTTTGTTATTTCCAAGTGTTCTCGTTAAACACGAAGTGCTATTGCCAGTGGTTTGCCCACAGTATTCCACGATTGAAGGAAATCCTTCTTTAAATCAGCGTGGACTGCAGTTGTGGGAGCCTCCTGAGCTGCAATCCAAGTTCTGCAGGAGTGTGTCAGGACAGGAATCTAAACCATGCTTTAACAAGCATGTGACAATAAATTAAGGAAATCCATTTGGATATGTGAGGAAGAAATGGCTTCCACAAAAACGCTCATCTCCTCCCAGTCACAGCTGTGACTTTTGAATATGTATTGAGCTCTGCGAGGAGAGCTAAGCTCGGAATTTGGCAGGAGCAGTCTATTCATAAATATACATGAAATGTGAAAAAAGAGTTGACGGAATTGGAAGTGAGCAGTGGCCAGGATAAGCACACATACCTCGAGATAAAAATTGCAATTCTTTGGCGGCACATGAGGCCTCTGCTTTTAACTTATGGATGTAACAGTGCCATTAGATTGTCTCATTACCCTGCATTACTCCTAATTGAACAGTGTATTAACAAGTGAATGGGTGTTTAAGGGGAGAAGGAACCTTCTACCCAGGCACTTCAGGGTTTAATATCTTCCCTCCAACAGAAACAACTCGTTTAACATTCAAAGAGAGATTTTGGCTTTTTCTCTCCACTCCCTTCACCTCCACAACCCAGATGGCAAATGTCTCTCTGCAAGAGCCAGTGCAAACAGAGGCTGCATCTGCCCACCCTCCTGTTGGCTGTGCCAGCAAAGGGGAAACAATATTCAATTTAGGGTCTTGTATAAAACACTTGCAGCTACATTTCCAGTTTTTTCCCATTTTGCATTCCCACACTTGGTTGAGCCAAGCTACTGACAGTTTTTACTTATTTTGATGTATAGCAGGGAATGAAATGTATTTATGGACATCATATTTCATGTGGCATCTTCCAACAGTGAGCAAGTGTGCCTTTGACTGGTGTTTAATATTTTCCCCTGACTCGTGTTTGATAGTTTTTCACTTATATGTGCACAGAAATCTCCTCATTTCCAAGGTAATTGTCTGTGATTTGAGAGCAGGATTATCATGTAAATAGATAGTTATATTTTTATATTTATACACACCTCAGAAGTCTTGGTGGTGAAGGGGAATCTTTACAAAGGAAGGAGATTGGAACAGCAAGGGTAACATAGCAAGAAAGGAAATTAAATACTGGACTGGATTGTGTTTAGTAAGAGCTGGTGGTTGCACCTCACTTGTTTTGTAGCAAACAGATTCTAGCTTGATTTATCAATTCTACAACATTTAAACTCTCGTATTTAGGGTAGCCAGGAAACAAATGAGATTATTTCTCAGGTTTTTTGTTGCTTGCATCACCACTGAGAACTTTCCAGAAGAGCACATTGCCTTCAGATTTCTGGTTTTTTTCCCTGTGCCCTGTCAGCCAGTGAGAGCCAAGACACAGGAAGAATGGAGCATATGGAAAATGTTTCCATATTTCTTCTCATGAAAATCTATTTGGCATTAATATTATCACATTAAGACTTTGATTACTGGCTGATGAGAGGAAAAGCGAGGTTACAAATCATGATTTCAATGAGTTCATGTGGGAAGAGTAGGTGTGCTTTAAAGGACACATTAAATTATGACAAAACTCAAAGTAGTACAGGAGTTTCTGGTCCAGGTTGGTGGTAAAGAGGAGTTTTTTAGGAAGGAAGGATGTTGGAAGAGGAAAGAAAGCAAATTAAATATTGAGTTGGATTGTGTTTAGCAAGAGCCAGTGGTTGCACCTCACTTAAATTGTGTTGCACACATAGATACTTTCTTTAACTCTTTATCATTTAATTTCCTCCTTGGTGGATATTGCAGTGGAGAGGTATTTATTGCAACATGGCTTTAACATGGGTTTAAAACACTCCAAAAACCAGATAAAAAGTAGATTGTTAAAAATTTGAAAAGGACAACTGAGCAGTGGTAGAGCTTCCCTGGACCTTCCTCTGAAAGCACCACCACTATTTTCACTTCAGGGTGAGAAGAGGGAAATCAGATGGTTTAGATTACATTTGAGATGAAAATACATGTGATCAGTTCAAAGAATCAGGGGAGATTTTGTTTGCATAAATTGTAGCTGCTCTACATAGTTAACCTTGAAAGCCTTCTGTCAAAGAAATGCTGTTTTGTTAAAGCACCGAGTCTCCTGCTCGGTGATATCTCATTATACAGGAATACTTTGCATTCCCAGGCACTCTAAACACCATTATCTGCTACTTGTCCGTTTGAAAAGCAGGGTCCAATTTGCTTATCCAAAGGAAATAATGCTGTTTGTGGAGAATTCACATTAATTCTGAGCAAAAGTCCTCACTGGAAGTTAATCCATGGACTGACTGACTCATGGTGCTTTCAGGCAACGGTGTAATTTAAAGAAATACAGATGTATTTAAAAGAAAATCAGCTTTTCCCAATGAGTTTTTAAACTTGCACCACAATAACCTGATGGATGGGTGGTAATTACAGGCAGCATGTACAGCAGTGCTCGAGGAGGATTTCATTACACCCAAAGAGGAAGGAGGACTCTGAGCAGGAGCAACCACCAGATTTATTTATTGCCGGCAATGCTCCTCAGCTCTGTGTTCTCTGCAGAAGAAATGTGGAGCTTTCAGAGGGGCTGGCAGCACACAGGAGTTGAGATCTTCATGGTGATGAGAGGCTTTATTTTAAGATGCTGGTGTTCAGCAGCACCAGGATCACCTTGGTGTTCTCCAGAGCACTGAAATCCTGCTGCAGAACAGACAGAGCTCCCCACAGCCACAATTCCTAATTCAGAAAAGCCCTCAGCGCTGTTCAGCCCCTCTCTGTCACTTCTTTGCTGTATTTTTATTCAAACCCACCAGGGATGTGGTGGTTGGACACAGTTTGGGCCTTAATTAGACCTCCCCAAATGGGGGACATTCGTTAGAGGCCTTGCCAGGGGTCTTAAAAGACCAACTGGACCTTCAGCCTTCTTTGCTCTTAGCGAGTTGTTTGTTAAGTTCTTATCAGCTACAAGGTTACAAGGAACGTAGCAAGAGCAGAGAAAAGCTGAGAGTGATCTGGTATCAAGATTTTGCAGCCCTTTTAAAGGCATTTTACCCACTAGAAGTTTGAAACCACAGATATTTTTACTTTTGCACCAACGTCCAGTAAATCACCTTGTAACGCAGACAGGAACTGAGGCAAATTCTACCCAATCATGCTAAGCTACTTCTGCTGCAGAAAATGGAGGTCTTGAAGAAAGAGCATGAAGCCCAAAATGATGTAAACATCCACCATTTTGGAAACCTCACTATTTATCTATTTACTGCATAAACAAACCCAAAACCTCTAAATTCTTCACCCTGTGACATTCTTACATAACATTCTACTATCTAGTTCACATTGGTGTAGATTTTAATTCTTCCCAGAGTGTAGGCAGTTTTCTCCATGGATAAAGGTCAAAACCAGCATTGTTCATAGCGGTTCAATTCTTTAAAACAGGCAGAGGAATATTCTCTGCCCTCTGAGTTCCCACAGTGGTTGCCCAAGGAAAACCCCGTCCCTGTGGGATGGTTCCACAAAGGGCCCAGTTAACACCAAAATCCTTTCTCCCTCATCACAGGAAATCCCTCCCAAGTTCAAGTAAGGTGCAGATTATTTGTTTACCTCAAAGCTGTTGATGGCAGTGCAGAATAACACAGCACCTGCCAAAAAAAAGCCCGTGGGATCCCACCAGGAGCTGAATAAGAGCATTCCTTGCTGATAGTCATTTTTTGAATTTTCCTGCTTCACTAATCCCTGTTTCACTTAGGATCTCCTGCCCGTGGATCTCTGCTCAGTACAATACTAGGTCAAATGCCTTGCAACAGTTTAAGCCATGTAATCATCTTTATAAAAGCAAACATGTAATCATATCAAGGAATGAAATCAGGTTTGCTTGGCATGACCTATTTTCCTCCAGCAACGCTGACAAAGATTAGGTTCCAAAACTTCCTTTTGCTTATAATTGTTTTATAGGGCTCAGCCTATTTAAAATGCAAGTTCAGGGGATTTTGTCCTGAATCCAGGTTAAGTTGTGACATTTCTGATGGGGAGAGCAGTGAAAATCCTGCAGGACCAACACTGCTCTATAAAGTTGGGTGGGTGAGCTCTTAAAGGCGGGGGTGGCTCTTGGTTTGGTGTCTTCTGCAGCCATCTGGTAATGGGGGAAGGGAAAAAGGGGGAATTAGAGATATGAAATGTGCCCTGACATGAAAATAAAGCACACGGAAGCCTTTGTGATGTTGCTTTAAGAAACATTCTTCTATTAATGAAGTTTGGGATATTGAACACCCTGGATTTATAAAAACCCCATCTCAATTTCTCTTGCTTTTTGGATTAGACTCATTACCGTGATTATTTGTTTTGATGTAAAGTACAATTGTATTACTGTTATTATGATTTCCCTGTAACTTTCAGCCTGCTGGACAGTGCCTCAGCAGCTCAGCTGGAGCAGCAGCTGCTCAGACTCGGAGCCTTTTGGTATCAGTGACAGAACTTCCATCATTTATTCCCTTCTAAAATCTCAATTTCCTAATAGGAAGCAAATGGGTACCATTCAGGCATAACAGTGAATATGTGAGTGACAGAGTGCTGAATTTGGAGAGAGCACAATGGGCAGCTGAGGAGATCCCTTCAGTGAAATGCAGCCAGGATCAGATCAGAGCTGGGAAGTGCAGGCACAGGCAAAGCCACTTTCTGTAAAATCATTGGGAAATTCAGAGCTGGAGAAATAGCCATTAATAATGTCAGGATCCAGGTCTGGCTGCTTTGTGTTGCCTTTGTACTGCTCCTGTCTGCACCTTACAAAGCACTTGAAGGCCTTGTCCTCCTGAAGAATGGGGGATGATTTTAAATGTGCACTGAAGTGCAGAAGATAGGAAATGTGAGTTCTATTTTCCATGTATTTCAGCTGGTAATGCTGAATTCCTCTCTAAGTTCTCCTTCAGACAACTGATATTAAAACCACCAGCTTGGGGATTATTTTGTTGAAAAATAAGTGATTTTGCAATTATTTTTTAAAAATATGGTGCGTAAGAATAGTTTTTACACTTGAAAGAAGTCGCAATTGTTATTTATCCATAACTCAGCACGTGACTCTGAGCTTTGCCTTTTGATGAAATGGAACAAATATGATGGATAAGAGTGGGGATGTAAAAATGACATTTTTAGATGAGGGCTTGGGATCTTATTCAGGCTGAGAACAAACCAGAGGCTTCCAGCTCTTCATCTGTGTTTACACTATTCCTCATTTGTTATTTCTGGCTAAATAACTCTTTAAAAGGTAATTAATGCTGTTTCAATAGAATATGATTGAAAAGAGTCTAAAACTGCTAAAACGTGAACACCTGGCAGCAAAACACAACATAAGTTACAGACACAACTTACATGTCTAACAAGATTCCATTGGAGTTTTATTGAAAAGGTAAAAATCGAGGCACTGATTAACTTCTAGAATTAATTGACAATAGAATGTTGTGTGTTTTATACAGACAGCAGAAAATGTGGGTTTGGTTCATTACTTAAATAATTTGTAATTCCATGCATTAAGGTGGATTATGATTATTACTTAGGAGCAGTTTTTGCTTTCCCATTTCCCCCCTCTTGGATCTGCTCTCTCACCTGATAATACAATTTTGTCCTCTTTGTGAATCCTTGAGAGCAGAACACGTAATAGTCATGAAATCTTTCTCTACTGCTGATGTGGCAATGTGTTTTCTGATGATAATTAATTGTAATCAGGCTAGAATTTTCCACCATGAGATTAGGATGGGATGTTTTGTAGTCAGCTCTAATTTGCCCATGGCTGTAGCCGCATCCATGGATAAACACAAATGCCTGGAGCTGTCCCCCATCACACCCATGTTTCTCTGCCTGCACCATCTCACTGTCATCTCCTCCTCTTCAATCATCTTTGTGACCCCAGCTGAGCACAGAATTCCCTCACTTCCCTGCTTGCCCCCAACACTGCTAGGTTTGTAGTAAATTCTCATTATTCCTTTCTCAAAGTCGTGTCTGAATTATGTTTCAGTTTTCATTAAGAGTTAGATTTCTCTTCAAGACCTTGCACTAGAAGCCTGATGAAACCAGACGTGAGACACTTCCCTTTGGGAATTCCTGGCCCTGTACAAGCCCTCCAGCAGCATCCTGCACAGGCCTAGGTGGGATAAATGGTGCAGATCTGCAGGTCCCACTGCCTCCTCTGCAGTGCTGGGGATGACACCATGACTGCATTTCACAAATGAGGAAATGAAGGAGTTGGGCAGATGAAGAGAATTCCAGAAGCTGCTTCAGTATAGGAGAGTTAGAAGTAGACCCAAGGGGTACTTGCTGCTGATTTTCCTCTTTTGTCTCCCTTATTGCTGCCTGCTCTCAAGTATTATTTCAGATGTTCCTCTTTCAGCTAACCTTTAAGTATCAGATTTTCTTTTTTCCCGTTCTTTATCACCTTGGGGAAGCTTTGGGGCATGTTTCAGGGGTGCTGGTAGTTACCCTTGTCAGGGTTGAGTCTGTCCCAGTGCTCCCCAGCCTCAGCAGGGCCTGATGGTTATGACAAAAGACCTCCCCTTCAACTCCCTCAGCAATGTTCCCCTAAACCAGCAGAACTCCTTCACCTGTGAGGAGCACCTCACCCTGTGAGACACCATCGTGAGGTCCCTAAATGCAAGCCTGCAGTGCCTCTTCATCCTCTGCCCCTCTGCCTCGTGTCCTTTTCCACCGATGGATCCCAGGCTGAGCTCCCTCCCTGCCTGCACCCTCACACTTAGGCCTTTTGTGCCACTCTCTGCCTTTCCCCTCCTTTCCCCGTGTTTGCATTGGCACTCCCCCTCTGCCACCAGCTGATGTTTCAAATCCATTTGCAGTGACTCAGCTCTTCACAAACTCGTCCCCTGGGGCACAGCATTGTCGAGATACCCACAGCAGGGAAGGGTGAACTCTTTAATCCACCCTCTTTAAGTCATAATGGTTGGCTTGAACTGCATTATGAACATTTGGGAAACCACATGGAAAAGATGCTTTTACTCTGGAAATTGTGCAGCCACTGACACCTCAGAGGACAATTTGGACCACTTGTGCAGGGTAATGATCCTCCCTTGTGCTGTAGCACCGTTTCTATTGCTCCTCTGCCCTGCTTGGCTCAGGATGCTGGAGAGCCTGAGCATTGCTGGGATCACTTGCAGGGATGCCAGCACCTGGTGTTGGCCTGGAGGAGACAGTGAGGAGCTGTAGAAAACCCCACCAGTTTCCTGCTACAACCTCCAGATTTTAAATTCCCCTAGATAAACTGAGAAGATTAAGTTGTGCTTTCTGTGTAAAGCTTCTGCTGTCTTCTGATTTTCCAGAGCCACAACCCCTGCCTTTTCCGATTTCTCTCGCATATGAAAATTTCCCCCAATTAATTTTATTACGTTTCGTTCTGCCTACAGTGCAGAAGTTGCTGATATTGGAACTGTAAATACCGTGAGGGCTGCAAAGGGACTCTTTTCTGTAGTTACCCCTTCTTTTACTTTAATGAAGATTTTTGTGGCGTTTTCCAAACTCACATGGGAGTTAATCAGATGCCAGGCAGAAAAATGTTGATGGTTATGGATGACCAGGAATACCTGAGGGAAGCAGGAGCTTGCCCTGCTTGTGAGATCCTTTCTTTTATGATTTTTTTTTTAATGAAAGCACTTTTTTCTTGCCTGTACCTGCTGAATGATTTTGCTCAGTCCTCTGTCTTCATGATAGCCTAGAAAGGCACTTGCCACTCTCTCTTCCCTTGATGTTTGATTTGCCTCCTTGCTTAGAGGGGCCAGGATTTTCCTCTCTATTCAGATATCAGAGCCACTGCAGTCCAAGTTGCACATTTACAGGTACAATGAGGCTCTGTTGCTGGTTTTTGTGTCTTACAGCTGATTTCTTTCTTTGTTTAATGGGCCACAGTGCAGAGTCACACTCTGGGTGTTCTCAGCAGTTTCTGTGCACAAAGGAGATAAAGGACAATTCACTTTTTTCTTCCTGTTTGCTGCTTTTTTGCTTTCATGATACAGAAACACCTTGGCACAAAGTGCTCTGAGCAAACCTGGGCTTAGAGAATGTAGAAGCCCCAGTTCAGACCTGCACAATTGAGTGCTGCTTCTCTCCTGAAGCACTTGGTTACTCAACATTTACTTTTATCACACAATTTAGGAAGAAAAAAACCCCACAACAGAGCACTTAAAAAGCTTCAGCTGAGTGCTTAAAGATTTTTCTGAAGAGAGCCGGAACTAAGCATGTGTTTTTATTTAAATGGGTGCTGAAATCTCAGCTGGATCCTTGCCATGATTCTGCAGTTTCTATTCAGGCTTGGTAGGCTTTGCCCATTGGGAAGAGGAGGAGATGTTTGGCAAAACAGGAAAATGAAATTGTCCCCCCCACGAGCCATTGGCAGGCGAAGAGAGGGAAGAGAGAAAACTTGAAAATAGTTTTCATTACAATTTCAATTGCCTGGACTTCATTTTCTTGTCTGCAGTTCACTGTTGGGATACTTGATGCATGTCCACCTCTGGACAGACCCAATTTAGCTCTCCTGTGTGTTATCTGTCTCTGTCTTAGGCTGAATCCTGCCTGCTGGATTCCTCCTACCTGCAGATAAACCATATTTGCTGTGCTGATTTGAGTGAAGTGTGAGTGAAAATACTGACTCTGATGAAGACAGCTCGGGGTTTGACTGCAGCAGACAGGTTTTTATCTCACGTGGCAGAAAATGACTGTGTGACCTGTAGCATCATCTGCACCAGCCAAGTGTGAAATCAGCTGTGCCAGGCAGCTCATGTGCTGTAATGAGGGAATAATTCCTCTGTGGAAATAAAAATATTCATGCTGTGGCACACCTGATCTTGGAACAGAGACATCCAGCAGGAAGGGGGATTTGTCAGCCTTTCTCCTTCACTGCTGCTCACAGCTAACACCTTACAATAAACCCACAGGAGGTTCAGGGCTCTGCTGCAGCAAGAGCTGTGTCTCCAGGAAAGGACAGGATCTCAGAACACTGATGTTTGCAGAGGGATAAAAGGTCTGAGCAGCTCTCTGAGTGCTGCAGCAGGGAGCGCTGACCTGTGATGTGTTTGCTACCTGTGGCAGCTCTTTCAGGGAATCACAGAATGGTTTGGGTTGGAAGGGACCTTAAAGATCCCCTATTTCCAAACCCCTGCCATGGGCAGGGACACCTCCCACTAGATCAGCTTTTTCTGAGCTTTTAACCCCTGGAATGCCATTTTCCCTTTCTCTCCATCTTGGAGGTGGTTTAAACATGGCTATTAAAACATGTTTTAATAGCCACGTTTAAACCTATGCCACTGGAAAAGGTACTTTTCTCTTGAGTATTCCTATTATACCCTCCACAACTGCAATCCCAGGAGCAGATAATTATTAGGAAGTGGCAAAGCTCAAAAAGAGCAGTGCACATTCCCCCTCTCCCTGGTGGCTGAAAGGCTGCGGGCAGCTGGTCAGACCAGGCTGCAGAATTTGAATTTCCAAGAGCAAAAAGCTTTCTCCCTTTGGCTGGCAAGTTTTCCACAGCAGCTCAGCACATAAGTGCTGTGATTTAGCAATTTTACATGATTTTGCCTTTTGGATTAATCTCTGACATCTCGAATTGGGTGTTTTAGGGAAAAGGACGCGCTGCTGCGGAGTGAATTAGTTCTGCTGTGGCAGGCGAGAAAACAGGCTCATGCCTCTGAGAGGCCAGGAGAGGGATGTTCTGGGAAGCAATTTGAGCTGATATTGTTGGGAGGCTAATATTGCCTGACAGATCTGCTGTGACAGCTGAAGATGTGCCGGAGCACAAAATAGAAAAGGAAAAGATTGTTGTTAGGCCAGCGACAAGATGAAACCCTACTACTTGTGACAGCTGTTGGCAGCACGGTATCACTGTCCTCGAGCTTTGCACAGATCTGGAGTATTAGAAACTTCAAGATGATGTTGGTTGTGTGTTTCTGGAGATCTTGTTAAGGGTAATGCTCCCTGACAGCAGCCGACTGTAATTGGCAACGGGGATCCTTCAGATGCAGGAGGAGAAACAAAACCACAGCATTTTCCTGCTGATCCTCTCCCGGGGTCACTGGTCACTGCTTTCCTACTGGAACCATCTGCAGCTCAGAAAGCTAGGAGGTTGCTTGTTCCTCTTTTCTGTTTAGAGGATCAAAGCAAAAAAAAAAAGAAATGGGAAGATGTAAAAGCAAAATTAATTAAGTTTAATTAAATCTCGGTGAGATGCAGAGGGAATTTTGGGGAGCAGGGGAAGGTTTGCCTTCTGTTTGTTGAGGTGCAGAGTCACAAGCCTGTGCTGGAGAAACTTCAAATTTCTTTAAAACTCTGTAGATCTCAGCAAACCTCCCAGCAGGGAAATCCCACTGAGAACTGATGTCCCTGTGTCCTCCCCTCTCCAGACACCCTCCTGGGTATTTTCTTCCAGCCGAGGCTTTCCAGGTATTTTTGCTGAGGTTCTGCCACCTTTCCAGCTTTTAACCATCAGGAAGCTGGGACAAGCCAAAGAGTCTCTGGTCTTGCTGAAGTCTGAAATGCCTTTTTTACCCCGTTCTCTGTGTCTTCTTGGCAGATTTGGGGCTCTGGAGCTGCATTTGCTCTCCTGTTTCAGTGGCACTGTACTTTGAGCCTCGCATCCATCAGAAAGGCCAAGAAATATTTCCTCTTAGGAGAGCAGATTTCTGGAATTCCAGTGCTGTGATGGGTTTTTTCTTCCCTCACCAGCTACAATTACTGTCTTGCACTGAATTCAAAACTCAGCTTCATTTGTTTGCTGCCTGATGTTAATTCAATTTTGCATTCTGTTTTTTATTGTCATATCCCTTTCAGCTGATACAAATCACCATAGCTCAGTAGGAGATGATGAAATTCTGCTGATTTGCCCTAATACTTATGAAATATTTCTTCCTGTGCTTTGTCTGTTTGTGTCCAAAATATGCCCATGAAACCAAAGATGGGCATTCATCAGTGGAACTCCTTAAGAGTAAAGTATTTTATCAGATCAAGGTAAAGAAATTAACTGCATAATATCCAAGGAAAAACCTCCTCATAGCTCTTGATGCTGAAAAACCCAAATATTTTGAGCTGCAGAGCAAAGCTCTTCTCTCCAGGTGTGTTATGATAAGGAGAACATGTCTCAGGAGGTCATGAAAATTGCAAAAAATTTGCACTTCCCAAAATGCAGCTGGAATATTCGTCCTGTTTGGAGTGTGACAAACTGGAGCAGACCAAGGGAAATGCAGGACCAAGCTGGTCCAAGGACAGAATCAAGACATAGTTCATGAATGGCATCTAAAACCCAGGCTGTGGCAAAGAGTATCATAAAAGCTTCTGCCTTCCCTAAAAGCCATGGCAGGTACATGTGGTTTATGGTTAAAATGAAGCACCTACTTGTAGCTCAAAATGTGAGTCCAAAGAATATGGGTTTTGTAAGAAAACCAGGCACTTCCCATAAAAAGTGGTCAGGAATTGGAGGAAAGTTTTGCTGGGATAAAGTTAATTTATCTGGTTTTTGCTGGGATAAAGTTAATTTCTTCTCAATATTCAGATCAGTGGAAGGTTGTTCCAAAGCATTGCTGATACCTGGAAAATACCTACAAATACAAACAAAACAATTCTACCTGTTTCTCTGGTGGTTTTTGCTTTGATTTTCCTTATTTCTGTTTTCTTTTTGTGCCTTTTAGTATTTAGCTGGCTGAGATGCTGGGCTGCCATCCCTGGGATGGATGAGCTTTTACTGCCTCTCTTTATACTCTGCCCACTCCATGCACCTCAGCCGTGCTCTGCCTCCTCACAACAAGGGAATATTGGGAATTTCTGCGGCATCTCCTCCCTGCTGAGCCCGATAACAAACCAGAGAGCTGGCAGAAATGAGGGGGAGAGGGGAGTGTGGCTGGGCTGAGTGGATTGCAGCATGATATCACTGTCTAATCTCAGAGCAGCTCATTTTTTGCAATCTACGCATCAGCCATCAGCTAAAACAAAAAAAACCCCAAAACCCTTTCCATTATTTTAGACAGGGATCTAATTAAGACCAGAAGTCTGGAGCTCAGTGTCCTCTTACACATTTCCCAAATTGTTGGATTCACTGCAGTTTCCTTGGTGGCTCTGATGATTTCATCTGTCCCCTCACCTGATGGAGCTTTTCTGTTCAATATTATCAAGATCTCTCTGACAACCTGGCACCTCCTCTCCAACCTTTGTGGGCCAGGCTGTGGGAGCAGACGGACACAGGAGTGGTAGAAACCCTTTTGCCCCTTCAGTGTGTGCTGCCCTGGCTGAGCAGCCAGCACAGCTCTGATAAAATGTTATCTCCTGCTTTTCTGCCATGGAAGAGCTGTGAGAGAACATCTCCCTCCAAGTTAAACAGCCTTGTTTCCCTGGGAGTATTGATCTGGCTGGAGTAAAATAAGCACCCTTTGTTTTAGGTGTGATGTATTTTATATCTCTTTTTGGACATTTAAAGAGTGAAAATTCAGCAATGTGTGAGGAAGCAAAGAGAATATTTTTGTGCTTGCCATGCTCTGGATAATTATATGTTGATTACCTCGAGCTTAAGATAAGGAGAGATGGTTTTAAATCAAAAGAGAGAAGATTTAGATGAGATATTAGGAAGGAATTGTTCCCTGGGAGGGTGGTGAGAGAAGCTGTGGCTGCCCCTGGATCCCTGGCAGTGCCCAAGGCCAGGCTGGACACTGGGGCTTGGAGCAGCCTGGGACAGTGGGAGGTGTCCCTGCCATGGCAGGGGTGCCACTGGATGGGCTTTAAGGTCCTTTCCAATCCAACCAATCTGGGTTCTGTAATTCCCTTGTGGTGCCTCAAAGTTCTCCTTTGGAGAACTCTTTTGGAGGGATTTACTGCAGGCCTTTTGTCTCTTTAGTCCTCTTGTTAAAAGCAATCTCTTGCCTCACCTGATCCTGGATGAACATGTCCTGGCCCGAGTGCATCCCAAATGAAAGAAAGATGATTCAGAGGGGTTGGGTAGTGACCAGGAGATAAAGCCAAAAAGTCAGACCCTGTCAAATAATTAACCTTTCTTTTGAGATCCCACTTGTAAAGGCTGCCAAATATTCCTCTTGGAGATTATGGCATTCCCATACGTGTCCAGGTTCTCTGGGTTTGGGTTTCTGCAGCTTGCAACGTGCTCTTGTGGGAACAGCCTGGTCCAAGGCACTGCCTTCTCCTCCTGTCATCAGCAGGAGACAAATTTAAGGGGTAGGATCACACAGCTTCATCTTTTCCATGCTGCAGTCTAGTCTTAAGCCTGTTGGCAAAACTTTTACCCTGCTGAATTCCTTGGTGATGAGTGTTATTTCTTTGACTGATGTGCACAGGCAGGGGAACATTTCTACATCACTGCCCAAACTTCCTAAAACATACTTAAATAATTTACATAAAATCCAAATCTGCGTGTGAAATATCCTCATGAGTCAAGGGTTTATTCACTGTGAATCCATTCCGTGAGTGGGAGGAAACCTAAACCCCCTTGGATAAAATGGCCTTTATAAAATATAGATTAATTTCCTAATATTTATGTCAGATTCTTCTCATTATGGGGTTTTTTTCCCCCTTCTTTCTTATTTCAGTCTGAAACTGCCTCAGCAACCCCTTGCTCTCAGTGCTTCATGTGGATGTTGGCACTAAATCAGGAGAGTTTCTTCTGTGTCTGTCCCATTAAATATTATCTCTCTGATTTGCCAGTGTGGATCATAATAGAGACATTAAAAAGGCATATATCTGCAATTGCTTCTTAATGCCACTGCTATTTATGGGTGATTTTAGTTTCAAAGTAACATGGAAAGTCGTGTAAAAACATAAAGCTCTTGGTGATAAGGGAGTGCCGAGGCAAATTGATCATACATGAAGTTAATTAATTCAAGTAGTTACGGATCCTAGAATGAAGCAGATTTCTGTGTGCAATGTTTTGTGGTTGTGCCAGCCAAACTCAGGGTTGTACTAAATATTGCAACCTCGTAAGCAGTGAAAACCCATAAATGTTGTAGTTCTGTGTGAGCATTGTTAACAAGAGTCAGTTCCAGGTGTGACAGACATTGCCTGATCCATGAATAATAGGGAAAAAAAAGTTAATTCAGTTCTGTGTGGAAACACAGCCCTGCATTTATGCAGCAATCCTGGTTTTCACTTGTGCATGACAGTTCCCACAGCAGAGCAAGCCCAGCTAGCTCAGAAGTCTCCTGAAGGGTTTTACATCACTGAGAATCTTTCAATACTTCACTTAAACCCTACCTGGGGCAGGGGGGCTCTCCAGAATCCTGTTGAATATTTTCCCAAAAGATTCACTTCTTCACTCTGGGCATCTTCAAAGTTAGTAACAGCTACACAAAGTGAAGCAGTGGCTGCCAGCATTCCTCAGGTCAGCAACAGTAGCATAAACTTGCTTCTTTTAAGTGTGAATAAATCCGTGTGGTGTAAGAGGATGGGGCACCAGGTGCATGTATTTCATACAGAAACAGATAAATGTGAGCATAAAATAAAATTCTACAGGGATTTCGTGTGTCCAGCTTGATCAAGTGCCTTAGAGAAGACTGATTTTCAGGGAGTCTGTAGCTCTCACTGAATTAGGAATTCATTTGTGAAAATGCATATAGTCCTCCAAAGTGGATCTATAAATATATTTGTGTGTGCACATATAATTTCTGCAGGTTTGACACACATCTGTATAATATGAATAGTTTGCCTATAATCCTGTAGAACTTCATTTTCTGGCAGATGAGTCTCTATTAATTCCTAAAACCCTGAGCAACAACGGAATTACTTTGCAGTGTTAGGGGGGAAAACATTACAATAAAAATGAAGCATACTTTTAATTATCTGTAGTCATTTGGATGAAATCTATAATGAGCTTGATAAATGCTGATGCTCTAGGCATCAATTTTTCAAATGACAGTAGAACCAAAAATATCTGGGAAGGCATTGTTAGCTCAGACTGCACAATATTTTTGAGGTCTTGGTTAGTAGGAATAATTAAAATGACTTATGTTAGATAAGTGTCATATCTCTGTCAGCAACTAAATGTTAAATGTTATTATAAACTAATTACTTCCTCGAATTGAAAAGAAAATTATAATTTTGTGTCCTAACCACTAAAAGATGGTGTCTGATCCTTCTCTCCCCCAAACTCTTTACCAGCTTGTCTGCAGTGACTTCACTGCCAAGAGATGCCCTCAAAGCTGCTGAGGAGCGAGTTCAGACCAAAAACCTCACAGCAGGGAGAAGTCAGAATCTGCTCCTGACGTTAATCAGTTCCTAAATGAGTAAAAGGAGAGGGAGCTGGTGCTGTGGGGTTTCTCTTTGTGTTTGTGAGTGCAGGGAGGAGGAGGAGGGATGCTGAAGGCTCAGCCCTGTGCGAGTCCTTCCTTCCCACGTCCATCTGCTGCAGCCCCAGAGTTGTGGCTCGCCTCTCCAAAGCCACAGGCGTTGCTCTGATGCTCTCCTGCAGGCATTTGCTCTTGAATTGATGGGTTTAATTCGCTCATAAAGGGGTCTGACACATGGCAGAGTCAAGGAATTAGATTTGGGGCAAGTGCAGAGCAGTGAGAGAGGTGAAAAAGAAAAGAAAGAAGTTACAAACTAATTCTCCCTTACCGATTTCACTGCTTCTTCTTCCTCTGCTGCCTGAAAAACGTGAGCATGGAGCCTGGCCTGATAAGAGGGGTGATGAGCAGTGTTATCTCCTTTAGAGGTCCCACTGATGCCACATCTCGTGGAGCTGGACACTGGCAGTGCCAGCCTCATGCCGTGGTGTGGCACCCACAGGTTTCAGCCTTGTTTAAGAAAAGCACCAGTGTGGTTGCATTGCTTTTTTGTGTTTTCGTGTGCTAAGGAAAATGTTTCTCCCGTTGAACAGTGCCATAATAAACCTCAGCATGCCAGAGGTGGTGAAAGGAGGGCTGAGGGAAGAAAAATGTAGGGAAAAGGAGATGATGAGGAAAGGTTAAGACAAAATGCAGGGAATGCAGGGATATAGGTAATGAGTAGGAAAGAGGAATATTTCAACCTCATCCTTTCATCTGCCTCTACCCTACAAACCTTGCTGGTTGCTTGGTGCGTTGTTTTGAATCCCCTCATCCCAGTTTTAAACCATATCTTGAAGCAGAATTAGTTGGAAATTAGCCATCATCTCTGGAAAGTATAGCCTGATGCTACTTGAAATATCCCTGCAGGCTTTCCCTGGATGCCAAAGTGCCATTTTCCAGCAGCTGATCAGAGCCTGGGATGTGTTCCCCTGCCCAGGGGCTGAGGGTGGGAGCAACCCCCTGTCTTTGAGGATGTTCTTGTTCAAGAAGTGGTTCAGGAGCCATGCAGTGACACCTTTGTGCAAGAAATGATGCTGCTGGCAAAGCCAGAGAGCAGCTGTGGGGTTTTTGGATGGGAATGGTGTTAAAAGGAGTTAACAGGAGTCTGTGAGCCCACACAGCTCTGCTTGCTCAGGTAACAACAACCCTCACACGCTAGAAAACCTCATGAGCATTCCCAGGAAGCCTCCAAACCAAACCCCCGAAGTTTCTGACACAATGGGAATCTTCCTGGCTGTTTTTCTGTCCCACTAAACTTGTGCTGGGCACTGGAATCAAAGCCTCCAGAGCACAGCACAGCAATTGTGCCATGAGCCTGAGCACAGAGCTGCAGGCTGGTTGTGCACCAAATTAACTGATCTTCATGAAAGTCACTGCTTTAATTGGGAAGGAAGAGTGGCAGGAGACGCTGAGAACACCCTTGTGAGCTCGTGTTTAATTTCAGTTTCCACCCTGCATTGATCCCTGGCTCATAAAGGATTTGGAGGCAGAGAAGGAGCAGTATTTTGGGGAGATGTAGAATGTTCCTCCTTGAGTTACACCTTTAGTATTGGCCACTGTTGGAGACAAAATATAGGACTAGGGGGGCCTTTGGTCTGACAACCTGCAGCTTATTTTAGGGCTTTTGCACCCACTGAGCTCTAAAGCAGATTTGTAGGCTTGGAATTTAAACACAGATTTAAATGTGAAGACCTCCTTGTGATGTCTGCCCTCTTCACACAGCACTTTAAAAGGTCAGTGAGAGGGACAGTGAGGCTCAGGGCAGAATGAAGGTGCATCTCTAAAAGTCTGTGATTCTGCAAGTGAAATACGAGCACAGCCAGCTTAGAGCAAATGGTTCGTGCTCGTGGCAAGGAGGAAATTGTGGGTTTAGTAAAAACAAAATTACGATTTCATGTTTCAACAAATTGGCAGAAATGGCAATAGAACTTCTTGAAAAATTAAAAATGCAAATGCAAGCCTACAGGCACACACTCCAAAGCAAGAATAAGGTACAGAGAGGATGTAATTGTTGGTTGGAGTCTAAGGATAAACTTGGGCTCAGTGACTTTTCATTACTGTAAGAGCTTGGCTTCCTGAAAGTGTTGCAGATGCTTGCAATAACCTTTTGTAATCCCACAGCACTATTTGCATTTCGGTAGTTCTATTTTAATAAGTTCTGATTTTTCATTGGAGTTACTTAAATTTTTGTGTTTATAAAATTTCCGTGTTAAGAGTTGTTTTCTTGGATCTTTTAAACAGAATTCTGTAGTAGTCTGCAAATGTTCAGATGCAAGTACAGTCAGACAATTTGCCCAGTGACATCTGTTCAGCAGCATAATTTTACTCGGCTACGAGTGACATATTTAATTAACTGAGACATTTCAAATAGAATTTGACAGCTTTCCAGCCCAGTATCTCCAAACTTACTACTGAGTGAAAATATGTCATCCTAGGAGTGTTACAGGGCCTAGGAAGAATTAGTTTTATGAAAGGCAATGCTGGGATGTTGGAAAAGAATGCATTAAAATCTCATGTCTGCCACTTGTGATCTATGTGCCTCTGAGCTTCTGAAACATCTCAGTGATTCTGGGGAGTCTCGAGCCTTGATTTTGTTGGGGGTTTCCTGCATCTGCAATTCCAATGCTGCGTTGGGCAGGCAAGATCAGAGTGTTATAAAAAGCTCTGGGATTATCTCGTCCAAGTTTCAGTGGAAGCATAATAACAGGAATTGTGCTTTTCATCAGCAGCCACAGCAGTGCCACCTGAGGAGCAGATCCGTGGAAGGGCAGCCAGGAGTTCCAGAGCCCTGTCAGTCTTTAGTCCAGCCCAAGCCAATTCAGAATTGCAGCTTGCACAGATGGGTCTGGGCTCAGCCTGCAGGGCAGCAGAGCACGTTCCTTCTGATGTGTGCCACAGACAGTTCAGAGGTGCAGTAGTTCAGTGCTCATTTCCAGCACAATGCTTTCACTCTTGGCTCCTTGCTTCGGGGTTTCACTGAAGCCACTTCCATTGTCTGAAGTTGAAACCACTTAGTGGAGCTCGAGCAGTAAAGTCTCTCCGAAGCAGGCAGCCCACAGGGTTTGCCTAAATGAACAGGATTGTATTTTCCCATCAAAAACCCATTAGCCAAGAAGCACCAGCACCTCTCTGTTGCTGGCAGTTTGGGGCTGGTGTTATTCAGGAGCCTTTCCTGAGCTGTTTGCTTTTCATGGCACCCAGCCCAGCTGGACCAGGAACAGGATTTCTGTCAATCCACCACCCAGGGAAGCTCAGGGAGCTGATATAAAATATTCCTCACAAGGACAGCTCCAAGAGAGGTGCTGTAAGCTCTGCTATATCAGAATTGGACAGTGAAAAACAAAGTCAGGAAGTCTCTGAGGTTAACATGGGAATTCTGAGAATCCAGTTGTGAGTTTGGCTTTGGGGTGTGTGAGATTGAGCAGCTCCAGTGAAGGCCCATGGAAGTGCTCCCATTCCCTCTCCTGCAGGAGAAGTTTTGCTGTGTCTCTGAGCTCTCTTGTGAAGACAGAGTGAACCTTGCTGGTTCTCCTGTGATTCCCCCACACGTGCTCTGTGTGTTACTTCTTCTCTCAATGACCATCTCAGGTGCAGGGCCACCTAAACCCATCCCATTAGTACTACCCTGAGCATCTTGGCCAAGTTTAAGCCATTTTAGGCAAACAACTTGTTTTTACCCATCTACTTTGTTGGAAAACGTTTTATTTATCTTCTTTATGCTTTCCCCACCATGCTGGTTAGCAGCAGTCTCTTCATTAACGTTTTGGAATTAGAGTGATAAATAAATGCTACAGTTTTGGCAAGTTAATGGTGTCATAAATGTGACAATGAGTGATGGAAGCAGGGTGTGCATCGAGGGCCCAGAACAGCACGGGAGGCTGCCAGCGTGCTGGATTTCGTTTCAATCTTTGCCTATTGAAATTTGGGGAGGTGAAGCTTAGGGATTATTTGCCCAGAAGTCAGGAAAGAAGAAAGCTCTCAATCACTGGGTGATTGCCAGCCAGGGAGCTGGGTTTCTCCTCAGCTGTTCAGATTTGTTTGCTCAGACTGATCTTTGGTTTTCTGCACGCTGCCACCACATGTAGTGATGAGTTACAAACACAGGATGTTTGGAGGCTTTAAAAGGTGGATTTTTCCCTCTTCTCTGCCTGTTCCCAGCACGCCAGAGAGCAGCTAAGGATGGGAGTGCCTGTTCCCACACACTGTCCAGGGATTGCTGAGAGCATGGCTCTCACCTCTGGCACATGTTTGTCAGACCTGGCTCTCGGTGTGCCAGGCACTGTTCCACTCATGCAGGGGGATATATTTTACCATGGACTCCAGAAGGCCCAGGATTGTTTGAATTTCTGCATCAAAAGGTGTGGGTGCAAGCACAGAGACGCATTTTTCAAATGCAGTGTATGATCTACTCAAATTGTTCATCTCCAGACCATGTGAAATAGGCTGCAGGCTACTACCAGAGAGTTACTACTGAAACTTGGGATGCTTGGTTGATTTCCCAGCTATTACAGTTTTATTTTACTCCCCTGTTTTCCTCGGAATTGTTGTGCTAATTAAGCTCGCGAATTTCAATCTCTCAGGTTCTTCAATTATGACATTGCAGCCCCTCTGTGGCAGCACACTGGAGTGTGGCAGATAGGATATTATGAAGTGGAGACATTCAATGGGAAAATGTCCAAAAGCATTTCAAATCACTTAAGATGATTAAACAAGGGGAAAGAATGTGGCGTGTTTAAAGAATATGAGGTGGTTTTGTGAATAGAATGATGTTAGGCACCTGTGCATGGGAAACTCATTACCCGTGCTGAACTCATTTTTTACATTGTAATGAGAAAGAAGAATGGAAAAACACCTCTGTGAACATCACCTTTGTGAGTGCTTGCACTGAGACCACCACAGCAGAGGCAGCAGGTTTAACAGACTTGTTTATTCCTCTGGATGTACCTGGGAAAAAAATACAGCAATTGAAGAAATACCAACTAATTTCAGTGTAAAGGTCAAAATGGCCTGAATTGAGATGCTTAAGAATTAATGGAGTAGGCTGGTGTCTGTAAGGCAGAATAAATGACATTTTTTGTACCTGCCTGTTCACCATCCTGTTTCAGTCTCTTCACCTCCCCCAGATGCAGGAAAGGTTTCAAATGCATCGCTGGAGGGGTTTTAATAAGAGTTTGTATAACAGAGTGAGAGTGCTTGGATGGGGGAGAAAACAGGCACTTGATCATTGGGAAGGACAGAAAAAAAGTGTGAGTGAAGGTCAGGTGAGTGTGAGCTGCAGGCAGCACTCCTGAGGGGAAGGGAGGAGCACGGCCCCCTCTGCCCTGCCGTGGTCAGTGTCCCACAGGGCAGCACAGCAGCTGACTGCCAGCCTTTAAAAAGTCATAAAAATATTGAATGTTCTTCCTAAAACACTGGTTTAAAGTAGAGTGACTGCACCGAGCTGTGAATCAAAGCCAAGGGGAAGCAGAAAATCAGCCTTGAGGGCACACAAAGTGTTCTGTTCCTCTCCAGAGCTCAGCAGGGCACAGCAGCTTCTCTCCACCACTGAGAAAGCAGGTAACCAAAGGGGTTGTGATGTTGAACCCCAGGGTCTGCTCCGGCTGGGAAGGTGCTGAGATTTTTTCCTGACATGAGAAGTGCACAGTTCTTGTCCTTTTTTACAGCCTGAGATCCTGCACTTGGTGCCTGGATGGCTGAAGGACAATTTGATAACAATCTGTGCCTATGTGAATGACAGATGTACCAAGGAGGAAAGTCATTGTCTCAGCTGCTGGAAGAAGTGGGCTAGGAAAAGCTAGAAAAGGCTGGATTTTGGGAAATGCATCCTGACAGTAACATCTGTTGGAATGCAAAGTCATCTCCCTTGGAAAGTGGTGGGATCAGCATTGCTCCTGACATTTGCAGCTCGATGAGGCAGAACCTGGTTTGATCTATGGCACACTTGGCTTCCAGGAGGCCCCTGTATGATCCACTCGATTTTTTTTCTGTCTCTGACTCCTGTGGCTGTCTGTCTGACTCTCCCTGGGTGATGAAATATCATTATAACCTTTTGAAGTAATATATCGGCGCCTGGAGAGCAGAGACTGATTTTCTCATTTGCAAGTGAGAGGCAGTGTGTTAAATTACCACTCCTGTCATTAAATGGATTGAGGAAAAAAAGTCTGACGGGCTTGAACCGGGACATTTTTCCCCTCCCCAAACAAGCCACCTCAGATTTCACCTTGTGGAGGGCCAGGAAGGTGAGGATTAGAAGTTTAAATAACATTCATCATATCCCCTGAGGCTTAGGTTACTTGCTTGACACCTGAAAATGTTTCAGCAAATCTGACAAGGAGGTTTTCTACTGACTTACAGAGGATGAGAGAGCCTGTGCTGTGTCTGTCGTAGATCAGGAGGCATAAAATTTATCTTTCTGGGCCACGGAAGCTTCTACTTGTTCATTTGGCTCTGGGAAATTTGATCCTGAGCAAGCTGGAATAGTGGAAGATGTCCCTCCCCGTGGGAGGGGGTGGAACTGGATGAGCTTTGAAGTCCCTTCCATCCCAAACCATCCTGTGATTCTGTGAAATGTGAAAAAATGACTGTGCTGATAAACCCAGTGACTAAGTTACGTGAGTAGTTGTGCTCAAGAATTGCACTTTTGCATCTTCGGAGCGTCAGTGATAAAGTTGTAGTGTTGTTTCAGCTGATTTTTTAAAATCACATCAAGCAGCTGATGCAGTTCTCCACAGCATTTGTTTCTGTCTCTTCATGCAGGGCAAAGTATTGATAATCATCTGGTACTGCTGAGCATTGTTTCTGGCAACATTTGAAACTCCAGACATGGTGATGGATTGCTCTATGATATATTAATGTTATTTTGATCCCCACTCCTTCAGAATTACATTGATCCAATTAAGTTAAGTAGCTTGCCACCTAAATTAATTTACTTTCCTCTATTAATCTCCTTTACTCTGGGTCAAAACCAGAAATGTAAATCAATCCATTCTATTGCATATCTTTGGGGGGGGTGGGAGGGTAATTAAATTACCTAATAGATACATATGCTGGATTGATTGTTTGCTGTGTTAAACATTATTGCCATAATTGGAAAGTGAAGCGGTGCACACTCAGTAGTGGAATTTGAGTGCTTGTTACACTTCATTTTCATAACCTGTCAAGCATTGCCTTGCTGTCCCTGGGTTCCAGCCCTGCATGCACAGCTTGTAGGACACTGGACATTTTGCCAGTGGGGATAACAGCTCCTTCCTCTGCCAGGAGCTGTCAGACTCCCTGGTGATGTCTCACAGAGGTCCTCACCCTGAGCAGCCTGCAGGAAACCTTTCCCTGGCTCGTTCCCAGGCTGGCACCAGCACCAGTGTGGCAGCAGAGCAGATGTCTCAGCAGTGATGTCTGAGTTACCAAACTGTGTTAGTGCAGGCTTAGTGCAGGCTCCTGGAAAACTCTTCTTGTTTTCACAGTGGCACATGAAATTTCCATGGTTTGGGGTCATGGAGTCACAGAATGGTTTGGGTTGGAGGAACCTTGGACGTGTTTAAAAAGAGATTGGCTGTGGCACTCAGGGCCATGGTTTAGTTTAGTTGAGGTGTTAGGACAGAGATTGGATTCGATGATCTTGAAGGTCTCTTCCAACCTGGTGATTCTGTGATTCTGTGAACCTTAAAGCCCACCCAGTGCCACCCCTGCCATGGCAGGGACACCTCCCACTGTCCCAGGCTGCTCCAAGCCCCAGTGTCCAGCCTGGCCTTGGGCACTGCCAGGGATCCAGGGGCAGCCACAACTCTGTGTTCCACACTGGGGCATTTCCTTAGGTTAGCACAGCGGTGGGATTCCATCATCTTGGTGCTCTTACCAGTCTTTTACACCTCACTCTGAGAATTTTTACTTTTGGCCAGTATTTTCAGGGTATGTATCAAGCTTTCATCCTGACAGGGACATTGCTGACACCAGGAACTTGTTTACCTGCTGCATTTCCTCACTTCAGTGAGTACAACTTTCCGTGGAAGACTCAAACAAAAATGAAGCTCTGATGTGAGAGAATGAGATCCAATCCAGTGGCTGGAAACTGAATGTTGGCACAGTTAAAACAGGTACCAAGTGCAGTGGTTTTAGGTAGGGCTTAGTTAAAATCCTGCCAGGTTTGTGATAGCTCCATCATCACGAGAGACCTCGGCAAGGGCTCTTTACAGTAAGAAAATGGATCTGGTTCCTTCCCTGTCACTGTAGCAGAAGATAAATTCGGGTCAAACGACCCCTGTAATGGGGCAGGGCAAGTTGGTGATAACAAATCCCTTCTGGTATTCAAACCTACGGATCTATGAAATATTCTCTAAATCTGTGCCTGAGGGCAGAATGAACAGCAGCAGAAAGGTCACCTTTATCATCATTGCTGTCAAACACCTTGGAAACAGCAGAGCACAAAGCAAGTGTTGCTCAATCACTTTGCCCTTCTGCTGCATCTATTACCTTTGCCTGTGCTTTGCCCCATGAAATGGAACTCACTCCCCCGTCCTGGATGAAATCCCACTTCCAAAAAGTGCACAGCAAAACTCTGTGGGCTTCAGCGATGGCATTTTGCCTTTACAAAGGCAATTAATGCCTGCTAAGTGCCGAACTTAGCAGTGTTAGATAAATAAAGATAATTATGGGAGCAACTGTGTGATCACAAGCTCTTTGTGATAATGAGACAGCAGCAAACAGAGAGGGATTTCTTGCAAGAGTCTGTAGTGACAGGACAAGGGGGGTGGCTTCACATGGACACATGGCAGGGTTGGATGGGATGTTGGGAAGGAATTGTTCCCTGGGAGGGTGGGGAGGAGCTGGGATGGAATTCCCAGAGCAGCTGTGGCTGCCCCTGGATCCCTGGCAGTGCCCAAGGGATGTTGGATGGAGCTCTGAGCAAGCTGGGACAGTGGAAGGTGTCCCTGCCTGTCACCCTGAGATTTGCAGTCTGTTGATGTTTTCATTTCTGTGCTGGAGTTCTCAGGCACTGTCTGCAAACACAGTTATGTTTGGCTAATGGTTCCTTTTTGTTTTCATTCCTTCTCCTGAGGAGGAGAAGTTTGAGGGACTTTTCACTTGACCAGTGTGGTTGGAGAGGTGGTGACCTCATCCTCCAACCCACGGTCATTCCTAGGAACATAGATATATGAAATAAAATAAACAGCTGGGGCTTTTCCTGGCTTCTTTCCTGTCCTGAGCTAAGCTGGGTCTGCGTGGTTCTTTCGTGTCCAAGTGCAGGCCCATGGCAGGGGTGGCACTGGAAGACCTCAAAGGTCTCCTCCAACCCAAACCATTCTTTGATTGTTTGGATAAACCCCACTTTGTTCCTGGCAGGGTTTGAGGAGGCTGCAGGCACAAGAGGTGGGATCACCACTGTAGTTAAGTGTCCTCTGAGGCACCATGAGTGTCCCTGTGGAGCTGCTTGGTGTCATTTATTATTGTGTGTTTCAACCAACACGAGATGTTTGGTTGGGCACCCAAATCCTGCTGTGGCTGCCTGAGATCCAGTTCCTATGGACCCACCAAATGCTGCAGTGTTTTCACATTCCACATCTATTAATATGCTAATATTTCCCACAAGCTGAAAAATTTGAAAGTTAAATGTGAGGATCTCTGCTTGAATACTCACCATAACGTGTCAGGGCTTCATTTTTTGCATTGCCACTTCCTTATTTTCTTTTTTTTCCATTTTCTTTTTAGTTTTTGGTCTCGTTTCATTCTTTTTTTTTTTCCTACCCCAAGATAGAGGCTTTTAAAGCTGGGTTTTCTCCCTAATAAGTGTTTGTAGAGTTTCTAGCACAACCAGATCCTGATGGAGCCACTGGATATTAATGAGCTGCAAATTAATCAGTAATGAAAATTAAATGTGTGTTTATGCTCTAGTTGTAATGTTTATACAAATACAAGAGATGTGTGCCACGACTGTGTAATGGCTCCCACCAGGATATTTGCAAGGGTGCAGCATTAACCAGCTTTAAATAAAAGAAAGGGCCTGGTTTGTTCTAATGAACAGCCCAAGGGAGAAACACAGTTTGAAGTGGAGCAGAATGAGCACTGTGAAATGCAGAGGCAGGGATTTTCAGTGTCCTACACTCCCCAGTTTTCTGAAGGTGATGGTGGCATTTATCTCCTGGCTCCTTCTATGTTGTGCTTTTGCATTTCACCAGAAATTTTGTCAAAACTCAAAGGTGTTTGTGATGAGGGGCACAGCTCAAGAACTACATTAGGAGTAAATGTGAATGAGTGTTCCTCCTTCTGGCTTCCTTAGAGCTGCTCTTTAGATAGGGAGTTGAAAACAGATCAATAGCAAGATTTCTTTTTTTAAAAAAAAAGAGGCCGATGCAGCTTTCCCTCCTCCACAGGTTCCCTACAAAAAGAGTTTTTGTAGTTGTCACACACATGCCCCTCCCTGGAGATTCCTGGAAAATGACAATTGCAAGTCCAAAGTTTTTGTCTCATTGCCAGGGGCAGGAGGGGAAGTGTGGAGAGAATGGGAACAAACTGCCTCATCCCAGACATCATCTTGCACAGGCTCCTGGTGCATCATTCTGTAACATTTCCATTCCTGGATATCCTTGCAGATGATCAGAGTAAATCCAGTGCTGTAACTTCCGTGATGTTGGTGCAGTGTTTTCCCTGGAGTGTCAGTGGAAGGAGTTTGTCTCACTCACCAAGTGCTGAATTAGCCTTTGGGTGGTCACTTGCTGATGAGTACAGCAGACTGGATGGGAAAATAAGGAACACAGGGAAAACATTTTCCTTTTCAACAAACCACCATTACTTAACAATTCTCCAAACCCCAGTCTTCTCATTTAACCTAAAATGTGTTGAAAATTACATGGAAGATTCAACACTGCAAAGTGCTGGCACGGAGTCCTCATTTGGAGGAGAAAACAGTCTGGAAACTTGCAGTCTATTCACAATTACCACAGGAAGTGTTCGTGTCCTGCAGCTTCAATATTTGGAGTTCTATTTTCCCTTATTCCCCGTAGTTATTGAATCCTTAATGCCCAGCTTTGATCCTTATCTCAACCAGACCTGTTAAAGGATAAATTCAAGGTGAGGTGGCCTCAATATTCCGTGTGCTCTGTTTTTTCCAGGGGCCTGTTAGCCAGAGGCTTCACAGAGACCCATTATCTGCAGGATGGCACTGACGTGGTTCTCACACGCAATCACACGGTAAGGTTGGGCTTTTGTGGGTAGCTTCTGCTTCATCCTTCAAATCCAAAGCGTTCTCTGCCAGGATCTGAGCCCTGGGATCAAACAGCTCAATGTGTGATCTTTTTTTGCTGTTGCCTTCAGTGTCTTTGTGGCTGCTCTGATCCTACACGTGAATTTTTAGAGGGGGACTTTAAAGGCAAGCTCTGGGGTTTCAACCAGGTGACTTTTAAAATTTGTGAGATTTTTTTTCCTGCTTCTTGGAAATAAACTCACTAAAATTTGTTAATTATGGCAGCCGTGGTGGATCAGTTATGGAGAAAAGCCCTGGTTCTGTTTGGAAAAAAACCCTAAATATCTGATTTCCAGAGTGCAAAAGTTCCTGTCAGACGTTTGAAGGTTTGGGTGTCTTTCCTCACTGGGGAATTTGTGGCTGGAGTTTGGGATGGTGTTGGTTGAGTTTATTTTTAAATCCAGGCCAGAAGTGTGTTATGGATGTACTTCATGCTTGTATTTGTGCGTGTGTGTGTATATTTATGTACATGTATAAATATGTATATATCAATATTTATAATATATATATGTACATCTTTTTAAAAATACAGCTTGTCAAAATAAGTAGTTAAAACCTGATTTTTACCTATGAAAACCCCTTAAGGCAGGAACGTTTTCTGTCCTCTGACAGCATGAATGCCTTAATTAGAAATAATGCAGCAAGCCATTTTAATTACAAAGCTTATCTTTTATCTGCCTACGTCCCATAAAGTATTTGTTATGTTGTAGTATTTACTTACTGACACTGTCAGCAGAGACACCATGCTTTTTGTGTTCCCATCCATAATGGGCTTTGCTGGAATCTGGGGAAGGAATTATTTCTCTGCATAACACCTTCTGAAAAAGCATCTTCATTATAGCTCCAGACACCCCAAGCAGAGCAATCATTTTGGAAGATTTCAGCACTTTCATTTTGCTGGGTGCTGGTATCTCCTTCAAAATCAGCTCGGGAGAAAATAGTCATTTGTTTTAGAAGCAGGAAGGCTGCAGAGACTCCTGAAGGAAGGAAAAGGAAATAAATGAAGCACATGAGTGTTTTAGAGATTTACCTGAGTTAACAGGAGTTTGTGGACAGCTAATGACAGGTTTTCCTTCCTAAAAAACAATATCTGTTTGCATAATGGCAAAGGAAGTTGTGATTAATAATGACAGTGCATTTTGCTGCCTAAAAGAGAGAGAGAGCAGTGAATTCATTTTTCATTAAATGCTGCAATACGGTTGAGAAAAGATAAGTCTCCGATTTTATTTTTATATCTCTTCTTCACTGAGGACATCAATACAGTCTGGAGTTGAAACCAAATCTGATTTTCCATTGAAAAGTTGCTTAGTCAAATTCTGCTTGGAGGTCAAAGCAAGGCAGGTTTGTGGAGCCATCATTTGGGCAGTTCTCCAGCACACGAGCCAGTGCCTGGGTTATTTTTCAATTTATAGCACCTGAAGAATTGTCAAAAGCTGCTATTTATTAAATGATCTCAAGCAACAATAGAGCACTGTTTTAAGTATGATGGATCAGCCTTGGTAATTATTTGTTCTTAAGGGGTCATCCATTTTATATCCTAGTTTGCAGGAATAAAAAGATTTGATAGCAGAGAAAAAAATCCTGCAATTCAGTGGAGTTACTGAGCTAGAAATCAATTTTCTAGCAGTCCCCTTGCAGGCCATGCTCTGATAAGTTTACATTTTCGATATTGAACTTTGGCATCACGTAGCTGGATCTCAGAGAAATTGTGAAATGGGCCACAACCAGGAGCTCAGAGTTAATAAAATGACAAGTTGTATGTGGAGAGGGAAAGAAATCAGGCCCTTTGCCATAATTCACTCTTAGATAAAGACAACTGGACCACAGCAGCAGCTGCATGGGGCGAGATATTGGTTCCCCTCCCCCTCCTCTGGGCCTGGGCTCAGCTCTGGTGATGCTCAAACCCAAAGATTTCTTTCTCAGGAGCTCTGAACGTCACCTCTGCCTCATGCTTGCTTTAAGCAATGAGAATAAACCTATTTTATTTTTGGTTTTAGCATATGAGAGACTCAGTGCTTGAGTGGGGGGGCACTGATTTTTAGTGTTAGCATGTAACTGCTAACACTAAAATAAAATAAAGTGGTGCACCCACACTGAAAGCTTTGGCACCCACAACAATTGTGACTGAAGTGATCACCCCCAAAAAAATTCAATCTGTGACTCCCTCCCTTCTATTGTGGCTTTGTCTTTGCTAATGTGTTTATGAGGATTGATGATAAAAATACCCGAGAGTAAAACACTCTCACCCCGTTTCTGTCGATTCTTCCACTGAGAAAAGCCACTGAGAGTTGTGTTTAGAAAGTCAGAGCTGCCTGTTCTGTGTTCACTTGCTCGTGCTGGAAATCAAACAAACATTTTTCCTGGCATAAACTCATTTGCAGAAGATTCCTGTCTGAGTGGTTCCATCCTGCCCAGCATTTCCATGGCTGTTGTTTTCTTCACCAAAATCGAGGTGGTCTTTCAAAGTCTGCTCTGTGAGGCTTTGTGAGTGGAAAGCATGCCCCAGACTGGAAAGGTTAATTAATGCAATAATGAAGCAAGCCATAGAAAGGCACAGGGAGATGCCTGTCAGGTTACAGCACCGCTGATAATCAGATATTCCCTTCATCAGATAGGAACCTTTCACAGCAGAGTTTTCAGTTTCCAGGTGGCATTCAAAGGACCACAAGAAAAGAAATGCTGGACGTGACACAGTCCTTGCTTTCCAGCCAGTCACATAATTGGGAATGCAATATAACCTTTAGTCAACAATAAAATTAGCCTTGATTCCAGACAGATATGTGGATGTGCTTAGAAACCCTCTGTTGTGGGTGCCTTTTGCAAGCACTGGATTATTAAAGAAATATAATAACCTAGCCACAAAATGAAATTGGACTGTTGTCTCTCAAAATAGAAGACCCCCTTTTATTCTTGGTTGTTTTTAATAACGTGCAGCTACTTGGTTGGGTATTTCAATAAAAAGTTTCCTCTACAACCTGTTTCCCTCCCCCTTCATTTGCTCTGTGATTTTTTTTTTTTAAGTTATAGGGTTGGGATTGGCTTTGTTATCCTTCTCTTTTTGAATACCTACCTCCTATAGGGATCGATCTAACTCTAAATAGATCTAGATATAGATCTATTTAGATCTAGATTTAGATATAAATACCCCTAAATAAAAATAAGGGTCTCTTAGACAGCAGTAAAATGTAGCAGCTAATTCGTTCATCTGATTAATTTTATAAAATATTCCATATTGCAGCTTGAAGTAAATAATACAGAAAAAGAGGGGCAGTCATACAAATTTAACATTATTGATCCTTTAAAAAATAAGAGCACAAAACAAAGCCAAAACAGCTCCTATAACCTTTTGGGGTTTAAGGAGCACCCAAGTTTTCCATTTAGGAAGTGTTTGGCCTGTTAAGCACAGTGGGACAGGAAAGGTGCTGTCAGTGTGATTCTGAATGCTGTAGCCTGAAACTGATAACCACCTTGAAATAAAAAGGGCTGGAAAACCAGGAGCAAAGAGCATTTGTGACCACTGAAATGTTTTCTCTTCCTGCCACAGGGTCACTGCTTTTACCATGGCCACGTGCAGGGGTACCCCGAGTCCTCTGTCAGCCTCAGCACCTGCTCAGGACTCAGGTGAGCCAAGATTTCAGGGAGATTTGAGTTCTAAATGTTTGGTTTGACTTTTAATGAATGAATCAATATTGGGGAAAGGGGCTGGAGCCCCAGGAGAGGCTGAGGGAGCTGGGAAAGGGCTGGAGAATTCCTGAGGGAGCTGGGAAAGGGCTGGAGAATTCCTGAGGGAGCTGGGAAAGGGGCTGGAGAATTCCTGAGGGAGCTGGGAAGGGGCTGGAGAATTCCTGAGGGAGCTGGGAAAGGGGCTGGAGAATCCCTGAGGGAGCTGGGAAAGGGGCTGGAGAATTCCTGAGGGAGCTGGGAAAGGGGCTCAGGCTGGAGCAAAGGAGGCTCAGGGGGGACCTTGTGGCTCTGCACAAGTCCCTGACAGGAGGGGGCAGCCAGGGGGGGTCGGGCTCTGCTCCCAGGGAGCAGGGACAGGAGGAGAGGGAACGGCCTCAGCCTGGGCCAGGGGAGCCTCAGGGTGGATATTTGGGAAAATTCCTGCATGGAAAGGGTTGTCCAGCCCTGGCACAGCTGTCTAGAGGAGTGGTGGAGTCCCCATCCCTGGAGTGACTTAAGATCCATGTGGATGTGGCACTTGGGGACGTGGGGCAGTGCTGGGGAATGCTTGGACTCAGTCATCCCAGAGGGCTTCTCCAGCATAAACGATTCCATGATTCTATCTTTTTTTTTCAATGTTAGATGAATCTCTACAAATTAATTCCCCTCTAGTTGCTCTGAAGAGAAAAAGCATAGAATAGATAACACAATTTCGGGGTTTTCCAAGAGCCATCCCTTCTCCTGCTGCCCATCCCTGTCTGTGCCCATTGCAGCACTGCAGTGCTTGGCACATTTTCCTACTGGCAGTGTCCAGTGGCTTTCCAGACCTCTTTGTCCCCAAAACCATTTCACCAGCGCTGTCAGGGCTGCTTTGCCAGCTGTGGAATCACTCATTGTCCAGCAGCCTCATCACTAGGAGAGGTGGCTTCATAAATCAGAGAACCAAAGATTCTATGATCTGTAGGATAGGCAGGGTAGTGGAGCTCGATAAACGGTGTTTATGGCAGGTGAGATGCTCAGCTTTTGCATTTCAGCTGCTTGTTCACAGCAGAGTGGCAGATTCCCATCGCTGAAAACCAAACCTCCTCCGAGTTTGACAAAGGAATGGTCTGACAACATTTTAAGTACACAATGGGCACAGTTCAGGAAACAATTATCTTCCTTACTTGGACAATCAGAGACTGGTATTTACTCACAGAGCTGTTCCAAATCACAGTAATTAACTGTAAATTGGCTCTAGCGTTCTCCCTGGAAAACCCAGTTTTCCTGTCAGATTTCCAGCTGTCTCAGGCTTTTCTGGGTTTAATTTATCCACAAACAGCAGGAGTAGCTGGAATCTTTTCCCCTTGGTTCTGCATTTTGTGTGATAGTGGCATTGTCAGGCTTTTGTAAGGGAGCTCTGGGACAGACAGCAGCAGAGAGAGCGAACAGTTTGATCTCAGGACCCCTCTCCCTCTGGGAATGACCCATTTGCTGTAGTGGATGGGATTCCTTTGGCTCATTCCCACACGGAGAGGGGCTTTGAGGGTGCTCCACTGTGGATCCAGCATCTTCCAAAAGTTTAATGAACCCCTTGCATGAACAGTCAGCATTTTTATCTGTTGTTCTCGCTGTAAAATATATCCAGAATTTAAAACTGTTTGTAAAATCCTAACGCAGAGCTCTCAGTATTTTAGTTAAAAGGATCACAATGCTGCAAGGGCCACAGGGAAAATTTGTACCTCATGGGACAGGATCTGCATCGATGTCTTTGCTCTAGAGCTACCTGGAAATTAATATTAATCAGTCTCAAGAGAAAATATCTTTCTCCAAATTAGAAGTCCTTTCTTTCTTCTCCAAAGTGCTTTCTTTACAACTGTGGAGCTCCCAGGGTCGGTTCCCAGTTTTAGGTAGTTCAGATAGGTCAGGACAGCAGATGCTGGCAGTGACATTTTTCTGACACTGTTGCAGCCAAGTCCCCAAAGTGCAAGCTGACAGGATTGGGCTCCTTCTCCGCAGGAAAAGCAGAGCAGCACCTTTTGCAGCACAAAATTTCAGAAATTTCCTTTGCAGAGCATGTTCTGTTCTAGCAGGAGATCAGCTGAGGATAAATCTCAGTATCTGTGCCCATTTTGCTGCTGAGGTTGGTAAATGGAGTGGCTGTGAGTGAGAACAGTTTGTGATAAGGGTCCTGTGCCTGTTGGTTCACTCCACCAAACCTGAAAACCAACAACAGTCAGGCAGCAATAACAGAATCTCAGAATCACCAGGTTGGAAGGGACCTTCAAGATCATCAAGTCCAACCCATGTCCCAACACCTCAACTAAACCAAACCATGGAACCGAGTGCCACATCCAATCTCTTTTTAAACACGTCCAGGGATGGTGACCTCCCCAGGTAAACCATTCCAGTATTTTATCACTCTTTCTGTAAAAAACTTTTTTCTGATATCCAACCTGTTAGATATTGCCTGTGCTTGATGATAGAAACACAGAATGGTTTGGGTTGGAAAGGAGCTGAACGTTCAGCCAGTCCCACCCTTGCCATGGGCAGGGACAGCTCCTCTAGAACAGGGCGCTCCAGAAGAAGGGCAGTCCCAAAGAACTGCATGGCTTGCTTTGCTGGCAGCTCTGCTAGCTCAAAAGAACAGTTTGGGATGGGATGGGATGGGATGGGATGGGATGGGATGGGATGGGATGGGATGGGATGGGATGGGATGGGATGGGATGGATGGGATGGGATGGGATGGGATGGATGGGATGGGGTGGGGTGGGGTGGGGTGGGGGGTGGGGTGGGGTGGGGTGGGGGGTGGGGTGGGGTGGGATGGGATGGGATGGGGCGGGGCGGGATGGGGCGGGATGGGGCGGGATGGGATAGGATAGGATAGGATAGGATAGGATAGGATAGGATAGGATAGGATAGGATAGGATATGACATGACATGACATGACATGACATGACATGACATGACATGACATGACATGACATGACTGGGCAGGACGGGATAGGACGGGATAGGATGGGAGATAGGATGGGAGATAGGATGGGATAGGATAGGATAAGGTGGGACAGGATGGGACAAGATGGGATAGGATAGGATAAGGTGGAACAGAATAAGACAGGATGGGACAGGATGGGATAGGATGGGGTAGGATGGGATAATGTACTTGCCACCAACTCCCTGGAGGAGCTCATTGTTTTCCATGTGATGGTAAAGACTCCAAGCTGCAGGAGTCGAGACATGAGGCACGGTGTGGCCGTGCAGCCCCAGGTGGGGACAGTCCCTGGAGCAGCCCCTTCACTTGCAGCAGCTGTTGGAAGGGAGGCCTGGTCTGGTTTGCAGGGTCTGTTCCTGGCTCCCTGACAGTTCCTAAGTGAATCGGACAAATCTCTCTGTCTCACTTTCTCCATCTGTGAAATCCATTGAATGATTCTTACCTACCTCACACAGCTGCTGCGTGGAGCTGAGCTTAAGTGCCTGAAAAACAGCTAATGAGAGGAAGTGCACGCTGTCAGCCCTCTGAAATCCTGCAGAACCAATCTCCTCCCACTCCCACCAGACAGGCACCTTGGGCATTGTTCCTGGTGTGGATAGGCAGGGGCTGTGCATTTTCCCCCAGAGCAGCAGAGTTCATTAAAAGCCATGAAACTCCTCGTAAAGAACAGGTTCCACATTTCAGTGTGCTCTGAAGCCTGAGTGCTCAGCAGCAGTCAAAGGAGCAAAAGGGATCATAGGAATTGCTGAGATAGAAATAGAGGATAAAGCAAGAACCCTCATTACCACTTTATAAATCCACAGAGCACTCACGTCTTGAGTTCTGCATGCAGTTCTTGTTTTCCCCTCCCCAGCTCCATCTCAGAAGAGAGATTATATCCAGAAAAGGTACAGAGAAGGGCAAAAATTGTGATCAAAGGTATGGAGCAGCTTTTATCCGAGGAGAGAAAATAGACTAGGATTTGTCACTTTTGAAAGGAGATGACGGAGAAAAGGAGCATGATGAAACAAGGTTGAATGTCACGCTGGAGAGGGGACAATTACTGAATATTCTTCATAACCTCAAAATTAGGAGACATCAAATGGAACTTTAGAGCAAAGGAAAGTACTTTTTTATTGACGTAACGAAGCGCTGGAGCTGTCACAGGGGGGTGTCAGTGTGAAAAGTATCAATAGATTCCAAAAAGATGGGACAATTTGGGGAGGGCAGCTCAGGGAGCCTCTCTGGGGCTGTGAAACCCTGAGATGCCCCTGACTCTGCTGCTATCAGAGCTGGGAGTGCTTGTTCTGTTCTTATCTCTCACCCCTGAGTTCCTGCTGCTGGCCAAGGCCAGAGATGGGGAGCTGAGCTGGAGGAGCCTTGCTTTGACCTCCCCCAACCATCAAGGTCTTCCCTCCACGTGGCTGAGCATTTGAGGTGTGTTATTAGCTCCTGGACATGATGTGATTGCTCCGTGACGAGGGAGAATTGTGTGAAATCTGAAAACTAAGGTTTGTCTGGTTTATCAGGCAGATAGAGGGGTGAGAGATGAAGAGGAGAGAGGAAAGGAAAGCTCAGCTCTCTCAAACACACATTTTCCAGCTCTGTTACATCGTCACACACACAACATTCGAGCTCCTCACCTCACATAGGACTGCAGTGGCAGAAATAGTGGCATTGACACTGAGAGCTGCCCAAAATGCAGGTTAGAGGAGAACATAATCATGCCATAATCTGCATCCTGCTGGCTCCTCAGGGAAGGAAGAGCTGAATGAATGGCAGAGAGGGGCTGGGAAATGCTGAGTGCACCAAAAGGGAACAATGGCTAATCAGGCTTTCTGTGTGTCCATCTGGATCAGAAAGCCAATTAGACTGTCAGAGCTTGTGGGAAGGTGAAGGTACGACAAAGTCGAGCTGTTTCCTTCCTGTCCTCAGGAAATACCCTTCTGGTTATCTAGCTTGGAGGCTCTTCAAGTTTTTTAGCAAATAATTTTGGCCTGTGGCCACCGCTCGCATCTTCTGTGATAAATTTGTTTAGACTCGAATGATTTTTCCCTGATTGCTTTCCCTGGGAGTGCTGAATCCACCCAGAGCTGCAGCCTGGGGAAGGGCACAAACCCCAGGGGCTGGCAGGGGACTCTGGCAAGGGAATGTGCAGCTACAAAGGCATCTGCAGTGACCTCTGAGGTGAGGAGAGCTTGAGAGGTGCTCCCAAAAATTCCTCAGGAGCCTAAGGATATAAATCTCCCAGGAAGCCTTTTCCCCCTGAAACACCAAAATGAGCTTGAATATCCTAAGACGTTTTAGCTAATTGTCTAATTGTTAGATAATAAACCCAGCCACACATACAGAAAGTGTTCAGTCATTGTCCAGCCTCGTCAGCAGCTGCAAGATGCTGTGTCCACAGTGACAGGGGTGGGGAGAAGGCCCCAGGAGGGAATGGATGCTCATTTTTACTGGGATTACAGAGTTATGGTACCCGAGGCTGCCAATACCATTTTTCAAATGCTCTGGCTGAACTCACTGCAGCCCAGACACAGTCAGCTGAAGAGAGGATTTAAATGTGACGCTCCAGACATCAACTCTTTTAAAAAGGAATGGGAGTAGGAAACCAGTGAGAAACAGAAATGTAAATTCCTCACGACTCCTCAAGCATCATTTCCCCACAGAAGGAGAGATTTCATCCAAAAGTTAAGTTAGGAGAAAATCCTTGTTGAGAAAAGCACTGGTTTGGATGTGAGCTTTTCCTCTGTACTTTCTGAAGAGCTTTTAGTTCATATAAACATCCTGCATGGTTTGTAATTTATCTGACCGGGAAACTCCTGGAGGATTTGGAGCTCAACATTAAGAACCATTCACTTTCTGGGGTTTCATAGCTTCTGTGGGCTGCCTGTTCCAGGGTCAGGGTCACCTCTGGGATCTGAGATGAGCATCAGGTCCAGCCTCTGACCACGGTGTGCACGGGGTCCCCATGCTCAGGGATCACTGCCAGGACAAGGATGAGGGATGATCCCTACCCAGCTGTCTGAGCCTGCTGCTTCTCCATCCACTGCTTCTGGCACTTAGTGCATGTGCAAGTTTGAATCTTCTTTTCCTGTCAGTTGGCTGCAGAGTGCTATAAAATGTGCTCTCTGAATTGGCACAGATGTCAATGCCTCTTTCCTTCTTTCCTTCTTCCCTCCTCCTTTCCTTCTCCTTCTCCTTCTCCTTCTCCTTCTCCTTCTCCTTCTCCTTCTCCTTCTCCTTCTCCTTCTCCTTCTCCTTCTCCTTCTCCTTCTCCTTCTCCTTCTCCTTCTCCTTCTCCTTCTCCTTCCCTTTCCCCTTTCCATCACCCCCACATGTGACACTTTCTCTGACAACACAATTACTGTTCCTTGCAGCCCAAATGCTGGACGTGAAATTGCATTTTTATTTTCCATTCAAGCAACTCCTTGCTTGAATTCTGGGAATCAAAGTCGCAGCCCGATCTGCATCCACTCTGGACAGATCTGCCTTGCACTGAGAAGGGATGAAGTGTGTGCTGCACAAGTCTCTGGCCATAATTGCATTTCAGAGATGATATTTGCAGGTTCATGAGAGGCACTGGCTGGATTGAAAGCCCTGTGAGTGATGATGTGAGAGCACCTCCACCATGAGATGTGAGACCAGGGGTGCTACTGCTCCCACTGCCCTTTGAGATGCTGCCCTTGGTTGATTTGGGTCAGATTTGTTACTTTAATGGAATCCTGCTGGGCAGTGCAGTAGGAGGATGGGATTGTTTGGCTCTTGTGTTGTGCTCTTCATCAATAGATAATTTTCTTCAGTGGATACTAAAATTTACTCCATTTTAGAGGTGAGGAATTGTTGCAGAAAGAGGTGACCAGGGGCAATGGTGGAGACAGGAGCACTTCTGACTCCAGACTCCCATTCTCTGTATTTCCCAGTCCTTTAAAGTTAAAGAATGACCAAACCATTTGAAAAATATCTAAATATCAGCTCTATTAGAAAAACAGTCAATAGATCATTCTGCTCATTTATCCCCATAGTGTCCATCTGCAGTTTATTAAAACAGGCTGAAAGTGAAGTCCTCAGTCACCACTTCATTTTTCTTCCTCTTTTGTTTGTTTGCCTGCTTGCTTGCCTGGGAATTTGTTATATAGAGCCCTGGGAATGTAGAATGTATAAGAAAAATGAATAAAAACACCCTCTCAGTGCACAGATCACCCCCTGAGACAGTGCCTGTGGAGCAGCCCTGCACTCCAGGGTCACAAGGCCCCAATTCTGGTATCTTTTCACCTAAAACTCCTTGAAATCCGTGGAGCAGCTGTGGGATCAGCCCCTGGCCTTCTGAAAGTGTGACATTAACTGTGGAATGAAGGGCTGGAGGTTTTTAGGTGGCACAGGAGCACTGCAGTGGCTGTGGACAGGCTTTAAGTGAATATCCAGTGTGTGAGCATGATTGCCCTCTAATTAATTTCTCACCAGCTCAGGACATCTCCATTCCTCTGCCAGTGGTAACAGAGCTTTTTATTATTATTGTTTAGAAATGGGTATAACTTTGAGCTTCATTAAAACCAAATGTTTAATTGCACTCGTGGATCTCAGGTTTATCAATTTACTTAATTTCCCCTGTATAGTGCAGCAGAATAATATATAATAGTTTCATATAGTGCTGTCCCAGCCAAGTTTTGCTTCAGCATCACAATTTCTCAGACAAGTATGTGTTGATGGTTTATGTTGGCAGGACCTTTGCTTCTGCTGACAAGTTGGAAAAGAAAAATCCCATTTATATTTTGAGATTTCCTAAAGCCTGTTGATTTATGAAATACGACTGGCCCCGCTTTAGGTTTTGTTTTGGTTTTCCTTTTTAAGAGGTAAAAAAAAAAAAAAAGAAATTATATTTGATTTTATAGACAGTTTAAAAAGTGGAATTATTCCATGAAATTGCGTTTCCCTGATGGAGAGATTCCTGGGAAATGAAACAGCGATTAATGAAACATTAATTATCTGAATTATGTTTTAATTTCTTTTTGTTTGAGACGGGGAGAGTTCTCCTGTCTCAGACATTCCCCACGTGCCCACATGGCTCAGAGGGGAGGACAGGAGGCAAACACCAGAGGGTTTTCCATGGCCAGAGTGGATCAGCAGGGATCCATGTGGATGTGCTTTGTTCAGGGCTGACCCCCAGACAGCAGCAGGGACCAAACCCTCAGCAGAGATGGAATCAGATTTAACTCAGCCTCAGGACCACACTGGAGCTGCTTCCAGTTGGCCCCAGGCCTGGGAGTCAATGTCTGGACGTGCTCTATGGGATGGATATTTTTCCTCCCTCTCTGCTACCAGTGATGGAGAAGACAGAGGGATAATTCCAGGTAGGGCTGGGATTGTCTCCTGGCTTTCCTGCCTGCCTCATTTGCAAATCTCTCTGACTTCCCAGCATCTGTAGGTTTGGGACCGAGGAAAACACAGATGCCGTGAATCAGACACCTGACACCAAAATTTGAATACTTCATATTGCTTTTCTTCCCCTCAGATATTTATAATCCTGGGAATTCTGGTAGTCTTTTGTCAGATAGAAATCCCACAGATTGCAGAAGAAGTTGGTCTTAACAACTTGCTGAAATCTCTTGGGGGTTCTTTGTATGATTTTTGAGTGGGGATCTGTAGTTTGATATACCCTTTGCCATATGAATATATTATTTGCCACGGTGGAAAATGCTATATTGTTTAACATTAATGGCTCCTGAAAAATTGAAAAGTTTCTGGGAACATGGGCTGACTCAGGAGTGTGGGAGAACAGTGATCCAGAGGGACACACAGAAATGGTGGAGGAGTAACAGAGGCTCCTTGGAAACACCTGAGGAGAGTGGAAGGAAACAGTAGCTGTGGATTTATTTTATTTGCCTCAGATTCCCAGTCCTGAATGACTGGTGGGTATTGTTCACACCAAAAAAAAAAAAAAAAAGAAAGGAGCCATAACTCTCGACTCGTTACATTTTTAAGGTGCTGTGCTTGGCACTGCATGATGGGGGAAAAAATGCAATTGTAGGAAAAGAAAATTAGTCAAAAACAGAGAGCTGGCCAAGAAAATTCATATTTGATATTCATTATCTTATTACAGATGGTCGCAAGCCCAGTGCTGATATCCTGTAGGCAGCACTCAAGGGATAAGTGTGTCTTAAATGAAAAGTCTGTTTTCCTTTATGCCGAATCTGCAGATTTTCCTTGTCCTGGGATTGCTCCATAGGCAAAGGTGGAACTGTCCTTAAAGGCCCATGCTGTCCCTTGGGATGGGAATCAGACTGGCATGCTCAGGAAAAACCCAAATTAATCATTCTGGGATCCCATCACTGGTCCATACCCTCAGCAGCTAAAGGAAACGAGGGGTAAAGAAGTGGTTCTGTAGTTCTTCTGAAAGAAATGGTTATTTAGTTCTTCTGAAAGAAGTGGTTATTTAGTTCTTTTCGACAGATTTTGGGGACATGAGGGATACACTGGAAATGTGGCACTGATGAGGCACATTTTGGATATGAACTTCTGAAAACATGATGCTGACTTTAAAATCAAAAAAAAAAAAAGGAGAGAACTCTACTCAGGATACAGCTAAATCTCTCCCTTTTTAGTGTAAGTAATTAAAGAAAATTATTTAAGCCTCTAATTTTGAAAGTGAATGTTCTAAGAAGGGCAAATCTAGCGTTAAAAATAAACCTCTTCATGCTTTGCTGTTGTTTCTGAGTTGTCAACACAGGGAGCTGCTCAGGCTGGCCCATTTCAAACAGTGACTAATGGACTCCTGCCTCCAAAATTAAATGATTAATTGCACAAGGCAAAGACAACAATCCTTATTTGATTGTGCTGATTACAGAGCTGCTGGTTTGTGGAGTAAAGGGAATATTTTGTCCTAGTTTCTGAAATCCTCCAAGGAGTGAGGCAGCTCTGACAATAATTAAGAGCTGTGGGGTTTGAGGTTACTCAGATCATGGGGTGACCTGGCCAGAGGTGCCTCGGATGTCAGGAGGGTTGTTGGGATCCTGGCTGGGGCTGCAGGGCTGCTGGGATAAATCAGCCCAGCTTTTCCAGCCGTGATCCATCACTCCCAGCACGCTGTGTGATGGGTGAATGTGTCTTACCTGCTCTGCCACGGGCACTGAGAAGCTGCAGATGAATTATCAGACCCTGAGCCTTGGTTCAGGTCAGTAAAACAGGCTCCTGTGACTGCTGTTGTACAGATTTGGATATCATGGCTTTCCAGGCTGCTTTTTTTTCTTGGATTTGTAGCTGTTCCAGTCACCAGTAAAATGTCTGTTGGCTTGGCTGAGCTGGTGTTAATGGTGCTCTGTAGCAAAATTGTGCAGCCAGCTTGGAATTAATCCTTCACTTAATTTGTTAGCAGACCAACGACTTTGAGTTTCTTCATCCTATCTTCCTAATAATAGAATAGCTAAGGCGGCTTTGTCCTAATAATCATAATTTTATTTTTAAATCAGTCTTCATAGCATCATTAACCTGCTTTTGGGTCCTTCCTCTTTCTCCTGTTTTACCCTTCTTTTTTTAACTTTCTGCAGGACAATTGCACAGCAACACGTATTGGCCTCACTGTTGTTGTAGCATCTTACCTTTGCTGCAGCACAGATGGGAATAAAGAGGGCAGACACTTCTGAAACACCAAAAAAGACACACTAAGAAAATGAAAGTCACTCCGTGCCCTTGTCCCAAATCCCTCTCCAGCTCTCCTGGAGCCCCTTTAGGCACTGGAAGGGGCTCTGAGGTCCCCCTGGAGCCTCTTCTTCTCCAGGCTGGGCACCCCCAGATATTCAACCTTTTGTCCCCTTTCTTTGCTGTGGCATCTCAGGACAACTGGGCAGGACCCAGCACAAGGACCCTCTTTCCTCTTGCAGGCCATAGCTTAAAGGATTCAGCAGGAGTGCTTTCACTGGAAAATCTGTGAGTTCCTCAGGGAGCAGGTGGTATTGCTGTCAAAATTATTATTTTGGGCAGTAAAACGAGTGAAACAGGAATCAACTATTCCTGTATCTGAGCTTCACTCTGCTGCCCACTGTGCGATATTTAATCATCCATCCTGACACCGTGAGGCCTCTTTGATCTGGCAGGGCCCAGGCTCCCATCAGGGTTTTGTTTAGCAGCTGTAGTGCACACTGCAGGCTGCAGTGAATGTTTTCCCACTGTACCTGTGCTTCCCAAAGCGTTTCCCCAGGCTTTTTTGGTTCCCATTTGCTGTGGCTCCTCGGAAGCCGCGGCTCCGTCGGCGTTGGCAATGCATCACTGGGAGAATGGAAAACAAATAAAACACAAATATCATTTTGTTCTGCAGTGCAGCACTTCAGAAGAGACAAATTTCTGTGAGCCATTGCTTCTTTTAAAGCACCATGCGTGCTGCAATGACAAATGTACAGCTTTGATGTTTCCTGCTCCGCTCGCCCGTGACGTTGTAAATCAGTGTTTTGCTTTCTCATACTCCATCCTTATTAAACTTGGTGTAACTTCGGTGTAGACAAGCTCCTAAAAACCATGAAACTCACTCTGCTCTCCTCTGTCCCAGGGGAATTATTGTGTTTGAAAACAACAGCTACGTTCTGGAGCCACTGGAAGGTGCCACCAGTGAACACAAGATCTACCGAGCGGAGAACCTGAAAGTGGCCCCAGGATCTTGTGGCCACCAGCTGGACATCCCTGCCCTGAGGGCTGCTGCCAGTGACCCATCCCAGCATTCTCCAGCTGGCAGGGTAGGTGGCTGATGTGCTTTTGTGTGTCTGGCTGGCTGCATTTCCATCTTAGTGCCTACCACGAGAGTCTTACTGAGCAGAACATTAACCCACATCATCAACTTCCCTTGGTGTCATCTGCTGAAGTGCAGCCTTGGAGTTATTTGTTAAAGCTTTATTACTTTTCCTCAGCTCTCCATAACTTGCTTTGCACTTTCTTTTCAACACAGAAAAGTTTATGGGTTCATATTATGGTCGTATATTTTGGTCCTTGTATGGTTATAACCAGAATTTAAGGCTCCCTAAGAACATTGAGCGATGTCTGGAAAAGTTCTTGCCCTCCCAAGATGAAAGAGAACATGATAGCTGGGATACTTTGCTAATACCAGGTCTGGAACCTTTACATTTTAGTAGAAAAGTCTCTCATGCAGACAAAACAAATTGTCAGCATATTATTTTACAGCTGTATTATTGCAGTTGCTGTGATGTTGGCAGAAATGTGCTTCATGTGAGATGCATCTCGCTAACGGAAACTAGAAATCGAATGAGCTAAAAACCAGGAAGGGGAAATGCTGTAATAAATTCATGGACAAGGATGAGGATATATTAGATGAGGATTGTAGAAAAGGCTAGGTTGGTTGGTCAGGAGGTACATAATGACACAAATCTGCCATCAGCATTTCTGAAATGTCCCAAGTGGGGATTTGGACTTGCATGTGTGACTCAGGCTTTGCACCAGGTCTGTGGTTAAGGAAAGCAACCTAAGTGACATCCCCAGATACAATTAGTGCAATGGAATTAATTTACTTTGCATTTTTAGGAATATTGAAAATTACACCTAGAGCATTAGCCTTTGCATGTAGCATTATAAGAATTAAATGTGTTTCTAAAAGTATGTGTGGGTGGAAAAATATTGGAAAAATAACTTTTTTAAGGTTTCCCCAAATTATTTGTGACCTTGAATTCCACTGAAGTAATCAATGCAATGAAGAAATAAAATGTGTGCAGGTAACAAGCTGATACAATCAGAGCCATTTTATTATTACCCTTACGGTTCTCCCATTTTGCTGGTGCCTTCAACTACATCCCAGATTTCACTTTAAATATCTGAAAAATATTTTTGCTGTGGTTCAGTGGACATAATTATAAAAACCTGTCAGCAGTCACATCATATGGATAGGTACAATACATTTAATGAGTAAGTTGGTTAAACTTCTAATGTAAGAATTTTGAAAGCTGTCAAATGTAATGTGTGGAGTGAGTTTTCATATTTCAGTGTTGTCACTAAGCAGTCTGTCAGTGGACACACTGAATAAAGATGACCTGCAAAGTGGGGAGACATAAAGCTACTCTAAGTCACACTGGGTGACAGAATTAAGCAGAAATCTGGCCTAAGTTTCAGGGAATGATGAAAATATTTGGCTTCTTGACAGGTCTGGGGGAAGATTTTTGTTTGGTTTTTTCCCTCGACTCTTCACTCAACCACCTACACAAAATTCTTATTGAGCAGAGCTGAAATGTGAGATCAATATATCACAGAGGGCCTTTGGGTTAGATGTAAGTACAGAAAAAGGATGGGACAAGCAGCAGACTCAGCTTCCCAACCCAGACAGGAGCTGCAGTGGAGCAAGGCAGGAGCTGCAGAGGAGGTTGCAGACAGGCTGTGCCCCACTGGAGCAGGGTCTCTGTAAGTGCTGGCTCATTTCATGACTCACTGGACCCTCAAATTGCATCAAGGAATGTTCCAGCTGAGCTCCATTGAGATAGGACCCTGCAGAACATCTGCTGTGTGGGACAGACCCTGCAGCAGGGCATTTTCTCTGTGGCCACAAAGGAAAAAAAGCCTTTTTGGTGGTGCTGGTAGCCACAGCCAAGCAGGTGATTTTTTTAGAGCATGGAGGAAGAGAGGCTGCACCTCTGCAGTGTCAAACCAAGCCGTGCCAATTCCCAAGGAGGGAAGTCTAGGAAGGGCTACAACTGCTGGGACAGCAGGTTTGGGGCAGGATCAGGTGTGGAAGAAGCAGAGCAGAGAGACAATGGTCAGTGGAACAAAGCCCATTGTCCCTCACCTCTCATGGCTGTGTCACTGTTCATTTCAGTTCTGAAGGATTAACTCAGCAAAGGGGTTGTGCACTGATGCAGCTGCCTGCAGAAAGCAAGCTGAAAGGAGCCATAATTAGGTGTATTTCATCAATAAATATTGTATCCTAGGAATGCACACAGCCTCGGGGCAAATCTCAGGAACAGATTTGTTATGCGAGTCAGTCACCAGAGGCTTATGTGATTTTTGTACCTGCAAGCCAATTTCTCTCCAGCTCACTCTCTCCAGCCCAAACAGTCTTACTCTTGGTAAGAGGGAAATGTTTTAAACTGACTGATGTAACAGAGCTCTCCTTGTACCTTTGAAGGCAGATTTTCCTGTATCATCTTTTCTTCTTCACTTGGAGGAGGATGAGAGGCACCTTGGAGATGCCTCTCTTTAGGACCTCATAATAACTTTCAGGGTGTGAGAGTTGTAGTGTCTGAGAGATCAATTCCATCACAAACTGCAGCCACATGGCCACTTGCTTTTTGTGGCACCTCGCTCATGTCTGACTGACATCACACCCCAATACCAGAAGTTTTTAAAGTATCTACCTCAGCTCATTTGCTAGAGCCCCTATAAGAAGTGTAATCCTGTCAAGTGTTTGCATCCTTGATGTTTACTTCATTAACAGCAGCTTTCACTCCTCTCTCCATCCATAAATATTGTCGAAATGAAACTTAACTCTTTCCAAGTTACTGGAGTTTGCAGCACTTTAAATGTGAGTTTGAAAGTCAGATACTAAAGATTGAATTGTTCACTTTTCTCTAATTCTTGCAAAACATCAAAATCATTATTCTGCAGATAGTGAAGAGAAACAGATAATGTGAAGAAAACTTTGTGAAATTTGGCTGGAAGGTGATGTCCAGCACTGGGGATCACTCAGTTTGCCTTGGAATAGTTTTCCTTGGAAAGCTTTAGTTATGTTTTAGGTTAAAGAGCTCTGCTGCAGCTCAAGACATCATGGTCAGTTGTAGGTCATGCATCTGTTTAAGCCCTTTAAGTTCTGGCAGGAAGATCAGATATTCTGCTGAGACCTCTTTTCCCTAAATATCCTATTCCAGACACAAGGGAGGAATGATGGGATAGATGCTGCTGCTGCTGTAAAGCACAGAACTTTCACAGGCACTAATAGGTCACTTAAATTTCGGGTAGCAAAGGAGCTGGGATATGTTTTGTACTCTTAAAAAAATCATTTCACTTTCTTCAGTGATCTTGTTTTTTCAGCTAAACATTATGATCCTTTTAGACCTGCATTTTATATGAGTATGCAGATGCAAAATTAAATGTGTGCCTTCCATTTTTCAAGTATTAATTTGCTTCCCCAGACACTGACAGTTGGTTCTGCATTTTTTATTTTTGGGTTTTTCTTCCTACATAATTTATCAGTTGACTGCTTGACCTCCTCTCTGCTTCACTCAATATCCCTTTATCTCTCATTTTGCTCAGTAACCAGTTTGTCTATTTTGTGAAACATTTGTTAGAAGTTAACCTCATCCCTCCTTTAAGTGTGCCTTGGAAATAGCAAAGGTCTTTCTGCTAGAGGGGATATCCTCCTGTGAGGAAAGATAACTCAAACATTTCAACTGCAGAAGGCTGAAAGGTTGAGAGAGATTTTGCACCGCTCTCCTGCTTTCTGTGATCAAATCCTGAGGGGCTTTGTAAGTAAGGAAGACTTCCATGAGGAGGAGGAACACACTACAAATTTGTATGTAGTAAAATCTTAGTAAAATGTAGGGAATCTGAGATGCTGGGTGTTTCCTCTTGCAAAAACTTTGTTGTATCAAGGCTGAGAACAAAATAAGACTTTCGTGGTTTTTTTGACAGTACAAGAGGGAGACTCTGAAGACAACGAAGTACGTGGAGCTTGTTATTGTGGCAGATAATCGTGAGGTAAGGAACTGCAGAATAAAAAGTTATGGGAAGTGTGAGCAGGAAAGGGGCAGCTCAGTTCCGTTACCATGGTGCTGCAAATAAGGTGCTTCAGTCAATAATATGATGGTTTTCTGGGGTAAATTACCCTCCCTAATTAGGGCTGAGCAAGGGAAGGAGTTATTAAGAGAGGACAAAAAATACTCAACTGCAAAATTTCTTCCAATACTTGGTAAGGAGTTTGAACTAACGGGGGTGTCTGTCAGGAAGAAGAGGCAAATATTCATTCCTTGAGCAAGTTAAGTCCTCACTGCCATTCACTCTGCCCTCAGAGGGGCTGTCAGAGCTCCTGTGGAGCACCACTGCCTTCCTGATGGTTTGAGAAGGGAGCTCCAGAGCACCCGGCACTGGCTGTAAAAATGTTCCAGTGAGCTCAGTGGCAAAGATCTGAATCTTGGCTTGAATTATTTTGCTGCGTAGGTTTTTTTGTTTTTGTCTCCTTGAACACTGCTACTCGGGGAATTGAATCACTCTTTGCAAGACCTGCTAAGAGAAGAACTTTTTCCCAAAACATCAGTCCTGAAAAGACCCCTGTGTAACACTTGGAGATTTTAAAATCTTTTCACGAGAACCAAAATCCTACCCCACAGCCTGTGGTTCTTTTGGGGCACACTGTGGTCCTGTGAATCCCACAAGAGTCTGCTGGTGGCTTTTGGCTGCACCCTAATTCCCAAACATCCCTGATGTGCTGGCTCTTGGGGGGGGGAAAACTCTAACTGGTGGTACATTGATCCTTTACATTCCAAGTTTCAGAGACAAGGCAAAGATGTGGAAAAAATTAAGCAGAGGCTGATAGAAATCGCAAACTACGTTGATAAGGTAAGAACATGGGATTGTTTCCTTTTCCCCAGTCTTACTGCACTTCCTGAAGGGTGTTGCTGTGAAATCTCTTTCTTCTCCTATTAAATTAAGAAAACCACCGTGCTCAGACCAGCAGCTTTCACACCCTTGGCCACATCTCCTCATCCACTCACCTTTTCATGGAGCTAACCCTGCAGCTTTCCTGGTACTCCAGTATTTCAGAGCAAAGCTTCTCTCCAGACAGGAAAAGCAAATTTAAACCTTTCCTTTGCCCTTTGATACACTAAGCCATGAGCTCTGCTCTGCTGTGTATGGGATGCAAAGTGCTAGTCCTAAGGAAAAGCACAATTTAGCCCTAGGATTTTATTCACAGGGAAATAATCACCTATGGAACATCCTATAGAAAAAAAAGAGGATTATTTTGAAGAGGAATTTGGAGAACAAAGTCATTTGCAGCAACAAGGGAAGATGCAGTTGTAAGGCCAGCAAAGGCCTGTGAAAACACAATTAATGACATATAATCCAAGGAAGATGGCAGAATTAAAAATAAGGAAGCAGAAGTTGATGGCTGAGTGGGAGCAATAAGAGAGGCAGACATACCTGGATTCTTTTGGTTTTGAAATAATTTCTTGACAGTAAACAGTAAAGGCTAAGAGTCCTCTAGAGTGGTTTTTGAACAAATTAGAGTTTATTTTTCTTGGGCTGTATGGCCAGAAAAAATTCGGAGTCTAGTAGTGAAATTATAACTGAGAGAGTGTTAATTTATCTGGGAACTTATCAAGAGGTGCTTCAAGGGCAGTAGCTCAAGGAGAAGCATTCCTGATTAAAAACAAGCTGCTGAAGACACCTCCACCTCATCCATAATTGTCTTGCTGACTTATTGCCAGAGGACAGGTGTTTATATGTTACCTGCTCAAAATTAATTTTGCATATTGTAATATATTTTTTGTTTCATGCTTAATTTATGCTCAACAAATGCCGGCGTTATGCAAATGACGGTAATGCATAGAAACGAGACAAAGATCTATTGTCTGTTTTCCTCAGCCTGTCAGACAGATCTGGACTTGATCAATCCTTGACTCCTTCCTCACGTTAGTCTCGCATTAGAGTTGCTGTTGTGGCTAAGGTTGCTCTGGATCCCCTCTTGCAGCAAAATGCCATTTGCTGGTGGGGGAATTGATAAAATCACCTGGTTTTATCTGCTCTGAGCAAGACTTGATGACCCTGGCTCATTTGCAGCTATCACAGAACCAGAACTATAGCACAGCACAGTTCCTCTCCCTCTGGAATGGGATCTGTGCAATCCAGGCTGGGGCAGCCCTGGGGGAGTCACCTGCCATGGCCAAGAGTCCATTCTGAACTGGAGGACGTGGGGAGGGAGTTGCAGGGTTGGGTAGGACACGGAGAAGCAGGAAATCCCTGGATCTCTTTGAATGCCTTATGGGTATTGAGTTGGGTCAGAACTGTTGGCTGGAAGTGTTGGGAATATTTTGTCTGAGTCCTGTCAGGTGTTTTGCCCTGAAGACTAAATTGTTTAAGTCTCTACAAGAAAGGGTCATCATGCTTCTATTGAAATATTCTAATCCAGCATGAAATGAAATGTTTTTTAGATGCATATTTCCTACTTTTCTCTTCTCCTTAGTTCTACAGGCCACTGAATATCCGAGTGGCCCTGGTGGGAGTGGAAGTGTGGAATGACATGGATAAATGCTCCATTTCCCAAGACCCTTTCACCAGCCTGCACGAGTTTCTGGACTGGAGAAAACTCAAACTCCTACCTCGTAAAGCCCACGACAATGCACAGCTGATCAGGTAGATTCGACTCCAGGTTTGATACCCGCCGGGATTTGGGGGATTTGGTGGGTTTGGGGGATTTCAGGATAGCTCTGCTGAGTCCTTCCCCAGCTGCTAGGCTGTTGGAAGGAACATCAGTGCTCCTGAGGGTTTGTCTTTCCCCTCTGCAAACGTCCAACACAAAAATCCTCTGCAGGGCCCTTCAGCAGATGCTTCAGGGGAGTTCCTTCCCCAGCCCTGGCACTGGAAGCCTGTCCTGAGCACAGCTCGTGTGGAGCAGAAATAAGGTTGTAATAAACTGCTGCACGCTCAGGGTATGAATTTACAACCAGCTCAAACTGGTCTCAGTCCAAATTGTCACTGGAAAAGGCAGTCCTGCTCTGACCCTAATGTGAATCCTATTTGTTGACAAAAACACCTCAGTATGCTTTAAAATGCTGTCTAATTGAGACAATCCGTTTGCACTCGTGATTTAAAAATTAAACCATGAACGTATTTTACCCTGCTGCTTATTCTTGGGTTGAAGTAATTGAGTAAAGGTCCCTGTCAACCCAGACCAGCCCATGATTGTGTGAAAGTAAAAGCACTCTTAAAAAAAAAGGGCAACACCTCTTTCTTGAATCAGGTGTTATTTTGATGAATTGACTATTCTTTCTGCTAAGCAGATGAACACACCTGATGGCTCAGTAATTAAAAGGAGTTATTTACTTCCTACATTACCTGAGTAAGAATAAATTGAGCCTTTCCAAACCGTCCCTCATGAGATATTTGATGGCTCTCTATGTATAATAACACTTTGTTTGAAATTATTGCATTCTAGGCTGTGGATCATCACGAGTAGCACATAAACTTCCCCCTGCATTACAATAACCCTTCATTGAGTTAGAGACATTATTTTTATGCTTGTACTTCTGTTCCCAACTTCAGTCAGCAGAAACAAGGGAAGGGAAGGGAAGAAGGGTCCTGTTGCAGCAGTAAAAACAAAGGAGGGTGACCCAATGGGAGAGATCCAATGGGAGAGATCCAGTGGGAGAGATCCAGGGGGAGAAATCCAATGGGAGAGATCCAATGGGAGAGATCCAGTGGATGTTCCCAGAGCTGGGACACTGTGGTTCAGTCCAGCTGAGTCAGCACAGCCCATCTGGGCTTTCCATTGCTTTAGACCTGCAAATGTGAGGAGCTGAAATGGGGTCTTTGTTTGAGATTGGCAGGAATACAAAACTGAAAATAACAGGGAGGTATCTTGGCATTGACTGGTGACTGTGTGTCTCCTCTCCCTCTTTCCCACTCTCCTGCAGCGGGGTGTACTTCCAGGGGACAACCATTGGCATGGCTCCCATCATGAGCATGTGCACAGCAGAGCAGTCAGGAGGGGTCGTCATGGTAAGTGGGGAAAGCACAGCCCTCAAACTGGCCCAACTGGTGTGACACCAGCTCAGGTTCTGCACTCCTGCATCCTGGACCCCAACATCAGCCCCGTTTGTCCCGTTTTCCATCTCTGGATTGTTTATATCCCCGTTCAGATTGCTTGGAAATGATAGTTCCCATAGTGAAAAAACCCAAAATATTGCATTAAAATATAGCAGGGCCTCTTTGCAAGGAGTTTATACCTCTAATTGTTACTGAACCAGGTGCTGAGGTGCTGTGAAGGAAGAGAACCAGAAGATGTATTTGTTGTACACTTGGGCATACTTGTGTTACAGGCAGCAGCAGTCTATCCTGAATCTTTTATTATATTGATTTTATTCTGTATTTATAGAGTTTCCTGTGTTAGGCCTTATTTTCCATCTTTGCAGCAGTGGTTTTATTGCATTGCCAGACAGCGAGAACAAACAATGGCAGCATTTATTCCACCTGAGTCTCTCCCAGGGTATTACTGTTGTTGTTAGATGCAAGACGTGGTGAACACACAAGTAAACATCTTGTCCAGTTTCTGGAAGGAGTTCTGAAGTATTTTCTTTCTGATTTTTTTTTTAATTTTAATTTTACAGTGTTTTGTGCTGAGACAGAGGGAAGAAGCTTTAAAATAGAATGATGAAATCGCGTCATTTGGGAAAAGTTGTAGAAAGACAAAGTTTCAGGCTCTTGGTAGCTTGAGAAGCTGAGTCTGTGACTGCTGCCTGTAACAATAATTCACTGGGGGAGAGGTACAAAAGGAAAAGGAGGAAAAGAGGATGGAAGAGTTGTGGGAGTCTCCCAGTGCACTCCCAAGTCTTGGTAAAGGCACAGATGAGGCAGAGAGCCCCATGTGACTCTCAGCCCTGCAGTCGCTGCTTTGGCTTTATCTGCAGCCAGAGATGCCCTTAATGATGACTTTTTTGTCCTTTTAATTTTTAGCAGAAGATTTAAAACACTCCACCGTGTAATTTACTGTCAAGTCAGTTCTCTTCACTCTGGAAACTGACATTTTAAAGAGAAATAATTACAAGTGGTTCATTCCAGTAACAAGAAAACAAGAATCAGCATTTCTTTAGAGCGTTTTCCTAGAGAGGGGAGTGAGTTATGTGTCCAGGAGAAACCCAGGGTCTGTGGGTGAATGCTGCTCCAGGCTGCAGCTTCTGCCCTGAAGGGGAGCACGATGTTACCCTGGCACTCCGTGAATTTAAGCTTTTGAGGTAAAAATTAACTCAAAACTTGCACAGAATAACTAGAAATATTCTCGTTCTTTAAGCAAATCCTTAGAAAGGAGCCAAATCCAAATGAAGCAAACGCTCACCCCAAAACCCAAAAGTGCAGCTGCCCAGCCATCCCCTGAGTATATAAAAATATACTTCTTTATATTGGTACCTGTGCCCTGGCACAGCTGCCCAGGCAGAGGTGGGGTCCCCATCCCTGGAGGGATTTAAAATCCATGTGGGCACTTGGGGACGTGGGGCAGTGCTGGCCTTGGCAGTGCTGGGGGAATGGTTGGACTCCTGATCTTAAAGGTGTTTTCCAACCTAAAAGATTTTGTGGTTCTGTGAAGGAATGAATCACTCTTAGCCTGGGAAGCTGAGGGGCTCAGCTGGCTCAACACCAGGCAAATGAACATTTGGCCAAGTTCATAATTCAGCCAATTTCTTCCCCATCCCACCCCCAACACTCAACAGCAAAAGCTCCCACGCTCTAACACCTGTTCTGGAAGAAAAGACAATGAGAGACTGCGTAAGAAATGACATTTGAATACAAAACCTGGAGTGACTCTTGTCTGATGTGATTTTCCTGGCTCTTTTTGCAGTTAGTCAGCTCTACTTTATGATCTAAATTCCTCTGTCATGCCTCCCTGGGAGGCTGCCTGCCTCTCTTCCACAGGGCTGAGTTCTCTCAGTAGGTGACACCCTGTCTCCCATTAATTTTCAGAGAAACTCAAAGCAGGGAGAGCAGCCATGTGAGTGTGAGAAGTTTTAACAAGACCTTTATCATTTCATTTTCCTCTGAAGTTTCTGTGGTGTCATAGAAAAACCAAAGAGAAGTTGACATTAAAGCAAGTCTTTGACGTGATTCAGTCTTCATTCTTGTGTTTCCAAAGGTTGCCCACTGAATTCATGGATTTAAAAGTAAAATACTTCTGAGAGAAAAGGAAAGTGACTTTTTATATGGGCAGATAATGACAGGGCAAGGGAGAAAGGTTTTAAACTAATAGAGGAGAGATTTAGATGAGATCTCAGGAAGAAATTGTTCTCTGTGAGGCTGCTGAGGCCCTGGCACAGGGTGCCCAGAGATGCTGTGGCTGCCCCTGGATCCCTGGAATTGTCCAGGGCCAGGCTGGACACTGGGGCTTGGAGCACTCTGGGATAGTGGAAGTTGGGACTTGGGTGATTTTTGAGGTCCCTTCCAACCCAAACCATTGTGGGATTCTGTGACTCTATGAACTGAGTGAACACTCACTGAAATTACCAGGAGCAGGGCATTTGCCTGTTGGAGCTGTAGGTTGACAGTATTTAATTATTAGGATTTGATTTAAATCCCAGTGGAAGGAAGCAGAATTCAGCTGAAAGCAGCTGCATGTTTTGTGCAACAGCTTATAATGTCTTAACAGTAGATGGTTGCTTATTCAGTGCTTGTGAAATGTGTTTGGTAATGACTTTTACTGCTCAAGTTAACTTTGAAAGACCCTGGTGGAATAAATCAAAGTCACATTGCTATTCATTTCTTTAGTCCTTGTGATACTTAAGCGGTCTCAGTATCAAATGGAACATGTCACTGTTTGTTTTGATAATCTTCATTTATGCTGTCTTCAAATAACCTCTTTTGCTGAGGCATCACATTCCTTCTTTTAAAAACCCTCTCTAGAAGCTGATAAAATTGCATTCCAAGTGGCTCTGAGCAAGTAACGAGAACCGCATGGGCTGGAATAATTGTTTGCCTATTCAAGTCCCAAATTACATTTCACATCATTTATTGCTCTGCTTCTGGAGTGGACTGTGTGAATCCTTGTTTTTAGTTTTAGTTGACAGCTTCAGAACATTCAGAGAAATACAATCACTGCTCAGTAAGTAGGGGAGATACTGGAAAAATAAAGCCTGAGCTCAATTTGCTGTGTCTGGGTAGCTCAATGAGGAGTTTCTGTCTTGAGCAGATAGCCCTAATTTCAAACATCATCCAATGTGGTAAATTATATGGAATTATTTCACTGTTTCTTAATCTTCAGCCCTGCATTGTTTTCCATTTGAGTGAGAGGCTGTGCTCTTTTGAAGACATCCGGTTCAAATACATTGAATTCTTTAACTATTCCACTAATTACTGTGTACACAAAGATAAATCCATCTGTATCTGACCAGTACCTAGATAAGACATCTCATTACAGAGGTGTTGTGCAGGACAAACTGCACACAAACTGGCTGCCACAAGATTTTTAGATCAAGATTTAAAAATTTGGGAAAAAAAAAATTCAAAAGAGACACTTTGTCAAAAGATAGAATTCTTTTGAGTTTATCCCAGTTGCAGAAGGAGCAGTTTGGTGTGTTCAGAATGACTTTATTCTCTTCTCGGTTGTTTGCTGTTTGAGAAATGATTTACTAAAACTATTAGCCCAGACAGATGAAAGAAGAAACTCTTAAATCTACCCCAAGTCATGTATTAAGACCTCCATTAGTACATAGATAATGTTTTAGACAGTTTTACCTTTCACTTCTTTTTCGTCTGAAGTTTGGCTGAGATGATGCTGGAAGAGTTATTTAAAGTGAATATATTCATGCACGCTTCTGGAGCAGGCAGCTGTACACAGTAATTCCATTTACTGACTGATAAATAGTGGATCATGCATTTATATTACATGTTTATGCCTTCAGGGAAAGCTTTCTTACAAGTGTAGTGGATTTTTTTTTTCCCTCAAGGAAAATGATCAATGTGGAAAGGTCTCTTACTTGTGGTTAAGCCAAAACATCATTTGGATCAGCAGCCTGTAATCAGATCATGTAGTGAATGTCTCAGGAATGATTGTCCCAAAAATCAGCATTTAAACAGGGATTAATGTTAAAATTTCAAACTGACACTTTCAGCATTTAGAGTATTCATAGGTTAATAAAAGGCCATGGAAGATTTTGGCTTGCTTTGGCCTTTCATTTTAAAAAGGAGATTTTTCAAAGGTTCTTGGTTTTTCTTACAAGGTTTGTGAAATCTTGGACATTCTGATATTAAAGAAATAGGCTGAAGCAAATTCAATAGACCAGATGAAATCTCTTGCTGCATTTTTCATTTGCCTCCTGACAAGATCCTAAAGGATCTTTTCACTTCTCCTTCATCACACCCATCCTCACCCATATATTTCCCCTTTATCCTCACCCTTTCCAACACTCCATGTCTGGTGACCTCTCTCTGCCACTGCTGGGACTGGGGAGTTTGGGGGATTTATTGAGCAGCAGAATTTTAAACCCCAGTAAAGAGATGTTCAAAGCTGCTCAATGCTTTCAAATATCCCCTGGGGAAACTGGGTGGCCAGACAGGCTGTCCTGAAATTCCCACTCTGCACTAGGTAGATGTGAATAAATTTACAATTGAGTTTATTTAACAACACAGCAACAACAGCTACTAAAGTTATAAAGCATTTCAAAGGACAGGCAATAGGACCTCAGAGGGGGAATGTGTGCCTTGAATTGGGTTTATATGCTGAACTGACTGGTTCTCCTGTGCGTTTTTCTTTTGAAGGATCACTCAGAAAACCCTCTGGGTGCAGCAGTGACGCTGGCTCATGAGCTGGGGCACAATTTTGGAATGAATCACGACACACTGGAGAGGGGCTGCAACTGCAAAGCATCCACAGATAAAGGGGGCTGCATCATGAACCCTTCCACTGGGTAAGTGCAAGGCTGAGATTTGCAAAGCTGCAGCTACAGTGGGACACCTCTGCTTTCATTTTGTGCCTCAGGAACAGTGAAAGGTAAAAAAAAAGGAAATATTTTTTCAACAGCTGTTAAATCTTGTCAAGCTGAAAAAGTTTAATGTTATCAGAGCACAACATGGACCATTGCACCTTTTTATTTCTGGGTTACCAGTGTGAGAGACAAAAATGCTGTAAGCAACTGGTTAATTTAAAAAAAAAATAATCCACAGCCAAGCAAACTGCATTGCAAGTGTTAAATCAGAATTTCACCTTCTCTCACCTTGCCAGCTGAGCATCAGTCCCGATAGGAAATGAGCCAAGACTGAGATGAGTGTGTAAGAAATCCAGTAATGCAGGAAATGCACTGTTAGAGTCTGCAAATTCTTTGTCTCATGCAGAGCAGGATTTTAGCTTTGCAAAGCTTTTGCTGTAAGCGTGGAGCAGTTTTAGCGTGTGAGAAAATTAAATCTGTAAGGTCAGTGGGATTAAGGCTGTTCTGTGTCCAGAGGGAGATCTTCCAAGAAAAGAGATTAGAAATGTGGGAAATAAAAACCCGTGGTCACTTCAGTGAGTGCTGGGCCAGGAGCTGGGCTCAATGATCCTCGTGGTCCCTTCCAGCTCAGGATATTCCCTGATTCCCTGTGGCAGCACTCAAGGGTGCCTCTGCTGATGGCAAAAGCACTGTGCCAAGGGACAAGAGTGTTTTGTAGACCCTGAAATTCCAGGCAGCCTGGGCAGAGTGAGCTGTCACTGCTTGCTGGGATGTGTTTTAAATTCCTGTTAGAAACTGAAGGATGCAAGGAATGAGTTCTCCATGTCCATGTTTGAACTAGGACTGATAGGATGAAATGGAAGTAAGATTTGCCAGAGCTCTCTGATGGTAAATCATGTGTTAGACTGGACCAGCTGCAGAAATTAAACTGTCTGTGACTGGAATCCAGTAAGAACCAGTGAGGCAAACATCAGCCAGCAGTGTAGGTACAGCTGGACATGCCTGAGGACAAGAGGATGGTCTGGATGTTCTCTGAGGTCCCTTCCAGCTCCAGCATTCACTCTGTGTGCTTAAAGTTCATCTGTTGCTTAAAAACCTCTTCTGGGAATTGTGATCAGCTCTCCCTGTGCCTTTCCCGAGACTGCAAGTTTCTGGGAAAGAAGGGCAGCAATCTGGGAGAGGCCAGGGAGGGCTGGGCAGGGTTGCTCCCTGCTGGCCAGCCCAGCAGCAGCCTTGGAATTCCTTCAAAGGCAAAGCTGTCACCCTCCATCAGGGCAGAAATGAGGATTGTGGCCAGAGGCCGAGCACAGCAAGCTGAGAGACAAACAAAAGAGAGTTGAGAGAGTAGTGGAGGATGAGAGGGACTTCTACAGTCTGGAAAAGAAAAATAGCTCGGCTCTTCTGAGGCGATGGGTGGTAATTATGGCCATGGAATTGCAGCCTGCACAGGTCGGGGCTCTGTGCACACTGAGAGGACAGAGTGAAGTAGGAGAGGGCTCAGAGGTTCTGAGAGGGCTCTGAGGTGAGCTTTGGTGGTGGCTGGTGAGCAGTGGGCAGCAGGGCTGAGCTCTGAGCTCCTGAAGGATCCATTCCAGCTTCTGTCAGCTCAGCTCAGTTACTGGTTCTGCATCCAGCTGCTCCACTTGGGAATAAATACAGGAATGCTCTCAGGACAGAAATTTCTGGACCCTTTCTGAACTCGTCTGGTGGGAGGGACATTAAAACAGCTCTTTCCTTGTTCTGCCTTCACACTGGAGTCCTTTGGGTGTATCTGAGCCTGTCCTGGGTGCTGGATGTGCCAGTCCAGACCCTGGGCTTGGGCTGGCTCAGGGCAAGGTCAGAGCAAGGTTGTGCCCACTCAGGGTTCCTCAGGGTTTGAGGGGTTGGATATTCCAGTCCTCATCCCTTGGGGATGACTCCAAGCAGCTCAGCTCCCCTGTGAGGGTTTCTGTGGCACCTTCCAGGTTAAAGGCTGTGCCCACCTCCAGCATCCCACAGGGTTGGGGAGGGGGACTCAGCTCCACCTCGTAATGCCTTTTTTGGATTTCCACCATTTCTGCATCCAGCTTGTGCCTGAGGAAGAGCTGTGGCCTTCACAGCCCTGAGCAGGCTGGTGTTTGCACTGATTATTGATTTATAAATGGAAACTTTAACTTTGGGTTTATAGCCTTAGGCTTCCGTGCTGTCAATCTGTGATAAACATTCCTGGAGAACACTTCATGCCTTGAGCCAAGCTGCATCTCACCAATTTCAAATTAACACTTTGAATATTTAATTACCCAGCGTGTCTCACCAATAGCAATATTCCCTTGAGCACCATTATTCAAGGAACACTGAGAAGTTTTCCTCTCTGGAAATGCTTGTCTGTTAAGGGAAGGCCAAATGAATGCTCCTTATCTCAAATGCACTCTGGAAATAGCCAAAAAATCAAAACTAAGAGCATCCCACGTCCATTTAGAGAGACAGCCTGCTCTCAGTGTACTCAACTGCACTCACTCCATGCTCTTCTAATTGATTTAAGGTAGATTTAATGAGTGGAACAAAAAAAATCTAGCTGAAGTTAGTGTAAAAAGTACGGAGAGTACTTATCTGATGTCTACCAAAAATAGGAAATATCTAAGTTATACCAGAAAGGCCTCTGTGAATTTAACTTTGGAGTCAGTGGTGTGGTCATGCACAAAAGGGAATGTTTTAAAGCTTATTACTTAAAAGGGATTTCATCAATTATTGTAATTTCTTTCAGTTGTTCTGTTTCAGTCTTTGAAGAGGTCTTGGAAATTACATCTTGGTGGAAAAAAACCTCCAGGGATCAGGGTGGAATTTAAACTCTGTTGGATCTCTCCTTTAATCGGCTTCCTACAGTTTTTATTCTTAAAAGATACCAGCAGGATGAGCACCAGTTGTACGTGAGCTACAAATGTCTAAAGACCTACTACTTTAGCAAAATGTATTTTTTATAACACGAAATCAAGCACAAAACCCCACAAATTTGTGTCAGTGCAGGACTTTGAGACACTCAAATATCTGCAATGAAAATCACATAAATTCTTCTGCAGAAACGGGAAAAATACTATAATGAGGAATATTTTACTATGATGTGAAAATACTATAAATGAGGAATATTTAGTACTAAAATTAATAGTTAGTGGTAAGGAATAGTAACATTTAAATATGTTTAATTTTGATACTAATCATATCAGTACGGAGTATTTAATACACATTGTCCTCGATTTTATGCATCCATTGTAATGATATTCCTCTATTTTTTTAATTGTTTTGTACATAGACAATTCCAAGTGAAAAAGAAGGAATATGAGAGAGATTTATGGATCTTTTTGCTGAGATCTCATTATCTGGAAGCTAAGGGACTAGGCTGAGCCAGTGAGGCCACTTCAGTGTTCCACTTGTTTTCCAAATATCTCCCTAAAGTGTCCCCTCTTAGGAGTGAAAATATTCCTCCTGCCAGGTAGATAAATACCAAAGAGTTCTGGTGCAGGGGCTGGATTTATACCCTTGCAAATGTGAGCAGAATTTAGCACTGCAGAGCAAAATGCTGCCTATTAGCAGCGCTTGTTTATTTAATAATTTTGGAAATGCAGTTTCTACACATCCTTCTTCATCAAAATTGAGCACAGGGATGTTCATGGGGGTTGAGGTCAGGTGAGCTCCCACTAAGAGTTGAAATGTTGAGTTCAGATATGTTGGAGATTTTTTGCCAGCCTTGAGGGAAGCAAAATTTTGATGATTAAGTGTTCTCCCCTCCTGTAAACTCAAGGGTTGAACTTCCCCTCATGCATTACTTTTTTACAGAAAGAGTGATAAAATATTGGAATGGTTTACCTGGGGAGGTGGTGGAATCACCATCCCTAGATGTGTTTAAAAGGAGATTGGATGTGGCACTTGGTGCCATGGTTTAGTTTAGTTGAGGTGTTGGGACATGGGTTGGACTCAATGATCTTGAAGGTCTCTTCCAACCTGGTGATTCTGTGATTCTGTGATTACTCGAGTCCTGGAGCTCTGTGCTCTTTCAGTCTCCATGCAGGTGATCCCCATGAGGAATTGTCTGCAGGGAAGTCAACACACTGGAAATTTCTTCTTCCTTCCCTCCTGCAGGGAGTGCTCCTTGATGTCTTTCCCTTTTCTCTTCCTAGGTGAGGTTGATGAGAGCAGGAATCCTCCAAGGACAGGCAGTTCCACCAAGCCCATTCAGATGCTCACCCCACTGTTGTCTTTTTCCCCTTTGGGATGCCCCTACCTGCAATGACAAGATCCTCTTTCATTGTGTGGGAATCCAGAGTGCAGGGAATATTTCTCTGCCTGTTCTGAAGAATCTAACCCCCCCGAACAATGTTGTCTTTGACCTTTACCCATGGAGAAAACTGCCTGCTCTCTGGGAGGAATTAAAATCTACACAGATGTGAACTAGGTGATAGAATGTGATGTAAGGATGTCACAGGGTGAAGAATTTACAAGTTTTAGGTTTGTTAATGTAGTAAATAGATAAATAGTAGAAGTTCCAAGATGGAGGAGACCTTGCAGTTTTTTAACCTCTGTCTCTCTTCTTCTAGTCCCCCATATTTTGCAGCAGAAGTAGTTTAGGATGATTGGATGAAAAGTTCCACAGTTCAGGCCTGTGTCAGAGTGATTTACTGAGCATTGGAGGAAAAGTAAAAATATCTGTCCTTTCAAGTCTCTAACTGGTTAATTTACCTTTAAAAGAGCTGTGAAATCTTGATAAGGGGCCATTTTCTCACTTTCTCTTGCCATGTTCTGCTCTGCTGTGTCTTCTCTACGCTGGTAGCTGATAACACTAAAATAAACAACTCTCTGACGAAGCAACTACTGCGAGTTTGCCTCGTCTGTCTATGAAATTCTTTGCACGGACTCTAAAAGCCTCTCCCATCAAGAGAGGCTGATTTATGGCACTACCAGTGTCACACTGGCCCCTGGCAGAAGTGTTTTCTCTTCCCAGGATCGTGTCTTGGTGCTGGATCATCCCAGCCAGGGCTAATGGAAAGGGCTCCCATTTGTTCCATCTCTCTTTGCCTCCCCATAGACACAACCTGATGGAAAATGGCAAAGGGCTGCTTTGTGGTGTCCCCTCCAGTCCCCTTTGCACCTGGGTAAGGGAATGGTGGGGATTTTCCTCAGGTCTGGCCCACTGCCCATACCCTGTTTCTTTCTCTACACATTTATTAGGAGATGGAACACCCCACATTGATCTGGAAGGTTCTCCTCAAAGCCCATGATGGAGGAAAGATTAAAGAAATGCAAAATAATTTAAATAGTCAGGAGAATAAAAACACTGTATGAACTATTGTTTCAAGACGTGAAACAAGTGGCAGATACTCAAGAAGTGGAAAATCTGATGTGTGAGAGAGAATGGCCACTGATACTTGATAAAAGCCTTCTGAATGAAAGAACATCTCTTGGGAAACTTTCCTTTTAATCTAGGCTCCTGGTAGACCTGGTTTTCCTCTTTTCCAAGAGTTCCAAGGCCTGTTCTGATCTGCATCCCTGGATGACACACAGGAAGGTGTGGGCCAGGCACAGGATTGAGGAAGCAGCTTCTTTAGGATTCTTCCCCACACAACTCCCCTTTGTTGTGTTCCTCCTGTGAGATGTTCCTTTTGAAAAGTCAAGAATGAATTGAACCCCTCTGCCTGCATTTTTTCCCCCTGTTCTTATCTTGGATCTTGTGTTCCCATTTCCAATTTTCACAGCTGGAATTTAAAGTCACTCCGAGCTTCTCGCTCAGTCAGATTTTAAATTGAATTTACTCAGATAAATATGACTGCAAGTGTTACAGGGAAGTGGGGCTTGGGCTGTGGCACTGCTGGTGGAAATTCCTGTTTTGTGGAGTGATGATCATGAGTGAAAGAAAAGGAGAAATGAGATCAATTTAACCTCTCAGCTATAGATTATTATTTCAGAGGGTTTTTATGGAACGGTGCCTCACGGGAAAAAAAGGAACAGCTAATTTTGAGTAATTGCCTTTCAGTACACAGTTTCACTTTAATTATTGAGTTTTTGGAGGCAGGGTCTGGGGGAGGAGACCAATTAGGAGCACAGAAAGAGCACAGAGTAGAAATCATATGTAGAAAAACACGGCTTCATTTGCTGTTGTAATTTGGAGAAGCCATTTTTCTAACCAATCCAAAAAAACCCCGCTGTTATCAGTAGGTTCTTAAGTAAAATTAAAACCTTTATGTTAGAATTAAAGCAGGGAGCCAATGGGAAGCTGCCTCTTTGTGAATGAGAGTGAGAGCAAAGGTGATCTGTTGAAACTCAGCTGAGTGACAGTCTCAAATTAAACTAATTGACTCAAATTAAGCACTGCTGAGGAGAAATGGGGGAAAATGAACCATGGGAAGGACCATCAGGTGGGCTTCTTCCAGGTACCACTGCAAAAGAGCCTTGGTACTTAGTGGCTTTTAATTCCCTCCAGGAGCAATTAGATATTCTGCACTGAACACTGAGTACATCAGTAGTAATTAAGGTGAAATAAAATATTTAAGTGGAAACAGAGCGGTTTTTTCCTGAGCAGTAGCAGCAGATGTGTGTGAGGAGCTCCCAATTGTTGGGTTCTGGAGCGTAGGATTTCGGACGGTCGGGACAAAGGGAGACAGGAGATCTCTGGAGCTGCTCTTAGAGCATGAGATTTATTGATGAGAGCCTGGGTGTAAGGGACCTGCTGGGAGCTGCCAGACACAGCTCGAAGCAGGGCAGAGAAGCAGTGAGGAGATGCAGGGGTGCAGAAGTGGTGTGGGAAGAAAAGGGGCAAAGGCAAAAGCAAGAGAGTAAGAGAGTAAAAGCAAGAGCAAGGGGCAAGAGGGCAGGGCAAGAGGGCAAGAGAGCGAGTTCCCGTTTACAGCACAATAAATCATCTTTTGTGCTGAATATTCTAATTTCCATTAACCAATCTAGAATAAGCTACAAATCTTATAACACTTACATACAGCCTATAGGAATCATTGCATTACCATATGGGGTTACATTTTAAACTCTAAAACCTGCGTTTTGGACCCTCTGCCAGGCTGGGAGGGTCTGCTCTGACCCTTGGACCTTTCTACAAGCAGAGGGCATTGTTTAATCAAAGGGGATTATCTTCAGCCAGCCACACCATTGTTTCCCAGTTGTTCAGTAACTGGGGTTGGGTAACTCAAAGCTTGTCTTCATTTCAATCTCGCTTATAGTTTCCATATTCTCAGCATCTTTAGCCAGGCAGTCACATTTATGAGTCTGTTCTCCCATACCCGGTGACACCAAACAAGACCAGGAGTGGCACAGGAGATGCAGCAGATGTGAACATTCCTGTTTGCCTCAGTGGGGATGGGCTGGTCCATGGATCTGTTGTGGAAGTGGTCCAGGCATCCCAGGATGAGCTTAGGAAACATTAGTTCTTTCACAGGCCAATTCCCAAGATATTCTTGAAAGGCAGCTCTGCTGCAAGTGAGGAAGAGCTCATTTGATGCTTTGCTTTCATGTGTTGGCTTCAGTGGCCAAGGAGAGGTGCATCACACTTTATTTAGTGTTTATTTATAAATAAACACCCATTTCTGCTGGCAAGGAAAAGCTGCTTTTATTGGCTCCCCTCTATTGACAGCCTCTGTGGTAGCAAATATATTATCAGAGACATCTAAAATACCTATTTATTCGCTTTCTCTTCTTGCCCTCGTTCCCATTTCATGCTTGTTCCATACTCTGGAAGGTGTTGCTGATTTTCCTGGTGTAAATGCTCTGATTCCATCTCTGACTTGGAAGATTTCTCTGGAGTTTGTGCTCAGTGCAAAGGCAGGGCTGGCAGAAGCTTTGGCATTCACATGAAGCTGTTATTGCAGGAGTCCAGCACCAGAACCCTCCCTCTTCCCCAAACCTCTGGGGTCCAAGGATGCATCTGGAAATGTTCCCTGAGGTGTCCCAGCTTGGATTAATGAATATTCCTTTATTCAGTGTTGAGTCACAGGTGTGTGAGTTGTGTACAGGGTCTCTGTCCAAAACCATCTGATATTTCTGGTGGAAATATGGGTTTGGGCAGAAAAATTGTCCTGGGGATCCAAAACCAAACCTGCTTTGCTCCTGTGCTGCAGTTTGCTTCCACCTCTGGTGAGCTGGAGCAGCATTTGTGGGGCTGGGTGAGAGCTCAGATGATGGGAGCCATCCAAATGAAAAGCAAGGCTTGAGGAGGAGGAGAAGGGGTGAATATTACTGAGGATTCCTTAGGGATCTGTGTGGCTGTCCAGGAGTGAGTTATCCATGGAACTGGGGTAGGTGAGCAGCAGGATTAAGGTGAAATAAAATATTTCAGTATTTTGCCCTCCAGGGCAGTGTCTGGGGAACAGCACCCCATCATTAAAGTGTTCCATAACTTTGTCCTTCCATGGTGCTGAAGGTCTGTGCTTCCCTGTGGATCCCTCATTACCATTAATGAGCTTTAGGGCTGCACATCAAAAGCAGGCCAGTGGCAGCAAGGCTGATTTTACACCTCACGAGTGAATATTTGCATTTTAGATGGTGGCTGAGGGCTCGGTGGGTTTGGCTCTCAAAGGGTTTTCTGAGAAGCCTTCTTGTCTTGTCATCTGCTTTTGTTTGATTTTTGAACTACTAGAGAAAAATATATTTATTTAACTACTTTTTCAGCATGTAGTTAAATAAATAAAACATAGTGAAAATCTCTTAGGAACAAGTTGGGAAAGTACTGATCACTTGTGTGATTTGTTGTATAAAGTATTAGTTTCAATCCTTTTTTCTGTTTTTTGAAAAATGATCTCAAGGAAGCAGAATATCAGGTCACCCTCATTTTGGTCATTCAAAGGCTGAACTGGAGTCCCCAGATGTGAAAATTATAGACCCTCCAGAGATTTCCAGCACACTGCTCTGGGACCCAGCCAGGTATGCCATGAAAGCAGCATCAAATCAAAGGGAAAAACACTTTTTCCAGCAGCTCTCCAGACTGGGAAAAAAAAAAAAAAAACCTTAGAAAAAGACAAAAGGTCAGGGTAAAATGGGAAAGAAATCAGAAATAGAGTGTGGGAAAGGACACTTTAGTTTACTGAGTGGTTCTCTTTTTTTTCTTGCAGACATCTCACAGCATCTTGTAGCTGCAGAGCTGTTAAATGTTAGATAATCAAACCATTAGTAGTTAGCACAGAATTTCCTGACCCCTCTCAGTCGGTTTTCAGCTGTTCAGACCTCACTTTGCATTTTTCAGTCTGGCAGCTTAGAGACATTAAACTCTGGAGTCAGCAGAACTATCTGGAATTACCTCTGTTACAATTTGAGGAAAATGAAATTATCTTTCAGATGTAAACAGTTCCTAATTAAACTCTGAAGCTGTTTATGTTTCCAAACCAGTCTGAGCTGAGCTCGGCACAAAGACAGACTTCTTTGTTGTCTTTTTCTTTTTTTAATAAAGTTGATATACTGATGTAATAAATTACTTGTGACAGAGCTAACTCTGTTGTGCCAGCAGTGCAACTGCTTTTTTTTAAAAAAAAAAACCCAAACCTTAAGCAACATATCCCTCTGCCCCAGTAATTTAGCACATTGCATTCTGGTCCTTCCTTTAGTAGGAAACAGCCACGAGATTACAGAATAGATTTATGTCAGTCTTTCCCTTCACTCCAAGTAGCCCCATGTCTGCAGTGCATTTGGCCTTCTTTTTTTTGTTAATAATTCCCATGCCTTGCAGATACATTTAATTTGTGTGATGAATAAGATCTGCATTGAAGAATTAGCAGCGTTGGTTGAAATCCATGCAATTTTTTCCCAGTCCTTTGCAGGAGTGGATCACTGTTAACAATTAGCACACAGAGCTGTGGGGCAAAAAAAAAAAAAAAGAAAAAAAGATAATTGCTTTTCATTTAGTTTAGTCTTTCTCCTTTCAGTGGATGTGCTGTTAGAAGGGGAAATATTTGGCTTTGCTGGTGTGTTCTCAAGGAGAGCTCTCAGGGATTGACAGCATGACTTTGCTGTAAGTGAAGCTGACCAGGAGAGAGGTGACTTCTCAAATGAAAACACATTTTACTTCTGGTGTGATTATTTATAGCAGATACTTAAGGACGAGCAGGGGTTTCTGCCATGACATGTATCCACTTTTCCTGGCCTGGATGCTGGGATGAGGGAGCTCAGCTGCCTTTTGTCTTGTTGCTGTAATATCCATAGGAAATATAGCTCTGAGAGGGACATTTTTCTCCTTCAGTGCTGCTATTGCCATGACCCACGAGAACAAATCATATAGGGACATTTCCCTTTATCTTGGCTTTCTGTTTCATCAACCAAAAAAAAAAAAAAAAAAAAAAAAAAAAAAAAAAAAAAAAAAAGAAAACAAACCCCAAACTTTTCAACCTGCAGGGATAAATCTGCAGTGCAGTCAGTGCATGGAGAGTTAAGCAAAGTGTCCAGTTTTAATTGGTGTTAATGAATTCCGAATTCCTGGCTTAAAAATGGAAACATACCTTAGAGGGGAAATCCTTAAGGTCGCATGAAAGCTCCTTTTTGAACATGTGCTGTGTGCCCAGGAGCACTTGGAGGAATTGGTGTGGACTTGGAAGGCTGAATCCCTGTAATTAAGTGATGCCCACAGCTGCCTTTGCCACAGTTGTCATGGGAATCACAGAGCCCTTTGTGCCTGGCATAGATGTGCAAAATGTTTAAATTTTTCCTTCCTGCAAAGACATTCTTGATCTTTTCTAATGTGGAAGCCTGTCCCAAAGTGCTGGGCACATTTACTGGGGGGTTCTGGTGGCAGCAATGCAGGGAGGCTCCATTTCAGCCTTTGCAAATGAATGATGCAGCCCCAGGGATTAATTAAGATAAGAAACCACCTATTTTAGAGTAAAGGCACTGAAAATGAAGAGGTGAGATAACTGTGGTGTCCTAGAGAGCCTTTCTGTCTGCCTCTTACAGCATGGAAATTGTGTTCATCTCCACCCCTGAAGCTCTCCTGGCTGCCAACCACCACCAGTGAGAAATCCAGAGCTGGTAGGAAAACGACCATGGACTTTAGTAAGGCCACGATTTCACCAGGATCCACATGGGGTTTTTTTTAGATTTATCAAAAGCCTTTCATTCCTGTGAGTGAAAGTTTTAATTTGCTCATTAAGGATCCCTAAGTCTTAGATCATGGCTGGATCCATCCTGTCTTCATGGCTTCAAATAATGAAATAAATGCAATGTGGCTGCTAATTTTTCTTTTTTCCAGCTCTATGAAAAAGAAAGGGGAAGGTAGAAAAAGTGATTCCTTGTTATTATATATTAGGATTTTTTTAAGAATTCCACTTCCATTGTTCTGAGGTGATTTAGGTGATATGGGATAAAGAGCTTTTTTCTCACAACAGAGGCAGGGAAGGTGGGAATTCTGGAGAAATTCAGACTGATTTCTGGTGTTGTTTTTCCTCACTTATCTTTCCTTTGGATCTTCCCAAAGAAAAATGAAAATGAGCCATGCTGCTTGCAAGTCAGATCCTCCTGCCTTGGAGTCCTAATTTATTAAGAGCCTGGTAGTACAGACGTTAGGTGAAATCAGTATGAGCCTGTCCCCCAGGTATTTATTATTCCCAGCTTTCTGCAGGGCTCAGATTCTTTTCTCCAGCACCCACATCTCACAAGGGGCATTTCCATGAACTTCACTCTCTTAGTGCTTCTGCTCCTGCTCTTCCCAGTGGAACAGCTTCTCCACGTGTTCCATCCAGAGGGCTGATCCTTGGGGTCTGTCTGTGCCAGGAGTTGGTCTCGAGGATTCTTGTGGGTCCCTTTCAGCTCAGGGTTTTCTAGGAAATCCCTTCTCCCTGGCCTGGGTTTCTCCTCATTGGGTTTAGCCCTATTTGGAGTCCACGTCCCTTAACTTGGTGTCATTAGATCTGCTCACCTGATGTCCAGGCTCATCCTCACCCAGATCCATCCCCTGAGCCCAAGTACCCCCTTTATGACAGCTCTTTCAATCAGTCTGATTCCCAAAGTCAGATTTTTTTTTTTCATCCCTGTCTGCTCCTGGCCCATTTAAAAAATATCAATTCCAAGGTTTTTCAAGGGAGAAAATCAGAATGTAACTGCCTGGAACACAAGCAGATTGTAAAATCGTGTTGGGAACTAACCAAAGCACCTTTTCCCCAATCAGAAATCAGTAGGAAGCTGATCTTCAGCAGTGGTTTGGACCATTTGTGTTTATTTGCTCGTCACGTGCTGAGGATGATGTGTTTTGTGTGACAAATTTCAACTCAGGGCACACTGGTTGTGCTCCTTATCCACATTTCCCTTCTCTGCTGGGAGCTGCTGGCAGGCACAGGGTGTCTGCATCCCACTTTTCCTTAGCCTGGGACCAGACCTGGCCCGACCTTTTCATCCCTCCCTCTGCTCTGTCTTGCTTTTTGACTTCTCCTGTAGTCAGCATTGGATTCGACTCAAATTCTAAGCAGTAGATTGTGAAACCTGAACTCTCAGCAATCCAGCAAATTTTTATTAATGAGGTAGTGGTCTAAAAGGAAACAGAGCAAAAGATGAGCCAGAGGCAAATTCAAACTGATTATAGCTCCTTCCTTGGCTGTCTGGTTTCCAACAGGAAGAACAGTTGTCTGAGTTCAATTCCCATGGAGCTTTTGCAATGCAGATAACTCCAGCACAGAGTCAGGATCCTGTCAGGGGTGATAAATTGGTTCAGGATTGCTTCACCCCCAGAACACAAAGGAAAGTCGCAACAGGCCTCTCCTCCAAGAAAAAACTTCTCTGACCATCCATTTGTCAAAGGGAAAGTAACTGCTAATAATGTTTTATTTGGCAGTTTTGTGAGTGCCACGACAGTCTATACTGTATGAAGCCATTAAGTGTTGTTCCCTTGCAGAATGGATTTTTGGGAGCCATCCAGGCATTTGTTCTGTCGCTGCTTTCTGCCCTCAAGTCCCACATCCAGCGTTATAAATCTGCCTTTTTGAATATTCCAGGTAGTTCAAACTTCACCTTCCGTGTAATGGGAGAGGTCAAGGCTCAGCTGGGGCGGTGTCAATCCAGTCTGGGCACCTGAAGGGAGATTGCTGGAATTCATTCTGGGAATCTGTGCTATCCCCAGGGGAAAATTCAAACAAACTTAAGGCATTTGTGTGCAAAGTTAAAACGTTTACTTGGAAAGGCTTTCTTTTCAGTAAGCCTGGAAATTCCACTGTAGCACAACAAGCCATCCAAGCAGACATCAATTAAATTAAGCACCAGTGTGAAATATTCCCAGTTATTTACTGGAAGGGTTAGAAGCCACCATGGAGTGAACGTGACAAAAGCTGTAGGAGAAATCTGGGCTTGTTTTGAAGTCACTGACCATGAACTCAGACAGAAGAGCTTTGATGTCATCTCTAACTGCATGGCCCAGTTCTGTGCTCTACTTTATTGATGCTCTCGGGATTAAAACTCTAAAAGAGGAGCAAGGGAGTGAAAAATAGGCTAGAAAAATAAGTATGGGTTGTCAGACATCTCCTACCTTTTGAAGCAAACTTCCCATTTAAATACTTTATCTGGATTTGAAACCACTTTACATTTTTAGCTTAATCCTTCCAAATCATCTGAAAAAGATGTGCCCCATCAATTCTGGGACTGATGTCTTGGGCAAAACTCTGTCATGTGCTGCTTCCAAAAGCCCAAAGGATCCTCCAGCTTCTCCCCTCCTCCTAATTTTCCCAATTTTCTGTTTCCAAAAGCTTTGGATATGAAACAATCTGCAGACACCTTTGAGCTCCCCCTTTATTGTGCTGGTGGGGTCAAAAACTGCATTTGTGCCTTTCTCCCTCAAAAGTACTTAAAAATTAAGACATTGTTTAAATAATGGATTAAAAAGTCCTCCCATATTATGGCACTTGTCTAATTAATAGATTAAAAAGTCCCTCCATATTCCGGCACTTGTCTAATTTTAAACAATTGCTCCTAAAACCTGAGGTGTAGGAAATAACGTGTAGTGACAGAACTTGATACATGAAGGGATCTGTAGTACTTGAACACCTATTTCAATATCAAAGAAAACTAGATTTTATCTCCTGCTTGACACCTAATTCTGTGAAGTTCTTTATGCTTACTAATTCATTAACATACTTGCTGTACAGAAGAGCTGGAGTGTCAAAAAATGTCATGTAATAGCAAATTCACTTTTATTCTGGTCGGCTCATCTCTCTTAGGAGCCCATAAAAAGTTGTTTTCAAAAGCTGGAGAGCAGTAATAATATCTAGAAGGTTAAAACCAAGGGGGATGCTTTTGAGTGCAAAAGAATTACGTCAATTAGATCAGGAGTTAGAGGAGGCTGGAAAATTGTCACAGTTCCTTGAAATCAACACCTCGCTGGGTCTAGAAACATTCACGTTGCCTGAGTTTCTACCTTCTAGAGGTTTATTCTTGGCTTAATCTCTCTGGTCCTGCCATTTTTTTTCCATGAAAAAATTACTTATAACTGTATTAACAAAAACAACCCTATCCCTATTCTTTAATTTTACGCCCCCACCGCTGTTTTAATTTTCTTATGTAAAACTGGGGTATGCAACAGAAAACATTTTTCTGTCCTAGACATTTGCAGAGTCTGAAGAAGTTCAAACTCACCTCTCCACCCTGCAGTAAAACGTTCTGCACTGCTTTCCTCCTCTCCAGTTGTCAGCCAAAAATCAGGAATTTTGCAGATTAAGGGGAGTAAATAGTCATGGTTTTGAATCTCAAAGTGTCCTCGGGTCAAGACAGACACAAAGTCGCTGTGGTGGTCAGGTCAGACAAGGCGTGGTCATGGAAAGGGTTGGAAATTCAGGTGTTGGACATGGGAAACTTCCAGCTCCAAGGGCTGGGGCTCAGCACCCTTCTGGTCTTTGAGCACCTTCATGCTCCTAAAAGGCACAGCTGATGCCAGAGATATTTCTAGATATGGCCCCTCAGGTTTGGGTTTTCAGGAATGCTGGGCAAAGTTCAGTCCCAGTTTTCTGCACCCTTGGAAATTAGCTAACCAACAGTTGTTTCCATAAGTAAGTATGCTCCAAAAAAAATCGAAATGTCCCTTTTAAAATTAATATAATCTCCAATTATCATATTACCTCAGGGAGGGAGCTCTGGTGGTATTTAACAGAGCTCTTTGGGGCTCTTGTGCATTTTAATTGAGTGAATAATTGTAAAACACTTCAGGGTCTTTTGGTAAAAGGCTCTCTATAAACATTGCCATAATGCTGAATAATCAGGTTGGGATGTGAACTGGAAGAAATGAACCCTATAAATAGATCTGTATATACATATAGGGGGTGGGTGTGTGTGTGTATACACCAACATTTGGGACAGAAAATGGCAGCTCCTTTAGAAAAGTCCTGCAGCTCTTGAATAAGAAATAAAAAGCAAGATTGGATAGTGATAATCGTAATAATCAAAAGGTTTCCAAGGTATGGCGAGCCTGTAGTTTATCCTCCTGTGCAGTGCATGGAGAACTCCCAGAATTGTTGTGTTACCCCTTCAGTGATGCTTGTTGAGAAGCAGCCAAATCTGCTGTGTTTATGGTGGAGGAGCTCAGAGGAGGTGGATCCGAGGTGCTGAGATGTAGACAGAGAGGATTTGGAGGAACCAAAGGAGTTCCACCTTTCCTGAGCTGGTGCTGCAGTGCAGCTGGAGGGGTTTGGGTTTCCTGCAGCTCAGGGCAGTGCCCCTCCAGGCATATTCCAGATGGAGCAGTGGGAATGGCATTAATGGGATCATCCCACAGCCTGGGCAGTGGCACCAGTGCAGCTGATCTGCTGTGACCCTGCACGGGTCAGTAGCTGCTGCATCTCTCCTCAGTGCTTTGGCTGTCTCATCCCCTCAGCCTGGGATTTTCTGGGGCAGTGGCTCTGTTCCTGTGCTTGTACTCTCCTGTCACTCAGCCCCTTGGGGAGGGGAATTCCTCTGAAATGGAGATGACGGAGATGAGCTTTTATATTTCGTGGGGAAAAAAAAAAAAGAAGAAAATAATCTTGTGCTGGGCAACAAGGAGCTGGTACAAAGAATCCTTTCTTAAATGGGACTTGACAGAGTGCTGATGCCACTTCACTTAGTTAATGGAAGGAGCCATCTAATACAGGCTAAATGCAGAACTGCCTAAAGGAGCCTGGCATTTGGAGGGCTGGACTGCTTGAAATATAAATGAATGGGACAAGCCCAGGCTCTGTTTCCCAAGGAATCGATTACCAGGGATCCTCTTATGACTGTGAAGGTCTTATTTGCACGAGCAGGCAAAGCTATTTTTGTTGGAAACTGGGATATTTGTTGCAGGGGATTAAACACATCTTTTAAGCACCAAGGAGACTCTGAGGAATGCTGTGGATTCAAGAGGGGTAGAAAGACTGAAATGATTTTCCTTGCTGTAAAGCCACTGAAGAGACTGATGGTAGTGCTGGGAACAATTTGAGTTTTCTGTAGATTTGTACCCACAGCCAGATAGATTGCCAAAATGATCCATTGTGTATTAAGTCCATAGATTCAGGCAGTGTAAAAAATGTATGGGACACAGAATTTTAGAATAAGAGTTGGTTGGGCTAAAGTTTCCTTTCTCTTTCCAACTGAAAAAAGAATAAGGATGTGTAACAGAAAATGTCTTGAGTGAAGATGAATGGAGCACAAAGATTGCTAATGAATTTTTTGCCTCTGGAAGGTTCTCCCATGGCATTTATGAGCCAGTTTTCCTACAGAAAAGTCTCTGAGCTACCACAGGAAGCAGGAACATCCCTGTTTAGATATCCCTGAAATCCTGGAGACCAGTCAAGGACTGGCTTTACTGTGGAGACCCCATTTCCTTCTCCCACCCTAAGGTAGCTCCTTCCAGGTGAGATCAGAAGCCTCTTTACAGGGCAGTGGGAGGAAGCTCCTGCGTTTGTTCAGAGGATGAGTTCCTTCCACATCACCATTCCTTTGGCATTTTTCACAAGTTCCACATCCACTCAAACATTGGTTTGAGTGCTCCTGACATCTGATATCTGTGACTTCCCTTCCCATCCCATCTGCCAGGGATTTCATTCTTCTGATGAAACAGCTTTAAAATTGCAAAGACAGACAAAGTATGGCCTCAAATCACAACAATCAACTGCTGTGGCTGTGACATGGAACTTTATTGGTCAAAAAAAATGAAGAGTGGTTGTGTATCAGAACATCACACTAAAGATCAATCAAGTTTCCAATGAAACACCAGTTGGCACCAATTGATACAGGATCTTCTCTTGCATGGTGTGGTTACCCTGAAGTTTCTCTATTTCCACCAGCTGGGTTTGTTTCTGGGTTTTTATTGCTTTATTTGGGGATTACTTGGTAAAGAAGAAGCATTTTCAGGAAATGTCATCATGTGCCATGTACTGCACTGATGTCAGCTGAGGAAATCGGCATCAGGAGCAGGAAAAGCCAGAAGATGAATGGATCTCTGAGTTCAAAATAGGAAACAGCTTGAAGTTCCTTTGGGGGGAAGCATAAAGCTTGTTCATTAGCAATGACACAATTTCACCTCTGGCACAGGCAGAGGACTCTGCCCTCGTGCTGCTGGACAGACACACCTCACATCCATGTAAATGATCCTGGGAATCCAGGGATGCAAAGGAACAGCCCTAAAACGTTGCCAGTTCTGACTGGTGAGCTGTTCTCGTGATCCGTGTGTGGCTGAGAGGTGTCACGTGGAAATCTGCATTCATTGTGTTCCTGAATGGATTTCACTCCCTGTAGGGTGTGTTTGTCTCCTTGTCTCACGCCAGTGGGTATCAAAGTAAACCTGTGCCTCTGAAGGGCTGGATCCTGCCCAGATGATGCAGTATTCATTTATTCACACTTTGATATGAGGGCTGTGTCTGATCAAGCCCTCATCAGGATTGATCAGTCAGATTTATCTGGGTTTTTTTGTTTTTCCCTGCTGTTTGGCAGGAATCCATCCTGTGAACAAGTGAACAAGTACACCCATCTACTTCACAGTCACGTACACAGAATTTTTGTGAGGTTTCTTCCTGATCAGACTTAGGGTAGGACAGAAGTTTGTGGTGTCCTGTTAAGACCATCCCCAATTGCTCAATATAAAATGGTCAGTAGTTTTCCAAGTGCCTTTATTTTCTGTTCCATTACTCCGAGTACCTTCCCTGTCTTCCCTTGGGGCCCAGCTAACAGCCTGGCTCCTACCTCCTGCTATTCTGAAATTTCTTTATTTATCTTAGACTCTGTCATTTTGCTGAAACATTGATATTTTCCAGCAATCAGCTTATTACATGGAGATGCCTATTAGCTTTCTGAAGTCATATGTCAGTGAAACTCAAAACTGTTTAGTTTAACTTGACAAGCCCTATAGTGATATTGGAAAATTATTTTCTTCTTCAGACTCGTGTTTATATTCTTTTCCAATGAGCTGGCTGTTTTATTGCAACAGAAACTGTAAAAGAGGTAATTTTAACTAGGCACAAAATATATTCTGTTCTGTAATGTATCCATAACCTTCTAGAAGGTCCTAATTAACTTCCTTATGTCAGCATAGGAAGCTCTATTGCATTTGTAGTTGCCAGACATTTCTTTCCTTTTAATAGAAATTATCCCTTTCTGAGACCTCCGGGCATCATCATTCCCAAAACAAGCTTTTCATTTCAGGATATCAGAAACACCAGGAGATTAATGGAAGTCTGGAGTTCAGCAGTGCAGAATTTCTATCTGTTATCTTGCTTGTCTGCAAAGATAACAGTCCTAATAACACGTGGGTGACACAAAGCACTCAGTGAGTAAAGTGAAATTGCCAGGTTGGCTCCTGAGCTGCTGAAATGTTGAGTTACTACTGGACCATGGAGTGACAAAGGTATCAAGTCTGAGGGGAGAAGCTCTTTTGCAACGTGTTTGTGACACAGATTCAGTGTAATTCCATGTGGATATGAGATATGGGGCAGGAATTGTTCCCACTGAGGGTGGGCAGGCCCTGGCACAGGGTGCCCAGGGAAAGCTGTGGCTGCCCCATCCTTGGAAGTGTCCAAAGCTAGGCTGGATGGGGCTTGGAGCAGCCTGGGACAGTGGAAGGTGTCCCTGAATGTGGAATGAAATGGTTTTCAAGTCCTTTTCCACCCCAAACCATTCCATGACTCTGATTCCACGACAGAGCAGGCACCGCAGCCCTCAGGACACGACGCTGTCAGCCAGGCCCGGGCGTCGCTTGGTCTCACGTCTGTGAGGCAAACTGCAAACATTCATCAGCAGAAATGGAATTAAGTTCTCCAGGAGAAAAACCCCAGTTATCTGCTGGTATTTGTACTGCATGGGTTCATTTTGTTCCCACTGTCTGGGAGTTTTGCAAAAGCAATGGGAGCTCTTGTGTGCCTGTGCAGCAGGGCCCAATCCTGCACTCAGCAGTGGGAATTCCAAACAGGAGTTATTTCCAGCACAGTGTCCTTACAGCCCTGCTGATTTAAAATAAAAACTGTCTTTGCTTTAATCATGCATTTCCCAAGCTCAGCTTTGATGAATTGCAGAAGCAGGCTCTTATCAAGTAACAGTGGGTTTTTTCTTTTATTCTTGTTTTTTTCTTTTCCTGAAAAGAGCAGGAAGTTTGTCATTCTGCAGAGCAAGATGAATGAATTCGCCATTTGAGGCTGAATTTTCCAAGAAGGATTAGGATCTTTTGCAGTCCTGCAAATGCAGGATACTACTTGCAAGCCCAGCATTTCTTTAGGCTCGTGATCATAATTTGCATTATAACTCCATGTGCGAAAGAGGGAGAAGGAATTTCAAATGTGAACGCTTCCAATCCTTAAGAGCAGCTACAAATTGAAGTGAAAAGGTGGAAATTCCGTTACTCATAGTCAGAAATTACTGTTAATGTATTGGGCTCAATTTCACAGTGAATTGCTGTATCTCAATTCTGTGTGATAAAAAGTGAACACAATCTTCTGGTTAAGGCACAGATGTGCTAAAATGTCACCGTGTGACAGGAGAGAGAGGTTTTCATCTCACATAACAACCTTCCTTTTTGTCTGCATGTCTTTTTCTTCCAGCTATCCATTCCCCATGGTCTTCAGTAGCTGCAGCAGAAAAGACCTGGAAAACAGCCTGGAGAAAGGAGTGGGAATGTGTCTCTTTAACCTGCCTGAAGTCAAGGAGTCCTTTGGTGGCCAGAAGTGTGGGAATGGCTATGTGGAAGATGGAGAGGAGTGTGACTGTGGGGAGCCTGAGGTAAGACACTACCTGAGGGTTACTGCTCACGTCCTGCCTGCAGGTTTTTGACAGTGGAGGCTTGGTTTGGCGTGTTTGGTGTAAAACAGAACTCTCCCTTCTCTGCTCCCTTCTCAGCTTAAACCTCAGAGTCTCACAAGTGCAGGGAGTCTCGACTGTATTTGAGTTGCTGAGGTTCAGGCAGGGCTTGGGTTAAGAATGTGCTCAGTTCATTCTTAGAGAGCAAACTCTGGCTTGTCCAGCAGACTGGCCATGACCTCGTGTTCCTAGAAGTTCCTTTCAGCATTAGCTAATCAGCTAAACTTAAAAGAAGTGTGTGAACTTGGCTCGAATATCTCAAGAAAATGTGTGTTAGTTGAAGGTTTGTTTCCGTCAGTGAGAATCCACTCATATATTTATATTTTATCAGTATAACCATAGAAACTCTGCCATCATAGAATGGTTTGGATGAGACCTTAAAGATAATCTCATTCCCCCCTGCCATGGCAGGGACACCTCCCACTGTCCCAGGCTGCTCCAAGCCCCAATGTCCAGCCTGGCCTTGGGCACTGCCAGGGATCCAGGGGCAGCCACAGCTGCTCTGGGCACCCTGTGCCAGGGCCTCGCTAATCCACATATATAACCCTATACAAATAGAAATATCAATATTGGTCGGGTATTTTTCATTGCAGCTTCAGTTTTTAGGTACAAGACCTTTCCTTCCTTCGCTGTGGGGTTTTTCTTTCCCTCTAGCCAATTACCTCCCAACAGAAATAGCCTTCACTGCCTCCCAAACAGATTGCTGCTGCTTCAAAGATTGTTCCATTTAGTTTAGTGAATGTGTCAGAGCACTCCTCAGATCAGCAGGAGATAGGCAAAACCTGGGGGTCAAATAATATCCGAGCTGGCATCCTTATCCCTTTTACATCCTCATTGGCTTTATTGAACTTCTCTCTGATTATCTGAATTAAAGGCAGCAGCAGATGAGAGATTTGTTTCCTGTGATAAATAGGGACCTACAGACAAAAGAGATGGGGCAGTTAGCACAGCAAGATATTGCTGCATCCTGCCCATGGAGTGTATTGGATTTGTCCAAGCCGTGAGGATTTCCTGACAGTTCACTCACTCTGGAGGGTAACAAGGTTGGAGGAAGCAGCCTTATCTCCTTGTTTAAAGTCAATAGAGTGCAAGCAGCTTGCAAATGTCTTTCTAACCCGGTTATCTTTCTTGTTTTCATTTCTGAACATTAGTGATACCTTTTCAAGTCAAAGCCACTTAATGTCAGCAAGCACTGACTTGATTTGCCTCTTCTTTCTGTCCTCCTGCCTTTCTAGTTCTATTGGAAAAAGTGCAGCTTGGGTGCAACTGAATGTATTTGGGATTTACTGCTCTAATCTGAGTGGTTGCAGAAAACCTCTGTGATTAGTTACCAATTCACTGCCCAGTCATTTATACCAGCTGAGTTCTGTCCGTGCTGTTGCAGTATCTCAAGAATGAGTGATATTAGGATTAAATTCTTCTGTGACAATGGGCAGGCCCTGGCACAGGGTGCCCAGAGCAGCTGTGGCTGCCCCTGGATCCCTGGCAATGCCCAAGACCAGGCTGGACATTGGGGCTTGGAGCAGCCTGGGACAGTGGGAGGTGTCCCTGCCATGGCAGAGGGAGAAACTGGATGATTTTTGGTCTCTTCAAACCCAAACCATTCCATGATTTTATGATCCTAACAATTTTAGATTATATGACCAAAAATGTCTGATGTGCTGCAGTGTCTGTGGAAGGAGGATTAATGCAGATTATAAATTGAATGATGAAAGAATGAAGAGAAGTAAAAACCCTCAGTCCTTGAAAGATGAAAATGTGTCTACTTTTATAACCAGCTGCAAGGGGGAATAGAAAACTACGAATTGCTAACTCAGAAGTCAGACAAATTACTTCCAAATGTAATTAGGAGCAGGTGCCCCAACAGCTGTGACATGCCAGGGACGAGTCAACACAGCTTTTGTGCCAGGAACTCTTGTCTTACAAAATCTTGTCTTAAAAACCCATCACAGTGCTCTGAAGGGCTTAACAAGTGAATGGAAAGGGACAGGGCTGTCACTGTGAGGTGTTCAGAGAGGCTTTGGACCAGACCTTTCACCAGAGCCTCTCTAGGAGATTGAGCAGCTGTAAAGGAGTGAAAACTGCATGGGCAAAAATTGGGTTAAAAGATAGAAAATACCACCAGATATAAAGCATCCATCTCATGCAGTGGAAGGAGATCATCTGCTGTGCTGTGTCCATGAGATGCATCCTGGGGACTACACAACTCAGCATTTTCATAAACAGCCTGGGAAGAGGAATAGTCTTTAATTTGCTGATGATATTAGTTAGGCTGCTAGAGATGAAAACTGGCTGTGAAGGACTGCAGAGAAACCTTCTGAGACAGCTGGAGCAGGCATTAAGATGAGAAATGGGACTCACTGAGGAGTGATGCACATTCCAAAATCACAAAGAAGATGATGGACTCTGAGCTGACTCTGACCATGGAGGAACAAGACTTCATATTGCAATAAATAGTCTCATGAAAATGTCAGCCCAGTGCTCAGGAGTGGTCTAAAAGGTAAATAGGCTGTTAGAAAGTACTAGGGGAGAAATAGGAAAACAAAACAAAGCACCAGCAGACCTCCATAAATCTGCTGTGCCTGAAACTGCTTGTGCAGGTTTTCCCTACCCCTCCCTGATCCCAGGGAGGATAAAGCAGAGTGAACAAAGATTGAGAGAAAAGCAATAAGGTGGTTCAAAGTTTCGAAAGGGCTCTGGCTGGAAAAGGAGAAAATGAAGGGAAATGCAGCATAAGCTGATAAAATCGTGAGGGGAATGGAAAGGGTGAATGAGGAGAGATTGTCCCCCATGAGAGATGAGCAGATGAAGTTAGGAAATGGCAGGTTTTGAACAAGCAGAAGGAGCTGCTCCCCTGACTGTGTTGGTTACCTGTGAGTTCCTTTACTCTGACTCTTACAGGAGCTAAAAATGCTCGTGGAGCCAAGGGAAAGGCAAAGGAAAGGCAGGAGACTGGGAAGGTGTCAATGTCCTAAATCATCTTCTGCTGGCTGCTCTCAGGGGGACACAAAAACAGAGGAGTTATGGGATGACCCAGTGGGATCTGTCTTGTGTTCCTAAAAAAGAGAGGGTGAAAACCTGGTGTCCTGTCCATAGGACAGAGCCTGACACCACATAAGTGGTGCTGGAATTGTTCTGGGGTTGGGCTGCTCTGGTTCCTCTGACGAGCCAGGAGAGCCACAGTGAGAAAACCCCTCCCATCATTGCTGTTGTTGCCAATGAATAATAATAATAATAACAACAATAATAACAAACTCCAGCACAGCAGTAATTTCAGGTGGCAGCCTCCATCCTCCAAAAGCCTGGTGAGCCTTTCCTGTTTGTTTACTTGTTTATGTGAAAACCATTCCTGACAATTCGATAGCCCAGGCACAAAAACTATTTACCAAGCTCATTCCCTGCAATGAGCAGTAAGTGAGACAGCAATTGGAAATTTCAGAGGAGGCTGTAACACCACTCCAAGAGCTGTGTCTTTATCCCAATCTGCCTGTGGAATGCACAATGCTGCTGTGGGGCCAGGGGATGGGGTATTGCAGCTGCCTGTTTCTGAAGGACCTTAATGGGACTGACACTCCACTCTGCTCATCTCAGATTATTTTTGAGGGGAATTTATAAAATGTGCTTCTGTGCAGAGGAATGTTACTCCTGACACGCAGCAGCTGCACAGGAATATTTCCGTAGCCTGCTGCCTTCCGGTGATCAAAAATAGGGGCAGGAAGTTGTTCCTCTGCTTCAGAGCACAGTTGGCTTTGTACATCCAGGAAGATATTACCTAAAAAAGAGTGAAATGCTGAGAATCCTTCTGGTTTTTGCTGGTGAGTCAGTTGGGAAGCTTTCAGAAGGCAGCGAAGTAACAAGAGGCTGTGAACATCACTCTAACCCACTGATTCTTCCTGTGTTCCCTGTTGTTAGTGATCCCTTGCTAAGTCAAACAGACTTAACACAGCTGAAGAGCAATTTTATCTGCTGCTATTTCTGTGAGAGAGATGAGATTCCAGCTCAGCTGGTGTAACTTGAAGCTTGTGGGCATTATCTTGGAAAAGCAAATCCATTCTTTTCTGAGGCTCCTTACGAGCTCGTTCTACTGACAATAAAGTTTGCAGAAGCCCACACATGCCACCATCTAATCCACAAGTGTGAAATTGGGATGTATCAGCGAGTGAGGCCGCAATTCATGCTCATTCCATATCTCAGAGCTCAGTTACTGGCGTACTCTGATAAGGGATTACATGGAATCGTGGCGTTGTCTTCCTCTGTGGCAGCCCCAGCTTCCATCCAAGCAGGAGCCTGGCCAGCAGCTATCACAAAATAGAGCTGTAGTCGTGATGCTCAGCAACTGCAGCACAGCTCCTGGATCCCCTCTACAGGCAGTGGAACCATTCCACTGATTCCTGTGGAAATAAAACACCACAGTGCTCTATCAGGAGTGGTGTCAGCACGCTTGGGTTGTTTGTGATGTTTGGGATTAGATCCATGGCTGGAATAAACCAGCCCTCCTCAGCAGCTTCTCTGGTTTTACTACACTTACTGGGCTTGTTGAATCTGAGGGCAGACAAGGCTCTTTGGATCAGGTTGTCGAATTTCATGCATAATTCATGATTTCATGCCCAGCTTTTCTTGGCAGAGCTGTAGGCAGCCTCTTGATTTACGGCTCATTGTGACTGAACATTGTCTGCTCTAAATTTACCCTCCAAATTCATCCAGGAATGTACAAACCGGTGCTGTAACGCAACCACCTGTGCCTTGAAGCCGGGAGCAGTGTGTGCACATGGGCTCTGCTGCGAGGACTGCCAGGTGAACCACGGGAAATGTCTCTTTTCTGGGTGGGGAGGGCAGAATCCCATGATTTTCCCAACTGCAGGGATGGAGGACAGGCAAATTGGTATTGATAAGCATTACAACATTTGCATGTCATGTGAGCAATTAAAAAAGTCTCAAAGTATAAATTATTGAAGGAGCAGAGCAACAGACTTTTAAAATTGTCTGTGCTCTTCGTGGCCCCTTCGGCTGCTCATGCAAAACTTCTTTTTCATGAACTTTTGTGTGCTTTGATTTTTCTAATTCTTACATGGCAAGCAGCCATTAAATGCTGAACCTTCTTTTTGGGGGGGAAGGCTCTTAAATTATTAATTCTGTCAACAGCATATGTATTTTTAATAGCAGATCATCAGCTGTTGAGGTCTCTTAACACTCCTTAAAAGCCAACTTGCCACAGGCACGTACCTGTTTGAATTCTCAGACCATCCCTTGCCTATGGGCTGATAAAGCATCCAGCAAGGCAACCCACGGGCTTGGAGCAGCAAGGTTCCCTGCAGCCAGGAACTGCTTTTTAGCAAAATTAATCTTCATGTCCTCTGCTTTTTACCAAAGGCAATGTGATTAAAATTCAGGGTTGCTCCCATGGTTTGTGGCTGCTGTTGAGATGTGAATGTTCAGACTGGCACGTTCCACCATCACTTACTGGATGCCATCAGATCCAAAAAAAATATCATTATCCATGGAAATCAGCACAGGACAGGAACAGTTACATGGACTGTGATTAAGTGAATCACTAAGTTTGAGAGATCTTGATGCCCATCACAGCAACATTTCCGTGAGGAAATGTAACTCTGTAGAATCATTAACGTTCAAGATCTATTCCAGATCATCCAATTGAACCTTCCAACCTTGGAACTGTCGGGCATCTGAATCCAGGATCAAGTGGGCTGGTGGCTTTCTGAGCCCTAACACAGCACAGTGTTCTGTGATCAGCTGCCCTGGATGGAAAAGTCTCTGATCTGACTTTTGCCCAGTGCTCCAGATCCTCCTTTCCAGAGTTTTTATGGAGGAGCCACGCTGCAAACACCAGGGTTGGGGTTGCCTTCTGGCCTGAGCCACATGAACCATGTGTGCAGCTTTGTCTGACCCTCCTTCCTGCCAAACCCTCCTGGCATGGCTCAAACCAGCGTTTTTAGAGCTGTGCAATCCCAGCATTATCCTCTGCAGTCACCTGGGGCCGGGCCAGCGGAGCAACCTGTCCATGTGCTGCATGGCTGAGCCAGCCACAGCACAGCCCTTGACATCCTGCTTGTTTTGCAGCTCAAAGCAGCGGGGATTTCTTGCAGAGAGTCGAGCAATTCCTGTGACCTGCCCGAGTTCTGCACGGGGGCCAGCGCGCAGTGCCCGGCCAACGTGTACCTGCACGACGGGCACGGCTGCCACGGCGTGGATGGCTACTGCTACAACGGCATCTGCCAGACCCACGAGCAGCAGTGCATCACCCTCTGGGGCCCAGGTGAGTGCCAGGAAAAGGGCTCAGGGGTCACAGAGGCTTAGGTGGGGAAATGGAGATGCGGAGGGGTTTTATGCAGAGCCAATCTGTAGCTATTGTTTGGATGATGAGGGAGCCGCTGTGTGATTCATTCCAGCCTTGATTTGCTGCTGTGTTCGGGTCTTGCAGCAGGAGGGAAGGAGGCCCGTGCTGCAGCAGGCTGCAGATGGATAGGTGAACTCAGACAAATCATTTTCTCCTGACTTTGATATGGCCTGATGTCACCCCACAAAGTGCTCCTGGCGGGCTGAAATCACAGCCCTTTTCAGGCTGCTGTGTGAGCTTCCTCCTGTGCTCTAAACACCTCATCTGCAAAACAGATGTGTCTGCTCCATCCCCAGCCAGGGCTCAGCTTTTGACACTAACAAGAGACTCCTGGATCATTGTGTGTATTTTATTAACTGGTGTCACCTCTAAACTGCCTCCTGACAGTGCTTTTAGCAGGGTGTGCGCTGAAGCACAAAGGGATTTTATTCTCCCGTGGGAATTTGCTCCCTTTTTGCAGAAATCTGGTAACATGAGTTCTTGAGCTGTTCTCAGCATCTATGCCAGGAAAACTGTTCACCTTTCTGTAAAGCCCTGTGACCCTTCCACTGCAATGCAAGTACTAACTCAGCATTTTGCTGTGAATCCAAGTCATGTCTCCTTCAGCATCTCTGACCGTCTCTCTCAAATTTGAAAACATTTTACTTCTCCTAAGGAGAAGCATCATTTAGAGATAGGTGTAATTATTTCTTTTAAACTAACTTTTCCAGCTCCCTTAGCCTCTTGCCATTCAGTATCTCTCTCTTTAACTCTGCTCCAAAACTTCTGTATCAATATAATGGCACACAGATGTTTCCCTTGGTCAAAACCCTCCCCAGAACATTACTGAGGAATTTATCTGTTTCCTTCGTGGAACGTGGACCTTTTGCAATCTCTCTTTAAAAGAGCATTAAAGCATCTCAAGAACCAACCCCAGTGGTCCAGGCAGCAGGTCAGCTTGGCCATGTGGGTATAAGAACACGGTCAGGAGGAGTTCCAGTTCAAAATTAAACTCCTCACGTGGAACAAAGCGTGCCTCTGATCCACTCCCCCGAATCCCACGCGTGCCATAGAGTTGATATGAGCCCATCCAGCCATGGACAATTATAGCCTCCAGTCTTCATCAGGCTGGGAGTTCTAATCCCTGGATACAGAGACATTTTCTCCTGTAGAAAGCAGAAATCTCCTCCTGAACCAGTTTCCCATGCTGTGGAAAGTTACTTGGTCAGGCTGTTTGTGGCTGAGAAGAATTCCTCTAAAGGTCAGGGAGCTGAATTGCTGCAGCTCCTTGCCAGGTCTGCTTCCTAACACAGCAATTCCACCAAATCCCTGGGCTCCCCTCATTCTTTCTGTCTTCCTTCTTGGGATTATTCAGTGTGGGGACTGCTGTGCATGGAGGCTCCAGGGTCCAGGCTGAGGGGTTCTGTTAATGAGAAAGATGTTTTGTGAAGAACAGAGTTCAAACAGACTTCCTCTGGAATACCCTTTGGTTTTGTCTTGGGAAGGCCCAAGGATAAGGATTTTAAAAAGGGAGGATGGGACATGACCAAACCTGAACTGAAAGTCTTAACTCTTGCCACGTTTTTGGAAGTAGAAATTGAAAATAATCACAGAATCCCAGAATGGTTTGGGTTGGAAGGGACATTGGAGACCATCTCATTCCACCCCCTGCCATGGGCAGGGACACCTTCCACTAGACCAGGTTGCTCCAATTCCCATCCAACTGGCCTTGGCCACTTCAAATAACACCTGTATTCTGGATTTAGAGACTAAGGGTGGGAATATCCACTGCTTTACCACACATCTGGCTGAAGCAGGAGCTGGCAGCTGTAGGATGGAATAGGAAGAGAGGTGGAAGGCTCACACACTTAGAAAAATATCATGGTACAGGTAACAAAAACCTGCAAATCTTTCCAGCCTTGCTTGCAGCACAAAGAGAGATTTGATATTCTAAGATGTTGTCTCTGGACTTGGTATCAAAAATATGCATTGGAACCTTTTACCAGGCTGTTGTATCTGATTAGAACTGTTTTTCACAACTGCCTGTGTTGGAACGAAGTAGTTTTGTGGTTTAAAAAAAAAAAGAAATTTCCCCCTTAAAGAAAAAACAGATCACAATTCATTTTCATCCTCTCCTGATTTTCTTCTTCCCAGTAGGAGAAAGCCATGCAGAACAAAATATAATAACTTTTCCTAAAATAATATTCGGTATATTGAATTCCTTATTGATGTCTTCCCTTGTACATCTTTCTTTATTCATCAGCTTACAGATGTCCAGAAGCCCAATGATAAATGTCAATCTTCATATTTTTAGATCTATTTAAAGGAAAATGATGAACACTGTCAGAGCTTGTTTACATTAGGCTGAGCAGTAGGAACCTGTTTCCAGAAAAGCACTCGCGTTTCCTTGGGGTTGTTTTTGTTGCTCTCAACACAGTGATTCAGATAAAACACAGGAATATTTTTTGCTCCTTCTTATCTGCATGGAAAGCTTGGTGGGAAGGAGAAGGGAGGAGCTCCTGGGGACAATCTCTGAAAATAGCCATGAATTCCTCTTGGAGCCCAGGCTGATTCCAGTCTGGTCCCAGAACACACAGAGCTCTTCATTCTCTCTCCCACCATAATTCATGTCATTTTTATCCTTGAGGAGCAGGAACTGCTTGTGACCTTTTTTTGTTCCATATTCAAAAAAAAAAAAAACAACCTGCACTGATCTGACCTATTGATAGCAGTGACTGAAAAATGCATCAATAGTGATGCTTCATGTGGTGTCTGTGATTCCACTGGCATTTTCCAGGAGAAACAGACACTCAGAGCTGCTTAAGGCAGAGAAATCATTGATTGCCAAGGAACAGAAGATTCTCAACTTTAGACTTGTGGCTTTTTCTATATTGACAAGAAAATGATTCTTCGGGGAAATTTGTCAATGTATTTTCCTATATTTCCCCAAGTGGGGAAAAAAGCAGTGATTTTGGGGAGCCAGTGGCAGGCAGTGACTTAAAAATTAGAACACATTTAAATGTGTTGCATGGACATGGCCATTTGTTTAGGCAGGAACATTCTTGATGTCAATATTTGTTACTGTGTAAGGACTTTGCAGCTTTTGCCAGGTACAGAGACAAAATAAATGGGCTGCCCACCTCAGATATCTGACCCCAAACCATTGCTGACCAGGGCTTGAAAAAATGCTAATTGTCCAAGCACTGCAAAGATCTGAATTCAGTAAAATCAAAGTATCTGGATCATCACAAATTTATGGCCAGGCCTTTTCTTCTGGAGATGGGAAAGATATGAAATCATAATCTCAGGGGTGATGACATCATCCTCCTTAAGTGCAAAGAAATGCTCAAGCCCATCTTGCTCTTGCCCAGACAGAACAGGGATCACCAGGATGGGGACAGAGGCCAAGGGCAGCTTGTGGAAAGTTTCCTTTGCATCACCAGCGCAGCAAAACAAACTTAATGAGCTGAAACCCAGATCACACGACAGAGAACTGTGGTTTTTATGCTTGTATTTATTTGCACAGTTATGCGTGGTGCTGGCTGGCACAGCCTGAGCAACAGAACTCCAGCCTGTTACTCTGAGGTTGTTTTTTCCCCTCTCCCCACCCACAGACAGCTGGGAACTGAACTGAAATATCTTCCTTTTCTGCTGTCAGCCTGACAGAGGATGTTTCTCTTGTTCATGGAATCAGCACCATGGTCAGAAATTTCCCTCCTTCCTTTCAGGAGACTGTGCTGGTGTTTTCCCATGGCAGCGGGTCTGAAATGACACAGCGTTTCTGTGCCCTGCCACATCTCTTTTTCATTACTTTTTTTTTTTTTTTTGCAACTGCATAGGGAAAGAAGTGGGCTCATCAATATACACATTTGGAGAAAAAAAACCCCAGCAGTCTCCAGGCTGCAAACTGCAGTGGTGAGCTTTGACCTTCTGCAGCTTCCAACGGCTGATTTAATCCCTTGAATGAGGCTTGGCATGGAAAGGCTGACAGGACCTTAATTACAGGGTCATGATACCATAATTACCAATAGCAAAGAGAAATAAACTCTGCTCATCCAGCTCAAACCACTTAATAACCACCAGAAATCCTTCACAAATCGTTTTGCCTCTGCCTGCAGAGGTAGAAAATAGAGGAAGACAGGACTTTGTGCATCAGTTTATGTGGTGCAGTTGTGATAAATGGGTTTCCTCCAGAAACACAGCATTACAATTCTCTTCCTTAAGCATCCTCTGAAAACCTCCTTTTAACTTGGTAGCTCCATCTGTTCAGCATCTTACACTCTGATATGTTTTCATCCATAAAAAAGTCCAAATATTGTGAGAAGCCAGTGGGGAGAGGGAACAACCATCTGAATCCCAAGCAACAGCGTGTCTTGGTTGGATCCCAAAGGCAGAAATTGAAGCTGGATTTTGGTTTCCATGCTGCAGATGATCATTGGGTACCAGGTGTTTTCACACACAGACTGCTCCGAGCCTGGCAGGGGAGGGTTTTTTTGTGCTCCACGAGATCCTTTTTCTTGTCAAGTGTTATTAGCTGGAGTTAAAGCTCAGTGTCTGAGCCCTGCAAGGACGCTGCAGATGTGTTTTCCTTCCTGCGGGCTGCTTTCCATCATCTCTGCAGCACTTCTGCCTTCAGGGAAAAATCCAACCACACACAAAACTTTCACCAGGTGACAGAGGAAGAGAAACTCCTCAAACTCAGTATCCAGTGAGTGCCTTCCCTTTTAAAAACCATGTTTGGAATAAGCCTTTGTTATTTCCATCATCTCTGCAGCACTTCTGCATTCAGGGAAAAATCCAACCACACACAAAACTTTCACCAGGTGAAAGAGGAAGAGAAATGCCTCAAACTCAGTATCCAGTGAGTGCCTTCCCTTTTAAAAACCGTGTTAAGAATAAGCCTTTGTTACATCCCTTGCAGTGAGAGCACAGGACATGAGCATTCATTTGGCTTTTGGCAGCTTTGGGAGGGGACAGCCCTGAGGGGACAGCGTGTCTGGGCTCTGGGCTGCTGTGCCACATCTCCAGGGGAGCATCCAGCCACTGCAGCTCCATGGCATCAGCCGAGAGCTGGGGCACCAGGCTCCAGGCCAAAAACAAGACCCAGAGCAGCTGCACATGACCAGGGCTGCACAAACTGGTCCTTGCACACATGGGAGAAAAAGCAGTTTTGGAAAAAGCAGGTTTGGAAAAAGCAGGTTTGGAAAAAGCAGTTTTAGAAAAAGCAGTTTTGGAAAAAGCAGGTTTGGAAAAAGCAGTTTTGGGAAAAGCAGTTTTAGAAAAAGCAGGTTTGGAAAAAGCAGTTTTGGAAAAAGCAGTTTTGGAAAAAGCGGTTTTGGAAAAAGCAGTTTTGGAAAAAGCATGTTTGGAAAAAGCAGTTTTAGAAAAAGCAGGTTTGGAGAAAGCAGGTTTGGAAAAAGCAGTTCTGGAAAAAGCAGCTTTCCTTGGCCTCTTGCTCATGGCAGGTTTCTTCCCTCCCCTCCCTGCCCTTCTAAAGCTGCTGTGGAATATGCACATGGTAATGTTTGTCTCAAGCTGAACTGTGAATGTGCCCACTCTGGAAAGATGAGGAGGGATCCACATGCTGAAAATGGAAATGTAACTTTTGGGTTTTTTTGCACAGTGCCTTGTCTGGATGCTTTTGTTGACTTTTTTGATTATTGCTTGAACTTTAATGAAAAAGAATTGAAAGAATCCTGTGTGAGTCCCTTCTAATAGTTCCAGATTTGAAAGAATATTCTGAACTCAGCAAGCTTGATCGTAATCTTCCAAAGAATTTCAAGCTCTTGTCCTTCTCTCCAGGGAAGCTACAGCTCATATTCTGTTCCTTCTGTGCCTTTCTTTCTGAATTTTCCAGTTTCAGCATGTAAAAATGTTAGAAGGAAAAGTGGGTGCCATCTTAAGCCTCTCCAAGTTTTAATATTTTGTCCTTAATAGCATTAGATTGCTGTTCTGCAGTATATAGTATTAGTCAAGCTTCTGACTATGAAATGCAGATAATTAATTGAAGTTTTAATCTCTGAGTTTTTAGTGAAAAGATCCACACTGGCTGGAAGTTTTACAATCATATTTGTATGTTCTTCACCAGGATTCTGACGCCCTTTTTTAAAAAAGAAAAAAAAAAAAAGAAAGAACATTTTCCTCTTTGAAGGCTTTCAAATGAAATCTTCAGGCTGGCTTAAATAAATGCTCTGTTTTACCCACAGTTAGAGGCATACACACTTGGAAGTGGCTCAAAACATTTGACAAAATGTAGCATTAGTTGAAATATTCTGTCTCTGGTAAAGATCAGGAACACTGTAGAAATGGGATATTCTCAGCCTTTGGGCTATCACATCACTTGCTGCCAAGTTCTTTTTGCTTTAGTTTGGCTGATCTATCAAAAGCACAGAAATGCAGCTAGCAGGTTTCTGATCAGAGTTTTAGCCACAGTATCTCCTCAGCTCCTTTTCTGCTCAAAGCCAGTCTCCCTGTTGGAGCACTGGGAATGTTGGGAGTGACTCGATGGTGCTGTTAATTATTTTCATGGAAAGAAAATCCGGAGTAGTGAAGAGCCCTGACAAAGGGCCTCTTAATCTTGCAAGAAGCAGCAATTATTGGCTGGAAATGAAAGCCACACTTCACTGTAGAACAGAGGGATTAAATTCCAGTACACAGACTAATGAATTGTTGCAGCAGCCAAACCAGGGAAGCAGATCCTTCACCTCCTCAACATTCCAGGTGAACGGGTGCATCTTCCCCTAGAGGTTATTCTATAATTGGTTATAATCTGGGGGAAAATGGGCAGGAGATTGTGTATAAAGCCTTAGAAGAGATGTTCTAATAGTACCCTTGAACTTCAGAAGTGCAGGGATGAATAATCTGCCTGCACAAGCTTTTCCAGTCCTACTCCCACCAGGGAAGTCCCTTTGCCATTAGGATATGTCTCCATCAGAAAAGATCACAGTGGATAAGAACCAGTTGCTGCCTGTCCTCCCAGATTCCCACTTCTACCACCATGCTCAAAATGCCCCTTCTTTCATGTCAGTCTTTCCTCTCAGGAGTGGCTGTCCTGAGGATTAAGGTGGGATGGGTTCCTTTCCTCTCCCCAGTGCTTCAGCCTGAGTTCACAGCAGCACATTTCCCTTTGCCATGTCAGGTCCTCATACCTTTACACCCAGCTTACACCTGGATTTTTTCTGTTTTCTTGTTCTGAATTGCAGTCAAACAGGCCTTTCTTGAAAAGATTTTACTTTGGGGTCTCACTAGAACCACGTGGACTCCTGCAGGAAGAAGGGAGTTAACTTTCCAGCTGGCCTTTGCCTGTCCCCACCAAACAAGATTTGGCATTTGCTAAAACTTTTTGTGTCCTGGGAGGATTGGCAAGAGGGGTATCACCTCGAGAAATCCTGGAAGAGATGGAGCTCTGCATTGTGTGTTGCTCAGCACTGCCAAGAGACACAAACAGCCCTGGCAATCCCACACATCCAAACTCTTCCATTAGCATGCGGCTGCAGCACCGCTGCTTTGTTGGGCTTCATCAGCATGCAGCTCACATCCCCCCTTTCCCCTAAAGCACCAGTGGAGCTCAAAGGAAATTATTAAAAACACCTCGTATGAAATGAAAAGTTCTGATGAGGTTTTGTTTCAGGTGCAAAACCCGCTCCTGGGATCTGCTTTGAGAGAGTCAATTCTGCCGGCGACCCTTACGGCAACTGCGGGAAGGACTCCAAGAGCTCCTTTGCCAAGTGTGAACCCAGGTAGGGCCTGTCCCTGCAAACCCTGCTCCCAGCTGGGAGAGGGCTTGGACCATTGCAAATGCCTCACCTAACCTTTGGTTGTGCTCATTTCCATCAGGGATGCCAAGTGTGGAAAAATCCAGTGTCAAGGAGGAGCAAACCGACCTGTGATTGGCACCAATGCTGTTTCCATAGAAACCAACATCCCACTCCAAGAGGGGGGCAAGATCCTGTGCCGTGGCACCCATGTGTATTTGGGGGATGATATGCCTGATCCTGGGCTTGTGCTGGCAGGAACCAAGTGTGAAGATGGAAAAGTAAGGTTCTGGAATACTCCCAGCCAAGGGGAACATCATTACTCTCATTCTGCCTTTTTTTCTTTGGGATTATTTTTTTCTCCACAAGAATAATTGCTTCTCGTGCTCAGACTGAGACACATTGTACTCCCTTCAGGCCACTCTTCTGGATTACAGATTTGCAGATGCAAATGTGAGCAACCTGGTCTGGTGGAAGGTGTCCCTGGCCACAGCAGAGGGTTGGAAATAGATGAGCTTTAAGGTATTTCCAACCCAAACCATCCTGGGATTCTGTGCACCGCAAGTTGCTTAAGTTTAGAAGTGATTTTTTGAAGACAGTCCCAAGTTTCTGCCCATGGAAGCTTGAGGTTTTCTGCAAAATAAGTACAGCAAAATACATTACAGGCTTATTGGTGAATTTCTGAGTTTGATATATTCACGTTCCCAGTGTCTCTGGCATTGCAAAATTGTCATTAACTTCACTTTCGGTTTCAAGATGTATTTTATCTTCTGATTATGGCTCTTCCCTTCTTTTTTTCATGCAGGAAAACTTATCTCTGTATGCTCTCTTAGAAAACTCTAAACCCATTGATGCTCAGCCACCAAAACTGATTTTTGCAATTGTGTTTTGCACACTTTGTGAATTATCTGCTGTGAGTGCAGCCCAAATTTCACATGGCTGTCTCATTCTAAGTTTTTCTTTTGTGGGAGAAGGAACTGAGAAAGAAGGGAGGCAGCCATGAGTTTACAGGGGGAGGAGGAATGGAAAGCAGCCCAAGAGCTATTGAAATGAAGGAGGTTTCCATACCCTCAGTGGATTGCTTGCAAAAAAGGAGGAAAAACAAGTGCTTTGATAATTTGTGGTAAATTCAAGTGAGCCTCTGAATTTGTGAATGCTTTTGAATTACGTTGGATTATCTCACTGTGCTGGGAACAGGTTTGAAATCCATCCCCAGTGAAACCACAGCTCTGCTACAGGAAAACAACCCTTACAGCATTCTGAAGTCAGTCTGGTATAAAATGGCTTTTCAAAGGCAACTCAGAGCTGAGAAAGCACCCCATTATATTTTACTAATGAGTATTTAATCTTTCTAATCTATCTAATCATACACATCCACACTATAGAATACACAGGCTAATACTTCTGAAATTGTATGTTTTACTTTGAGGACATTAGTGCATTTGTATTATGGATTAAGAATATGAATTTAAATATTCTTGGGTTTTCTCAACTGGAGATGCACAATTTGAAACGCAGCCATTTTAATGTGATCAGAATTCTGGGAGCTGCTGCACTGTGAATATTTGAATTGTGAATACTGCTGTAATCAGACCATATTCTCTCCATGCCTGCATGTTGATGCCAATTCACTCTAATTTCCTTTCCATTTTTCCTTCTCCCCAGGGGATAAGTGCCCTGATTAAGCATCCCTGTCGCCTCCTTCAACACTATTCCCAGCTTAATGCTAATTATTGTGACTGACTTTTACTACTACTGAGCTGCACTGCAGTTAAACATGAGCAAAAATGTGCAGCGTGGGGCTTTTTGACCTTTTTTGTTGTCAACATAGCACAGGAACAGTTATTCCAGTCCCAGTTTCTTCTTTTTTCAGTTTGGAGTGGGGTAACTTCTCATTACTGACGTCCTCATCAGTTGAGTGGTTGTTTGATGTTATTATTACTCGGCACTAATCTTGCTTAACCTCAATTTTCAGCTCCATTGGCAGAGTAAAGTTTATCTGCAATGACTGGAAAACAAAAAAAAAATTGAATTTTACTCCCATGCAATGCTATTTGTTTACTTCCATTCCCTCTAAGTACTAAATGTTAAATAGGGTTGGTTTGTATTTGACACCAAAAGAAAAAATGGTTTGACTTGGAAAAACTTGGAGAGTTCTTGGTTTTCCTGGAAAACAATGATGAGCCCATAAAAATCAGTGACCTCACTTCAATATTTACCTACCCTGGGTCCAGTTTCTGTACTGGAATGAAAAACATTTCACTATTGATACAAACAGAACTCTGATAATTTACACCCTGAGGATCTAAAGCTTTCCTTGAGGGATCATCTGCTGCTGTGAAGACACGAAGGCAGACAGAGCAGGTACCTGAAGGAATCCTGCTCAGTGCATTCCTAGGCCTGAAAAAAATGCAAATTTCTGGTTTTTTAATTGGCTTTAAAACCTCCCAAACCCCAGGGTCTCCCCACTAGTTCCACTTGAGTGGAACTGTGAGGCTTTGCTTGCACAAGCCCAGCACATCAACCACTATGAACTGTGTGTGAAACCAGGCCTGGCCAGGAGAGCAGAATTCAACTTGCTCAGATTTGGGTTTAAAAGATTTTAAAAGCTCTGAGGAAAAGAAGAAGAAGACGACACCCAATCCTGTCGTCCTTTGTGTCCATATAATTATATTTATTTGTGTGCTGGGAAACCTTTAACTGCCACAAGAAGGGATAAGATGCCCTGGGAGCCCCAGCAGTTGTGTCCCTATTAAAACTCCTTTTCCCTCATTTTGCAGATCTGCCTGAACCGCCGGTGCCAGAACACCAGTGTTTTTGGGGTCCATAAATGTGCCACCAAGTGCCATGGACGTGGGGTAAGCATCCTAGGAAACCATTCTTTTCCAATCACTCCATAACCACTGGACAAGAAATCACTTTATGTAATGGCTTTGGGATCTATAATTGCCTGCAATAGATCAGAGTCACTGCAATACATTTTTATGATGTATTTCCCTTTTCGCTGTCCCTTATAGGAAATTATTTTTATTTGACAAAGAAATGTTTATCAGGCAGTAATTATCTTGTTCCTTATTGACAGCCTGTGATACAAAGGAATCTTGTAATCCTCAAAGCAGTTTGAAGTCTAACCCTCCATCCTGAAGAATTCCCATTAAAAATCAAAAATAAAGTTTCTCTATAGATGCAAAGAAGTTGAAATTTTTGAATTGAGCATATGAAGCATTTGGATTGAGAGGGAAATGAGACAGCATTTCCAAAACCATTAAAATAAAGTAAAACCATATTGATGAGTTTTGTGGCATGAAAGTGGTGCAGAATGGAAAATGTGATGATATCATTTAATAATATCAGTGTTTTGAAACCCAGTTTATATTATGATAATGTTAATTATGTCAAGCTATGCCTTATTAACCTTGATTTGCTGATGAGCTGTTTGTTTCTGTGAAAAGCTGTGGCAGCCACATTGGAAGAGCCATAGAAATTCACTGTCCTCTCCTGAGGAAGGATTTTAATTTGCTTTAACTTATTTTATCACCCTGAATTTGCAAAACTGAGCAGTGTTGATGGTGCTGCCTCTTATCATTGAGCTGGAATGAGCAGAGGCTTGGACTGGCATTTTTTATGTCTGTGCAAGCAAGAGCCTCCTCAGTGGCAAAATTGACCTCGTGGAATTGTAACTGGGAATTCCTGCAGTGCTTTAATTTAAAAAATAATGCTTAAGAAAGTATATTTTTAATTATCTTGCTGTCTTTGAAAAGTAATTTTTTTTTTTAAATTTTACATGACCACAGCCAGTCTGAGCACTGTGAATATTTTAGTACCCTGCAGACACAGGCAGCACAGTGTTTCTGAAAGCCTGCCAAGCTGACCTGGCCAGAATATTGCATGTTCAGAATAGCCCAGACTCCTGTGAACTGATTTGTGTCTTACTGAAAACTCAATTATTGATCCGTGCTGTGGGTTCTCCGTGCCAGTGATGGCTGGGGTTAGCACAGAATTAAGGAGCTTATTGACAATGAAGCCTAAGCCCAAAAACTTTATTTACAAATTGATTTGAGCACCTAAATGTGACTGTGTTCAGTTTGAGGCCTCCCAGGACAAGACAGGGAGGGGCTGGAGCGTGGCCAGGGCAGGGAATGGAGCTGGGGATGGGGCTGGAGAATTCCTGAGGGAGCTGGGAAAGGGCTGGAGAATTCCTGAGGGAGCTGGGAAAGGGCTGGAGAATTCCTGAGGGAGCTGGGAAAGGGCTGGAGAATTCCTGAGGGAGCTGGAAGGGGCTGGAGAATTCCTGAGGGAGCTGGAAGGGGCTGGAGAATTCCTGAGGGAGCTGGGAAAGGGTGGAGAATTCCTGAGGGAGCTGGGAAGGGGCTGGAGAATTCCTGAGGGAGCTGGGAAAGGCGGGAGAATTCCTGAGGAGCTGGGAAGGGGCTGGAGAATTCCTGAGGGAGCTGGAAAGGCTGGAGAATTCCTGAGGGAGCTGGGAAGGGGCTGGAGAATTCCTGAGGGAGCTGGGAAGGGGCTGGAGAATTCCTGAGGGAGCTGGGAAAGGGGCTGGAGAATTCCTGAGGGAGCTGGGAAAGGGGCTGGAGAATTCCTGAGGGAGCTGGGAAAGGGGCTGGAGAATTCCTGAGGGAGCTGGGAAAGGGGCTCAGGCTGGAGAAAAGGAGGCTCAGGGGGGACCTTGTGGCTCTGCACAAGTCCCTGACAGGAGGGGGCAGCCGGGGGGGGTCGGGCTCTGCTCCCAGGGAACAGGGACAGGAGGAGAGGGAACGGCCTCAGCCTGGGCCAGGGGAGCCTCAGGGTGGATATTGGGGAAAATTCCTGCATGGAAAGGGCTGTCCAACCCTGGCACAGCTGCCCAGGGCAGTGGTGGAGTCCCCATCCCTGAAGAGATTTCAAATCCACGTGGATGTGGCAGCTGGGGACATGGGTGGCCTTGGCAGTGCTGGAGAATGGTTGGAAGATCTTAGAGAGCTTTTCCAGCCTGAGCAGTTGTGTGATTCCATGTATTCTGTCGATCCCAGCATGGAACTTTAAGCTCTGTATTCACCACACAGCAGCTACTTGAGGAGCAGCAAAAAGAAATAATGAGCCTTTGGACTGTGGGACCTCCTGAGGGAAAAGCCCTGCATCTCCTGGCTCCTTCCCCTCTGTGCAGCAGGAACAGGCTGTGTTAGGGATGGGCTGAGTCCTTCGGAGCTCTCTGATCCCACAGGGGGCCCTGCACAGATCAGGCCTCGCGAGCTGTTCCCTAACTCGGATTAAAACCACCACAACACGGAGCACTGGATCTCTACAGACAGTGCAAGTGTGATATCAAAGCTCCCCGAGCGTTTCCTCAGCCCTGATCCCAGTTTCACAGGCTCCTCCAGCAGCTGGTTCATTTTAGAGCTGTGGAGAAATCCATACTGGGCCCAGTGCAAGCCCTTGATGGAGAGGAGTGCTCGGGGGGCTGACAGAGCTCTGCAGCCTCCACAGCACAGAGAGGCTCCTGTGAAGGCAGGAGGAACAGAAGTTAACAGGCAGATAATGCTGCTGCTGGAAGCAAAGGGAGAAAGACTTAAGAGGTGTCTGATTATCCTCATATTATTGATGCTGTCAGCTGGGGCAACTCCAACGATTACCTGCCAAAGAAATAATGGTTTTTAGGATCCCTCTTACTCCGTGGTGAGTGGCTCTTTGCCACCTCAGTGTGCAATAGGCAGCTATCAGCACATCTCCTTTCTTCTCTAAGTTTTATTCCTCTCTGATGTGTCACTGTTTGATTAGAAGCCCTTATCAGCCAGGACTGCTCTGGGATGTTTTTAATGTTAAGCCATTTGTCTCGTTTTGCAGGTGTGCAACAACAAAAAGAACTGTCACTGTGAGGCTGACTGGGCCCCCCCGTTCTGTGACAAGCCAGGCTTTGGTGGCAGCGTGGACAGTGGGCCCATCAGACAGGCAGGTCAGTGGGAATTCAGGCTCCAACTGATGTTTCCATGATAAAAAGTGGGAAAACAAAGTGGCATCTTGTAAGCAATGAGCTTTGGCCAGCCTCAGAAAGAATTACTGCGACACATTGGTAATTTTACAGGATTTGATTATTCCATGCCGATTTTTCCCCACAGTGTTGGAACTTTAGTGACCTCAAAGAGATGTTTCTGATTCATGTTTGAGTCCATGGCAGGACAAGCAGCCTCCTCACAAGTACATTTATAAACTAAACCTCGATGGGAAATAGTGTCTGTTTTCATATGAACGATGCTATTCTAAACCAAAATGGATTCTCCTCTGCGTGCCAGATGCTGCAGTGAGAGGCAATACTGAATTTATGACATCATGGTTATTCCTGTCATGATTTCACTACTGACAGATCTTTTTTTTTAAAAGATAGCAAAGAAACCCTGGTCAGGCACTGAGCAGGCTCTTGGAAGGAGTTAACTCCTTGTGTTTTGTTGCAGACAATAAGAGTTTGTCCATAGGAGTGTTGATAACCATCCTGTGCCTTATCTTTGCTGGATCAATCATGTACCTCAAAAGGAAGACTTTCATGAGGTGGCTGTTTACAAGCAAGAAGACAACAATAGAGAAATTAAGGTATGATCATTTTCCCTAATTGTATTCCAATAGATATTAGGGAAAGGAAGCAGTAAACACAGCAATTCCTATCACTGTGAATGTGTTAGAAAGAGCCAGACTTGACAGAAATATTCACCAGATATTAACAGCAGTGTTTTCCCTGGGTTAGTTTAATTTCATTGATAGGCAGTAAATAATGCAGGTATTGGTTTGAGTATCTCCCTCTTTCCTTTTGGGATGAAAAATTAAGCAGTGATGGAAGTATTGCCTTTCTTTTAATTTGCCTGAAATAGTTTCATTACATTGTGTGGCCTTTTATCTAAACTCAGTTGAGTGAGCTGAAACTTTCCTTTTTGAGGTCATTACTGTTTAAATGTTAGATTCATTAGAATACTCTCCTGGGTGTTACAAAGCTGCATTTCCACAGATTGCAGAAGCTAATTTAACAGACTACTGGTTTCTAAAAAATCAATATTTATTTTTATTCTTGCAGGAGTGCTAGACAATTTTTACTTTCCTTGTTTACTATAACCAGGCAGAAGGTCCTTGCAAAATATCATTCTGAAAAGAGGCTCCTGTTTAAGAAAATGTTATCAAGCAGAATATTGTGTTCAACAATTAAACCTTTGTATTGCAGGTCTGTGAGTCCAGCAAGACCTTCCAGTTCATCTGAGCCAAATCGTGTTTGTACCACATCTGTCAGTAAAAACCTCATCACAAAGCCACAAAATGCAACCATACAAAAAGTGAGTCCCTAAATAGTTTTAAAAAAAAAGCCGGGGAGAACCAAAAAAACATCTCATGTATTTTGGATCTCAATTAAGTGTTTGATTATAATACAATAATTACATGAACTTAATATCCTGTAGGACTAACAGTGAGTAAAATGGGAGAGGATGTAGGCCTCAAAATACATTTCTGGCTTCCCATTTTAAGTCAGGTGGAGATGTCCAGTGCAGAACAGAAATAGTTTGGTCTCTAAGAGAGAAAAGAAGGGACTAACATGGATTTTAAAGTAGCAGTAGGCCAGGTTTGATGGGGCTTGGAGCAACCTGGTCTAGTGAGAAGTGTCCCTACCCATGGCAGGGAGTTAGAACAAAGTGCTCTTTAAGCTCCCTTCCAACCTTCCAAGTGGGATTCTGTGGCAGCTCTTGGAATTTATAACTTTGTTTGGATGGTTTTTCCCAGAGGGACGGCCCGAGGCGGCCGCTGCCGTATCAGATCATCGACATCAGCGACCCTGTGAAGACACACGAGGTGCCACCACCCAAAACCCCCCAGAGAGTGCTGCCACCCCTTCCCCAGCTGCCAGGCCACCAAGCTGGGCCTGAGAGACCCCTGCCAGCTAATCCTTCGCTGAGGTTCTCCCAGGTAACCATGGGTTTACATCTATTTAATATTTACTCTGGGAGTGTCTGGAGAAATGGAGTGTTTTCTCATCTTTCATGCTGCCCTTTTCCCACAGTATTTCCTTTTTTGCTTTGTGTGAGTTGAGAACTGTGCTGTGGAAAAATTGCTTTTTTCTACAACTGGGGCTGTGACCCTAAAATTTAGGAACCTGAACTCTGCCTTCACCACTCAAAAGATGACAGAACAAACAACTTAGAGGCAAACACAGGCTCATCTCTCCAGCTGCCCAACCAGAGGGGAAGCTGCAGGGTTTGTTAGTGAGGTGCCAAACACAGAGAGAGAGTTTAGGGAGTCACGTTGCAGATGTGATGTACAAGAGCAAAAGGTTTTTTAGCTTGATGTGCTTGTGCCCTGCCAAGGGTTGCACTCACCACACTCTGTTTTTGGAGGGCACAGGTCTGAGAAACACAATTTCGTGTAGTCACAGCTTTCATTGCAATGTTTAAATAGAAACTGTAGATATTTTTTATTTTTTGTTTTTGAAAAGATGCTTCTCAGGGCGATAGACAGGGTAGATGAAGCTGCCTGTGCAGCTGTCTGTATTAAACAGTGCCTTTTCTTGTCACTGGCTGCTCTCTTTTGGTGGCATTTGTGGAGTGACTGTTTCTAAGCAAAGCACCCAGGCATGCAGCAATTCCTGCTCTGCAGACGTGGTGCTGTTCTGGATATGCTACAAGGTGAAAATGAAGTGGGTCTTGTCAGCACCAGGCTCTCACCTGCAGGAGCCCTGACAGCTGCTCTGAGACCCTTTCCTGGTGATGGATGGGAGGATACGGCTCTGAGGCAGTGCTGGAGTGCAGGGCTTTGAAAAGGGGTTGGAAAAATATCAGAAACAAACAGGGGTGAGAGAGGCTGCCCAGGGAGGTTCTCAGGGTGCCCAGAGAAGCTGTGGCTGCCCCTGGATCCCTGGAAGTGTCCAAGGCCAGGCTGGATGCTTGGAGCAGCCTGGGACAGTGGAAGCTGTGCCTGCCCATTGTGGCAGCAAATCAAGTGTATCTAGATTTAATTTTTTCTAAGTCTGAACATTGAATCACTCAGGTTAGACCAAATTTTACAAGTGCAGCCAGTGTATTATTTGATTTTTCGTCTTCCCTTTTCCACCTTGCCAGTCATTTTCCTTTCCAGGGGAATAAAAAACACTGATTCGGAGATAAGTTTTGTAGGGCATCTGAAGCAGTACTGATTCCTGCCGCTTGTCTTTAGCTCTGATGGTTTCATTGTTCATTTTCTTGCATTCTCTAACGTTCTGCACAATTCACAGTGGTCAAAGGGAAGGTTTTAAGTGCAAGTGTTTTTCTGTTTCTTAAGCAGAATAGGAGAAAAGGCTTTCCAAGGAAAAGTGCCCCTTTCTCATTCAGAGGCTGCATCTGCCCCTGCCCCAGCCTCACTGCCTGTCCCAGCAGCCCAGTTCCTAAATCCTTGTGCTTCAAATCCCACCCCAAGTGCCAGGTGGAGCACCAGATCTGCAGCACTGACGTTAGCAAAGACTGACAGATCTGAAACTGCCAGAAAGCTTTTCAGCTCAGCAGCTCAAATTAATTGTGACTGTTCCTTCATCAAGTGAAATATCACCATTTTCAGCCTCTGCATGGAGCACAAGTAGGACAAACAGGGCATCAGCTCCAGGGAGCCTACGGGATGAGCAGGAACGGATTCATTCAAAATCATATCATAACCTCAATATAGTCAGAAACAGCTACTTTTTGTATCAGAGGGACACAAAAAACACTGCATGGGGAGAAAATCTTTTGTTCTTAAGTTAAACTTTTTTCCCCTCAAAGCTTGGAAGTAGTAAATTAGCTGAAAAATCATTCTGGATAATAATTATAGATACTACTTCATGTATTGCTTCAGCTCTTCCTTGGAAGCACATCCAGCAGGTCAGCAGGAGGAGGGACTTTAAAAATCATTGCCACATTCAGGGTGTCACCCAGATGCTCAGTGCTGCAGGATGGTGCTGAGGAGGAGCACTCACTATAAAACTTCCTTTCAGTTGTAAGTAAAATAGTTAAAAAACAAAGACAACACAGAAAAACCCAACCAATCAACCAAACAAAATCCTCAGCGAATTAGCTGTTGCCAAGTTTAATGTTTCATTATCTTTTGAGTGAAAAACAGCTTTTCCTTCTTTCAGATGCTCTTGCAAGGCAAACAGACTTTATTTATGGGCCAGACTCACAGTCAATATAAATCAGCAGAGCCCCATGTGACTCAAGGGAACAGGGCAGGTTTATCCTAACCATGGGTTCAGTCCAGGCATTTGGATTTGACCTCTTCCTCTTGGTTTTGCTACCTTTAACATTCAATTGCTGCCTATGACACTCTCATCCTCTTATTACCAAGATATAGCTCATATTTTACAGCTGCTCCTAACTGCAGGAAATAGAACTTTGTGGTTTCACTTTTTCCCCAGTACAACAGAGCTCAGCTCATCTCCTGCTCCTTCCTGCCACAGTTATCCTGGGAATGCCTCTCCTGTGACACCTCAGCCTGGCTGAAGACACAGAGGGTTTTCAGTTCCTTCTTTAAAAATCAGCAGAAAAAACCCAGAATTTCATGCACCTGATGTCTTTGGAGCTGCTCAGTATGAGAAATACGTTTTTCATTCCAACATTTAAAACAACACTTCCCCGAGCAGAGCCTGAATGCATTAAATTCTGGGTTGTGGGTATAAAACTGGACACAGAAATCCATCCATAAACCCTTTGTGCTGAAGGGCTGAAGCTTTGTAGGGGAGGAATTGGAGAAGGGAGGGAGAGGAAGCAGAGCTCTGGTGGTACCATGAGCTGTGCTGCAGATTCCCAACACATCAAAGGCTCTGCAAGGCCCCACACGTGTTAGCACACAAAGTTTGGATTCTCCTGTGGCACAGAAAGAATAGAGAAACCTCCTGTAATCAGCCTGGGGGATGGGATTTATTTCTTCAAAGAGCTTTTCCACTGCTCCTCAGAGTGTGTGTGGCATCTCCTTTCTATCAAGAGCTGCTCCATTCTGCTTCATCTCAGCCACCATTTAGTCTCCCTCTCCATTTTTATCAGAATTCCCTCCCTTTTTAATTTTTTTCTTTCATTCACCCTTTCCTACCAGCTTGCCACATTACACTTTCTGTCAAGACTCTTGGCTGCTTCCTCCTTAAGGATATTTTAACTCAAGGACATTTTGACTAGGAAATGAATGAATAAAAAAATCAGGTGGTGTTGTGTACCCATCAATCCCAGTACTTGTTATGAAGAGAATTAAAGAGAGGGTGGACATTTTATGCAGCTTTAAAATGTAGTTTGTGGCAAATTTGAGGTTATTTTATGTGAGATTTACTTAAGCTCACGTATTTTCTTCCTGATCAAAATGCCTGTGGATAATCAATCTGCATTTCCTTCTTGAAAGAGCAAATATTTGCCATGAAAAGTGAAAAGACAAAGGGATGCTCAGAACAAATAATGAAAAGTTGGACTTTATTCAGGAGCAATTCGTGCTCTGATTGCTTGTTTGGATCACATCTTTGAAGGGATCTTTAATCAGATTATGCTTGTAAGGTCTTCTAGTTTCCTTTAACTTTACTAATGATACTTACGGCAAACGAAAAATAAGGAATAAAATTCCTTGGGAAAAACGTGGGTCTGCAGCTCCAATAGGACAAAGATCTGAAGTGAGTTTGGGGATAAATTGGAGAGTTTTTGTGTGCCCTGAGCAAGCCACTTAATGTGTCCCAGCTCTCCTTAATGAGGACCACAAAGAGCCACATTCCCCCGTTTGTGGGGCTGCAGGGACCACACAGAGGAGCCGTGGCCCAGCCTGACAGCAGATGACTTCTGTTCTTTATTAATGAAGCCTTTAATTCCCCAGAATGAAAGCACAGCAGCGTCTCTGCAAAAGATTCCACAGATGCTCCCAATCCAAACCAGACTGGGGCACTCTGGTTTTGTGGTCATCTGAATTTCCATTTTAAAGTAGTGTCGAGCATTCCCACCTTTCTCTAGAACTACTTCTACAAAGTTAGGTGTTCAATCTTTGCTGTTTTCATTTACCACGAGTTAAGCACTGAGTCCAGTGGAGATGCACCCTGTGCTTCTAGAGTAAAGAATCAAAACACATAAAATCATGAAAGTATAGTGTTAAATCTTTGTTTTTAAATACAAGCGCCAGCTTATTAAAAATAAGTTATTTATTTACTCATTCAAACTTATCTGGTCATAACTGATTAAAAAATATCTTCAGTTTAGGTTTAGATTGGGTATTGGGAAGGAATTGTGAGGGTGTGGAGGCTCTGGCACAGGGTGCCCAGAGTTGTGGCTACCCCTGGATCCCTGCAAGTGTCCAAGGCCAGGTTGGATGGGGCTTGGAGCAGCCTGGGATAGACAGAAGAGGGGGGAAATGATGCCTTAGGTTTTAACTTTTATATTTTCAATTTCTGTACTGCTCAGAGTGTAACTCTGCAGTTCCTTGTAGCCTGGAATTTCTGCTCTCTCGTGCTGGGCAGACACAACAAAGCCTCTCCAGGCTTTGCCTTCAAGGACAGCCAGGCTGTTCTAGGCCCAAAATGTGTAACCCAAAGCCTCTAAGGGGGGAGCAAGCTGAGGGGAATTACATCATTGAACTGGGCCTTTAATTGGAGAATTAACCGTGGTATGCAAATGAACCAAAGCTATAAACGTGTGAAGAACTCGTGACCTGGGGTCCATCTTGGGGTCCATTTTTGGAGGCAGCCTCTGGCTCCCCCAGGGTGTGCCTTGAAGGCCTTCAAATAAACACTGACCTTTATTCCCTTACTCCTATCTAGTCTCTGTTTCTGGGAGGCCTCTTAAGGCATCAGTGGAAGGTGTCTCTGCCCATGGCAGGGATGGCACTGGATGGTCTTTGAGGTCCCTGCCAACCCAACCCAACCCATCCCAACCCAACCCAACCCAACTCGACCCGACCCAACCCATCCCAACCCAACCCAACCCATCCCAACTCAACCCAACTCAACCCAAAAAAACCCATCCCAACCCAACCCGACCCATCCCAACCCAGTCTGTAATCCCACGATTCTATGAATTTATCTTGGTGATAGTGGAAGGTGGGATAGTGGATAGTGGGATGGTGGAAGGTGTCCCTGCCCATGGCAGGGGATGGCACTGGATGGGCTTTGAGGTCCCTGCCAACCCAACCCAACCCAACCCAACCCAACCCATCCCAACCCAACCCAACTCGACCCGACCCATCCCATCCCATCCCAACCCAACCCAACCCATCCCAACTCAACCCAACTCAACCCAAAAAAACCCAACCCAACCCATCCCAACCCAACCCATCCCAACCCAGTCTGTAATCCCACGATTCTATGAATTTATCTTGGTGATAGTGGAAGGTGGGATAGTGGTTAGTGGATAGTGGGATAGTGGGATGGTGGAAGGTGTCCCTGCCCATGGCAGGGGATGGCACTGGATGGGCTTTGAGGTCCCTGCCAACCCAACCCAACCCATCCCATCCCAACCCATCCCATCCCATCCCAACCCAACCCAACCCATCCCAACCCAACCCAACTAAACCCATCCCATCCCAACCCATCCCAACCCATCCCAACCCATCCCAACCCAATCCAACCCATCCCAACCCAACCCAACCCATCCCAACCCAACCCAGTCTGTAATCCCACGATTCTATGAATTTATCTCGGTTGTGGCTGTGTGAAGGGTTCAGTGTCCATTCTGGAAGCTGACAGGAGCCTGTGTTTCCTGCAGGAGCCCCCCAAGCCCAGCCCCCCTCGGAAGCCTCTCCCCGCAGACCCCCTGGGCCGAGCGCGCCAGGGCCCCGCCGTGCCCGGACACCCCAAGGCTCTGCCCCACGTCACCCCTGCCAGGTCAGTGCTCATCCAGCTCCTGCATTTACAGCACTTCATCAGCTATGATTTATTAAATATGGATATAGATCTGATATCGATATCCACCTGAGATGGACAGAGACTCTCTGACTTGTTAGGGTTAGAAATTGTGTGTTTATTCCAGTGCTGGGAAGCTGCAGGGATCACTCCTGAATGTGCAGCTCCGAGGTTACAGAGCAATCCAAAGTCTATTTATCCACAAAAGTTCTACATATTCAAAAAATACATATTTATAACATACACACCTCCCGTTCCCCGCTTCGTATGAAAATTAGCTAAAAAGTCATTAAGCATGCACAGTTCATTCTATGAAATGGGTCAGTGGTCCTAAAAAATGAGGAGGGGGCTGTCCTGATGAAGTAAGGCTGCTCTTCCTCACTTTGACCTTCTTGCCTCTCTGGTTTTTAACAATACACCTGACCTTGGAAGACTCCCAGTTCCCTCCTCTATTGCTTTTGAATAAGTTACAGATGGGAGAATTTGTAACTGTCTAGGCCTTCTTTTAACTTTTTCCTTCTACGATTAATTACCTGTTACAAGCACAGCTAAACAAATACCAAGTAATCAGAGCTTATCCTATACTTAACTTTCTGACTAATCATTAATTCCTTTAATCAACTCTAGCTAAGTTCTGCGTCTTTTCTTTATTCCAGTTAACTTCAGCAGAACTAGCTTTTATTCAAAATCTCAATATTTAAATGTTTAAAAGAAAACCCTGTGTTTCAGCTCAAATGGCCCAAGGAGCTGCTGCAGCAGCCACTTCCAATACGATTTCCATCTCTAATTTTGCTTATCTTGCCACTTCTCACTGGGAGTGCTCCAGCACAGTTGCTCTGACTTCCACAGAATGTGAGAATTTATAATACCTGTGAAGGTTGGACTGTAAGCACCTGGCTGCATGTTTACAAAAATTAACCAATAAATAATAAATTTTCTCCTCAGAACATCCCCCCTGAATTAGGCTGAGAACAGAATGCTGTTAAAATCAGCAAGCAAAAAAGCAATTTCCTGATCGCACATTTCCCGAGGGAACATAAATTTATATCATCTGAAAATGATACCCAAAAGATTCAAAAAGCATAGAAATTGTACACTTAAAAAATATAATGTGTGTTTCTGTAAAAAAAATAATCAGGAAGTGGAGTAACTACACCCAGTGTTAATGGGTTAAGTTAATAATATTTTCTTACCCAATATTCCTCAGTTTCCTGTGAATACAGTGAGCTCCAAGGAAGATAAAAGTGGTGTTTTGAGCTACAAGAATTCTACCAGTAAAGCACTTAAATGCTCAGAAGCATTAAAAATAGAATCAATATATTCTCCTAATATTTCTAGCAAAAACACTGCCAGAAGAAACTTTGATTAAACTCCTGGCTGTCCATTCTTGTCAGATAATTCTGAATGCAACAACATTTCAAGCTGACTCCTGCAACTTTTGGAAAGCACCTGGAATTCTGCAACATTATGAACATTTTTGATCCCATACAAAATTGATGAGCACCCAAAGAAATGGAGGGATCAGATAACAATTTGCTGTTTTCTTTCTTTCCAACAGACCTGCTCCCAAACATCCACCACAGGTATCCAGGTCCAGCAGCACTACGGATGTGAAATGAGTGGAAAAACCTGACACCTTTATTTTAAAAAGTGAAGACAGAAGTTTGCACTATCTTTCAACTCCAGCTGGAGTTCATTTCTATGACAATACTTAGAATTTTTAATGTTTAAAACAGCATTGTTTTTAAGAATTCTGAGCTACTGCCTTTGGTGCTGTGCTGTGCTATGGTGCTCTGTATACTTGCTCAGGTACTTGTAAATTATTAATTTATGTTGAATATTTATTACAGTGCAGTGCACTGTAGTAGATATTTTTACCACAGCTGAGTTTTCCTAAAAAGGAAGCCCTTTTTTTTGTAATATTTCACTGAACTTGAATAATTCTGCTCTGTTGGTCCTATGTAGATGTTTTAGTTTTGATTTATTCTTTAAAGTGCTGATACAGATCAATCAAATGTGTAAACAACTCCATCTCGATGGTTCATAACCAACTTTAGATTAAATATGGCAGGGTAGAAAGACAAAATCTCTCCTGGAACTCGGTGAAAGGCCCGACATCTGCACACAAATGTATTTAACCAAAGGATCACTCTGTGTTTGCAGCTGTACTGTAATCTCAGTTTTCATGTTACTGTTCAAAACCTTCCAGAAATCTCTGTGCTGAAAGAGGATGTATCCACCTGGGAGAAGTCCTCTCACTGAAGAAGTACTGTATATCACACAACTGTGTTGTTCTGAACCTCATTTTCCTCAAACACAGCCTGGTTAGTACATATTAATGCAGATTTCAGGCCTCCCTGTGCCATCTCCTTTCTGATGCTTTGGTAATTAAATTCAACCATCTCATTGTTGTCCTGATTAGACTGGCAGTACATTACACCCAGGGCTGGGGGGAAGCCAAGAATGACAAAGAATTGCATTTTAAGAATCAACTTTTATATTTTATATTTCCTTTTGCCTCACCGCTCTGCTTATCACCTGTATTTTGCATATTTACTACTGTTTTGTATTTAACTTCTACAACGTTGCTCTGGGTTTCTTAATTCCCAAATCAAAGCGTGTATTTTAATACATAGACTTGGATTATCCAAAAAAAACCAAAAAAAGTTCATCTCTGCTCTGTGATTACACCTGATCTCTTCCTGTGCCTTCTCAGAAGCACTGCTGCACACAGTTTCACCTGTAAAAACAACAATTTTGTTGAAACAGAGAAGGGACTATCACCTTTAATAGGATGGTTTCCTCATTGCTTGTGGTTTTTGTTTCCTAAAGCAAAAATAAAAGCATTGATAGAAACTTGCATCTCGCTTCAGGAAGTGTCACTGTGTTTCATTTCCCCAGTTATTCCCCCTCGTAGCAGCACAGCCCTCATGTTTATTGATAAACTGAACAAAACAAAATCAGCCCCAGCTTAGCTTGGTGCTGGATAGCAAAGGAAAAGCTTCACAAATGTATTTGGATTCTTAAAGCACCTCCAACAGCAACAGCAGGGCTTTCTGTGTGGAGAATCACAAGAGAAGGATGCAAACATCCCAGGCTCAGCAATGCTGGGGGAACCAAAAAAATGCTTTTTTATGTACTTTACGTATTTTTGTCTTTAAAACGCTATCTTTTTTGTATCTAAAGTAGGGGAGCACCTCCATTTGGAGCAGCCACATGATCTCAGTTTGCTTGTTTGAATGCTCCCATTTCATCAGAATTCTTCTGCAAACTGCTGGAAACCAGAAGAGGAAACTGTAAGTAGAGAAAGAAGAAGGTGACATTAAATGACTAAAAAGTGGCTGTTATCAGCATCAGGAGTTCTGAATTAAACAGGAGAAGCTTAGGTAAGGCTTTGCACGTGTATAAACTTAAACATGACCAACCCAGGCAGGCTTTAAAGTATAGAAAATAGAAATATCCTTCCAGGGCACCCAGTTGTGTCCCTGTCACTTCAAGCAGCCACCTCACCAACACCATGTCTCAAACTTCTTAACTGTTCCCACTAAAACTTGGAGATTTCTAAATGTTTGGGGAAAAAAAACCTAATTCTCTCTCTGAAACATGGTAACAGCACTCAGCAGCCCTGTAAAAATGAGTGCAATTATTTGACACCAAAAAGTTTCTTGCTGAAGGGCAAAGGCTGATTTTTTTCATAGCAAAACGTGGGTGCAATGAATGTAACAGCCATAAAATGTGGAATCCTTCCAGTCAGCAATTTGCAAATTTTATATTTTTATTTATATATCTATATAGATATAATCAGATGCAAAATTCTACAGGCAGAAAAGCGCCTTGGGGGTGGGATGGGCCAACAAACGTCACAGGGCAGCAAGAGATGACTCCAAATGATCCATCAAATCCTCCTTTTGTTTTGGGGAATTGTAGCAGTAGTGGCTGGCTGTGAGGTGTTTTCCCACCTAATTAGTGCCTTCATGATTAGAGATGCAGATGCCTGGAAAATTCCGTGCTGGAAAGCAGGTGAGTGGTTTTACATCTGTAAGGGCAGGGGAAGCAAATCAATTACTGGGGGATACACGGGGATGTGAAATCCGAGGTGTGCTCCTTGCACAAGTCCTGTCCTAATAAATCCCTCCACCTCCCTGCTCAGCAAGCTTCGACTCCTAAATCACCTTTAATAATTAAGGTTACACCAACCTTTAAATCCTCAGTGGTTTATGACTCTCAATTTGCTTTGGTGGGAGAGATTTTTTTATGCTGAATTTTCCTTTCTGTCCTCTCCCACAGCCACATTGCAGCCTCCCACCTCTGGAATGATGGCACAGCCAGGCTCCTTTTCCAGAGGGAAGGCAGGAACAGAGTGTGCTCTCCCTAAAGCAACGCTGCCTTTATGCTAATCCAGAGAACAGGAAGTACAAAACACCAAAGAAAATGAATAAATAGGCAGTAAACAAAAAAGAAAATTGCATATTTACCATCTTTCTGCCCATCAAGTCCCTTGGGTTTAGTATTCCTAGATTGTTTGTGAAAGCTAGCAATTATCAGGGTAGAGAGATTTATCTTCTTTTAATTTCATGGAATATTTTAAAAGCCTTTTCAAAAGCTCAGAGAAGAAAGAGATACAGAGCTTTTCCCTTTGTTTCAATTCTGGTTTCTTCTGATCATTTGAGTATGCAATATTCTCTTTTATTAACTTCCAATCAAATACCAGCAGTTTCCAATTTAACTATAAATTACCATGTAACAGTAAACAAATTCATTCTTTATCTTACAAGCACTCTGCAAAACATAATTTTCTAAACTCAGTAATGCTGAAACTCATTGTGCACAGAGACCATCCTTCCACATAACGAGACCACACATAAACATGCCCCATAAATTACAGGCAGCTGCCCTTTTCACACAACACTTAGAAGAGAAATTAAAAACCTGGAGCATATTGAACATTTAGAACTCTTGGAATTCAGTTCATTCAGGAATTTAATATCCATCATCATCATCATCATCATCATGACAAAAAATACTTATGTTTTCTGTGACCCTCTTTTATTTTTTAAGCAGAGAAGAAAAAAAAAATCAGCATTTAATTTCCAGCAGCTTAAAGGCAGTTTGTAATAGCCTCAGGAGAATGCCAAAAAGTGTGTTTGTTTATTTGAATTTCTCACTTTGCATCTAACTCTGTGTGCAGGAGGGTTCTGGTTTTGTTCTAAGAAAACTAACTGTAAATCCCATGGATGCACTGAAATACACGAGGAGATGCTGAAGAGGAGGCTCCAAAATTTAAAGTGCCAAGGACCCAGAAACCTGAATAACAGAGGTGAAACAGGCAAGTTACAGCATTTGGGGCCAAATATTCGTATTTTCACTTTCTTGATAGGAAAAATCAAAGTTGTCTGAGGCATCATCTCTAAGATGGTAAAGAACAGCTTTTCTCTTAGTTTTTCCTTCTTGACTTCCAGCAAATTGACCAAGCTCCAAACGAGCAAAAATCACAACAAATGGAGAAGGAAACACATTTAAAAAACAAACCCAGAGCCCAAAAACCTCTATATAGAGATTATTAATATCTGCTTGTGAAAACTTCCAGTCTTTTACAATACTGAAAGGCAGAGAGGAAAGAATATCCCTTTTCACAATAAAAAATTCACCTGAGCAAACCAGTGTCTCCCACTGGCTGCTGCAGCTGCAGGTCTGGGTTCCTCCTCCTGCAGCCCCAGGAGCACAGAATGCAAAAACTACCCGAAATCCTCTTTGAAAGGTGGAATCTCCATCCTCCACTCTCTAATCCAAGGTGCTGCTGCCTGGAATTGAACTATCAAAGTCAGGTTTTAACAAAACATGAAGTACCCGAGTGCTTTAGTAGCCCTGTAGCTCCTTCCAGCCCACACCAGGGTGCAAAGCAGAGTCACTGCCCTGCTACAGAGCCCCTTAATTTCATTTTAGCACTCAGTAAAGCAGGAAGGAAAGCCCAGGAACTTGGGAACTGCACCAAATAGATGGCCTGGGAGAATTTTTAGGCAGTCTGCATGAGACATATGTATTTCTATTAAAATATAGGTCAGGGACAGCTGCGAAAATTAATCAAATTCCTTGTTTATCATGAGCTTAATTTTGGAGTATGTTAGGAATGGATGAAAAATGTATTCATTCAATGAATACAGTCAGTTTGTAGATTTTTTTTTTGCCTAAAAATGTGGTTTGGACACATTTTGGACTACCCCTTCCTTTCCAGTTACCTTCAAGCTATTACCTTTTTAATTACTAACCTAAATGAAACCAAAATCACAGCTCTGAAGACAGAAAATTGTGTGGATTTAACGCAGCGGGGAGACTTTATGGAATTCCAGCATTCTCAAGGATTCAGTAAGACATAACAAACTATAGGACAATGACTTTAATATGATTTCTATGTTTTTATCCCTCTGGGGCTGGGATTTCCAGTGTCAAGCAGGGCTGTCCTTCCCCACAGCCCAAGGGGGAGCACAGACCATGGCCAGGTTCTGGGGTCTCTGTTTTAGCACTGTCTGCCACTAAAATAAAACCTTTCCTATTCAGTTCCCTTCAAGAAACTCTATTCAACCTTGGCCCTTCCACTCCCAGCAGCCCCTCTCTTCACATATTCCCTCTTCATCACTTCTGGCTTGTTTTCCTGCCATTCCTTCCTTGGTTTTCTCATATCCCCTTGGTGCTCCCATTTCTTTTTGACAGACTTGTGGCTCCCTCAGCCAATTTTATCTAAATCCCCTGGATGAATGAGTTTCTTTTCACTTCCTTATTCCAGCCAGACTTGTCTTCTGAGCATTCTCTTTGTTTTTGCAGACTCCAGCCATTCCCATGGCAGCCCCGTGCCTGGCTCAGAGGGCTCACTTGGGATTTCTGCAGGCAAGGAGAGCCCCAGCTCCCTCAAGCACATGGTGGGTACAGCTCAATTGCTGTGCCAGGCCAGAGTCCAAAGCCAAATTCCAGATTTACTACTTGAATAGCTCCCAGTGCCAGCTTTCAACCCCAGACTAGAGCAGCACAAATTTTGCTGGGGCACAATTCTCCTGCCAGACCATTTTAATTTTTTTCAGCCATTTAGGCCTATCCCAAACCTAAAGGTGTTTACAGAGGAAGATTTAATGAAAACCTCTCCAGGGAATATCTTTTTTTGTTCCTTTGTTTTCTCCCCCTCTTTCGTGTCTGGTTTCTGTGACGAAGCTTTGCCATCTCAGACGAACACTATAAATCTCCAGGAGCAGCACCATAAATAACAGGAGAGATAGTTAGATGGATTGATTGGAATAGATGAATTACACTGTCAGGATGTTCCCAGTCTGGATTTCTCTTCTCCTACAGCTTTGGCTTTTCTCTGCTCTTGAAAAACCCTGAGATTCTCTTCATTCTGGGAGGTGGCACCTGAGCACCCCCTCAGCACTGACTCTTCACATCCCCCCCATTACTGAAGTTTCCCATGGCTGTAACAAAACCTGTTTTTTCCAACAGGAGGCCTGGTTACTGCTGGAACTTTAACTTAACCTTATTCACTCCTCATTTCACCGCTTCAGCCAATGGTGACCACTCCCCAAAAACTACAATTGCAAAGCCACTACTTCTCCCAGCAGCAAATTCTAATCACAGATGCTTTCAATTATTTTGTGTGGGGGTAGGGTCTCATTGAGGGCTCAATTAGTGTGAGGCCTGTGGGAATCCAGAGTGCAGGGAATATTTCTCTGCCTGTTCTGAAGAATCTAACCCCCCTGAACAATGTTGTCTTTGACCTTTATCCATGGAGGAAACTGCCTGCTCTCTGGGAGGAATTAAAATCTACCCAGATGTGAACTAGGTGATAGAATGTGATGTAAGGATGTCACAGGGTGAAGAATTTACAAGTTTTAGGTTTGTTAATGTAGTGAATAGATAAATAGTAAAAGTTCCAAGATGGGAGGGCCCAGCTCTTCTATAGAAGCTGTGACCCAGCCAGGGTGGAAACCAAAGTCATGACAATCTCTGCCCTGAGGGACATTATAGACACTAGAGTGTCAGAATGCCTTAAATACAGATATAAAATCAATCTGGTGATTTTATTTGTGGTGAACAGAGCTCAGCTCATCAGACACCAAAGAGCTTGGGTGCCTTTCTTACAGAATAGCACGTACTGAGGCTGTAGACAAAGAGTAAAAACCTCGTGGTAGCAGGAGAATGTGTTGAGGTGGCCCAATCCCTGCAGGAGTTGGTTGGAAAGGTGTCTCAGGTGTATAAAAGATATGAAAGAAGGGATGAGGAAAAGGTAAAGGTACAGGCAAGGAAAATGGCAGAGTTTTTACAACCCCTGACAGGAAATAGTGCAGGGAGCCCCAGGAGCAAAGGGAAGGGAGCGGCCCCCAGGAAGGAAATGATGCCTTAGGTTTTAACTTTTATATTTTTCAGATTCTGTACTGCTTAGAGTGTAACTCTGCAGTTCCTTGTAGCCTGGAATTTCTGCTCTCTCGTGCTGGGCAGACACAACAAAGCCTCTCCAGGCTTTGCCTTCAAGGACAGCCAGGCTCTTCTAGGCCCAAAATGTGTAACCCAAAGCCTCTAAGGGGGGAGCAAGCTGAGGGAAATTACATCATTGAACTGGGGCTTTAATTGGAGAATTAACCGTGGTATGCAAATGAACCAAACCTATAAAGGTGTGAAGAACTCGTGACCTGGGGTCCATCTTGGGGTCCATTTTTGGAGGCAGCCTCTGGCTCCCCCAGGGTGTACCTTGAAGGCCTTTCAAATAAATATCTATCTTTATTTCCTTACTCTTGCCTAGTCTCTGTTTCTGGGTGGCTGGAGAAGGCATCAGTTCTTTGGCACCCCAGTGTGTTGTTTGTGCAACAGGACATCACAAATGGATTGTTCAGGGTGCCAGGATCTGCTGCTGTGCCAGGGCTCAGCACTCTGGAGCCCTTGCTGGACTGAGAAGCGTTTCCTGGTGGACACAGGAACTTCTCTGTCTGATTTGAATTTGATGCCAAAGGGGGAACAACTGTTCAGGTGTCCTTTTGGTAAGTGGGAAAGTGCATTTTATTCAGCATTGCTGGTGCATGTGTGGGTGTGGATGTGAACTCCCACTGTGGTACCTTCCCAGCTGCCTTTGCCCTGGTGCCTTAGGTTTTAACTTCTGTATTTTTCAAATCCTGCAGTGCCCAGTGTGTAACTGAAGTTTCCTGTAGCCTGTTCACCTCTGCTCTCTGGTGCCAGGCAGACACAACAAAGCCTCTCTGGGCCTGCTCTCTGAGGACAGCCAGGCTGTTCTAGGCCCAAAATGTGTAAATCAACATCTTAGAGGGGGGTGAGCCTGGGAAACGACATCATTAACTGAAGCTTTAATTGGAGAATTAACCCTGAAATGCAATGAACCAAACCTATAAAAGTGTGAAGAACTCGTGACCTGGGGTCCATCTTGGGGCCCATCTTGGCAGCAGCCTCTGGCTCCCCAGGGGTACCTTGAAGACCTTTCAAATAAATACCTACATTTATTCCCTGACTCGTGTCTGGTCTCTGTTTTTAGGTGGCCTCTCAAGGCATCAGCCCATTCCCTTCAAACTTGCCCAGGGCTGGGAGAGGCCAGGAAGGATGAGCCATGAGCAGGGAGCTGCCTCGTGCCCCCTGAGCTGTTCTCTGCTTTTTCTCTGTGCAACAACATTCATCACTTTGGGGTTTTTTAACCCATTTTGAGCCTCTGCACTGGCTGTGCACAGCAAGATGGAAGGGCTGCCATGAGCCAGGCGAGGCCTCTGGCTTGCTCAGACCCTGCTGCTGAGGAGCCAAGCCCTCCACAAGGAGATGAATGCAGGGGCCAGGCTGGGAGGGAAGCTGGGGGAGAGTCTGCTGGGCATCCCTGCCCCTGCCAGCCTGGTTATGGGGCACTGCTGTGGGGTGCTGCAGGCTGCTCCCCCTGAGAGCTGGGGGGGCACAACCTCAGCGGTTCCCTGAGCTCATCTGGGGCCACTTGAGCTCATTGGAGTCTTTTAAAATTGATCCAGGGGTTTCTTGAGGTCATTGCAGTCTTTTTTTAACTGATCCAGGGGTTTCTTGAGGTCATTGCAGTCTTTTTTCATTGAACCAGGACTTGCTTGAGGTCATTGGAGTATTTTTTAATTGATCCAGGGGTTACTTGAGGTCATTGAGTCCCTGGTAGGGGTTACTTGAGGTCATTTGGGGGTTACTTGAGGTCACTGGAGTATTTTTTAATTGATCCAGGGGTTACTTGAGGTCATCGAGTCCCTGGTAGGGGTTACTTGAGGTCATTTGGGGGTTACTTGAGGTCATTTGAGAATTTTTTAATTGCTCCAGGGGTTATTTGAGGTCACAGGGGTTATTTGAGGTCATGGGAGACTTTTTTAGTAGATCCAGAGGTTATATGAGGTCATTTTGGTGGGGTTTTTAATTGATCCAGGGGTTACTTGAGGTCATCGAGTCCCTGGTAGGGGTTACTTGAGGTCATTTGGGGTTACTTGAGGTCATTTGAGAATTTTTTAATTGCTCCAGGGGTTATTTGAGGTCACAGGGGTTACTTGAGGTCATTGGAGACTTTTTTAGTAGATCCAGAGGTTATTTGAGGTCATTTTGGGGGGGTTTTTTAATTGATCCAGGGGTTACTTGAGGTCATTGAGTCCCTGGTAGGGGTTACTTGAGGTCATTTGGGGTTACTTGAGGTCATTTGAGAATTTTTTAATTGATCCAGGGGTTATTTGAGGTCACAGGGGTTACTTGAGGTCATTGGAGAATTTTTAGTTGATCCAGAGGTTATTTGAGGTCATTTTGGTGGGGTTTTTAATTGATCCAGGGGTTACTTGAGGTCATTGAGTCCCTGGTAGGGGTTACTTGAGGTCATTTGAGAAATTTTTAATTGCTCCGGGGTTATTTGAGGTCACAGGGGTTACTTGAGGTCATTGGAGACTTTTTTAGTAGATCCAGAGGTTATTTGAGGTCATTTTGGTGGGGTTTTTAATTGATCCAGGGGTTACTTGAGGTCATTTGGGGTTACTTGAGGTCATTTGAGAATTTTTTAATTGCTCCAGGGGTTATTTGAGGTCACAGGGGTTACATGAGGTCATTGGAGTATTTTTTAGTTGATCCAGAGGTTATTTGAGGTCATTGAAGGCCCTCGTAGGGGTTACTTGAGGTCATGGGGGGTTACTTGAGGTCGTTTGAGACATTTTTAATTGATCCAGGGGTTATTTGAGGTCATTTGGGGTTACTTGAGGTCATTTGGGGTTACTTGAGGTCATTTGGGGGTTACTTGAGGTCATGTGAGACTTTTTAAATTGATCCAGGGGTCATTTGAGGTCATTTGAGGTTACTTGAGGTCATTTGAGGCCCTGAGCAGAGTTCCTTGAGGTCATTTGGGGTTACCTGAGGCCACTGGGGCAGATTTGAGCAGGCAGAGTGTCAGCACAGAGCTGCCTTTGGACTCTGCTGTCCATAACCCCCACGCAGGGCTGCAGGGACAGCAGAGGCAGCAGCCAGCACAGCTGGGCACGGCTGGGACCCCTCACACTCAGGGTGAGGTCTCTGAAGCCCCAGAAATCTGGACTTTTCAGCTGGAAGGAAAGGATTGGAGCCTCAGCCATCAGCAGCTGAGCTCTGGTGAGGGACGGCTCATGAGAGCTGTCAGTGTCTCCTTTATTCTCAGGATTCCCTCACCACCCCCGGGGCAGGGAGCAGCCGTGGAAAAGTCAGGAGGGGACATTCCAAATGTTCCAGGTTGCCAAAAAGGGCTGAGTTAATAATAACCAGGGCTTGTAAAGACAGATGGAGAAATAAGAAGAGGAGGGATGGAGAGGAAAGCTGGGTGCTGATGTGTTTACAAACAATTCCCTTCGTGAGGGGATGGGTGTGAGGGATTTGGATGGGTCTGAGGGATTTGGATGGGTCTGAATGTCTCCACTGCCTTTGGGCAGCAGGCTGGTGGCTGAGCCCAGCCAGTTTGGCTCCTGAAACTGACAAGGGTCTGCACAAGGCTGAACTTCTGACTTTTGGGGGGAAATGCCAGGTTCAAGGGGAATATGGGTTAGGTGATTTGGGAAGGCTGCACCTTCCTGGTGCCTTGCAATGGGGAAGGGAAGAGGGGCAAGGTGCAGCCAGGAATTTGGGATTGAAGGAGGCTGCACCCTCTGAAACCTCGAGAGATAAAACCCTGCAGGTGTGTGCCCAGTGGCCTCTCTCCCTTCATTCAACAGGACTCCTCTGTTTCCTTTTTGGATATAAACCTCCAGTGTTTGTGGATTTTCCTGCCACACTCTGGATCAGCATGAAAAAAGTCGAGAGAAAAGTCTCCCATCAGCGAGTGCTGAACTGGAATTTTTCCAAACTTCACCTCTCAGGATGTGTTTCCCTCCAGAAATGCCTCCCAGAGAACTGCAGGTCCCAGTAAATAACTTTGGTGGTTTTTCTCCTCTAAAGTCATCAATCCATAAGCACGGACAGCAGGCTGTACTGTGCAGCAAGGCACATGAAATAAGTCATAAAATTTCATCATTTCAACCACCTTAGCCATGGAATTCCTGGAGTACCAAAGATCCAGCAGAATTGAGTTATTAAGACACAAACTCTGGAACCTCCTGATGGCTGGGACAGTAATACCCAGTCCATGAGAATAATTGTGCTCCATCCTGCTCCCCAGAGCTGAGTCTTTGCTACCAAACCTCCATTCCATGCTTTTCCTCCTCCTCCCCTCTCCCAAAGCTGCATTTCTCCCTCAGCCCAAGAAGCTGCCAGAACCAATTCACCACAAGCTCAGGCTGATGCTGGGAGCGGAGGGGTGGGAGCTCAGGGACACCAAATTTCATCACAACTCCCAAACAAGGCAGCAGTGGGAAGGGGGGATCTGTGAGGGGAGAGGAAAAACCACCCTCAGTTCCATAAAATCAATGCAAAGCTAAATTCTGTCCCACAAGTTTTAAGTGACTCCCATACTATTATTACACATTATCCTGGCCATCTTTAAGAAAAACATCAGAAAATCTTCAGCTTATCCACCACATGCCCAACCCTCTCTGGCCCCTCACACTCCTGCAGGAGCCTCCATCAAGCTGATTTATTATTTTTTTTAATCTCAGCTTGTTTTACAGGTCATCAATTTCATTTCTCAGTGCTCTAGGTGCTCCCCTCTTCTCAATTAGGATAACATTACATCCATCAATTCTTATCTCTGCATCTTCAGCCTCTCATTCAGCCACCCAGCAGTCTTGATCAGAGCTTGCCAGCACCTTATCAGCTGCAGCCACGCTGATTTCATTACACCACCCATTCACTAATATTTACTCAGCCATTACTAAATATGTCCCATTTTGTTTGCTAAGGCTCATTGGTGCCCGTTGTGAAACCAAATCCATGCAATCCTGCCTATCTCCTGTTTCACTGAAACCTGCAAATAAAATTAAATATTGTACTTGGATTAAAAATGTGGATTACAAGCAAGAAAGTTTCCTTTCATGCAAGGAAATACAGAGAATAAAGCAGACACTGACAGCTCACATCCTGCATCAACTGCTCATTTTCTGACACCCTGTTCCCTAGGAAGGAAAGCTAAAGAGAGGAGGACTAATTACAAAACCTCTTCAAGGGAAGTTTCACTGCCCTAAAGACTTGGAGGTTATTCCAGTCATTGCTGTGATATTAGCAGGGGTTTATCCCCTGATTTTTTCTTCAGCCAGAATTACCCAACTCTCCACTTTTCTGAACCCGTGCCATTGCCATCATTCTTTTGGGCAAAGGAGTTTCCATTAAGCAGCAGCCCTCCTTTGCCCACAGGATTCAGGAATGCATCAGTGCAGGATTAACATGAGGATAAAAATTCACCTGTTCACATTTGGGACAAGGCTGCCTTCCCTGCAAAATGTAGAGGTGAAAGCTCCATTTCAGCACCAGGCACGAACAGGACCTTGTCCTCCAGCTGCAGCCCTGAAGAGCTGTGTGACCTCCCCAGATCTCTGCCTTCCCAGGAAGCACCTGGTGAGCTCAGGCATTTAACCATACCCAGGTGACCTCTAAAAGTAGCCAACATCATTACTAAAAGTACGGAAGAAAAAGAAATGAACCTGCTGCAAAATCAGGGCATCATTATCACTGTTAAAAAAAAATTAAATTAAATGTGTTCAGTGCCATGTCAAATCCTGAGCAAAAATGTGCTGATGGTAACCAAAGTCTAACATGGGAGAGATCTGAAAATACTTTACCCCTTGGAGACAAGGAATAACACCAGAAATCTATTTTAAAGCTCGATGTACTCCTAAGAGCTTTCTGAAACCTCTTGAAGGGTTGCCTCACTTCAGGGGAGGGTAAGAGGCAGGTAAGGCACAGAAACAAACACTGAGAAATCCACATCCAAATTCCAATTCTCCTACTGCCTTCACTATCCATTAGTCCATAAAAAAGATGTCATTACACCCATCTTTTACACCAAATGCTGTTCTTCTTCCTACTGAATTCCCAATTCCCACTCTGGAACAAGGGTGTGACTTTTATATTTCCAGATGTCAGCTGGAAATTATTGAAACCTAAAGGACCTGGTATTATGTCTCTGTCCTAAACCCGACAATGTGTGGCTCTGAAAATAAGTTTCTTTCCCCTTGGATAAGTCCTTAAACACCCTTTTCATACTTAAAATCCAAAGGTGTTTAAGATGATTTTATTCTCCAGAGATTTGCCACCTGTTGCTGAAGGCCAGTGTCTTCCTAAGAGTTCTTCACATGCTTTAACACTGAGTGTGTGCCCCCAGGAGCTTCCAGCAGCTCTTTAATGCCTCCAGCAGCTCTCTAATCACCCATTACCTCCAGCAAAAATGGCGAGATCTTTGTCTCTGTCCCTTTTTTCAGTCAGTGTCTGCACCTTCCTTAATCTCAGCACCACAAAAGCAGCAGGGAGGGCTCCGGTCCCACTCCTGCCCAAAGCAGGGTCAGGGCTGAAGCCACATCGGGTTCTCGGGGATTTATCCAGCTCAGATCTGGGAAATGCAGCCCTGGAGAGGAGGCACAAGCTCTCAGTGCTCCTCGTTGTGCTGTTTGGCACAGAACAGCCCTCCTGGGGAAGGGCTTTGTCTCACACCCAGCCACAAATCTCTCCTGCCCTCAAACCTCGAGTTCATGTCTGCTCTCACCTTGTCAGGGGACTCTCAGCATCTACAGGACCAGAAGGAGTCAAGTTCAAAACTTTAACGAGTCTGTGTTTTGCATTCTCATCCTTCCTCCCTTCTAATTGAACACTGCCTCAAATGCGCCATCCACACCAGTGGTTCCTGCCTGAGCCACGTCTTCATTTAGTTTAAAATCCCTCTGGTTCACCAAAGCTTAACCAGAACTAGGAAATAAAAATAGAGAATATTAAAAAGGATTTGGTAATTAATATATACAACAAAATAAAAATACTGGGAAAGGACCCCATAAATATTTTAGCATCCCACCTAAAGAAGTAGCTCATCAGAGATGATTCTTTTACTTTTTTTCTTAAATGGTTAAAAGATCAGCTCATTGTGCTGATTTTCAGCTGACATCCTCTGCCAGTGTGACTCTTCTGTCCCTTAGGATGGTACCACAGCATCTGTCACGTAATATTACATTTTACATATTTTATATATAGTTATGTACATATTTATCACAGAGTCCCAGAATGGTTTGGGTTGGAAGGGACCTTAAAGATCTTCCACTGCCATGGACAGGGACACCTTCCAGTATCTTAAAATTTATGAATGCAAGAATTGAAAAATCTTCTAGGTTATCAAGTCCAGCCTCCTGCTGTTGCAACCAACCATATTTTATGCCTTTCAAAAATTTAGCACAGAGAGTCCTCAGTGTAATGAGAATTTTGCCCCTGCTAGCTGGATAGCTACTCCAAAAATCTCCCTGTGCTGATGTAGAAAACCAATTTGTACTGAGAGAGGTCTGGTTTTTTTGGTTCTTTGCCTTACAGTCAGGCCCAAATCTGAGAGGTGATTAATTATCTGTATTTATCTCTCAGAGGTTACAATTAACAAAACCGTAGGAGCATCTCAATTAATGAGTCTTCAATGCAACGCTTGGCCAAATAACATTCAATCACATCAAAACCCAGTTCCAGCTCGGTTTGCTTTTTCACCTCTAAATGAGAAATCATTTCTATTTATCACAGTGTTTTCCCAAATATTGGGATGTATTTGATGCCACCAGCAAGCAGAACAACCCCATGGAAATGTGTCAGTGACACTCTGGTTAAATTCACAATAAAACCTTGTTGGCTTGGGTGAAGGAAAGTGTAAAGTCATTAAAAACACCACATTTTACTGCCTTACCCAGTCACTGATGTAACAATTCTACACCCCATCAATACATTTACTAAATGGGTAGGAAAAATGTAAATGAAGCAAATCCAGCTCAAAGCAGGGTTTCAAACCCTGGCTCTTGGTTGCAAGTATCTACTTTGACTGAGATGAAAACACCACACAAAACTTGGGTTTTTCCAAGCAAAGCCAGACAATCACAACATCCCCTTCTTCAAGAAATGCAGGAGAACTCTCACAAGTTTTGAGACAACGGAAATGTAAGAAAACGTCCATGAAAGGATGACTCCAGAAGTTCTAGGAACACATTCATCAGCCTAAGAGTGATGGGCAGGTCATGAAAGAAAGCAGGACACACCATTCCCTCAACAATTTACCGAATTTCCAGGCAGGACAGCACAGCTGCATGTGGGGCTTGGAACTACCCAGTAAAACCAGCACTGGTACCCAAAATAACTGGGGAAAGCAGCAGAGGGCAGCTGGCAGACCCCTGGATCTGCCAAAGTCGTGTGGCTGTCCCAGCAAGCAGGACAAAATTCCAATAGCAAAATTCCAGTATCAAAATTCCAGTAGCAAAATTCCAATATCAAAATTCCAATATCAAAATTCCAATATCAAAACTCCAAGCTACAGCTAGGAGAAGTAACTTCTGAGGATGACCAGAGCCAAGAGAGTTAACAAAAGATCTTCAGCAGAGATTCAGGTGCTCAGCACGGGATTGCTGGAGGCCAACAATGATTTTATCAACCTGCCCTCATCCATGGGCTCGGTGATTGCCGACCCCCGGGGCTGAACGGGGCCAAACAATGCAGCAATCAGCACATGGGGTTTTTATGGATTTACAGCTCCGGGCAGAAACAGCTGCTGAATCCCAAAGGAATCCCTTTGTGCCGAGGTTTTGGGATTTCTGCCCTGCCCTGGCTGAGCTCCTCTAACCCCCAGGATGGAGGTTTGGGGACAGCCTAGAAATTAAAGACGTAATTACCCACTAGAGAACCCTGGGAATAAAGTGGCATTATTTGGATGGTCTGCAGAAAATTCCTTAAATTCTGTGGAGGAGAAGCAGTGCCGAATGCAGATGGATTTAATTCAGAGCCACTCTACCTTCAGCATTCTGCTTTTCCCCAGAGCTGCTGCACACTGAACTCACCTGCCAGAGCTACTTCACTGCAGCTCTTTAATCCCTCAGTAAAAGGGATTTAAAACCTGACCTACACCAAACAGAAGCTGGCATTTGACTACGGTTTGGGTTTTCAGTGCAAACGGCACAATTCCACTGGCAGCTACAAGGGAGGATAATCAGTAGGACGCAGAGAGGAGTGTACAGTGAGGTACAGAGGATCTTCGCTTTGGAATGCAGAAAAATAGGTTTTCTTCACAAAATTCACATCAAGGGGAGAGGTCTGCCACAGGAAAAGTGCCTGCTGATTACCTGGCAGTCGAGGGGAAGTCTCAAAGAGTTTAGCTCGGGACAGACAGCTTTAAATAAAGATACAAAAAATCAAACAATTCTTCTTGATTTCTTTCTTTGCAAATCTAAGAATATATACATGGATGAGTGAAGGGAAAAAATATCATTATTGGTTAGAGCCAAGCCCCTACAGACCTTCAGAAGGACATGAAGGACACACAGAGCAGAAGTCTCCTCTCGTTAGATTAGTTTGTGGTCTCTCTATATCATACACAAAACAAATTCTCAGTATACCTGAATTTCCACTTCCTTTATTCTCTCCCTTTTTGCTTCGATATGGATGCCTGCAGAGTAAGTTTTATCTAAAATTTGCAAACACAACAGCTAAGCCTGATATAAAAGAAGATACACTGATAATTGAATTTTGGGAGCACAATAGCATCTCATTGATGGTATTTTAACACTGTAATAGCAATTATAATGTAAATGAAATTTACAGAACATCGTGTAACACCATTATTAAAACATTTAAACAACATAATAAAGCTATTTAGCACTTCTAAATCTGTTCTTTCAGACCAGAACATTTTCTTACTCTCCTCGAATTATTTAAAAAAAAAAAAAAAAAAGCCTCCACATTGTAACAGCCCATGGAATTGTTCTCCATTCATTGCTTCTCCTACAGAAAGAAAAGCACAAAGCATTTTTTTCCAAAATATAGTTGGACACATTCACTCTATTTACACAGCACTAAGCCACTGCTGTAGAAGATTAATCTTCGTGTTTAATAATGCAATGCTCTGATATTTATTTTACTTTATTGCTCCAACAGAAGAACCCCAATTCTCAGTTTGCTGCTTCGTGTGACAGGTTATTCAAAGCTCTGTAAGATCTGATATCATTATTATTATGATCAAATATTTCAGATATGGCCTTCTTCAGAGACTCAGAAACGGCTGCAGAGCCTGTCTTAAAAATACTTTTTAGAGGAAACCAAACAGGATCAAATTAAGTATTCATATCCTTTTAGTTATCAATACATTTTAACTTCTTTTCACCAAAAAAAACCCCAACAGATCTTACGATTGGATTTTACATTTTTAGGGTTCTTTGTGTTTATCAGCCAGGTAACCCCAAGGAAATATTTTTTGGTTAAATACCCAAGAGTGGAATAATCCCAGGATCACATGGAGAGGCCCCAGACAGCCCCACCATGGCTGGAGAGGGGAAACAAGGACAAGGGAGGCTGAAAGAAACGAACTGCAAACCCAAAATACAAAGAACAAACCTAGAGGCAAGGGCAAAACAAAAGATAAGAACAGAACAACTGAGCACAGCTGCTGCAAAAATTGCTTGCAAGGAGGATGAAAAGAAAAGGGGATACAGAAAGGAACAAGACTGGAGAGAAAAGGAAGGAAAGGAGAATAAATCATTCCAAGTTTTGTCAAGTTGAAGTTTTGTGTTTCACTGCTGTATTTCCCTGGAAAAGTTTGCAACTCCACTGCAAATGGTGAGTCAGGAAGAGGGAGCAGGGCAAAATCCCACCCCAAAAGTGGAGCTATAGATGAAAGTAATAAAGAGGTTGTGGAAAACAAATAGAAATCATGAAGAGCTATGGAGGAGAGGAAGGAAAGAGATGATGGAGAGACTCTTCCCCCGATGCACAGTGCAAGTGGAAATCACCCTGGATGGGGGGAAACTCTGACTTGGTGTAAGGAAACAATTTATTTTACCATGAAGGGGCAAAAGACTGGAGCACAGAGAAGCTTCAAAACTCAACTGAAGAAGACCTGGAGCTGGATCCAACCTGAGCCAAAGGCTGGACCCAGTGACCTCTGAGGGTCCCTTCCAGCCCAGAGTCTGTGCTTCTACCTCAGAACCCTCTGTCAGGGTGGGGAAATCTCCAGATTTTGGAGATTTGGTGTAATTTCACAAGAAACAAACCTTTCAGCTAGAGGGATTAAACACGTTTTTCCCTTGGTTTCACACAAGAGGTCTGACCTTTGCAGGAAATTTGATTATCAGATGAAGACAATGCAGCTGGGAGGTTGAAGGTCACATCTTTGTCTTTTGAAATAAATTCTTGATGTGTGATCCGAGCTGCTCAGTTGTGAGGGTGCAGGCAGAGCTACTGCAGGGTGCTAACACCTTTATTTTCAGAATAGAAGGCAGTGAATAAATGATGAGTCCATTGGTGGAGACATTCACCAATTAACCAGCAGCAGCTGTTTGTCTTCTTTTCTTAGGGTACAATTGATTAAAATTGCATGCTTCATTTAAACAGAATTCTCTTGTACTGCACCAAAGGGGGAGAGCAAACTTCTCCTCTGATTTATAGAACGTTTTTCCAGCTGAATACAAATTAGAAACCCATTCTGCTTTGTTGTTTATAATGCGCAGAAATGATTTGAAAAACCAGAGGTAAAATATTTCGAGTGTTAATCAGATAAAGTTTAACAGAGTGTTAATCTCAAAGTGAACATGAATGAAATATTTACAGTGATTCTGAAGTCCAGTTGGTGCAAGAAGTTATTCCAGGCTTAAACCCTCCCTCTTTTCCTGCTTATTCCACGAGGGTGGAGTTACACAGATCCACACACCATACATAGGGTACATATGGATATGTGAGATATCTACAGCTAAACTAATAAAGAGATTTCTGCTTTGTGCTGGTGGGAGCTACAAAAGCTCAAATGCAGCTAAAAGTGTCCAAAAAGGGAGCAAAAATGGATGTTGACACCTCAGCCCTTCAGCGTGGGAGCAGAGGCAGAGATGCATTGACTGAGGGCTGAAATAATGAAGTGCACAGCAGAAACAAGGTGTGCTTTGGAACAGGGCTGATTAATCTCTGCCATAATTTACCTTCTACTGCAGTGGATTCTCCACAGCTGTTCCACTTCAGCCAGGAGCAAGAATTTGAAAAGAAAATCCTGGTTTAGGTCGTGGCAGAGATGAGATACTGCCTGGGATGGTCTGAGCAACATGTCCAATACTTCTCAACTCAAAAATCCTTGTGACCAAGCTCTGATTACCTGAGAAGCTGAAGGTTTGTAACAAATGCATGAAGAAATAAATCTCAGCTTTGCAAGCTCTGCTTCAAAACAAACGAATCTACTTAAGCTTTGTTCATTGCACCTAAGTCTCAAATATTCCATACAACATTATCCACTTAAAGCATCTGTAAAAACATATATTCACATTTTAGGAGAGCTCTCCTTCATTGTGGGAAAAATCTGGAATTCCAGCTTGGAGATTTAATGAAAAAGGCTCCTGGTAAAAAAATTAATTCCGGAAGTCATTGCAGGTGTTATCTAAAAGGATGCAAAACTAGGACTCCTGACAAACTTGAGAATGAGCTGGCTGGCTCCAAGCAGATGTCTAGAATGTCTATTAGAGGTAAAAAAGGCATTTATAATTTTCTTTGTTAATGATTTTCATATTCTTCTCCTGGTTGCTGAACATCTCCCACTGACAGAACTCGCTCTGGGTGCTAAGAAAACTCCTCCTGTAAATGATCTCATCCCCCTGGGCACCTCCAGCACCCATTTTAAGAAGTTGTTCAAAACATACTCAAGGCAAAATAGTCACTGACCCCTGGCTCAGACACCTGAAAAGAAATGCAAATATATTCTCACTAAAAAAATTCTAAGGACGTGCATGACTAGACTTGTATTGACAGAAACCTGGGATCATAACCATGCTCTTCCTCAATCCAGAAGGCCTGAGATAATCCACATAAAAGTGCACAGATGCTTCTCCACCTGCTTTCCTTGGACAACCAGTACTTGGCTGAGGAAAAAAAGATTTTAAAAATCATTAAAAAAAAAAAAAAAGAAGGAAATCAAGCAACGTTTTTTTCATCATTTTTAAAAATGATATCAGGAAGCACTCTAGAGACTTTTATAACTATAATTTAATCTGCATGATAACTTTAGTCCGTATCAGTTAAACTGAGTATTAAAATAGAATTATATGTTTTCCCTCATGCCTGCTCAGAAAACACATTTCTTAAGCATTTTTTTTTTTCAATTTAAACCTATATAAGGAGGTTTTGAATTAGTGATTTCATTATAATCTGAAATCTGTGCTTTTTTTCTGGTAGGGAACACAGGGATAACTGGGCTGGGGTGAAGGATCCTTTGGGGTGACCTTTAATCCATGTGTGTGGGACACTCTTGGCTCACAACCTGCAGCACATCCCTGAAAATGAAATTTAAATTGTTCCTTCAAATATCCCAGAGAGTTCAGCACACAGCAAGTGATCAGAGAGGTCCCTCCAACGTTTCCCAAATATTTATGTTATCCCTCCACAGAAAATCTCCTCAGGTTCTGCAGGGCTGCTCCATCTGTCAGATCCCAGCACCAAAATATTCCAGGCTCCATTGGAACACCAGGAGTGTTTGCAATGGAATAAATGGAGAGCAGAATGCAAATGCCACCAGCACTGCTTTGCTAATTACAGCAGAGTTTTGCCACTTTTACCCATCTCCCCAACCAGGGAAATTTAAATTTGGCCCACACAGGAAAAATCTGATTTGTCACATTCTTAACTGGGCTGGGAATTGGGGATTCTCATAGGAAAAATGGCATTTAGAGACAAAAAAATAGCCATTTTCACAATAAATACCTCACCTGCACGTGGGGGTAAGGCAGTATCTGAATATTGGATATCTTTGGAAATCCAAATTGTTTTTATTTACATATCATTACAAATTTGAATAGAAAAACACTTCTAATACTCTTCAGAAAATGAACAAGTTTTACGTCAAAGTGAACATTAATGAAATATTCACAATGATTCTGAAGTCCAGCATGGCACACCTGCTATTAAAAAAAAACCCAACTCATTCAAAAGTATAGCATTTATTACAATTTACTGTAACATTTCAATGCTTTTGAGTGCTGGGTGCAATCAAAGGGGCATTTAGGGAATAGAAAGTGGCCAAACCCTAAGGAATGCTGGCACTAGCACAGTCTAATTCTGCCACCTAGTGACAAATTTTCCTTGGCAAATCACTGCATCTCCCCCGAAAATGCGTTTTTTCTGCAGGAAAACAACCCAAGTGTGGAGCCTTTATAACCAAACTCGGAATTTTACCCCCACTTGGTGTTTAATTCAAAGGAAAGGGAAACAGAGTAGGGAATTATTTGGGACAGTACCTAAAAAGTGAATTATTTAAGCACATAGAAACCACTGGTTTGGTCCAAGTGGAGTTGCCAAGAGTTGATTGGGGAGAACTAATTTAATCTAATTTTACATTTTCCTTTTGAAATATACATTTACAGCAAACATTCAGCGTTTCAATCCCTCCCAGCTTTCAAGTGCTTTACAAATCTGAAGACAGCTCCACAAAAACTTTGCATTTCCATAAAATTTGACTCCCTTAGGATGCAACACTGGATCTCCTGTCATATCACAATCATTGTCCTTATCAGCCTCTTTATCTGCTGCCTCTTTGGAGCCCGAAGCAGATGAATGTGGTGGTGCAACAATTCTCTAACTACAGAATGTGGTTTGTTGACGGTTCTTTTTCCCAAAAATCAATATTTTTTTTTAAAAAAAATAATTTTATTATATATTTTCTATAAATATTTCATCTATGAGAAGCTGGATTTTGAACGTTCAATAAATTATATTATGGTTTGATTTGGCACTTGTACCTATGAGAGGCTGGAGAACAAAACACATAAATACACAGAGAAATTCTTTTGCATCTGTGTCTAAGTAACAGAATCAACTTTTAAATTCAGTAATTTTTCTTCTAAATTAAATTAATTTAAAAATTCAGTAATCCAACTTTTTAATATAATTAATTCCTGTTTCATGGAGGAATTATATCTAAAGTTATTTTATTGAAAGGCTTTATGGCTGCCATACTGAGCAGTCAGCTTCAGTGCAGCCTCCATTTTCCACTGTAAATCTTTCTATGTGCAGTATAAAAATATTTATAGGGAAAAGAAATCCAGTAAACTCTGAAATTTCTTTCCATCAAATCTGAGATGCTGCAGGCAGGTTTTGGGCTGCTGTATAGATATAAATATATTTATATAAATATATACATAAATACACACAAACACATATGTAGCTCGAGTCACAAAGCAAGCAAATCTAGGAAACAACAAAAAACAACAACAACCAAAGAAAAAATACCAAAAATTTAAAAAAACAGTTCAGAAGCTCCCTTCTATTCTTCTATTTTCTTTAAAAATATGTTTATCTACAAAATAAATAGAACAAAATAATAGATATATATTACATATATATAAATTCATATATATATATACATATATACATATACATACATACATACATACATATATATATATATATATATATATATATATATAAAATCTGGACAAAAGAACCATATTGCAATTATAATATATATTGTTAACTGCTGCTTAATTAACCAATGACATCTCAACCTCAAATACTGAATTTCCAGCCTGTATAAAAGGAAAATTCCTGTAATAAATAAAATATAACTCAGGGCTTTACAAACAAACACCAAAAGTGAGGACAGCAAAAATCTATATGGAGGCATTTAATTAGGCAAGATATATTCAGTTAAGTGATTTTAGAACCCAAGCAGCATCTTTTTTCCTGGTTAATCTACTTCCAATAAATCTGGACATAAGAAAGACATAAAAAGATTCTGAAAACAAAATGTGGCTCTTGATAAGCATCAATATAATGAGAAAAAGACATCAGTGAGGGGAAAAAAATCCGTGTGAAACATGAAAAGAGACAAGAAAATTTCGTTTTGGAGATCTTCAGGGAAGAAAAGATTTTATAAAAGCGAGAGAAGAGTGGAAGATGCAATTCCAGTGAGAAGATGAGGAAAATCGTTGGTTTTGTACATTTTTAGGATGTCTGAGAGTCAGGCTGGCAAGGAAATATTCTCAGTATCAGGGGGTGAAAGAGCCAAGCTGGGAAAACACCCCCACAGCCCTCAGGAGCTGGGATGCCCAGGGATACCAACACTTGCAGCTGATTCTTTAAAATATCATTTTGACATAGATTTCCTTTCACAAAGAATCAAAAAAATCAAACCCTACAGGTGTCAGTAGCACAAATATTACCTGAATTGCATTAAAAGGGTTCCAGGTTTCCTTATGAAGTTTCTATTTATGAAGGCTGTGAATGGAGCAACCATAAAAAAAATTAAATTGTTCTTCAGTTATGTTAAAAACATTGCAAGATGTACTCACTTTGAAACTACTCTGAGAGAGCCAGGAGTGTTTGCTGGGAGCTGAACAACACTGAACAAAAACAGAGCAACACGGAATTTTTTTAAGCCAGTGAGCGACAAAAAATCCTATTGCATCCAACAAAACCCCCTCATTATTTATTCTCCCTGACTTACTCTAGTCTGCATTCATCCCCTTTAAGCTAAAAGGTAACTCAGCTTCTTCTTTTGTGGCAAAAATTCCTTTCAAGGCTATTCTTAATATGTTATTAGTTAATTATAGCCCTTGGCTGCAGAACTTCCATCGCTTCTGCACACAGTGGCAGCCAAAGGTGGTGGGGTCACAGGAAATAACGAGGTTTAGCAACACCCAGAGAGCATTAATTAATTAATTAACCAGTTTCATGTTCTCCACCCAGGTGGTATCAAGGCTTCCAGCAGGATTTCCATCCTCTCTGTGTAAAACATTCCTTTTTCAGGGCACGTTGGGCAGAGCAGTTTCATTTCCCCCATGAAAAGGTTCATGGCAAAGCCGTGAAGGAGCATTTAGAGCATGGAAAGGTTTGGGTGGGAAGGGCCCTTAAAACTCATCCCTTTCCACCCAGGCAGCCTTGGACACTTCCATCACTGCCAACCTCTCTGGGTAACCAGATCTTACCTAAAGGAACTCAAAAATTCAAACATTTCCTGAAAGATTTTCAAATGCCTATTTGTGTGACATTATCTGGGCTCCCCACCCAAGAAACCAAATCTTATCTGCACTCAGATTTTTATGAGTGTGATTTTATTGCTTGAACTATTACTTCTTAAAAGCTTTTCCCCATCACCCCTTGACATGAATCTCATTTGTCTCCCTTCACTGGAGTTTCATCAAACAATGCTGCCCTTCATTAAGCAGAAAAGCACAACAGAGTGCTTATTAATTGATATATTTTACCTACAGAGAAAGAAATAAACAAAACCCCCTCCTTTATAACTTCCTAGAACCAAACTGTGATTTACTGTCCCACTTGCACAAGACAGTCCTTAATAATTTATTCAATAAAGGCCATGACTGGAAGTAACTTGAAATAAAGAGTGTAGAAATAATGAGCAGGTGAATTTGAATATTCAACACCTCATGCAAAGCTCATGAAAACCTTAAAAATAAACAATATCATTTATCCCATCCAATTATAACCCCAAGTGTAAAACAAAATACAACTACAAAAAGTAAAGGTATTATCTTCCCTCCACCCCCCATTGCAGAGGCTCTAAAATTTTTTAAATCACTGTATTTATTATTAAAAGGTTTTAGGTCTCATTCATAACCAGGTTTTGTTCCTATGACCATAAAACCCTTCCTAATACATTACAAAAGGTTCTAGGGCTGCAGTTTGCTTTAGCACTAAAAAAGGAAAATCAAAGTTATCTTTCAGGAAACTTTCAAAGTGAAGGTGAACTAAAAGGTGAAGTGGTCTCAGAAGACACAACACAGTTACTGAGAATGAAGAAAAAAATAATAAAGCAGGAATTTTTCTTAATCAACACGTAAAATTATTTTTGCTTTCTTCTAGAGGTGAACAGAAATTTAAGGTCAAGAGATCACTCATTATCTAACATTTACTTTTTTTGCTTGCAGCTGAAAACTCTAACAAAGTCTGACCCCACATCAAGGGCTGCTCTATCTCGACAAAATAAGCTGCATTTCCATAATTCTTTTAACCACACACATCACAGACACATTAGCAACACTTTCTGAAAGAACATCTAGCTTGATTTCTATCAGTGCAATAATTCCTGTTAAATTCAAAGGCCAAACTTTTAGTTCTGCACCTGTATTGGAGCAGACATTGATCCCAAAATTATCTGCACACACCACGACAGGGAGGGCTGGGACTGGCACAGCAGAGCCAGCTCACGTTGGCTCCATGGATATTTTGGCTTGAATAATGAATATTTTGGCTTGAATAATGGCTGGAGGGTAAAAGCCAAAAATGGAGACTGATTTGACTTCTGTCTGCAACAGAACTCCCACTGACCCAGCCAGGGCTGGAATATTGTAATAAAAAAAGGTGTCCAAAGCCTCAGTGTGGGTTTTTCTGGGCCTTGGGTCGATGATGACATTGTGACAACAGGTCTGTGATGAAAGTCAGTGGTGCCAGTGCCCAGGGGCACGGAGCCAGGGCAGTGTCACATGGAGCAGTCTCTGATGGCCAAACAAACCAAAATGTTATTTCAGAGCACCCTGGTCTGTGCCAGCTCCCAGTGACAGGAGCTGTGTGACCAGAGGAGAGCTCTGTCATCAGCAGCTCAGTTCAAACAGCAAGGACCAAAAATGTCCAACCCCAGCAGGCAAAGCCCAGCCTTCCTAAAGGCAAAGCTCTCATCCTTCCTAAAGGCAAAGCTCATCCCTCCTAAAGGCAAAGCTCATCCCTCCTAAAGGCAAAGCCCAGCCTTCCTAAAGGCAAAGCCCAGCCTTCCTGAAGGCAAAGCCCAGCCTTCCTGAAGGCAAAGCTCATCCTTCCTAAGGGCAAAGCCCAGCCTTCCTAAAGGCAAAACTCTCGTCCTTCCTAGAGGCAAAGCTCTCATCCTTCCTAAAGGCAAAGCTCATCCTTCCTAAAGGCAAAGCCCAGCCTTCCTAAAGGCAAAGCTCATCCTTCCTAAAGGCAAAGCCCAGCCTTCCTAAAGGCAAACTTCTCATCCTTCCTAAAGGCAAAGCCCATCCCTCCTAAAGGCAAAGCTCTCATCCTTCCTAAAGGCAAAGCTCTCATCCTTCCTAAAGGCAAAGCTCTCCTCCTTTTCCCTCTGTTTTTATTTGCAGCCCTGTGTCGTGCAGGATTTGTTTATCAGAAACATCCGTAATGTGCAACATTTTCACATCTCATGCTCCATTAAATAAGTTATTAAGTTACAAGTTCCTTAAAAGTTGGCATGGATGAACAACTACTGCTCGATGAACCTTGGGGGTCCCTTCCAGCTCAGCGTATTTTGTGATTCTGTAATAAATAAAAATCTTTAGAACCTGAGAGAAATCAATAGAATTTGTACTTACAACAAAGTAGCCACAAAATTCTTTTTTTATATAATAATAAATAAATGAAATTACCTTTCTGTATATTTTTCCATTCTGCAGGATCTAAAGCATTGGGAATCCATACCCACAGAGAAAGGAATAAACCTCAGTGCAGGGAAAGGCAGACACCTGTGCCATAAAAACACCTGGGGGTGTGTGTGTAATATATTTTATTGGGCAAATATAAAAAGCAGCCGCATCAATCAAACCCTAAAGAGGCATTTGGAAGATTTTAGAACACAGAAAATTAATTCTGGAGTGCAGAGGCTTCTCCCTCCGCCATCCATCAGAGCAGCAATGAGCACTCTCAGAGTTTCACGCCTGCTGCCAAGAGCTGTAAAGAAAACTGAAGCCATGAATTCCCCAAACAAGAGCTGAGCCCCTGCTGCTGACACAGCAGCTCTGCCAGTGCCTGCAGCCACCTCTGCTGCTGGAAACATCTCCTCATTTGGGGCAGGTCATTTGAGCAACCCAATAATTTCTTCTCCAACTCGTTGGGTTATCTTATCACCACCTGTATTTATCTGTGATAACCCCACCTGGGTCATTTTCCTTTATGTTTAACACCTTCCTCTTTCACTGCTCAACGTCCCTTTATTTCCTCAAAATCCACAACTTCATATTCCAGCTGTGCAAATGTTTCAGCCAGTGCCTGCAGCCACCTCTGCTGCTGCTGGAAACATCTTCTCATTTGGGGTAGGTCATTTGAATAACCCAATTTTTGCTTCTCCAATTCGTTGGGTTAAATCAAGGCTCATTTTCACCCCCTGCCACAGCCTTTAGGTGACCAAAGCTTTGCCCTCCACTTTCTGCCCCATCAGCTGCCCAGAAATGTTATCACCACCTGTATTTATCTGTGATAACCCCACCTGGGTCATTTTCCTTTACATTGAACACCTTCCTCTTTCACTGCTCGACATCCCTTTATTTCCTCAAAATCCACAACTTCATATTCCAGCTGTGCGCAGCCGCCTCTGCTGCTGCTGCTGGAAACACCTCCTCATTTGGGACAGGTCATTTGAATAACCCAATAATTGCTTCTCCAACTCGTTGGGTCAAATCAAGGCTCTTTTTCACCCCTTGCCACAGCCTTTAAGTGACCAAAGCTTTGCCCTCCACTTTCTGCCCCATCAGCTGCCCAGAAATGTTATCACCACCTGTATTTATCTGTGATAACCCCACCTGGGTCATTTTCCTTTATGTTTAACACCTTCCTCTTTCACTGCTCAACGTCCCTTTATTTCCTCAAAATCCACAAATGCATATTCCAGCTGTGAGAGTATTTCAGCCAGTGCCTGCAGCCACCTCTGCTGCTGCTGGAAACATCTTCTCATTTGGGGCAGGTCATTTGAATAACCCAGTTTTTGCTTCCCCAACTCGTTGGGTTAAATCAAGACTCATTTTCACTCCCTGCCACAGCCTTTAGGTGACCAAAGCTTTGCCCTCCACTTTCTGCCTCGTCAGCTGCCCAGAAATCTTATCACCACCTGTATTTATCTGTGATAACCCCACCTGGGTCATTTTCCCTTACATTGAACACCTTCCTCTTTCAGTGCTCGACATCCCTTTATTTCCTCAAAATCCACAAATGCATATTCCAGGCTGTGAGAATATTTCTGCCTTCACAGAAAAACATCCCCACACCACCAGTATCTTCAACACAGCTCCCATCTTGTACCAGGAAACTTGCAGAGAATATTTCTCCCCAGCTCTTAAAGTAGCTCTCTCAAACAGCCCCATGTCTCTCTGTTCCCTGCCCTGCTACAACTCCAGTTTTTGTTGCTGCCCCACCAGACATTTTGGCCCCCACCCAAACTCCTTGTCCCTCGTTGCTGTCATCTGGAACAAACTCTGCTAATACTGTCTTAGCTGACTCTTCATCTCATTTGAGTCCAAATTCAAAATATCCTTTATTCTCTTCCCTATGAATTATCTCTATTTCCCCCTCCTCCTGCAGATCTGAAAAGTGTTAAGTCCATGGCACACACAAATATTGTACTAATGAACTGAAAACACAGAGCTGGTCTTGCTTTTCTAAACAACAGCAAGAGAATAGAAAACAGATTAAGATATCCCATTAAATAATAAAAAAACCCCTAATAAATTACAATAAAATTCCATTTAGGCCTCCTATCATCTGTCTTAAATTGTCTTGGTGTTTAAAGCGTGCTTAAAGCCATTCTCTGAAACAGCTCAGGGAAAAAATGTACTTGCAAAAGGCACCCAGAGCTACGAGTTTGCTTTTGATGTCCTCATTCAAATGAGGAATAAAAACACAGGTCTGATGTGGGGCTGACAGTTCTGTGGATGGAGTCCTAACCCAGCTTTACTGCAGATAATGAGATAACCAATGGTTTTATTAAGCAAATGTGGTGATGAATATGGTAATACACAAAGAAAACTTCGTTTGAGCTGTCTTTTATTTCTAATTATGAACACTAAGGGCATTCAGACAGTGCTCCACACTGAGCCAGCCCATCCCAGTCCTATCCTGGAGCTGGCCTGGGGTTGAAGGTCCTGGAATAACATCCCAGCCAAGTACACTGCATAAACATGCACAATTTCAGCTCAACTCCTACAACATTACCATCCAATACTGGGCAACCAGTGAGTTAAAATTAGATTTTTTTCTATATCCTCAGTTGAAACACTTTGCTCTTCACCAATCCATCACCGGCTGTCAGAACTTTTAAGAGCAGTAATGCAAAAGTAATATTTTACCAGACAGCAGGACCTTAAGTGGAAATTAAAACACAATAGAAGTGTGACACATCTGTGCTGCTGCAGCCTCTCTCATTGGTGAAAATTCTCTGGTTTAGTTTCACAGTTTGCTCAATAAAGTGTAATTTAGTTACAGTATAAGCAAGGTTAAATGCTGCTGTCCGTAGGCCAAGAGACAAGTAACAGAGTCTTCAAATGAGAGGGGTTTTTTCACATCTATTTGCTGTCTCTTGGCCAGGCACCAAGCTTTCATATTCATAGCAGCATAAAAAGCAACCAAAACAACAACAAAAATTCCTGCTGAGACTATTAAAGTGTCATTTGCAGCAGCAGGACTCCATAAATCACAGCGACATTCTCACCTCAGGTTCTGCCCCCGGGGTCTCTGCAGCTGCTTTATTCACCCAGGTGACTGGATCAGCTTTATTATGCACTAGGAGACCCCTGTCCCCTTCCCTGCCCCACTTTTAGCTCAGGAAACATCTTCCCTGAGGATTTAATGTGCCAAAATGCAGCTCTCTCCCAGATTTCCTCCTTGCACCCCTGCCTTGGGCTGGGGATGATGAGCTGCGGGTCCAGAGCCAGCCCAGGCTTCCCCTGATCCTGGATGTACTCACAGCCCTGGGGTCCAACAGCCTCAGATCATGGAAAAACAGAGGTTCAGCAAGATAATCCAGTGCCAGGGAATAACCTCAGGTGTCTGGGCAGGTAAAACTCAGCCCTTGGATGGCCTCGGGAGGAAAAACAAAGCTCAAACGGAATCCCAGCTCCTGCTCTGAAGTGCAGGGGAGACATTGGGTCATGGTGATGCCTTAGGTTTTAACTTTTATATTTTTCAAATTCTGTACTGCTTAGAGTGTAACTCTGCAGTTCCTTGTAGCCTGGAATTTCTGCTCTCTTGTGCTGGGCAGACACAACAAAGCCTCTCCAGGCTTTGCCTTCAAGGACAGCCAGGCTCTTCTAGGCCCAAAATGTGTAACCCAAAGCCTCTAAAGGGGGGAGCAAGCTGAGGGGAATTACATCATTGAACTGGGGCTTTAATTGGAGAATTAACCATGGTATGCAAATGAACCAAACCTATAAAGGTGTGAAGAACTCGTGACCTGGGGTCCATCTCGGGGTCCATTTTTGGAGGCAGCCTCTGGCTCCCCCAGGGTGTACCTTGAAGGCCTTCAAATAAATATCTATCTTTATTCCCTTCCTCTTGTCTAGTCTCTGTTTCTGGGTGGCTGGAGAAGGCATCAATGGATCAGCCACATGAAGAGAAAGAGGAAATATCAAAATATACCAACACACACCTTGGAGAGGTTTTTGTGCTAGAAGAGGAAATTAGCAAAGCCTTCAGGACTAAAGTAATTCAAGGTTAGGAGCAGCCCCTCCACCTCCAGCTGCAAAAATGCTGTTCCACATCCCACTGGATGTGCACTGGAGGGATTTGGCTCAAAGACTGCTGGAAACAGGATGGAAAGAGGAACTGCTCTTGACAGCATCTGCTGGTTCTCATTTAACAACAATAAACTGCAATTCTGCTTTTAAAAGGCAGGATGTGTTACCTTCATAGCTCACAAGCTTTATTCACTACATTATAAAGTAAATTTAATCTAAACCCCTCTATTGAAACAACATTCTTGGGGTAAAAAAGAAGAAGTGACACCCTTAAATTCCCACTGCTATTGCAAAATATTTCTGCTGAAATGGGGGAGGAAAAATGGAGAAGAAAGGTCTCTGTAATGCCATTAGTATTACAGATCCAAACTCTTTTAAATTACACACAGAAAATCCTCCTCCCCTGAAGGATTTAATAGCAAAGCTGCAAAGAGTACCTACATATTAAGAAGTCTTTATTAAATATCCAGAATATGTGGTATTTATTCCTTTCCTAAAGTGCATTATCATCAGCACTTGCACAACAATATATAATTTAAATCAATAGCAAAGTTCTCATTGAAACCTTTGAAAGCAGCTTATACCATAATTTACTAAAAGCATTCATCTGCAGAGAGTGTTGCTATTATTTATTAGAATTAATGAAATCCTTCTGTATTATGTTAAAATACACATCTTGTAAGTCCTTGAGGGCCTGGATGAAAAGAAAAATAAAGTTCTACAGGACCTATTTTAGCAGAGATAAAAAATGTCAGTCAGTCAACAACCTGGTCTGTTAAAACATTATCATGAAAGGAGTATCAGTTTCAAAATACTTCATTTTCAAATAGTAAATGTTCTTCTTGATTTGGTAACATTTTAATCTGCTTTCTTGTATTACACATAGCAAAAAGGAAAAACAAAAAAAAATTGCTGTGGTATGACAATTCAAATTTGTTCAGTGAACCAGGAAATATTGCTGTCCAATTCTTAGGGTTTAGGAGATGAGCCTGTACTGCAAATGAGGAAATCAAAGAGCACAGGGTGCTGCTGCTGCTAAATATGTGAAAAATGAGAAAAATGCCAGAATAATAGCAATTCACCTGTTTGCTGCATGGCATTTTAAGATTAATTTTACCAGAAAGAAATCCTTCATGTCATTTTAAGATGAATTTTATGAAAAAAAAACCTTTTGTGGGATTGAACTTCCAATCCTTTCATGACATTTATGCCTTATTGAGTAATTTGGAGCCTGTTTGAGAGAGGCAGAAATCTCGAGGGTAGGGAGTTTGCAACAACAAACAAGGAGGGAAGTAACACAAAATCCGACAAACCAGAGGGTGGATCAGAGGGGTCCATGAAGGTCAGAGGAAAAGTGGAATCCAAATCCAGCTGAATGACCTAACTGAGCATGAAAGCTGGACATGGTCAGCATCCTGCTCCAACAGGACACTTCCCTCTGGAGCTAAAACAAAAAGTGTTATTTAATATTTGTCTTACAGTAGAGCTCAGCTATGATTAGGAAACTATTTTGTTGCTTTTGAGTCCTCAGAGTTGGAGTTGCTTTATATCAGTATTTTTTTTTCTTCCACCGTCTTTCAAGGCCGCTTCTGGTGCCCTTGAAGGATTAGAACTGACATCACTCTGGGGTTTTTTAGTGCATTAAGTGTATTTTAACTGTGGCAAGAGCTGTTTGAGCCTCCCAAGGTCTCCAGGCTCATCCCCAGGGTGCCTAAAAAGAGCCTGTGCCACTGTGACTTGTTCAACCCTGCAGAGAGCACAAAGGCAGAGCCCTGCCCGCGGCTGCAGCACCCAGGGGTGCAGCCTTTGTGCCGGGATTAGCTGCCACATGCCAGCCCTGCAATCACAAGCAGCGCTCCAGAGCCTCCCCCACCAGCCACAAAGGTCAGGCTCAGCTGCTCTTCCCAATTATTCCCCAGCCTGGGCTAGAGCAAACACTGGGACTCGTGGGCTGGGCCTGACGCTGAAGGGCAAAAGCTGCTCAGCTCCTCTTTAACATCTTTTTGGTTCCGTCACTGCTGTTTGGAAGATTTGGGGTGATTTTTTTAAAATATATTTTCTCCAGGCTCGTTGGTGTTGTTCAAGGACCCGGAGTGGGACAGGCAGACCACAAAGGCAGCTGGACCCCGAGCATGAACTTTTAAACCCAAGAGTTGTGAAATACTAAGCCTGGAGGGAGGAAAAATGGATTTTAGAGGGCCAGAATGATCAATCAGCACAGAAAGGACTCCTTTCATCACTAATGTGCTTTTGCTGGGAATAATATATGTAAGAAAAATGGAGTTTTTAACCTTTTCTCCAGAGAACCAGTGCTTTTCAGAATTACTCGACGGCAGCGATGGGGATGAAGAGGAAATACTTGTCTGTGGAGAAGATTTAGAGCTTAATCCTTTTGATGGCTTGCCTTACTCCTCCCGTTATTATAGACTGATGAAAGAGAGAGAAGAGCTTCCAATATGGAAAGAGAAATGCACTTTCATGGAAAGTTTGCTTCATAATCAAATTGTGATTGTGTCAGGAGATGCGAAGACTGGCAAGAGCTCCCAGGTCAGTACAACAGACTTGGTTGGGGGTTTTTAAATGTATTTTTAGAACATTCAATGAGGTATGAATTTCAGAGTTACTATAACTATTGTGATCCAAGTATTAAGGCCAGAGAGGGAAAGTGAAATACAGAAAGTGAATAAAGATTAATGCATTCAAATACAGATTTAAAATACATTAAACATTTGAATAACTTTCTTCCAGTACTCAAAAAATTTTGCACTTTGAGTTTTGGTTCTGATTAATGCTGTATCAGGAAAGAAATACAGGGGATTTGTCATAAGAGAAGGTGAAAAAAGTTCTCAGGGAGTGAAGGATTGAAATCAGCAGGGCTGCTTCTCAGGGAGAATTAATGGTCTTTCCCTCCCTTCAGCCAGGAGCAAATGTTTTCTGCAACAGCACAAAATGACTTTACAAAACTCATGTTAAAAGACATCACTGAAGCCAAGATCTCAGTTGAGTCTAAGCACACAAATATCAGTCAGGACTGCAAAATTCTGCTGTAACAATATATAACAACCCAGGTCTGCTGTCACAGTGAGCAGACAAGAATTTTCAAGTGCTATCAGCCAAAATATTATTGTTTATGACTGCGATCAGGAGAAAACTTCCTTGGAGGTAAAGCTGTAGGATAATTACTCTTGCAGGGCCTCTCACATATCCTACAGACTTCAATGCTGGACGTTTCTAGAGATCACATTTTGAACTAGAGACATCACGCTTCTCCCTGAAAATTCCTACATTCCCATAAAAATGATACACACCCACCTGGTGCCTGGAATAACTTCTGGAGTGCCAAGCATTTACCCCTTGTTATTGACTGTAATTTATACACAAAAAACTTGTGTAATAGTAAACAACTTGCTAAGAAATGTTAGCTTTTAAATTGCCCTTTAACAAGGAAATCTGTATTGAACCTTTCCTAAGATGTAGCACATTGCTGGTTGGTTTTTAAACCTTTCTAAAAAAGCATATAACTATCCAGAGATAAATTATACATGGCTGATGCACCTAGTTTTAGATGCTGTTTAAATGAAGGATTTGAAACCTAATACGTCCATTAAAATAATATTTATAATGCAATTTTAATTTCTCATAACAACAACACATGGATATTTTCCAGCGTTGATGTTATGTAAATATATAAATCAGGGAGCTGCTGTGCAAGTTCCTGGAGCAATTCAGTTTCAGTTATCTCTGTTTGCAGAGTAATTCATCTGAAATTACAGATATTGGCTGTGGCATCTGTCAGTTCGAACCCCTGTTTTTCCTGGGCCATGTTTTCCGTGGACATGGAACAGCAGGAGCAGGTTTGCTGCTGAGCCAGCTCTGAACTCAACAGCACCGAGCTCGCTGGATCCCTCAGCCCATCCCTACAGTGACCCTGCTGCCAGCTGCTCCCCACAGGCCACTTCTGCCCCTTCCACAGCAAATTCCAGCTAGCCTGCGTGCAGCTGAGCAATTCCCAGGAAAACCATGTTGAGAATTTAAGAGATTCCAAGTGCTGGCACATGGTTTCTCACTGCTGGGGGGTCGCCTTTGGGGCTGTGGAGCTGTGTGTAATTGACAGCGAGCTGCTGGGCAGTGTCTGTCATCACTCTTGGCCACCCATCTTCGGGTCTCGCTGGTCACAGTGCAGGCTCACTGCCCACAGAGGCTGTCTCAGACCCCCAAATTCCTCGGGAGTAAAGGAGGAGAGAAATAGTTTCTGTATAAAAAATCCGCAGGTTTATCCCACGGATGAAGGGGAGGTAGAACTACAGACAGAACTAACAGAACCCCCAGAACGAACTGATAACGCTCAATTAACTGCCCGAATCAAGCTCATGCAGCAGGTTTTGTAGCGGCATAAGTTGGGGAGGAGCAAAGGGGTAAAAACCAATAGGATCACAATATAACAATATGTGACAGACGTGACAATAAATCACCACAGAGCATAGGAGGGAATATAACACAGCAACCAATGAGAAAGTAACCTGGGGAGAATTTTCTAGATAGAAAGGAGCGGCTTAGAAATAGAGATAGAAAGGATGCAGTGCCATCCCCGGATGTCCCCTTGGACTCCGAGTCCCTGGAGGGCGAGGATCTGGTGGACATTTTCCTGCCAGAACCCACCCGTGGCCTGAGGCACTGAATTGATAATTCCCATGCGTGGCACAACCACCAGCGAGCGGCGAGCGCTCAGCTCCATGGAGCTGTCGCACACCTCAGAAAGAATTCCAGCCGCGTGGATCTGCAGCCCGTGCCGAGCACGTGCAGCACTAACTGGGGTGCTCTGTGGTGCTGCAGGTCCCGCAGTGGTGTGCTGAGCACTGCCTGGCCCTGCGGCCCCTCAGGGCCGTGGTGTGCACCCAGGTGCTCCGCCAGGCCGCCGTGGCGCTGGCCCTGCGCGTGGCCGACCAGATGGACGTCAACCTGGGCCACGAGGTGGGCTACTCCGTGCCTTTCGAGAGCTGCTGCACGGCGGGAACCATCCTGAGGTTGGTGCTGTTAGAAACGAGCCAATCGATATTAGAATTAAAGAGTATTTGTTAAGAATCGAAGTGTAAAATACGGAAAGAGCCACGAAGCAAAGCGACACCGAGCCAGGCGATCGGCGCTGGGTGAGCTGAGTTCCGACCTCTATTGGTTTGAATCTTGCTGGTTCCCAATTTCGGCTTCTCTGAGGTGTCCTTTTATACCTTTTTTCTTCTTTGTTTAGCTTTATCTTTTCAATGCAACAATATGATTTTCCTGGTTTTTCCAGCATGTCTGACGACAGTCCTGAAATCAATATTCAATTTTTGCTGTTGAAATCAGTTTCTGGTGCAAGTATATTATTGTTGCTTGTACATACATCCTGGGATTTCATTTCTGTACAAACACACGCATCCTGGAGCTCTGCCAGATGAGGAAATCCCACTAAATGCTTATCTCTGGAATGTACCTTCTCAGAGCTTATTCAGACAGAGATCCTTGAACCACACATTTTTGCAGCCACCTGTTTTGCTTTTCTCAGCCTCAGCAAAATGCTGTAATCTTTAAAATTTTAGCACGAATTATTTTGCATCGTATCCTACAGTGCGTTTGGGGTTTGGAGGCCTTGGGGCCAAGGTGTGGCTGGAGAAGTCAGCAGCTGGCAGCGCTGCAGATCTTGTGAATAAGAATCGAAGCTGCTTTGTGAAGTTATGTCATATTTTAAAAGCACAGATTGTATTGAGGTGGAAGGGACCCACCAGGATCTTCAGTCCAGCTCTTGTCCTTGCACAGACACCCCAAAATCCCACCCTGGGCATCCCTGGCAGCGCTGCAGATCTTGTGAATAAGAATTGAAGCTGCTTTGTGAAGTCGTGTCATATTTTAAAATCACAGATTGTATTGAGGTGGAAGGGACCCACCAGGATCTTCAGTCCAGCTCTTGTCCTTGCACAGACACCCCAAAATCCCACCCTGGGCATCCCTGGCAGCGCTGCCCAAACGCTCCTGGAGCTCTGGCAGCCTCGGGGCCGTGCCCATTCCCTGGGGAGCCTGGGCAGTGCCCAGCACTCTCTGGGGGAAGAGCCTTTCCCTGATATCCAACCTAAACCTCCCCTGAGACTTCAGGCCATTCCCTCAGTCCTGACCACCACAGAGCAGAGATCAGGGCCTGCCCCACGCTTTTTCCCCTTCACACAGAAGTTTTAGACTGCAATGAGCTCTTCCGTCAGTCTCCTCTTCAGAGATTTTTTGATTACTCAACAAGCACTGAAAGGCTCGAAGGAGGCATTCTGTGCTAAATCAAAGTAAAGATTTAAGTGGGCAAGGTTACTGTCCATGCAAAACTTCATTAAGCACCTCACTAAACTCTATTCCTTTTATTTCTTTTCCTCTACTTTTTTTTTTCTGTTTTCCAGTATAGGAGCATTCATTACCATAAGAGAACATATGATAATTTTTCCCAAAGTAAAGGTAAAATTCAAAAGCAATCAAAAAACAAGGCTAAAAGAGGGTATATCCAGCAAGAAGAGGAAAATAGTATTCAGGGGGATTTTTGGGAGGTAAGAAATGCACTTAATGTGGTAAGTACAGGCTGGTGACAGCAGCAACACAGGGATTCAGCTCTTGAGCCTCCCAGAAAGTTGTGAGAGTTATTTTCTCTGGTTCCTTAATATGGCAGGCACAAACTATCACACCTAGACCATAAGCTTTTTTCTCAGCCACTGGTTTCCAGTGGCGAAGAGGATACTCACCACTTCTGAAAATCAATTTCCACCACTCTTCCTCTCGCCTGTCCTTTCTCTTTCTGTGGAGAACTCCTTAAACCTCATCCTGCAGCAGAACTTCCTGCAGCTGCTCCTGTTGTGAGGGAGATGAATCCCTTCCTCTCAGACATCAAAACCTGCTTCAAGAATTCCAAGTCCCACTGAGCAACACAACAAAAACAATATCCTTTAAACAAACTTCCAGCAGCAGGGATGGAAGTGAGAAGGGACTTTTGGTGTAAATTAATTGCTCATCGTGGTGCTGGCTCTGCCTCAAGTGCACCTTCTTTTCCTCCTCTAAAAGGATTAGTTCCTAGCTCAGGAATTGCTTATGGCATGTGGTATGCTTAGATAGTTTGGAAGATGAATAGGTTATGATTTTAGAGCAGAAGTATTTCTGCTTTTGCCTGGAGCATCCTTTCCACCACCGTGCCACTGAGTGCCATTGAATCACATCGGGGTTGTAGCTACTTAAAGAAGGATTTAAACACGTAACTGAGGCTGTGATACGTCTGCAAAATCCTCTCTGTTCTTATCAAACCCTTCTTGTGGGAACACAAAGATCCAAGCTGCCCCCAAGACGCTGAGTTAATGTCTCACAATAACATTCCAAGAAACTTGGCAGAGTTTTGTGTGTCTGTGTTGCAGGTACTGCACGGATGAGGTGCTCCAGAGGGAAATGATGTCCATCCCCCTGCTGAGCTGCTATGGGGTCATTGTCTTGGATGATGTGCACCAAAGGACTGTGCCAACTGAGGCACTGCTTGGCCTCCTGAAAGATGTCCTGAGAGCAAGAGCAGAGCTGAGGCTGGTGCTCCTCACTGCCCCCCACATGTCCAGCACCCTGCAGCATTTCTGTGGCAGCAGCCCCGTGATCCGAGTGCAGAGCAGGCACCAGGCTGAGGTCGTGTACTCCTGCAGCATCCACAGGGACCCCTTCCTGTCTGCTCTCAGGCTGCTCTTTGAGATCCACCACACCAAAGAGAAGGGGGACATTGTCATCTTCCTGGCATGTGAGCAAGTAAGTTGTTAACCTGTTCTCTTTGGGGTTTTCATCAGGAAATGTGTGGTTTTATCTGACCTATAAATATCTTGTTGCCAGGAGCTAAGACAGCAGATGTGCCACCAGGTTTTATCATTTTGGGGTTTTCCTTCAAAGAAGTCATGGCATCCATAACAGTGAGGTTTACACATATAAAATATCTATATAACATATAAATATTGTGTAGATAATATACACATTTTCTGTGGGGTTACAGAAAAGCCACCATCCTTCTGTGGGATGCAAAAAACAGGAAAATCAGCACACAGGGGCACAGGCCACAAGGGCAGGGATTTAATACATTGCAACATATCCTGGTAAGGGGCATCCCACACTTGGTGTTATCCCTGTTTTCTGGCACTGGACACAGGTCCAGTCTCCATCAATGTCCTGCTGCACAGGAATGTTTTTACCTTAAACCTCCAGTGAGATTTTTCCATTTGGATTCCACTTCCCATCCATTTGTGAGCACAAGAGCAGGAGGGAAATGTCACTCCAGAGGTGTGACAGAAAATCCAGGAATCCACATGGGCTTGATCATTCTAAATAGTGGCACCTCTGAATCTCTGTAGACAGCAGTGATTCCCTAAATTCCCTGCACCAGCAGGTCCTTTATAGCTGTCAAAGCAATCTGACAATCAAATAAATATTTCTATTATTATTATTATTATCATAATTATCATTATTATCATCCTGATTGTGATCCCCAGTCTTCCACTGTGTGTCATTAAATCTGCTTTAGAACAACAAACTCACCAGGAAATAATGACTTTTCACAAGCAAAGATAATTTACCATGAACTACCCAGGTGGTGTTTGTTGCCTTTCACTTTAAAAAGGAGGATGGATATGAAACACTTTTCATAATGTTAATAATCAGTTTTAAACCTTATAGACACAACTTTTACAAATTATAAAGTAATGAATTCTCGGTGGTTTTCCTCATATTTACAATAGATAATGTCAGAGAAAACACACACTCCATTTCAAAGGATTGGGAAGAAAGTTTTATTTCTGCTTAAAAGGTTTTTTTTGACAGGCAGATCCCCCTCAAAACTAAAATAAGAATTTCTCCTTTGCAGAGAAGAGATCACTCATTTTTCTCTCTCACAATGAACAGAGCACTCGTTATGAACCTGAACATCCCATGAATTCTTGTTTAACTGTGATTTAAAGTTTCATGTTGGTAATGGTTCACTGTTCCCAAGCACTCAACTGTCTTTTAAACTAAACAAAAATATGAATTAACCAAGAACATGAGGATTTATGAGCTGCCCTGCTGCCAGCCTTGCTATTAGATGTCACTCTCATATCTTTATAACAATTTTTATAGAGCACTTTCAACCTCTAACTACTGTAAACGTGGTGTCACTCTCAAAGAGAAACTCAGTCTGGCTTTTCAATTTTGCAAACCGTTTGCTACTAGAAATGCTTTTAAAAAAATTCCCTTTCAGCCTGAGCAAGCCCATGAATTATTTTTGTGTGCCTTTCAAAAAATCGTGCAGAACATAAATGATTTCTTATTAAAAACCCCCTCAATAACAAAACTCTAAACCAACAACAAAAGGCTTTTACAGTTCATATCCAGTCTCTGGATTTGTGAACTATTTTAAAGGTGATGATCCATCAACACAAGTTAAGGACATTTTATTGACTTTATTAAATCTTTATAGAGTTTATTAATCATTAAGGGAAAAAAAATCAAACCTTTACAATACTTATATCTTCTTAAATGTAGTAATTAAGAGGAAGTAGGCAGGTTTCTGCATATTTTGATCATTTGAGGTGTTGTAATTGGACTAAGAATATAATAATGTCATGAGGAAAAATGAATTTCCTTGATTACAGGAAATTGAAAAAGCTTATCAGATGATCAGGCAGGAACAGTCCAATTTAAACCCTGACCTTGGAGAGCTCATCCCCATCCCTTTATACCCCACAAAACAAGACCTGACTCCCAAACCAACTCAAGACAAGCAGAAAAGCTGCAAAAAATACAGGAGGAAGGTGCTACTCACCAGCAGCTCTGGAGAATCTCTGATCTGGACTAAAAACGTGACCTTTGTCATCGATGTCGGTGTGGAGAGAAGAAAGGTCAGTGAAGGGAACCAGAAGCACTTTGCCAAAAACAAACTCTGCACGAGAGCCTCTGAGGGCAGGGGAGAGGGAATGGTGCAGCTCAGATTAATGCAGATCATTTCTAGAGGGTGATGTTTTTCTCTTCTTTCACAGCACAGGTTCTATGATATTTTTAACAAGCAAATTAATAGACTTTAAATCACTTTCATGGATGTCTCATAGAAGAACCAAGCAAGAAATTACAATTACTTCTCAACTTTAATCAGAAATCAAATTTTTGAAGTTTCTAAAGCTGAAAGAACCCTCCCAGCTGAAAGTGCCACTCAGTTGGGCACCAAACCAATGACAATTCATTTGCAAAATACATCTCACATGAGTTCTGGCCTATCAGCCATAATTCTCTTTTCAGTATCTTACAGATAGAGCAGGACACAATCAGTTCTTGGGCACCTACAGGCAGATCTCCTGCTTTAGCAGATTAACCTCATCCCTTATTTAATGACTCAGTAATTGCTCACATGGGGAATCTCTATTTTTTAAAGTTGCTTGTGCTCCTCCTGGACATGTGCTGCCATCCAAGTACCTCCAAATGCTGCAATTTATCTAATTAATACTTGACCTTCTCCAGTTCATTCTAAGTTTGGCCTCAGTTCTTGTTCTCCACCCTGGGAAGGATTAGTGCAACTGCAAAAAAAGAAATCTCTCATTTGTTTTATTTCTACAAAACTGATGTACAAGGGAATGAGGAATGGTGTAGGAACATGGACTGAGGAGCTGCACTACTACAGGCTGTGTAACTGTCCTAGTTAAAGTAAATATCCCAGTACCAGGCAAAAGAAACAACATAATACAGTTCCTTCCTATAATACAAGGTGGAATAACCAAAAATTGCAGTTAAGTGTTCCTAAAATTTTGGAGCAGGGATCATTAATCCTGATTGGCCTTGCAAGTAGTTCAGGGAAAAGCTTATGAACGACCAGTACCTTTCATTTTCATTGCAAAAATCTGTCATTTTTAAAGGTTTTTAACTGGGAATTATAAACTAACTCAGTCTCAAGGCAAGCTAAAAAATGTCACGCTTTTGTGTGAGAGGAAGAAGAGCCTGAAGGCAGTTTTCAATTAGAATATGCTTACTTCTTAAACTTATTCCTACAACTGCAGTTTTCTTGGATGGCAGAAATGAATTTCATTTCCATGGTAACCTGAAGCCCAAAGTAAAATTCAATGAATTAAAAATTTTGTGAATTTAGAATACAAAGCCATGGGAACAAAACAGATCCAACAGTGCTGGTATCTATCAAATCACCCCTATCAGTGATGCAATTTTTTACCTTTAATTCATTATTTTGTTTAGTCCTGTGATTATTCCTCCCTCACCAGTTCAAATTCCCATTCTGTCTGTGTGGCTCAAAGTCAGCTGAGCACAAAGAGAAGAGGCAAAGTTTTGTGCAGAGCAAAATCCTACCTGAGTCTTGCAGCTGGGATATAGCAGTAATTTACCTGCAGGAAAAGAAATTTGTCCCCTGCACTGAAGGATATTTTATGTTTTTTTATGAAAACCCTGCTTAAAGCAGACAGAGTTGACTCAAATGACAGGAGGAGAAATCTGTCTTTTCCAGGCAGTTTTATGTCTTGCTGGACACTACAGGCTTGTGGCCAGAGCAGTGAGTGAAGCAGCTCTTCAGCTTAATCAAAATAAATCATAATTAAGAAAAATATAGAACACGGCATCATATTTCTCTAATACAGCCCTTGCCTCCCATTCTGAATTGTCAGGTTTCAGTGTTAAGACAAAATCTGGAGTCAGGGAACAAAATGCTACCAGAAAATGTTGGGATTCTGTCACTGGAAGAGAGAAATATTTTTTGATGGTTTTTTTGATGGGACCATTTTCTGCTTTAGTAAGGTACATTTCTCTAGGAAAAAAAAGACATTTATCTTAGAGCACACTTAGCGTGACTGCAGAACGTCTGTCAGTTTGTCAGGGTGCTGAGTGCTCTCCTTTCCAAGCTGCTGAAATAAAAAGAAATGAAAACTGTTACTACCCTTTCTGTACAATGACCTAGAGAGAAATTCAGTGCAGACCATTCATATTTTTGCAGCCCTTGTGTACTTATCTGATGCTTGGTATCTCTTTCATTTAAAGGTGTACAATCCTAGAATCAGAGCAGACTCTGTTCTGACCCAGCCTATCAGCCAAAGTCAAGCAGAGATGCATAAACAAATTCTGGGCATGTCTCCATCAGGTAGAACTATTAGCTCAAAATTTAAATCCATTAGCTCAAATTATTAATACAACTAACGTGGCAACGCGTGGAGGAAGCATTGTAAAAAAAAAGGTAATTTTCCTGAATTCTTTTTCAGGGAAAATCTTCTGCTTGTATCCTGAAGAATTTACTTACAAGGAAATGAAACCACAAATTCCAGCCAAAGTTCAGGAATCCAACCTCACCAGCATGGTCCTGTTCCTGAAGAGGATGGACATTGCAGGCTTTGCCCACTGTGACTTCATCAGCAGCCCAGGTGAGGGCATGCACCCATTTACCAGATGTTTATTATTATTTTAGAAGTTATTTACAGGTTCATTTCGCCCTCTTGCTCACAGGATGGTTTTTTATTTAAGGACTTGTGATAATATCACCCTGCTTTTACCACTTCCCTGCTACAGCAGTTCTCAGCTCAATAGCACTTAGAAAAAAGGCCATAAAGTATCTGAATGGAATTGGAATGTTAAACAAAAAAAGTCAATATTCCAAATATCTTCTCATCTAAGTTACATATTATTTTCCTGCAACCCACCAAGAAAATTTGTGCCCCATTGTGCAAGGCATTGTACAGGTATCCAACAGAATATATTCCTTTAATCAAAAGTTTACAACCCAAATAAACCACTGTTGTTACCTACGGCACGTGTGTGGGGGAAATGAGCTTCCTCCTTATCCTCCAGCATCTCTCACCTCAAATTTACAATGGGCTGCTCCTTATTTCTTATAAAATAAACCCAAATACACTTTCAGTACTAAGGAGGAAAAACACTGAATTTTGAGGTAAGGGTGTGAAGGAAGTTGCCTGTTTTTTCCCCCTGGCTCTATAATTTAGGGTTTTTTTCTATAGAAGGATCTTTTCCTCTGTTCTGGCTTATCACAAAACCCAAGTATCACTGCAAATTCTGCTGTTGCTTTGAAACCCATTAAAGTGAGGGAAATAGCCCTGATTTCATTGGTTTGGGGATTGCTGGCTTCATTCTGATAATTTTCCTGTGCAAACAAGAAAAATTCTTATATTGTCCTGCCTTTCCTCGTGCACATACACAAAATTGGATTGATCACTTCTCTTCTGTGTGTTGTGCAGTGTAATTAATCAGTAATAAAGTGTTAATTCCCACCATTGGATACTGCAATAGATGGTTAAGTGGAATTTTTAAGAAGAATTTATTCTACTTTTCCCTCATCTCCTTGTTTAGCAAAAACATGCCTAAAAGAAATAGGAAAAAACATGGTCAGTCTGATGGTTATTAATTCAAAACCAATGAAAATTGGAGTATTTTGGCTTTGAGAGTGCCACCTCCTGTGCTGAATCCACGAAATCTGCATGGAAAATGCTTATGGAATAGTTTGCTTCCACTCAATTTAAATGTATTTTTCTGTTAAAAAAAATTTTACTAAAACATATTAGAGTTTTTCCTGGATATGAAGAAAGTTGTTTTTGAACTGTAAATGGAATTAGTAAAATTTTATTAGGGAAAGCATTCTGAGAGAATGAAATGCTAGAGGCACTTAAGGGTTTCACAGATGGAGGAATTCTAAGTTTTGGCTGTATTTTTGGATAATGCAGCTGAAGAAAGCACTGTGCTGATGTGTAAAAAATGCATTTGATGAATGCATGGGCTTTACTTGGATGGACATTAAATATGATGAAGTTTTTGCTAACTACATCAAGAGTGCCAGGTCCAGGTATTGAAGTGTTTTAGGAATTACTAAACAGTGTGAGGAATGCTGGACAAACTGCTTGAGCAAAGGAAAACTCCCACAAACACTGCAGGGGTCTCGTCTGAAAGCAGAGCAGAAAGTCTGCACAATTTCCTTGTCTCCTTCCTGTCTTACACAATTAAATATTTGAGACAGAGCTTTAATGACCCAGCACAGCTCTTCCTTTATCCAGGACACATCACACACTGGCTTTCTTTCCACTTTGGAGCAGGCAGTGAACTTTTTTTCCTACTAGCACTTTTAGATTGATCCCTACACAATCCTCCAGAGATGAGTGTAAAGCTCCCACAGTCAGAGCACAGAGTTTGAAGTGCCTGCTGTGAAATTGTCTGAAAGAAACTGGAAAACTGAGGGGAGAAATTCATCAGGGGAGTCAGGTCTTGTGCTAGACCAGCTCACAGAACCCAAAACACGTCAGGCTTACAAGCACATAAACCCAAGAAGGGTTTGGGCTGGAAGGGACCCTAAAGATCACCCAGTTTCAAGCCCCTGCCATGGGTTGGAGTATTCCATGGCTCTTCACCCTCTTGGAGCTGAGCACCCTTTGAGTAAAAGGAGTAAACCCATTGCAGCACCTCCCCTGTGCCACAGGCTTTCCTCTGCCCAAAAAACATTCTCACCTTGTCTTTGCAGCTGAAACAGAGGGAGGCTTTGGGGCCTTAGGTTTTAACTTTTACATTTTTCAAGTCCTGTACTGCTTAGTGGGTAACTCTGAAGTTTCCTGTTAGCTGCTGCTCTCTCCTGCTGGTCAGACATAACAAACCTCTCCAGGTTTGCTCTTCAAGGACACCAGGCCCCAAAATGTGTAAACTAAAACCTAGAGAAGAGGGGGCAAACTGGGGGTAATGACATGATTAACTGAAGTTTTAATTGGAGAATTAACCCTGATATGCAAATGAAAAAAACTTATAAAGGTGTGAAGAACTCCTGACCCAGGGTCCATCTTGGGTGGAGCCTTTGGCCTGCCCAGGGGGTACCTTGAAGGCCCCTCAAATAAATACCTACCTTTTATTCTCTTCTTCTTGTCTAGTCTCTGTCTTCAGGTGGCCACCTCAAGGCATCCATTTTAGGTGAATTTCTCCTAAACAAAATCAAGTTTTCACTGAGATGACAGAGTAAGGCACAGGCATGAACTGGTGAGCAAACAAATCAGAAGGACACTGAAATTCAGAGCAAGAAGTACTTCACAATCTGGTTCCTGCACACAGAGAACGTACAGCAGATAAGAAACAAAAATTACATCAGTAGAACATTTTATTTCAGCTCAGCAACAATGTGCACAAGGGATTTTACTTTTTTTCCACTGCTCTTTGAGGAGAAATAAAAGCCTGGATTAACTCTGACTCATTACTGCATTATGAAAGCAACAAACATGTCAGGCTTACAGCTGCTGCATTTAATTCATGCCATAATCGAGAGGAGCAAATGCAGCAGAGCTTGTTCCCCTTTCTGGAATTCATGAGCCAGAGGGAAATGAATCTGGCACTGCAGCTCCAAAGTGCATTAGTGGGTTTCCAGTGCCACTAGAACAGGGATGTGTTTACATTTTGATCAGTTAATCAGATTGATCTTTGCTGGGGTTTAAAATGGAAGAAAACAATTCCAGTCCCATAGATTGCAGCAACATTGAGTACTTTTGTAAATCACTGGAAAATCCTTACCTAAACTTAGCAAATCATTATAAAGATGAAGCCATGTAAAATTTCTCTGGGGAATCAAGGTTTAAAGCACTTGCAGATTCTGCATTCTTTCAGAATTTTCCTAAACAATTTCCAGCTTAAAGGATGTGTCAGCGGTCATGGATGCCATGAATGCATGCAATATATTTCTAGAAAAGCCAGAATAACGAGAGTTGTATAAATTCATATCATTTCAAATTGTTTCAGAAAAATAAATTGGTGGCATATTTTCACTGGAGATTGTCAAAGACAGAAACTTAATGCACCATGTAAGGTCTGCTCAACAGAGATCACTTCAGGGCAGATTTATTACCTTAAATTTACTTGTGAAGTCTTTGATCTTTTAAATTCTGGCTTTCATCAATGAAATGACGTGTGCAGACATTACTCAGTATATTTTGTCAGGACAAGGCAGGTCAGGCCCTGTGCTGGCTGTCCCTGCTGGCAGAAAAGCACAGCAGGGACCATCACCAGCCAGACTGGAGGAGTGATGAAGCAGCATGAGGAGGAATGGAAAGACTGCAAAGCACGAGTTTGGGGACGTAATTTTTAATGCTCAACTATCATTTCAAACGAATAGTTACAGAACTGGTGGCTTCAGAGCAAAACAGACATAAAAAATCCTGACTCAGAAGTTACAGGGGGAAAAGAGAATCTGGAGGAAACCTGATTCTTCTGTGCTTGCAGAAGAAAAATCTGTGCATAAGATGAGGAAAACTTGGCACAGACTCCTCCATGTCTGCAGTGTGGTATCCAAGGAGCAATGCTGGGAATCAGGAACAGCAAACACCATTCCCCAGGACTGCTCTCCCTGCAGTAATTGCTTTGGCAGCTCTCTGTGCTGTTCAGCCCCACACAACCTGCAGAACCTGTGGTGTGCCAGAATCAGCTCCTTAAAGACAACATCCCTGCACCTGACATCCATGGCAGCTCTAACTTTTTAAGTTGTTCCCATGGAAGGAAAAAATCTACCAAAAAAGGTGTTTTACATACTCAGCATTTGCACAGTAGGAGACCAGAACACAGGAGCTGTGGATGCCCCAAAGAAGCACAAGAGAGCAGTTAAATGGACTATTAAAAATCACAAATTTTAAGTTTCATTCCTATCTCTAATATCCACTTATTACAGAAGTTTGACCAAATCCCTAAATCATTTGCTTCCTAATGCAACAAGAATAATACTTTGAATTTATTTGATCACACCTTGAGCACTTCACTTTCAGCCATGTGGGATGTGGTACCAAAGACTTCAGGTGCACTTCCCTTTAGAGACAGAATTTACTCTGTTCACATCAAAGTTACAAAACTATGAAGCCAAGAATATAATTTTAAGTAGCTTGAAACTCTCAGATAAATGATTCCAGTGCTAACTGTACCATTTAATTATATATTTGCTTTACTAAGCCTACAAAGGATCAAAAGCAGGATCTGTATTTACATAAAACTGGTCAGATTTCCTGAAACAAGCCCAAAGCAACCCAGTCCTGAGCAGCCAAAGAACACAGGGAAAGAAAACAGCAGATTAGGAAATACCTTCCAAAATTCCAGGGATGTGACAGTTTCTTGTTGAAAGCACAGGACGCATCTTGAGAGGTTTTTTTAACTTTGCTCTGGTGAAAGCAGCAGTGGAGTCACAAATCCTCGTGCTTCACACCTTGAGGCAGCAGTGGCTGGTGCTGGCAAGAAGCCCTACAAAGCCCTACTCTGTTTTTTTATTTTTGCTTTTTTACTCTTCCTTCACCTGCTCTAATCCACCTTTACTGTCTTGTCCTTTCTAGAGCAATAAAACTCCAGGAGTCTTTTTTTTCTATTTTTTTCCAGAGCACTCATAGCAAGACAGGGAAGTAATTTGTGCTTATAAATCTCAAGACAACTAACTCCAGGGCATAAAAATGCAAATTACTGATGCTATCAGGGGGTTGAAATTGGATGCCATATAACCATATATTTTGCGAGCTCTAGCACAAACTACTTCGTTGACTTCTGGAAATTAGCTTTCCATGATTTCCTAGTAATTACTACACATCTGAATGACCCTTTTACTCTTCCTGTATTTTCAATCACTGATTTTTATTTCCTGTCACTGCCTCGTATTCATCATCAGCTGCTACTTCTCATTTCTTTAAAATTCTCAAGTATTTTCTTCTCAGGTGCTTTAGCTTTTGCAAGGGCTCATCATTTATCCCATTAAACCTCAAATATCTGAAAATAAATGTTCTCTCTAGATAGAATTGTACAGGCAGAAGTAAGAACTCTGAGACTGAAATGAAGCAGGTCCACAGTTTTAACAGGAATTTACAGGCTCCTGGGAGAATTTTTCTGAAAACTGGGTGTTTTAAACTTAACTGAAGTCACATTAGCAGATTTACATGCTGGAGAAGTTCTGGAAAAGTTCATGTAAGGGGAATTAATAAACTATTTTTCCCTTCAGACATGAATAACAGAACGAGGTTAAAAACAACAGGTGCTTGTTTGCTTCCCATCTTACTTTCCCCTTGATTATAAGTAGTTAATTACAGAGAGATGGCAATCAACAGCTCACTGCCAATGAAGTTAAAACCTCATCTCAAGATTTTCTTGCAGAAAGTGCAGGGAATGTGTGGCTAAATGTGACCTAGCAGCTAATTACAGCCTTGCTTTGCTTTTAATCTTAGTGATGCCAGACACATTCCCACTCTTAATGAATGCAAGAAATTATTTCTACTCATCTACTAATGAAGATCCAAGTGCAAATACACCCCCTGCCTGTGTGGGCAGCTGCGGTTGTGGTCTGGTTGTTTTATCCAGGGATTTTTTTCACGTTGATTTGCAGACTGGCAGCAGCCCACAGAAGCTGATAAATGGCCAGAGCAGCTTCCCAGGGCTGGGGGATCAGGACAAGTCCTGCTGCAGTGGAATTGCTGCCACCAGCTCCAAGGGGGCTGGAATTGAACTTGTTATCCATAGAACTGAGATAATAGCAACCAATTCCTTAGAATGGAGTGAGGAGAAAGTTGCTGCAGTGGTTGGAGAGCAGTTGGGAATATAAATGAACTGGCACCTATAAAAGTTATTGACCATTCAATACGACCTGGAATAGAAATCTACCTTTGAAAAGAGCTGGGGGGAAAGAACTTTAAAGAACCTTCACACTTCAAGAGTTCCCAAATTTCCACCCGTCTTTCATGCTCTGGCAACAGTTTTTTGGAGTGTAGGCCTGACAACTTCAACTTCAGGTTCCCTCTGCCTACCCCCAGAACTGGAGCCACATAAAGCTCTTCTGTGCTTGTTCAAACTACTTTTATCACCATCAGATTTCCTGCAGACCTGCTCGAGTTCTAATTTTAAGTGTTGATTTGCTTAATCCTGTCCTCTCAGGACATTTTCCTATATTCCCTCATTATTTTTGCTGCCTCACTGTTCTCACTTCTCTACCCATGGAGGTTGTAAGGAAGTTATAACCCACACCAAGAGAAAATTGAACATTGAATTTTGTGGAGTGAGAAAGTACAGCCAATTGCTAGGGAGATACTTTCTTTTACTACATTCCCATTTTTCTTCTGGTATCATGAGAACCTATGTAAAAAAAGTATAATAAATAAACAGGCAACCAAGAGAACTCCAAACACCTGCAAGAATAACAGTTACAACTTCTGTAAATGCTTCTCTGGTTAAAAAAGGTCTTTCCTAGAGCTGTCCTGTACCTCAGCACCCCTCAAATGTGACCACCTCTCCTAAAAAAGAATGAACACAAAAAAACCCACCTGAAAATTGCCAATAATGGAAGTAGTTTTGACCTGTACCTCAGCACCCCTCAAATGTGACCACCTCTCCTAAAAAAGAATGAACACAAAAAAACCCACCTGAAAATTGCCAATAATGGAAGTAGTTTTGACACAGTCTAGGGGCAAATACAGGATTCAGGATTGTGTCTGGGCTTTTGACAAAAATTTTTCTGACATAACAAGTAACAACAAAGAGATTTGCAGCTCTATGATTGTTACCTCGTATTTTCTTCCTCCAGAATTTTCTCAGCCTTCCTTTCACCCATTACTTTTTGTTCTTACTCGCTGTCAAATAAAAGAAGTTGATTCCTCTCATTCTCCCACAGGAAATACACAACTGAAACCTTATAATGAGAATTCAGACATTCATTTCTGTGTAGCCACTCTCAAGAACTGGAATTCTCTTCCCTTTTCCGTAGCTCCTGAAAGCCTGATGCAGGCTTTGGAAGATCTGGATTATCTGGCAGCGCTGGATAACGATGGAAACCTCTCTGAATTTGGGATTATTATGTCAGAATTCCCCCTGGATCCACAGCTGTCCAAGGCACTGCTGGCTTCGTGTGAATTTGAGTGTGTGGATGAGATGCTCACCATTGCAGCCATGGTGACAGGTACTCCTGGGTCAGCTCCCACTGCAGGCCTTCTGCCACCTGCCCAATCCACACTCTTTCCAAATCTATCCACAAAAGCAAATTTTTGCCATTCTCATCCTGCTTATTTCAAGTAAATTAATATGTTTGGCTGTTCAAGTCTTGGTTGTAAGGATGCAATGAAACCTAAGTAAGGAATTCCCACAGAGCATTCCATTTCCAGCCTTCAGCTGCCCCTTGGCTTCCTCCCTTTCGTCAGAAATATCCCCACAAAATGAAACTCACTTACATTAATTTACATTTGTTACAGATTGGTGCAGCAAATTAGGGGAAGTCCTAATTATAAAACAACATTGAACTGTTGGCCTACAGAGAATTAATTTGTGATCTTCTCTCTCTACTTCAAATATTTTATAAAACTAACATAACCTTGGAGCCTTAGGCAGCAAACACACGAACCACAGGTTATCAAGCTGCTTTAGTTGTTCTCCTTGTAGGACAACTTTTTATGCCCAAACTGGGTTGATTTTTAACTTGTGTTAATTTTTTAAGTACATATAACAAATGGAAATGATTGAGCACAGGCAAAATTCAATTTTAGAAAAGGTCAACCGTCTCAAAAGACACAAAAGTAAAATGCACTGGAAAGCACAAATTTCAATACAGAGGGGCAAATTAAGGCATTAAATCGATAAATTTAGTGTTTTTCCATAGAGGAAACGATTTGTTTGGATTCTGGCTAAATTGGTTTGTGCCATCATGCAGCATTTTTGGCATCAGCCCGGGGGAAAGCTGCTCACCTGCTTTTGTGTTTGCAGCACACAATAACCAAACAAGACTGAGGGGACACCCACCTAAACAACCCCTCAGTGAATGCAGCAGGTTCAGTTCTTCAGCACCAACCCAACGCTGGGGATTAAAGGCAACTGAGGGAGGAAAAAACCCAAAAACACCAGTGGGGTTTTGTGCATGCACCTCTGTGTCTTCACTGCTGGTTTTCTCCTCAGCTCCCAGCTGCTTCCTGCAGGCCCCTCCTGGCACGGAGGAGATCGCTGTGACCTGCTGGCGCCGCTTCTCCCACCCTGCAGGAGATCACTGCACCCTCATCAACGTCTTCAACGCCTTCAAGGCAGCCACTGCCCACCCCACAGACCCAGGCAAGTGTGCCCGAGGCAAAACGAAGCCCACTGGCACCAAAACCAAAGAACAAACCCAAAAAATCTGATGATTCTTTCTAGAATCGCTGATATGCAGGGAGACACCTATGGGAGTTCCTATTGCTGATGAATATCAATTAATTAATTAATTAAAAACTACCTGAGAGACATCTATAACCACTATGCCAATTGTCCTTTGAAGTGATGCTGTGCAAAACCAGAATGATGGTTCTTCCTGCAGAAGCAACAAAATGCAAGCTTAGGATGAATAAAAGCTGTTGAGGAGGGCCTGGATTCCCCCAGCAGCCCAACAATTCTGGTGGGGTTTTGATAGCTGTGAACTGAAAGGAAAATTTAAGGGAAAAATGGGAAGTAGCAAAGTCCACATTTACAGGAAGCCAAATAAAAGGCAGGAGCCTGCAGAGCAGCAGCAGCTCTTCACTGCATTTTCCTGTGCTCAAACATCCTGCTCTGGTTCATTTAGCCCGAGTCCAGAGCTCAGACAGCAGAGGGATGAATTTGCACACACTGAGTAAGAACTTGAGACAGGGAAGAGGGATTGCTTCCTGCTCAGTCATGGGGAATGCTGAAGGGAGCTCCAGGAGAACCAGTCTTTTACCCAAATGCAGCATCAGCACCACAGATGGGATTTCAGCTCCATATCCTGGCCTGAATCCATAAGGCCTGAAAAACAGAATTGCTACTCATTCTCTGGGAACTTAGACCAAAGAAAGGATTTGATTCAGAAAGAAATAGCTGCAGTTCTGTAAAACTGAGGATATCAAGTATTGCCCACTTACTTTGCAAGCTGAGCCTCAGCTGTCTGTATGGCTCATTACCAGAATTTTGGGCATCATCTGCAGCAGTGCAAGAGCATTTCACAGAGCAGCATCTCTGTGGACTGCACCCATCAGTAAGATTCTGCCTTAAGCCAAAACACTGGTTCTTTGGTTTTTTTTTCCTCCGCAGACTTCAGCAATGAGAAATGGTGCCGTGATTATTTCCTGAGCTGTGCTGCTCTGAGCATGGCAGAGGTGATCAGAGCTGAGCTGGTGGAGATTATGAAGCGCATTGAACTTCCCATTTCAGAACCAGACTTTGGATCAGAAGAAAATCTACTGAGCATTAAGAAAGCTCTTTTATCTGGTTACTTCATGCATGTAAGGAAAAACACTGTGGTTTCATCTTCCTGCTCTGTTAAATTATGTAGAATGCTTTCAGAAAACTTAAGTTCATTAGTGAAATCCCTTGATCACCAGAAAGGATAAAAGCCATTTTTTTTCCCAGCGTATCAAACACTTCTGCCCCTTCCAGCCTTTTCTCTGGGGTTCATCTCTCACTGCACAGAGTTCACACACTCCACACAGCAATAAGAAAACTGCCAATATGCCTTTCACTCAAAGAACTCTTTTACCTCAAAAAAACTCTCGAACTTGCAATATTCTCTCAGGAATTATTTCCTTTTTGAAGGTGGTTTTGTGAAAATTGCCTGGAAATAGAGACTTGGATATATTTAGGTGTATGTAATGCACAGCTTGCTTCATCTCAGGAAGGCACTCTAACTGTGATTGTAAATGTAAACCAGATTGATTTATTCCCACTTGAGTCCCCAGGCTTTCCTTCACATCCCTGTGCTCCATCTCAAGACAAAAATGACCCCTCCCAATGGCACATTTCATGTGCTGACACATTGTATTTAAAAGTCTATGAAAAGTGTATTTGCTAAAGAAAATATCTCTGTATGTTTTCACACAGACCCTTCAAAGTCCAATTCAGATACTTTTGTACTTCTTTGTTGCAGCTTCCTTTCAAACACACAGATCAACATTTTCTTTAAGTCTCATTTCATGGTGTCCAGTCCCAAGTTTTCCCACACAAATCTGAGGAGAAGTTCAGCCTCTCCAGTTAGAAGTAGCTGAAGGGAAGTTTAATTTCTGGTTTTAATCTAGTAGGCACTGATCAATTAAATAATGGACAACTCTCAATTTTTTTTTTTTTAGATTGCTCGTGATGTGGATGGCTTAGGGAACTACTTGATGTTAACACACAAACAAGTGGCCCAGCTCCATCCCTTCTCATCCTATTACAACACCAGGAAGATTCCAGAGTGGGTTCTATTCCACGAGTTCAGCATCTCAGAGGGCAATTCCATCAGAGTTGTCTCCGAGATCTCCCCCCACCTGTAAGTGAACTGGGATCAAATTGTTCCTTCCCTCCGAAATCCACCACAAAATCATCACTTTGGGGGGATAAAAAAAATAAAAAGGGAAGATCTGTGCTCTCAGACCCTCATTATTCCCAGTATTTGCCACTGTAACTGTAATCAATTGAAAAAAACCACATTATTAGCTGCAAAAGTTTCTTACAAAGTAAAAATATATAGAAAAAAAATCAGAGTTATCAGAGCAGTGTACTCACACATGAATCCAGCTGGGAAGGTCTTTGTTCCCTGAAAACCTATTTTCCAGCAAATCTTTTTCTTAACGTATTTTCTGTGCCCAGCCAGCTGAATCATGGACTGTTCATGGATTCAGGGAGAGACCAGAGCCTTCCTTCTGCAAAAATCTCTTTACACAAGGAATATACATTTCACTCTCCCATCTTTTCTATTTCCCATGTTTATAGGAGAGCTTTCTTCATAATGGTATTGAGCCACTCTGTTCTAAAGCAGGGAAATTGCTATTTAATGCAATCTGCAGCACTGGGAACTGCACTGCACCTCAAGTGCAGGCTGAGGATATTCAGTGCAAAGCTACTGAAAGCACCAATTCCTACTACACCTTGGAGAAAATCTTGGGTTCTTGCCGAGTTTTGGGTTGAAATCTCAACTTTGTAGCTTCTTTAATATATGCCTGGAAAGAATGATTGAAATATTTCAGAATTCAATTTAAAAATTAATAATTTTTTGTGTCATTTCCTCCCCAGATTTGCAGAGCTGGTACCTCAGTATTATTTCAGCAATCTTCCTCCAAGTGAAAGCAAGGATATTCTGCAGGAAGTGATCAATCACTTGGCACCTGTTCCAGCCACGAAGGAGGAACAGAAAACTGACAATAACAGCAAAGAAAATGAGGAATTTCCCCAAACTCCCACTGAGCAGAGATGTGTTATTCAGTGATTTTAGACTGAACTATCACATATTGGACAAGAATAAATAAAAGTAACATATCCAAAGTACATCCCCACCTTAACCCATGAAATTATTTCAAACTTTTGACATAAATGTATTTAACAGCAGAAAGAAAAAGAAAAAGCACTTTTCTCAACAAAAGGGGGTGCATGCACTATTTTGGAACAAAGCCACATGATTTAGTTTTGGTTAAAAACACATTCAGCAGATACTCAGGTTTTCTTTTGACACTGAGTTTTTATTGACTGCTTCATGACGATACCAAAGGAAAATAAGATGTAATATTTAAAAATATTCATTTGGTGGATGTTTTTGGTTGCACAAAACCGTTGACTCAGCAGCAGTTCTGAAAATCTTGTGAGGTCACAGTCCTGCATGGCTGCTCTATAAAAACCTGGTGTCTGTAGGGAAGCTCAGAGAGAGAGATAATCTTTGAGTTTATCCATAATTCCATGAATTCCATCAGCTGGAACTATCATAACAGTCCTCAAAGGCTTCATTGGTACATCATCAAAGGACCATCTGCCACCCAGACAGGTGTCACTTTCCTCTTGCACAGAGTAGTTGAATTTCAAAAGGGCTTTCTAAACAACAGGAAGAAAAGCATTCAGATTAAAATGTTTAATTAGCATGAAGATAATACATCATCCAAACAAAGTGAAAATAATGAACCTATTATGCTCATGCTGATTACAAAGTTTTCTTCCCCCTCTAAGTATCCACCAAAAACACCTACCAAAAAATCCAGTATTTAAAGTGTTTTAAACAATTTTCTTTTCACAGAATTTATATCATTCATATTAAATTCTACAGTGACTGCTACCATTATAGCTTGGGATCAGAAAAAACTAACTAGGAGAGAGGACAAAAAAAAAAAAAAAAAATCAATGTTTTGAGGCTCTGCTGCTTTCAGGGCCTACTCTTAAAACTGCCCAGAGTCCTAAAAATTAACAAATCTGTAAGAATATAAGTAGAAATCAAATACTAAGGGGATGGGCACCAATATGAATCCTGAGGAGAATTTCAGAAAGTTCTTGGAAAGGCTCCAGATGGTTGCAGCCACTGGAAGATCTATTTCTGCTTCTCCAAACAGGCAGGTGTCTATAATCTGTATTATTTCTTTTCAGGGATATAAACCCCACACAGAAAGTCTCTTTTCATCAGCTTTCCTAGACAAAATTCCCGATGGATAAGAAAACTGCACCTAATAAATGTTTCCAGTTCTCACACAAGTCAGATGAAGAACTCTGAGCTGAAACATCAAGTAGAAAAATTCACCTGATTCCTCCCCTTTGTGGGAAAATTAAGATCCACTCTCCTTTTAGGTTTGCTGTCCATTAACAATGTATCAAGGCTTTAAATCTCATTTTGGGAGAATCACTACATTAATTGAGTGGCTTTGCTCAAGAACAATTTGAGCACCTTTAATCAGTTCCAAGTCTGGCTAGAACAGATTTTCTGGTTATCATTTTAAGGAACAGAATAAAGCCCAGGGAAGAGGCAAGTGCAGAAAAAGGCTCCTCTCAGTTGATGTGGCTCCAAGTGTGTGCCTCACCACATTTAATGCTATTTTATGGCAATCTAATTAACATTATGTGTGATCAGGGAGGACACTAATTTAACACACACACATTATTAAGTACAGAGAGACATTTAATTTAATACCCTACATAAGGTTTAAAAAGAATTTTTTTAAAACACTGGGAAGACTGTTAAAAAGAAAAACATGCTCAGTTTGAGCCTATCCTTTTGAGCTGGAAATTCCTGGAGTTTAGATGAAAACACACCATTACCCTTTAATAAATAACAAAGCTGAGATAAATAAACAAATACAAAATGGGCCTTCCAGAACAGAACACCCACGGACACATGAGCATCACAGGCTTCTCCCCAGCAGCTTTTCAACAACATTTTACAGAGTTCAGCTTCAGCTGTTTCAGCTGCTGTGGCAGGAAGACAAAAAATCCCCAACTTGCTACTGCACAGAGGCTACAACACCATTCCCTGCAGCTCCCAGTGAATTCCCCCACCTACATTTCTCTCCTTCCCAAGAAACAAAATTACAGCCCCATCACAGCCTCTGTCAGAATGATTACACACAGGAACTTTTGCCATTAACCACCCCATGCATGTGCAAGTCCTTTGCCCTGCAGGCACTGCCAGAAATGAAAAATAATGGGCTCTTGACAAAGTAATAATATTGGAGAACAGTAGTTTTAAAGCTTTGGGAACAAAAAAAAAAAACAACAACAAACCAAAAAAACCCAAACAAACAAACAAAAAAACCCCAAAAAACAAAAAAAAAAAGAAACTATGAAAAATCCTTTGCATTTCAAAGCACATTTTTAATTTAATTTCCTGCATTTTCCCCTCACCTGATCTGGCTTGGAACCAGCAGGATTTTGGGGACAGGTTGCCTTAGGAAATGGGAAGCAATATTTTGATCTCAGTGTTTTAGCCCTTTTTATTAACATAACTTCCCTGAGTAGAACAGAGACAGAAAAGGGAAGCAAGAGCCACTTCTTAGGATTTCCAGAAGTTTTAATTCTGAGCATTTTTTGAGAGTAACAGGTACCCAGGAGGAGACAGATAAATCAATACACAAAAAGAGCCTCATTGCTCCTCTCTCAACACTACTCCAAAACACCTTGGATTTAATTTAAAAATATTTGTGATCATCTTGATAAAAGCACCCCTTGAATTTGAGGTGAAACATCTCTTGCTGATGACATGTAAAGAAAAAGAAGCATTTTGAATTAAATAATCATATGGTACCTCATGAAAGAATTCTTCCTCTGCATTTGCAAACATTAATTCCTCCTTTGGCTGCTTTTTCCCTTCCTTCCTCTTAGAATTACTCTTTGTGGCTTCTGTAAAGGTCTTGCTGATAAGGAGGTAATAGTGGCACTTTCCACAAGGTTTGTTTGTTCTCTGAGCCTCAGTCAGCTCCTTCCTAAAGAGGAATAAATGCTCACACACTTACACAATTTAAATCCTAAACAAGCATACAAGTACATCTTATAATGTATTGCTATAGAAAGGATATTCAAATTACAGCTATTTTTTTATGAGTGCCTCAGAAAATCAATTTTGCAGATGCATTCCTGGTACTTAAACATATTATTTGGACTTTTAATCTATAAAAATATGGATTTTTTTTTCCCATAGCTTACAGGATAACCCTTTTTTCCCAGAATCCTGTTCAGGGTAGAGAGTCTGTGCAATGATTCTAAGTGCAACTCTCCTTAAAAATACATCACAGTATCACCTCCATGAGGAATTGTAACTGAAGAGACAGAAAATACTCTTGCCCACCCTCGTGTTCAGCATGTTGTCACTCCAAAACCTTTAAGACAAAGAGGCTGAGATCTGAAGCTGAGCTGTGACAAGTGCTGTATTTGTGGTGACCTTAAACTGACTTCTAATCTCATCTCACATGAAAGGGAAGAAGGAAAAAAATGAAATAAGAAAAAAATTATCTGCATTCAGTTACTGGAGTTCCTTATCCAACAAAATGTCCTTGTTCCCAGCTCTCAGCATGGCACTAAAATAATGTAATGCTATGTATCAGTGGATTAATTTATTTACATTCACCCAGCTTTTGATATAAATCCATGAACTGGTAGAGATCAACCAGCATTTCACCTGCTTTTTTCATTACTTGAAACTAATCAAAACAGTGCATATTTCCATGGGCCAGACCACAACCACCTTTTAAGCCTTTCCCTCAATCCAAATTTCCCATCCCAGAGTCAGACATTAACAGAGAAACACCCAAGCTGCTCGTTATCAGCATGCTAAAAACATTCTCATTTTTAATTTTCCTGTATCAGTGTGAAAATAATCTGCAATACAAGGATAAGCTGCAACTTACACACAGCTCTTTCTGTAGAACAGCACATGTTCTCAAATTATATCCTCTACAGAGTTTGAGGAAGTTTTGTATCTTTATGAAGATAAAAAAATACTAAAAAAATTAAATTAAGGCCATATGTGAGATAAAAATTATTTTTCTGTTCATGTTTTACTTATACCTATAGCATCAACTGTCTTAACACAGCTCTACATACGTAAGAATTCTGAAAAATACGAAGAAAAAATACCATTCAACATCATGCAAGAAAAAAAAATATAAACTTACTGGAGCTGCTGGTGCATGGGCAGAGCAATCTGTGGAGGGACATTGATGAACCTCTCACTGAGGATGAGCCCCACAGGCTTTGTGCTGTCATTCAGGAGTTTGCTCAGCTGCTCCACCACTGGCTGCTCACAGCTCTGCTCACAGCGACTCAGGAGCAGCTCTTTGATTTGCTCAGCACACTGCGTGCCCTGCAATCAAAAACTACATTTTCTTTACCTGCTACAACAACTGTTTACACAAGAAAGCCTTGAATGTCAGCTTCAAGGGCATCTCCTACAGGCCTGGTGGCAATTTCCCTCAGCAGCCTCTAAAGCACTGAACAATTTCTCTGAGGTTGTTCTCCAGATCTGGAGCTGAGGGCGAGCAAAGGTTGTGAAGTGATGGGAATGAGGAACTGCAACACCACAGCAAAACTCCAAAGTGCAGAGGATCAAAGGGAAGAAATACAAAAGACTGACAGCTCACTTACCCTGGAATTATTAGGCCTAGTTTTAACTCTGTTCCATTCTTTGCTTTATGTTTGACTCTCAGCAAGTTACTACATTCAGAAAAAATCTTAGCCACGTGCAAGTTTTTCCACCCCAGTCCCCCACAGAGGAATTCCAAATCCGGGTTTGTTACACAGGGCAGAGAGCAGGATGCAGCTTCATTTATCACAGATGTTAACGAGGAATACCAACCTTCCTTTCTGTCAAGTTCAAGCAGCTTATAAAACCAAAGACTTCATCCTCATCTTCTTCATCATCACTACTGTCTTCCTGCACTTCTGCTTGCTGTTGGACAGAAAGAAAAGCAACAACTCATACTGACATTCCACTTCCACTCTGCAGCAAAAGATGTTTGTCTTTCTAGGAGATGCTCAGCACATGACAACCATCAAGGAAATCTGTACAAACACACACTGCAAATTCTGCTGCATCACTGAACACCTCACTGTGCTCAGAGGCAGCTTTAGAGAGAGCCAGGTCATGCATCTTCTACAGCAGAGTCCTTTGAAAGGCACTGGAAGTTGATAGCTCACATTCAATAAGCAGCATCCCAGCCCAGGGGGTGGAAGCATCTTAAGCAAAACCAATTTCCTTCAGCTTCTAGCACAGGGAAGTAAACCTGGGATGTCTTAACAACCACAGAGCAATGAAGATTTGATAGGGAGGGGAACAAAGAGCTGTGTCTCTGTAGGAAAGTCACAAGATCCTGTTTCTTATGGAGATGATAACAAACCTCTCCATTGCATTTGCAGCATTACTGCACAAAAATTCAGGGAGTGAAAAGCCCTCCACATGCAAAAAGAAACCAGCTACAATAATATATCAAATTCCTTCTTTGCTTGGAAGTGGCATGGAAAATTTCAGTTCCCATAGAACTACTCTCAAAGCAAAAAAAGCAAGAAAGCACACAACACAGACAGGATTGCCTTCTGAAATACAGAAATCATGTCATTTCGACATAAAAAGTATTGCACTTCAATTACAAATGTCAAATCTGTCTCACCTTGATAATACTCCCAATATGATTCTGTTGTATCAATATATCAGTCAATTCAGCAGTGTTAACAGGAGCTTTTAGAAACAACTGGAAGACAGGAAACAAGTATTAAGTTTTAGGCACTGATGGTATTTCATGGGCCACTTAGCAGAAAATAAAGTGCGTTTTTTTATTTAACTTTCTGCATTATAATACTGCAAAAACTAATAATCAGCTGCTTCAAGTGCTTGCTCCAGCACCTTCCACACGCTGCTATTTCCCCACTGTATCCTCTGGAGTTTGGTATGATCTGAAAGCTGTGGCTATTCCACCCCTGGAAGTGTGCAAAGCCAGGCTGGATGGGGCTTGGAGCAACCTGGGACAGTGGAAGGTGTCCACTATGGCAGGGGGTGGCACTGGATGGGCTTTAAGGTCCCTTCCAACCCAAACCATTCTGGGATTCTCTAATAAAAGGAAGCAAAGTAATATATAAAAACCATAAATCAGTAGAGAGAATGTGAACTGATGTCTTTGCATAACTCTCTAGATATTATTCATGAATGGACATACCAGCCAAGCTAAGAAATAGTCACAGTACCTGCTGTAGTAACTTCTTTATCCCATCATAGTCATTGTCCGATATGGAATGCGCTTCAAATTCAATATTCACTTCCTGTGGAGTAAAACAGAGAATGTCACACACATTTGGCATGAAGTTACATTAGAACAAAGCTAAACTGTAAAATACCTGAAGACAAGTAATGGCAAACAGCAGAAACAGAACTTATTTCCACCTTGCAGCAATCTCAGCAATTGTTATTGTTTCTCCTGTGATCTGCAGAGAACATCTGTGAAATCAACTTTTCAGAACTAACCCACCAACTGTGTAGTGAACAAACCCTTAATGCTTTGCTCTTGCCATCTGGTTCACACAATTACACCTACTGTAGCCACACAGACTTCTTGTAGAGAGGCTTGATCCAGGCAGTTAAACCCAGGGAACTGCAGGACTGGGGTGTAATGCCTTAGCTGAAGGTGAAGATTGCTGCAGACATTTAAATAATTAAATCCAAACCCCCATTTCTGCTGTCTCCCCAAATCCTCCTGGCATCATTAACCCCACTGTGGAACTCTGCTCAGCAGGCACATGATGAGACCCAAGCACCACAGAAGCACAATGGGAACTGCTGCTTCTCCTTCCAGAACAAACGCTGAGTGCCTACCAACATTTTTATTGGCATTCAATATTAAAAGTCACACCTGCCAAGGTTACCGTGCCTACCTATTCCACTGCTGAAGATCATTCAGAGTTACTCTGCCTTTTAATTGCCAGATTCAATTACACTTCCTGAGTAACCTCAACAACTCAGCCTTACTTTTGTCACCAATTCAGCCTCGAACTCTCTCCAATCCCACACCGAGGTCATGGCCTTGGTCGTCTACTGGAAGAACAGTGTTAAAGACCTGTTTGTAATGTAGACAAGAGGCACACAACCCCCTGGCAGGCAGGAAAATTCAGGAGACACTGGCACAGGCTGCCCCATCCCTGCAAGTGTCCAAGGCCAGGCTGGACATTGGGGCTTGGAAAACCCTGGGACAGTGGAAGGTGTCCCTGCCCATGGCAAAGGGTGGCACTGGATGGGCTTTCCAACCCAAGCTATTCCGGGATTCTATAATAAAAGGGAGCAAACTAATACAATAATAAAATATAGCAAAATATAATGAAAGCACCATTTCCACGCAGCCGCCTCCAGCCCCACACCTGAGCGGGCACGCCAAGGGCCGGGGCTGTACAGCAGAGGCCTCGGGGAGCCCAACTTTTCAAAGACAGTCAAAATAAATTAAAAACCTTCATCAACAACAACGCAGAGAACACGCATCAGGTCACGGACCCCGGGGGACGCGTCCCCTGCCCTCCCACAGGACACGCAGCGAGCCCCGCCGGGGCACAGCCCCTTCCCCAACATCCCCCAAACAATCCCCCTCACGAATCTCCTCGGGGCCCTGCGGGGCCTGTCCCGCTCACCTCATCGATGGGCTCGTCCGAGTCCGAGCACGCCGAGCCCTCGGAGCCGCTGTCGGAGCCCTCGGAGCTGCCGGAGCCGCTGTGGGAGCTCCCGGAGCCGCTGTGGGAGCTCTGCTCCCCGGCGGGGCCCCGCGCCCGGCGCTTGGCCGGCGTGGCCATGGGGCTGTGCAGGGGCGGCTCACGGAGGGCGAACGGGATGCCGCCGAAAGTCACCTAATGTCCCCGAATGTCTCCAAAAGTCACCTAATGTCGCCCAATGTGCCCCAGTGTCGCCACAGCGAGGGGCGGGCAGCGCCGGGCGAGCGCGGGCAGCCGCGGAGACTGAAGGCGGAGGCGCGTCCCGCACCGCCCCCGTCCCCACAAACCCGGATTTCCTCTTCGTTCTATGCTGTCACTTCCTTCCAAAGGGAATTCCTCCGCGGGAATGGCTGTCAGGAACGATCAAAGGCTGATCAGGAATTAAATCGGGCTGCCCAGGGAGTGCCCGTCCCTGCAGGTGGCCAGGGAAGGGCTGGAGGTGGCACTGAGGGCTCTGGGCTGGGAACAGGGCGGGCATCGGGCACAGCTCGGGCTCGATGATCCTGGAGGGCTTTTCCACCCTCAGGGATTCCGTGCTTTAAAAGGAGCAGAGTGTGTCCTGAGCATCTCCGGCATTAGCAAAAATTACTGTAAGTAAACACTAGCGTTAGTAAAAATTGCCAATTCAAACAGGAATCAGGCGCCCGCTGCTTGCTCTAAAAATTGTGTCCCGGCTTCCCCTGAGCCAGATTCCCTGGATAATTCCAGACAAAGCCGCAGAAAAGGGTGATGGGGAGAGCACAGTAAGCACAACGTGATTCTGGTCTTTGTAAAAGACACCGATCGGGAAAATGCGGTGAAACATCCTAAGCCCTGAAGAAATGGTCATTAATGATCAAGCCTCGGTTCTGTGGAACGTGTTCCATTTAACACTTTGTGTCTAATTAATGAAGAAAGGTGGGTGCTAATGAGGCCATGGAAAGAAGAGCATTGGGCACTCACTGTTGCCAGCCAGAAGAAATGCAAGGCACAGAGCCTTGGGATGTAATTCCAACTTTATAAATACAATTCAAGTAGGTTCCAATTTTCATGTTCCCGTTAAAGTAAACACGCCCGTGTTTACTTTTTTGTTGTTTTTTTGAAAGCTGTGTTCGCTCTGGGAGCACTTTGGTCATTGCCAAAATTTGAATACTGATATCCAGGGAAAGAATTTAGAGGAAGATGAATTTTCCTGTGTGTGCAATCTATCAGGAAAGTACTGCACTGATAATTGGGGTAAATGTGCTCTAAAGAGAGTGGATTTCTGTTTGTATTATTGGTGTATTTGCTTACGTTTTGTAACTCTGAATTTAGCCCCAAAGTCAGCTTTTAAGGAACTGAGAACGATCATCTTTCATTTTAATGGCAGAATAGATGTTTTCAGTCTTGCCTTGTTTCCTAGAGTATCAAAGAAAGTATATTAATATTATCTACGTAATTATTATGGATGTATAGATGCGTGCATATAGACACCCATAAATTTAATCAATATCTTTGCATACTCATTTTGGTGAGCAGAGGGGGAAAACTAGCATGGAAATTAATAGAATAAATAACTTTCTTCTAGATCAATTGTAGAACGTGCTGTCATTGTAGGGCTTGTGACTGCTTTTACAAAATATTCTTTAAAATGTGTTCCCCTTGATGAGTTTCATTAGAGCCTCTTCCTTGAGCAGTGTTATCTAAAGGCAGCATATTATTTTCTGCCCTTATCAGGGTGGCTGTTCCTGCCCAGAGAATGCACACTAAGTGCTTACTCATTGTGTAAGGAGCAGTACAACTCGTAGCAACCCAGTTCTTGGAGCTGTTGAAGTCTCTGTTGGAGTAAAAAAGTCCTCAAGATCTAATGTAGATAAATTCCATTCTTGTATTTCAGGGTTCTGCTGTGCTTCCTTGGTGAACAATGAAGGTTCTGCTGCTGAAGGATCCCAAAGACAAAGATTCAGGACCAGATCCATACATTAAAGTGAGTGAACTTCAAGAAAACTAAAAAAAGGTGTCACTTCTTTATTAAGTAGGAATGCAACTGTTTCAAGTGGGAAAAGGTTCTTAATATTAGGAGTGCATATCTGAAATTATGCTAAAAGTACCCCAGAAAATGTGCCCTTCCTGCAAAAAATATTAATTATGGGAAATTTGTACTGAATTCATTGTAAAGCTCTCAGTAAATTGCTGATATTAAAACAGTTTCATTTGAATTAATTAATATTGATGATGTTCATATGGACAGAATTAAGATTACAGAAATTCTTCGTATTTTTACTGGGAATGTGATGTGAAATAGAGGCCACCTGATGCTGGGGTCCCTTCTGCTACTGCCCTTGGTCATGTCAGTAAATCTTAACTCATAAGAATAAGAATTCCTGCTCTAGGAGGATTATTTCTTTAGAAGAAACCTGCTGACAGAGCTACAGAGATGTGCAGGGATATTTGCAGGACTGGGTGGGCACCTGGGGACTCCCCAGTTCCGTGCTGCTGTCTCCTGTACCTCAGGAGGCCACAGTCCCACAGCTGTTTGTTTAATAATATGGTGTAATATTAAATAACTTAACTAAAAAATGCTGTTTGGAACTTATTTCAAGAGCTAGAAACCTTTTCTTGACAGGAATTAGGATCATACAGCTTGGAAGCAACGCTGATCCCAGTTTTGTCATTTGAATTCATCTCTCTTGACAGCTTATTTGAGAAGGTGAGGTTTCAATTCTTTCTTGTCTTGTTTCCAACAGGACTTGATTTCCAGGACCCCGTTCAATCATTCTCTTTGTGCTACTTTGTGTTGTCACAAACCAGCTTTGTACAATAAAATTCCATGTACAACATCAGGAACTTTGCCCCTGCTTGCTAAAGAATTAAGTTGGTCACACAGAATTCACATCTGAGTTGTGTGACCATAAATTGTCACAATTACTGGGGCATTTCAGGCAGTTGCTGAAGCTGTTCTGTTTGTCACAAGTTTATAAAGAATTGATCAACTTATTTTTTTAATTCATTTACTACTTAATTTATTTTTTTTTACTTCTTAAATTTACTGTTTCTAAATAGCTTTCTCACCCAGAGTGCTATGGAGGCCTAGTTTTGACCAGTCCAAGAGCTTTAGAAGCCATCAAGATATGTTTGAAAGAGAAGAGTAAAAAGGAAGGTAAGTACATATTGATGCTCCTTGGTCTTTTTCTTTCAGCATCTTGTGAAGTTTGGATTTTACTCAATTTTATTTCACCCACCAGTAGGTACTTGGAGCATGGCTTTTTTAAAAAAACCTGTATCTCATAGTTCTTTGGGTCTCATAAAGGCCTCATGCTACATTGAGCTTTTCAGGGTTGTGTTTTCCATACTTAAAAATAAAAGGAAGGAGCTTCTGGTGCAAATTGCTAATTAGTGGGAGCTTTTCCAGCTCTGCTTCTCTCATGCATAAGGAATATTTTGCTGCAGTGCCTGCTTTGCTTGCTCACTGCTTCCCTCCCTTAAAGAGAAGATCAGCTCCTAAAAACTGGCCCCTACTTCTGGGCCTGTATAATTCATATGAAATGCTGCAGGAAAAGGGATTTCTTTGGCTTGAGTAAGAAATTTCTCAAGTGAATTAATTATTAGCTAGAAAATGCTGAGGAAGTGCTGATGCATAAAAGCCAACAGCGAGGAAGAATCCTGCTAAACAGAAATACCCAGCACACTGAAATGTCAAATCCTTGTAAACTCTTCCAGATTCTTATGCTGGGTGATTCTGGCCTGGAATTTCTACTTTATCTGTTCATTTTGGGGCTGTGGACAAACCAGTGTCCTGTGAGTAAGGTTACACCCTTGAGTAAGCAGTAAATGCAGAGACCCTCAGCTTATTTGCAGCAGCAGAGGACAATATATTAAGATTTTAGGTCAAAAGTAATCTCTTTTCTAGATTTCATCCCTCATCTTGATTAGGACTTCGGGGAAATACATATTTTAATAATAAAATGAGTCTGTAGTTCCTGTTTGGGTTCCTTTCAAAGGCAATAAATCCTTGGATTTTTCCTTCTGATTTTAGTTTTTACCGTTGTAGTTTGTATTTCTTTTTTCCCCTCCAGGAGTACCAGAAAGAAACTCAGTGTCCTGTGCTGCTCTGGTTTAAAACAAGATAGTAAAAAATTTGGTATAACTATTTTTGATCCATTAGGATTGGTACACCCAGATTTGCTGAATGTGTAGTGGAGTTTTAGTTATTATTATTTATATTTTGCTGTGTTTGTAGATTAAACAGAAGTCCAAATAGTCATTTAGCATTCACATTCTGTTGCCATGTGCTTCAATTTAATTTAATCTAGTACAATTTAATGTTTTTCAGCCTGGTCAAAATCTCTTAAACAAATGTGGAATATCAAACCAACATATGTGGTAGGAAAAGCTACAGCTTCTTTAGGTAAGCTGGGGTTTAGAAAAGGAAATCTTGGCTAAATCTGGCTTGGAAGTACAATTTTTGGAGGAGCAGCTGCTGTTCGTGGGTGCTCATAAAAGAATTTAAAAGAGCTGGATAATTTAGAAGAGAGGTAATTATATAAACATTAGAATTATCCATGCTCCAGCCAAGGATGTCCATGGATCTCATCCAGCCTCTGGATTTCTGCTCCTTTTGTTGTAATGTGATGGCCACTGCTTGAAAAATTGGGTCAAAACAGAAAAAAAACCCCCTTTGTTCTTAAGTTGGATGTGGTTTTGTCATTGCCTTTGGAAATGAAATTGGATGAAAGGGATTCTAACCTGGTTGAGATTGTGCACAAATTATTTGTGTGCTTGGATCAAGCTGTGCCTCCCTTTTCATCCCAGCTTTCTGTGACAGGAAATCCGAATTGTTCTCATTGTTTTCTGTGTTTCTTCTCTGCTGCTTTTGGTTCTAGTGGAAGAGATTGGCCTTGTTCCACAAGGAGAAAAGTCTGGAAATGCTGAGAAATTGGCTGAATATATTTGTTCAAGTAAGTGGCTAAAATGTTGTGGTTAAATTAAGGTAATGTCCCTTCTGATTCTGAAATCATTTCAGAATTTCCCAGAGGTAAAACCAGGTGCACAGTGAGGCAAAAATACTTCAAAATACATATACAAGATGCTAATTTACGTGGAATCTTAGACACTCTGGTTGATTAATAAATGCTATATGAGCCAGCAAGCAAAAGTTTCTTTTTACTGGAAGATCAGAGCTGTAGTGATTGGAAATTGCTGCTAAATCAGAAGATTTAAATGCTGGTGGCTTTCCCCAAAATTACCCTGTGGTTTTAGGAGGAACTGGTTTTCAGCACCAAAGCAGAGTGGGTTTGAAGAAGTTAAAGTGATGTTTTAAGGTTTGTTTAACCATTTTGTTATGGTTAAATCTGTAACACTTCTCTCCCTATTATCAGATTATTGGGGAATTTTAAAAGTCTATTTGCAGACTTCTCTGCTTTTACTATAATTTGTTAAAATTTCCAGTAGCCATAAGGAAGATTTTTAGACTTAGGGGCTGTGGTTTTTTTGAGTGGATGGCTCAGCAGAAGCTGTGAAAAAGGAGGCTGAGGTCTTGTACAAATGTGAGAGAGCTGCTGAGCAAAGTCTGCACAGGAGCAGAGATTTGTAGGGAAAAGAAAAGTGGGATTGGAGCTGGCAAGGAATGTTTTTGCTTAGTGCTCTCTAATTCACTGACAAATGCAGTACTTCACCTCTAGGGAATATTTAATGATAAAAATGATAGTTGCCAACACGAGATTAAATAATAAATTCTGAAAATTAAAAATACTTACAAATATGTCACAAGTAAAGAATAACCCATCTCCCCTCTTCAACAGAGGTATTAAAGCAACAAAAGGTTTCAGCTGGTTTTTTAGTGCTGGAAAATCTACTTCTGGTCATGAATTAATATTTTCCAGGGATTTTTTTTTGTGCAGAAAGGCAAGAGAAATACCTGTGAAAAATGAACCAAGCAGTGAATTTCAGTCACTGGAGCCTGTTTGTTGTTGAGACACAGAAACATCCTCAAGGATTTATTGGGCTGTGCATATTTATATGCTCTCAGCTGATCAAGTGCTTTATTACAACCTTGGAAGTACAGATTAAATTACCTCATGTTCCCTATTATGTATAAATTCGTTTTTGTTTGTGCATAAAATAAGTAAATGAAAAGAACAGCTCTGAATTTCTTACATCATGAGAGGTTATGGTCAGAATTAAAATAAAAGCTGAAATAATGAGGGTTGTTTTTTTTTTGTTGTCACCTTTTGTGCTTTGGTACCACTTCAATTTAAGGGGTTGGGAAATAAAGGAATTTACTCCAGAACTGGCTGGCTCTACTCTCCTCAAGGCAAATACTTGGTTACAGAAGCAGGAGATCCCAATCCTTGTTGTGTTGTTCAGGCCCACCAAGGAATTCTTCTGTGCCAGAAGAATTGGTGGTTTTTTACAGGTATCACAGTGACATTTCAAATAACTGACTTGAATTTCAGGAGAATTGATGCTGAAATATTTTGATTTTATCTTGTTTTAAAGTATTTTTTACATTCTGAGCCAAGTCCATTCTTCCTCTAATTTTTAATTTTAATTGAAGCATAACTGTGGTTTCTAATAAAACCTCAGTGTGCAGTCAGGACACCCAGGTGTGTCTGGCTTGACTCCTAGAAGGGTCTTTCCATTTGATTTTCACTCTGCTGCACTTTGTTTTCTATCCCCAAGGAATCTCTGCTTACACAAACCAAGAATCTCCCTCCAGCACACAGAAGCATTTTTCTCTAGTAATTGTCTCTTAAAAATGTATTAACAAATCTGAATTAGGAATAAAATAATTTCATTTCTTTGGAAAGCTGAATGCAAATTCTGTGGAGAATTTCACCTTGAAGTTTTCTGTGTTTCTTATTTATAGAAAAGGCCAAAACTGTGCAAAGCAAGTCCACTGTTAAATTCCTCATTTGACAAAAACAAGTGAGGATATCCACTCCCACCCCAGCAGTGCAACCAGAATCCCTTTTCCTTAGGGCATTAAGAAAATGGAATTGCAGATAGACTGAAACTTTTCAGCACAGTTTTGTCCTTTTCTTTGTCTGCCTGAATATTCTTTTATATAGAAGGAGCTCTGTCATTTATTGAGGGACAGATTTTCAATATAAAATTGAGGCAGGTTGTGTTGAGGAGGAGATAAACTGCATTTCTATTCCCCTTGCCCTTTACAAAGGAAGTTATCTTCTTTATAGCCAATATTCGTATTCTAGTTATCTTTTTAGCCAATATTTATATTCTAGTTATGGAATATTTTTTAACATTCCTCCTGAGTAGCCTCTGTCCTCTGAATTGGGGCTGCAGCTGCACTGCAGATGTTTTCAGTTACCTTAGAGCTGTGTCTGTTGTCATAAATCAGCATTTGATACCTTTAAAATGTATTAAAATCACAATTACTCTTTATTAAAGGCCTGAGTTAATTAAAGTTCTTGTTTGTGTGTTTACAGGAGAGAAACCCAATTCCTCAGCTCTCCTGTTTCCTTGTGGAGCCCTGAAAAGAGAAGTACTTCCTACAGTGCTTAGAGAAAAAGGTTGAACTTCCCCTGGAGACTCATTTTAATTAGTCAGTGATGAGAAAAGTTGTATCTAAAGCTTGTGAACCAAACTGGGAGAAGTAGAAGTGGAACTTGCTGTTAAGTGAGAGGATGGGAGTGAACACTGGGAGCTTGGATGGCTGCCCACAGCTCTGGGCATGCAAATCCTTCACAGAGCTTTTATGTGTCTTTTTAGCCTAAAATAGTTACACTTCAGTGCCATGGGGATGTTGTGAGTGCTGAATTGAAATAATAGAAATTAATGAATTAATTAATTATGACTGTGTATCCTGATTGCAGGCATACCCCTGGAAAGCCTCACTGTTTATCAAACAACCCAACACCCTGATCTGCAGGAATCTCTGAGCAGTTACTTCTCCCAGCAGGTACTGGACACTGATGGAGTTTGGGATTTTCTGAGGGAGATGACAGTGCCTCCCAGAATATTCCTGTTTTGGAAGTAGTGGAACTGAAATATCACTGGGTGTCTTTGCTGGGTATCACAAACCAGAATCCAGCAGTGATGTGGAATACTTTTACACGTGGTTTGTGTAAAAGTAATCATTGCTTTTAATTTTTCAAGATGGGCTTTCTGAATTTTCCATTTGTAGGGGCCTCCATCATAGGATGATACAATTAGAGAAACATGGAATGGCCTGGGTTGGAAGGGGCCTTAAATCCCACCCAGAGCCACCCCTGCCATGGCAGGGACACCTCCCACTGTCCCAGGCTGCTCCAGCCTGGCCTTGGGCACTGCCAGGGATCCAGGGGCAGCCACAGCTGCTCTGGGCACCCTGTGCCAGGGCCTGCCCACCCTCCCAGGGAACAATTCCTGCCCAAAATCCCATCCATCCCTGCCCTCTGGCAGTGGGAAGCCATTCCCTGTGTCCTGGAACCCAGTGCCAAGGCACTGGCACTGCTGGAGGAGGGAGGAGCTGTGCCAACCTCTGTTTGTTTTCACCCAGGGGATCCCTGTGAGCGTCGTGTTCTTCAGCCCATCTGGTGTCAAATTCTGCCTCCAGCACATCCGAAAGCTTGCAGGAGATTTGATCAACCAAGTCAAGGTATCTTCTCTTAAAAATGGTGGAATACAAGAGGTGGTAAATTTGGGGTGGGCAAATGGGATAGAAAGGCTGTTACAACCACTGCAAACCTTGATGTTCTCTTTGGTTTATTTCTCTGAAGGAAACCCCAGTTTATAGCAAATACAGAAGTTACTGTATAGAATTACAGAACCCCAGAATGGTTTGGGTTGGAAAGGACCTTAAAATCCATCTTGTTCCACCCCTTTGCCATGGGCAGGGACACCTTCCACTAGACCAGCTTGCTCCAACCCCATCCAACCTGGCCTGGGTTGGATTTTAAAAAAGAAATTGTTTTCACCTGGAATGTTTTCCCCAACCAATTTCCCCCCTCTCCACTGGGATAGACTTCATTTCCTCTTAAGTGATGTGAAAGTGTGAGTAGTTGCTGCTTGCACCAGGCTGCAGCTGATTAAAATTCCTCTCACTTTCCCTGTTCCGTGGGACTCAGAGCTTTCCGTGTTTGTAACGGCGAGATAAATAAATATTCATCTTCCCCGAAGTAATTTCTAAGTAGCTGCCTTTGATGGGTGGCTTTTAACACTGCAAATCCTCAGCCTGAGCTGGTCAGGAAGCTGAGCTGTGAGGACACAGACCTGACTGAGTGCAAATGTTGTCCCTGCAGTTTGCTGCCATCGGCCCCAGCACGGCCCAGGCCCTGGAAGGCGCCGGGATCCCCGTGAGCTGCACTGCAGGGAGCCCCACGCCCCAGGACCTGGCTGCTGGCATCCACAGAGCCCTGCACCCCCACAACTGCTCCGTGCCCCAGTGAGAGCCCAGCCTGCCCAGCAAGGGGAATGCAGTGCTCTCAGAGGGGTTTTCCAATTGGCAGAGAAAGTGGTTTTTGGGAATATGCAGCACTGTCCCGGTCAGGGATGGGTGTGAGAAGGTTGCACCTGAATATGGAAGAAATCCAGAATCTGTCCAGCATCCTCAAAGCATCCAGCTCTTCCCTTTCCTCGTGTGTGCACTGTGAGCATTTTATCCTTGAAAAGCAGCTGTGAACACTGAGACACTGGAATCAGCCCCACACCTCACCTCAGGTAGCCCCCAGCACAGGGGCTGGCTTTGAATTGCTCTGTGTGTTCAGTTTAACTTGCACATCTTCTATTGTAGGAAAAACCCCCATATGCCAATGAAGTATTTTCTTTTGTAAACTTGGTTGTTGTTCTGCTTTTCAAGTATTTGTATAAAAATGGTAATTGTAGGAGAATTCGTGCAGTGGAGTTGCACTGTGTGGGGCTAATTCAGGTCAGCTGTTGCCCCTTGTTACTCTGATACAGAGTCTTAAAAATTAGGTTTTGGTTTCTGTTCCTGTAAAGGAGGATTTATTAACAGGGAAATAAACTGGCTTAGCAGAGTTAATAATGGTGTTAGAGTTGTCTGTTTTGGATGTGGTTGATGCTTTAATTGTTTATCTCTGAAAGGGGAAAAGTAATCCTATTTAGCACTAACACTGCCTCCAGCTAATGCCAGCGGCTTCACAGGAGATTTGAATCGTAATATACTCATTTATAATCCTCCTGAAAGTCATTGCTAGCACGGTGCTGAGGTTCCTGAATTAACAGAAAAACCCTCATTTGCTGCACAGCTCAGTTAAAGTCTGAGGATGGGACCTGAATTTCCAACCAGGTGAGAGGCTCCACACCTGGATGGAACAAGAGGGAACCTGAGGCCAGTTCCATTCCTATAACCTTAATTCCAGAGTGCTTTCATCAGTCACACAGGGCACAACAGGACAAGTGTTTGGCTTATGAAACACTTCCAGTTCTCAGGATGAAATGGAATCTGAGAAGGATACAAACTGCTGGAAGATCACAGAATCCCAGACTGGTTTGGCTGGGAAGGGACTTCAGTGCTCATCTAGTTCCATATGCATGCATGTAAAACCCATTTCTACCTTTCATAAAGTGGTTTATACTGTTGTTATGCAATAATGAAGCACATTTATTTGTAGAACATCAGGACAGAAGATGTTATATTCTAGAAAATTTTACCTTCAAATAATACATATTTGCAAAAAACAGTCCTCAGATGCTGAGGTAAGACCCCACTCAGTGTTAGGTTGGAGTTTACAGATTTTTTCTGTCTTTCAAATAGTTTTAATTCTGTTGAGCAGTTTGCTGCTCTTAGGAGGGTCATACCAAGAAGAACAAGGCAGACTGATGAGTTTATATTTAATAAATAAATTTTTATTTAAAAATATTCTCTCCTTTATTCACAGTTTCAAGTCTGAAAAAAGTAATACTATTCTTGATCAATTCCAACACAGCTGAAACCATTCACTTTCCAAAACAAAATCCCAGAGATGGCTGATAAATTACAAGAGTCACATCAAAGCTAGAAAGGCACAGGTTTTTGTGCAGGATCCTCCCTGGGATTAAGAAGTGCATCCACATATTCCACAGAAATCTCCTGGTACAGCTTGGGCTGCCTTTAGCAGTGAAAGTGTTCCAGTGCAGCCCTGCTTACAAAACACATTTCATTAAATACCAAACCAGAGCAGCTGTGAGGTTACAACTTTATGGAGAACATGGGAATCACTGCAAGAGAAAAATCAGGACTTTCCCCACGGTGAAAAAGTTACATTTTTATCTCCCCAGAACTCCAAACTGGCATTTCAAACAAAGAAACGCTGGGAGCCGAACAAGGAGAGCTTTGTGGGGATAAAAAGGAATCCCCTGTGCTTTCCCAGATTCCAACGGAACAACAGGGGTGAGAACTCCCCCTGAATAAACACAAACATCCCACGGGAACACCCCCAGTGCTCCCAGCAAGGCACTGGTGCTGCAGCTCTGCAGCTCTGCAGCTCTGCCCTCACTGCAGCCCAGGGCTGCCCTCACTGCTCCTCGGAGCCAGCTGCTCCAGCAGGCTCAGGATGAGCTCTGTGCGCTCCAGCAGGGACAGCCCCTTGTTGGCAGTGGCACGAAGCAGCAGGGAATAAACCTGCTTGTTTGTTTTCAGAGCTGCCTCTTCTTCATTGGTGCCCCTGCAAAGAGAGCAGAGAATCCCAGCTCTTTACCTGACCACAACTCTTTGTTCTGCAAATTATCACGAGTATTATCAAATAATACTGATGGGGATCCCTGGGGATCCAGCCTTAGCTTCCACCATTCCCTGCACTGCAGTCAGAGCATTCTGTTTATACTGCAAGCAGGAGCATAAAATATAATATAAAAGCATATATAAAAGCAGCAGTCAGGTTAATTGCAAGTGCTTCAGGAATGACTGAGAAAGGTTGAAGCAAATTAAATTCATCACACACTTGGCAGGAAGCAGGCAGGTTCATTTATTAAAGAGAACAGGTAGTCAATAAAAAGCCAGTGAAATGCAAAGTATTTCTGGGATAAGTTACAAGTATTCCCAGAACAAAGTATTACTTTCAATTACTTTTCCCCTCCCATTTGCACAGCCAAGTTCTGTTCTGCTCATGATTCCACTTTGGGAGGGTTAACACTGACTTCATCCATTTTTACTGCCAGGCTGCAAGTTTTGCTATCAAACATTCATTTTCCCACATGTTCTCCTGTTCTCTGCCAAAGTGCACCTGAGACCCTGAAGCAGCATTTGAGCTCTAATTTCCTCCCTTTTCAGCCCATTATGAAAGCAGGAGGCAGAACTCACCCTCTGCAGAGCACAGGGGAGGAAATGCACACAGAAGGCACAAGAAAGGTTAAATAAAAGGTAATTTCAAGCTTGGCCTCGAAGTTTCAAGAGGTTTCTTTAACATATCACAGCATTCAAACTGTAACAGGTTCCCTGTGTGGAATCTTCAGTGCAAAACCCCAAGGCAATGATGCCAAGGTAAATGTGAGGGTAAAAACAAAAAAGGAGTTGCCTGTGTTATGAGACAACAGAACTAAACCCATTTACTCAGTTAGCTGTGCCATCTGCTTGGTAACATAAATTATCCTGCAATAATCCTCTGTGTTTCACATATTCAGATTGCCACCTTGTGGAAGCTCTTTTTCAGGAGGTGAAAGCTCCTAACATTGCCTGAAAAACAGCTAAAAACACACCCAGGCTGTGTTCCCTTCTCATGTTTTTATTTACCAGTCCCCCACTATCAGCAGCCAACTTCCTGGGTACAATGAACTCATTTCACAGTTTACTTTTAGCAGAACAACTCTTGCATCAGCACTGCTTCAATCCCCAAAACTTAACCCAACTTCCAAGCCTAAAAAGAGCCTCTAATGTCACATTTTCAGAACTTCACTTTATGTAACATTAACATCACACACTTGCTGCTGGGGGAGTAAAAGGTATTTTCTGCATCCCAAAAGGAACACCACACACACTCAAATCAAACCAACAGGAGTGGGGTAAGGAATTTTGTCCTGAATCCCAGCAGCAGGACAGAAGACTCCAGGAATTAGTAAATTAGGAATTAGTAAATTCTCTATAGCAGTGCACATCTTCCCCATATCCATCACTCTCTGTTTGCAGCATTACTGATGTGCCTGAATTTCTTCTCAAGTGTTCTCCTTGCCAAACTCCACTGCCATTTTATCAGCAAGATGTACAAAGAGACCAGCAGCACCCAGCAGCTTCTCCCTCAGGAACTCTGAAGTGCTCTATCACACACCAACCCCACTTCAGTCAGGATAAAGAACACCAAGCTTCAACTTACCCGATCTTTTTTTTGCTTGAAGTTAACAATTTAATGGATTGGAGCAGAAGGAAAGACATCCTGGACTCAAAAATGCCGAGCAGTTTCAAGACTTCCTCTTTGTTAAGGCCTGCAGGGGAATCGTTCATGCTCTCAGCAGGACTTTTATCCTTGCTGATCTACAGGAGAGAAACAACCAAAAACCATTTCACTCAGTTCCACCTTTTAAACACAGGGAATGAGCCAGAAAACCCCTCCTGCAGGTGAGCTGACTTTTCCATGTGTTGCCCAAACTGCCAGCAAGGGGCACACACACAGCACACACTGCAAGTAACTCGTGATGAGGCATCAGGGACATTATTCACACTGGCTACAGATAACCCTCCACATTTTAGTATTTAAATAGGAGAAATACCAGAAAGAAAACTCTTTTTTACTATACACAGATTCTGAAAATCTTAGAGAAGACTTTGAAGGGATAATAAGGGCCCTTTTAAGGGACAGCAGAGCTGCACAGGAAGAAGCCCATTCACGCAGTCAGGCAGTCCAGGTTAAAATATGGTTTAATCCATCTCTGGATTGTGCTCTAAAGGAATCCACTTCCAGGCTAGGGGAGAACTGTAACAGATTCTAGCTCTGTCCACACTCTTTAAGCAACTAAATCTACAGAAAAGTAACCAAGGAGTATTTTAACTGCCAAATGACCATTTTTGTGTGAAGGCACCAGCCAGAAGGGAGCAGGTATCACACCACCTGACATTCCTTTACCTGTTCACTCTCTGCCACAAGCTCCTTCCTGATGAGCTGAAATGCACCCTTGGTTTTGGTCATTATATCAAGGGCCCCAGACAGAGTCTTCAACTTCCCAGCACTGCTGTTCTGACCTAGAAAAACCATAAAAATGAAGGATAAAAGGCTTATGTTACAGACTGGATTTTTCTTACATGCAACGATTTGAAGAGTTAGGAAAAAAGCACATACTGCCCTAGTCAGCTGAAAACCAGCAAGATAAAAATGCCTTGCCTCCTCTCTTGAGGAAAATTCCATTCTGAGCAGCAGATTGCTGCTGCTCTCACATAAATTTAGTTATCTAAAAATGAAACTAAGTAGGTAGTGGTGGTTTGGAAAGCTGTTGTAAGCCAGAGCTGCACTTACTGGCCATCTGGAACTCTGCAAAGGCCACTCTCTCCAGCTGCACACGCAGGAACTCACAGGGGGCATCCTTGAGGAGCTGGAAGAGCCGCACTGCTTTGCTGTAGTGGAGATCAGCAAGGACACGGTGCTGCTTCCTCAGGTGCTCATCACCAACCTGCACTCACAGAGAGCACACAGTGAATCCCCCACCCTCTGCATGTTCACGAGGAGCCACTGGAAAGGTTTACTTGGGAGACTGTCTGTTGGGAGATAGCACTCATTTCTTTGGTTAAATGATTTAAATCAACACATCCCAGCTACAGGTAGAAGGATAAATCTCAGCTCCACACCTACTGAAGGTGTTAAGGATGGAATTTAGAAAAGCAAAGCAGTCTGGAGCAGTACCTGGTTCCTGAGGCAGCTGTGGTACATAGAAGCCAGCCTGTGGTGGATGGTGGCAGCCCGGTACTGGCACAGGGGCTGGCGTTCAGACACTGTATCCACATCACAGTACTTCAAGGACTTCATCATGGCTTCACTGACTTCCTTCTCTATCTACAGCATAAATAAATCAATACAAATTTGAGGAAAAAAAATCCCTGAAGAGGGGCTTTTCACTAGGGCATGTACTGTAGGACAAAGGGGAAACAGCCTTAAGCTGAAGGAAGATTTAGAGTGGGTATTGGGAAGGAATTGTTCCCTGTGAGGGTGGGCAGGCCCTGGCACAGGGTGCCCAGAGAAGCTGTGGCTGCCCCTGGATCCCTGGCAGTGCCCAAGGCCAGGTTGGACAGCGCTGGGAGCACCCTGGGATAGTGGGAGGTGTCCCTGCCATGGCAGGGGTGGAACAAGATGAGCTTTAAGGTCTTTTCCAACCCAAACCATTCCATGATTCCACAGTTCCAACACCCCTTTTGCTCCCTGTTCAGTTTTTCAGGACAACAACGATGCATTTTTTCCAGACACAATGAATGCTCCCTGTTACCTGTTCCTGAGCCTTTCTGGATAAGGGAGCATAATCCTGCTGCAGAGTTGCCATTGTGAAATACGTTGTAGACAGCTCCCAGTTCACAGAATCCCAAACAGCAGGATGCACATCCCTCTTACCCAGAGACCTCAATGCCTTCAGGTAGTAGTCAATAGCCTGCAAATGACAGAATCATGCATACACACAGTTACTGCCTGCATTTGTAACAACTAGAAATTAATTTCCCTTTACTTCAAATATCTCCCTGAGCCTCCTTCAGTATTTCCCATTTGATAATCTCTTTAATCCTGACCATGCAATTCTTCTCCCTTGTGTGTGGCACTGCATTATGTTCAGTATCAGCATCTGAATGTCACAGCAATCAAACCTCAACAACACCAGCAAGGCCTACACAGCAAGGATTAGGACAGTATGGAAGCAGGAGAGCAATCCCAAGTTACTCCACCCAAATTTAAACATATTTACCCAAGTAGTCACAAATACCTCACAGTAAAAGGCATTTGGGGATCTGGGCCCTGCTAAAACCAGTGAGGAGTTACCTTATTGTAATAAAGGGCCTCTTCTGGGGAGAACTCCCTTTTGTAGTCCCCTTCAGCTGCACAGTGGGCCTGGGCACAGATCCTCATCAGCCTCCCCGTGTTGCACAGCAGAAGGGCAGCATTGGTGGCATCGTCAATGGACTCAAAATTCTGAATTCCTTCTTCAAAGCAGGAGAAACTTTTCTTCCAGAGCTGCTGCTCAGTCGTGGAGACATTTTTACTCACTAGGGTGAAGCACAAGGCTTAGAGACCCACTGAAATTCCTCAGTGGTACTGAATGAACACTTTAGTCTCTCTTATAAACCATCTTTTAGAATGTAAGGGTGGTAAATGATTCTGAAGACCCAATTTATGGAAAATAATCCTAAGATTTCCATATGGTTAAGGGTTTAATACTTGAAGTGCACTATTACACCTACCATACTTCCAAAAGAATTCCAGTGATCTGACACACAGAACACCAGGAAATGAACAGGATACACCAGATTTTATTTTCACAGTAATAATTCAGGGGATTGGAGTTACTTCTATGAATTTTCAGTATGAAGCAAATAAAATGTGACTTTTACAGACAGGTAAAATTCAGTATTTCAAAGCTTTGATTTCAATTAAATAATATCTGCCAAAATCCAGAGGTGATGACAAATCACAAAATTGAAAGTCCAAGCCAAAATCCTTCATGTATTACTTGGACAGATGTTACAGTAAACAGCTGATATTTGGGAAACTGGAGCTGCAGCACCTCACTTGTTCTAGTTTAGAGAACTCTTGCTCCTAGACAAGACATTGGGTTTGCTTTCAAAAACAAAACCCCACTCAACACCTCATTCTACAAAGCTCTTCCTCAAAAAAAGCCCATCAAAATTAACCAGAAGGAAAGCTTCCAAGGATTTACTTACAAAAATTTCACAGGCTGACTTTACTGAAGCTATTCTTCTGTTTAATTTAAGCTGCTGATTGTTCATGCTGGGCTAAACCCAACACATCAAGAAAGCAAAATGCCCTCCCTTTCACAACAGAGTTTAAAGTTTCCTTGATGGTTTTTTGAGAGCATTCTACACATTTTAAAGGAATTTCTCCAAATTATGTATTCCATGATTCAGTTTAGGCTCAATTAACTACAGTGTACAAGCCACAGTGATCTAATGTAAACAAATAATTACAATGGACATTAAAAAACTACAGAGTCATTTAAATGTCCTCTTTATAATCAGAAATAGATTTTTCATACAATTAGTGAACTTGATGAAACGGTCAGGAACAGAAAGAGGATACTTGCCCACTCTCTCAGTCTGCACTGCAGCTGCCTGGTTCATGTAGAACACTCCAATCTCATTCCTGATATTGCCCATCCTCTTGAGCACCTGGATGTGCTGCTCTGGGTTTTGGCTTTTTAAATTACTGAAGAGTAGGATTTCATAAGCTGCTTCATAGCATTTACAGCTGACAGAAAGCTGGTATTCCAAATCTGTGGATAAATCTGTAGCCCAGGCAAACACTGGAAAACAAAATGCAAAGCCTTCATGTCAAACAGTATTTCTCTAATTTAAATCTGTGGTAGTCTAGGGAAAAAATGCCCAGAGAAAGTACAAGATTTATGTCAGGTAGGTTCTACTTATTACTGAAAGAGTTGCTGCCTTTAGCTGTTTCACAGCTCCAGGCCATGTCACACAATACCCTGACAATCCCATTCTGTATGACAGGCAGGATGAGCTTCCTCTGAAGAAAACAGAAGTGAAGTGCAATAACCCCTCTGCCCCAAGTTCTCCTAGTGCATGGTTTTGAGGAAACCCAATGAAATTATTTGTGTCTGTCACGTATCCAAAGTCTGGCAGCTCTCCTGTGTCAGGATCATACCTTGGCACCTGGATTCTCTGTGAAGGCTGTGGAGTATCTCCTGATCTTCTTTAGTCTGATAATTATATTCTTCAAGGTAAGCTGCTCTGTTGTTGGCATTCTGAGCCAGCATTAGCTGGATATCTCCACAAAGGGTTAGGCACTGACACAGGAACAGCAGCACCTCGGGAAGCATGCTGCCACACAGACAGCAGTAGGTATCTGGGGGAAAAAAACATGGATGAGGGAGGGGAAAGAAGAGAATTACATGTCAAAAGGCTTGACACAGACTGACAAGATAATTGGGTTTTATGCTACCTGTCTGCATACAGAGAGTAAGTGTGACAACACATGTTCTCCTCAGAAGAAATAACCTATTTTAAAGTCACAGTTGCTCTGCACAGCTGATGGTTTGAAGAGTCCCTGTGTCGTCCAAGATGAGCAGTCACTCTGGCAACCACAAATGCTAATCTCAGATTTGACTAAAGGAAAACTGACTTTCTGCAGATTAACTCAAGTGAGATACAGCCTGAAAAGTTAAATTTCCAGAAGGTGGAGTTTGAAGTTGATTCTTGAGTCTATAAAAGACCGAAAGCTGAGGAGTGCTCTGAGTTACTGGGAGGTCTATTGACGCTTTGTGCTAACATCAAGTGGGTTTGCTTTATAAACCTCCTCCTGCCCTAAGACAGGAGCCTTCCTTCCCTTATGGCAGGGAAATAGCAGCACTTTAGCACTAAGCTACTGTGTCTTGGGGTCCATCTTGGCAGCAGCCTCAGGCTCCCCAGGGTGTACCTGTGAAGACCTTTCAAATAAATACCTACCTTTATTCCCTTACTCCTGTCCAGTCTCTGTTTTTAGGTGGCCTCTCAAGGCATCAGCATTTCCCAATTAGTTTCTCTCATTATGGCAGTACTAGTCTAAGCAATCTGATTTTACTTCTTCCCTTTTCCTCAGTAATACTTCAAGATGCATTCTATTTTAGAGGAGCATCCAGTTCAGCTGCTGAACAAGTCAGGTATTTCTCAGAGCCAAGGATATATTTCAATAACATGGGAACCACCAGGGAAAAACACTAGCTTGCAGCAGCATCACCTGCAGCACAGAACACTCTCCTGGCCTTGGCATCAGGGCAGACTCCCCCAAATTCAACTGCTCTGAAGCTCCAAATGTGCCCTCAAGTTCCCAATCTGTCAAAATGGGATGATCTTTCTATCCATCAGTGACAAAAGTTACCCTCACTACAGACTTCTGTTCTGAGCACTGAGCTGGACACTGAGTTTAGTTAAACACAAGCTTGTCAGACTGGTCACTGCCCACCAGTGGGATAAATCATGCACAGCAGTATCTGATATTGGTGCCAGGTATCTCCAGGCAGTGGCACAAGTTATCCTTACGCCAGACTCCTGTCCCGAATACTGAGCTGGACACTGAGTTTAGTTAAACACAAGCTTGTCAGACTGGGCACTGCCCACCAGTGGGATAAATCATGCACAGCAGTATCTGATATTGGTGCCAGGTATCTCCAGGCAGTGGCACAGGTGACAAATCCATTCAGGGAACTTACCATGGCACTGCAAGGCCAGCTTGATGTAGCGCAGTGCTCGCCCATATTTCTGCAGGACCATAGCAGCATCAGATAGGACATAATAAGCTCTTGATGATTTCAGGATGAGCTGGAGTTTCATTTTATATTGCCACGATCCAGGAATCATTCCTGACTGGCTGGAATGCTTCCCCTTCTGGAAGGAGCCCACTGTAAGAGGAACAGAACCTCGTCAGTGATCTCCCCTCTGTAACACAAGCCAGAGGTTGGACACGACTCCATCAGCACAGGCAGAATGGGAATTGCCTGATGACAGCCCTGCACAAGCAGAGTTCTGCCAGCTTGTCTGCCACTCCATTTATCACCTGCAAAACAGACTCAACACATGGCACTTTTCCATGCACTCCACCTGACAGTGGGATGCTGGAATCCAGTGGGACAGTGACAGTGCAGGTGACCTCTCTGACCTCAAACAGCTTGTGAAACACAGGGGCAGAGGCCAACATTACTCCCTTAGGGAGCAGAAGAAAAGAACAAGAAAGCCACAGGCAGAATTTGTCATGTTCTCCACCACATCCTTAAGATAAATGCTCAGTTTCTGTATGAACAGTCTCAGTGAGAAAGCTGCCATTTGTGGGTTTAGCCTCCAGCACACAAGACCCTGGATAACCTGGTCCTTCCCACAAGGAAAACCAAGGACCTTCTCACACTCATTTCAAGATATCCTGTGCATAAGATTATGAAGCTTTTCTGTGATGCTGCAGTGGGTACAGAACCAGAAAGAACAGGTCACTGTTCCTGGCTTAAGACCTGTCCCTACCAAAGGATAGAGTTTTGCCCTGACAGTGTTTGCACACAGAAATGAGTCTCTTGCTTAAGGTGGACCTACAAGGCCTGACTTGTAAACCCACTATCTTGTAATAAGATCTAAGTATAAAATAAGCAAATACAGTAAATAAATTGTTTAGCACTACATGTTCTATTAGGACAAAGACAAATCTAAAACAGTAACACCCCACCCAGCTAAAGACAGAAACACTGCTCATGCACTGTATCCATACACTACTCCAGAGCAGTTCTCCTGAAGTCAGAAATTCCAGAGTTTAGAGCACTTAACCTTTCCATATGTATGCAAATACGTACATGTGGCAGAGAAAATACATAATGCACATCACAGAAAACAAACACGGGGATTGGAAAACAAAAGTGAACAAGGAGCACTGCTGCAACTGCAAGGATGGACTGAAGCACAGATCAGGAATCTCTGTGAGTAACTCAAAACTGGCTTCTTATTCAGAGATTCAAAGGGTGGAGAAAGGGAAAAATAAAGAATTGCCAAAGCAGGCAAGACAAATTTCCTTTTGAGCTGTGCTTACAGGGCTCCTTGCCCTGCAGAGAACTCTACTACTTTGAAAACAAAAGTCTTTCGTGGAACTTTTTACATCAATCCAGAGCAAAATAAAATAGAGAGACTCTAGTCTGAAACTTCTGGAGTTTGAGCATTTAAACTAACAAAACATCTTTTATTCGTTGCTTCCTTTCACAGTTGCAGGGGTACAAGAAAGAAAACAAAATCCTACGTAATGTTTTATGTGCCATTCAAGCACCAAGTGCAATGGAGGAGCAAAACCTGCCAGAAGGGAGAAATTCTTCCAGAAAACATCCAGGTCACACACACACACAAAGAAATTAAGCCTATTTTTAAAACAACCCACAAAACTTAGGGTGCTCCACATACCAAACCTCAAAATAACAAGCCTTTACCGAAGTCATCTGAAAGCCACATCTAAACAGGGTCCAGTAAAATCATGTGTTGACTAATAAAAGATTCTTTGCTATGCAAAGTAACTCAAATGAGCTTCTCTTTTCATATTTAAAAAGGAACAGACTGTTCTCCAATTTTCAGTGCACTTTTCCTTAGGCAATGGTGTAATTAGTGATTTAAACACACTGTTTTGACAATCAAAATAAAGTAGCAGCAGTTTGTGTTGGCACTGGAAAGGTCTTATTTGCACAACAATACGACTTACTTTTGTCTAGAAACAAGGCCATCTGTTTTTCCAGAGACTCAGGACCACCACTGGTGGATTCATCCTCATATTTCAACGGGATTGGAGTGCTGGGGTCAGCTGCAGGAAGGTCACCCTCTTTTTTAACACTGCTGTCAACAGACTTCAAACCCTGCAAAAGCAAGAAATAATTTCATTCACCTAGAGAGCAGTATTTAGCAAACACAGAGCAGATGAAGAATTGGGTGGGAGTTATCTTCAGGAAGCTGGCAGTGAACTCACCTCCAGGACGTGGTTGAGCACCAGCCTGCAGCGCTCCTCGGTGCCGTGGCAGACAGGGAATGCACAGCTGGGCTGCATTGGGGCACCAGGGAGGGAAGAGAAGAAATGTTCAACACAGGAAATACAAAAATGCCCGGCCAGGAGATGCCAGTGAGAGGCAGCATCAAGGCAAAGTGGAATATGGTAAGGAAAAAATCGACATGGAGCCTGCTCTACCATAAAACTCCAACACCTCAGATTTTATGAGCAGCTCATGAACATTTTCTGTGCCCACTTCAGTTAACCTGGAGACAAAACTAGCAGTGAACTGAATTTCACTACCCAGTTTTGTCCCATGAACTGAATCATCCAAGAAGACCCTTAAATACCCCAGAGTGTCACTTACACGTATTCGATGCACAGATTTGTATTTTTCTGGTACTGACAACTCCCCGACAGATTTGATTATTGCCACTGCTTTATTGTCATCTGGGGGATCGGAACTGTTGCTGTAAGAACCATTTTCATCACTGTCTGGCATCTCTTCCTCTTCCTCACTGTAACTTTCATCAGAATTTCCATTTATAGGGAAGTCTGCACTGTCTTCTTTTTTAGGTTCATCCAGCTGAAAAAGCTCTGATAACATGTAGTTTGCTGAAGCAATAATCTTCACAAAGAAGAGAAAAAAATTATTCACTTTCAAGTTAGATTTTTTTTTGAGAGGGAAAAACAATATAAATTATCTTAGAATAAGGAGTACAGAGGACATGCAAAGAGATGTTTGATAACCTGTAAACACAGCTTGAGCAAGTTCCCTGGAAGGGAAAAGGATCCAAGCTGATCAAGTTTGGAAGAGAATAAAAACCAATTGGTAAAGAACAAGTACTGCCTGTTCTAACAGCTTGCAGATCACAAGAGACACAACAAGGATCTTATGCTAGCAAAAAAAAAAAATTGAAGGGATTCCATTGGGATTTTGAAAATCTTTCACAGCTTCAGAAGGAATCTACATTCTTATTAGTTTAATGTGTGCCATGTCTCCTCTTGTATTCCATTCTAAATATGACTCAGATTTTTCACATCCCATTTTTGGGATTAATTTTCAGTTGAAAACAGCTTAAATCTAATCATTTAGAGACTCTCTAGCCCAAGCCACTTATCCAGGCAGGTTGTTCAGAACTGTGTTCAGTTGGGCTTTGAGTATCTGAAAGGATGGAGGCTGTAATTTCTCTGTTTGGCCTGTCCCAGTTTTCAGCCATCCTCAGAGGAAAAATGTTCATATATTCATATTTTACACTTTTTATCCAGGATCTGCTCCCAGAGGGCTCTCTGGCAACAAGAACAAGAGAGAGAATGTAACGAGAAGTTCCTTTTTAGAGCAGCACAGAAGATTGTGCAGCAATGAGGGGCAGCAAAAAATACTAGTTCAAAAAAATACCATGGGGATTCTTTTAAAAATCAATTTTTTAAGCTTATAAATAAATTGAAATTCTCTCTCCTGGGAGTAAGAAGGAGCACATTATTTATTACCAGGTTTATTATGATTACAGCATTTCTGTTATATTTACACAAAAGCAGAAGAAAACATTGAATTCTTACTTGAGGATGTCTGCCATTGTCCAACAACTTCAGACAATTCAGGAGCAATGTTCTGATTGTGCCATAGTGTTTCTTGTTCTGGTTTTTCTTCAGCATCATATTGCAAGCAACTCTAAAAGGAAGTTGAACAAAACAGTGAAATCCCTGGACAATTTCTTTGTGCTAGAAGAAAAACAGATGTTAAACAATATTCGACAACTGTAGATCTTCCAAACTTTATGATGTGTCTACAAGACTTTAACAGCAAAAAGTTTACATTGAGAAATGGTGAAAAGAAAAAAGTCTGTTTTGATCTACTGGGACTGAGATTGTGCCAGTTTGTGTATGATTGACGTTTGATCATGAATTTTGGTCTGTGTTCTAAATACAACTGCACCAAGAATTAAGTACTGCAACAAAAATGATAAAAACTCACTTGTACAGCAGAATTGCCACTGGCATTGTAAAAGGGTTTTGGTATTTGTCTTCAGTCTCTTCACAAAGCGTGGTGAGGTCATACAGCTTTACTATATCACTCCCACTTGCTGAAAAAGAAAATCTTTCAATTATCAACATCACATTACCACCAATCTTTTCAAATTGATCTAAACCTTCTTACCTTTAAACAACCAATAGGTATGTCCTTCTTTGGTGCAATTTGATTTCAGAAAAGATAAGATATTTTGAGCAATATCTTTTATCACTTTGGTAGAAAAATTAGAGTTTTCCAAATTGGGAATATCTTCAGTCTTGATCATTTCGTATTTCTGCAAAGAACAGAAGTTAAAACTCGAGATTAGAGGGGATTCTGACACCTACACCCTCAAAATTAATGTATCAGTGTCTCTATCAACAGCTGAAAGAAACAAAGGCTGCTATTATGATAAATTGAGTTAATTTCTATGATTTACTTTAAGCAAGCACATCTTGACTACACTACTCAATCAAAGCTTTAAGAAGGATCCATTTCTGTCACAAACACGGTGAATGGAGAACAAAGGACGAGGAAACAAAAGGGGGAGAAGGTACAACATCTATTACTTCAATGAAACCTAGTCAGCCTAAGAAACAACTCCAGGCTACCAGGTAGAACAGAAACACTGACAGTAAAATAGCATAAACAAGCATTCAAAAGCTTGCATCTGTCTTGGCAAGGGAACACTGCAGATTTCAAGATTTAAGAAACACGTTTCTGTTGTTGCATTTTTTATTTTTGCCTTCACTCAAACATCAGGGGAAGAAGGAGTCTTGCATGCATGAAAGGGAGGGGAAGAAAGAACACTATTTTTAGCTGACTGCTGCAAGCTGTCTGAGATGCTTCTCATTCTGCAACACAGGATTTTTGTCATCTTTTCTCAGAACAGTGTGAAGGATCTGTTATAACTGAGGCAGTTTCAGAAGGTGAAGAATGAATTGTTATTTTAAGGCATAAGGCAAAGAGCCAGACTTACCTGAACAATTCCATTGACATGAAAGCACATCACAAGCTCTGGTACATTGCATATTAAGTTGTCCAACCAATAGTCAATTCCTGTTAGCACATTTATTGGCTTGTTGTTATCCCTAAAACAAAATATTTCTAATATTAGTTAAATCTTTATTTACCCTTCAGGAAATATTAGAGATGTTTACATTAATAGCATTTAGGTTTAAGTCACCTGAGAGTGGATGAATACTAAAAACAATTATTTGTGAATTCTTATGAGTTATAGCAAAACAGATGTGCTGCTCTCTCCAATGGAATATGCTCCAATTCCATCAGCAATTTGGAATTTTTGCCCACATTTAGGCTTCAGATGTCACACTATTACCAAGGTCATAAGAAAGAATAGCACTTTTAGCTGCAACTAATTATAGCACAAACCTTCTCCTAGACTTTCCAAAATTCACTGCAGAGCAAGGTACAGTTAATTCCTAGATGTGTCTTAAAAAGATGACAAATACACCAAGTGAGCTTCAAGTTTTTGCTCATTCTTTGCCTATGTAGAGGCAGGAACAGGAAGACTGGTAATGAAGGGATTAACATTAAATTGGGACTGTAATAGTTCTGTCTTACTGCTCAGTAACATTTTAACTGCTTATGCCCAACAAGCAGTTATTGAAATTCAGAATCCCAGGGGGAGAAATATTACTGCCCTCTTTTCTAAAAATAGCAAAAAATGCAGATAGCTAAATAGGAAGCAGAGTAACAAATCAGTCAAGGCTGGTTTAAATAGTATCTCATGAACTTCCAAGCTCACCTGAGACGCAGGCTCACAGCAGGGTATCTCCCACCTCCAAAAATTGGCATATTTGATCCCACCAACATGTGGATATCTTCAAAGGTCCACAAGATATTACGAACAAAGTCATTTTTAAGTCCCTTCATTAAGAGAAAACAGAACTTTTCTGTAAATCAGTGCTGTAACACTTGTTTTCTGTGACATTCTGTGGAATTATGAGACAGCAAGAAGCCAAAGCAGCAAACAAAAGGCAGCACGTGAGGAACCCGGCGGCGCGTTCACGGCAACTCAAAATTACAGATGCCACAAAAGCTACTTCTACAGGGGACTGAGGTTTGCCCTTGGCTCCAGTTTAGGCCCAGTTTGGAGGTGCTGGTTTCACCTGGGGGTTCAGCTCTCACATAAATCATACCTGACTGTTCTCCCCATCATTGAACAAAGGAGTCAGGTTTTGTTCTTTGGGCGCTGAGGCCACGTGCCCCACTAGATATGAGGGTTCAAGAGGCACATTTCCCTGTGGAAAGCACAAGGATAAGGAGTGATTCTGCTGCTGAGGTCAAGTCAGGCCATTTAAAAAGATATGAACAACAAAAGCACGTAAGGGAAAAACCTTTACCTCCAATATCTTTTAATAAATACACATTAAACTACAAAAAGCCTCTAGCCAGTGACCAGAATGCTTCTTTTTTACAGTTAGTGCCAAAATGTTGTACTTTGTAATATTCTCAGAGGCTCTGGGAACAAACCAGAAAGTATTTATAGGAGCTCCTTATTAACCCAGGGTCAACACCAGATTATCAGTGTCCAGAAGCAAAACCTCTATCCTGCTGGTTTATTTATAAACTGAAGAAAATGGCACCGTACAAATGCACAACAGCTTCTTTATGATAAACAGTCTGCTGGATTGGGCAACAGTTTCTTGAGAGGGTGGAAGAGAGAAGGAGTCCTTTTTCTAAAAGCTTTCAAGCACTGAATTGTTTTGCCACTTCACACAACACATGCAGTTACAATTTTATGGATAATGTAGGTTAGAAACTCCCAAAATTTGGCAGATCAGTTTTAATACTGTGCAAGCACAACTGTAGCATCATTATTACATCTTTCAACTCTCCAAAAATTAATCAATTCCTGTTTTACATTACTCACAAAAGCCACAGGAATTAACAGTTTTCATAAGTAAGTTTAGCCACAATACAAACCCTGAATGAGGGCCTTAGTCTAATCATAGTTTGTTGCATAATTGCTGTAAACATCTCCCCTTTCACTTGTGTAATCTCACAGCTAGTATTTTTAAGTATTACTTAACTGTTTCTCCCTTCTCAGGAATTTTAATTTTCCTCTTCACCTAATAAATTCAGGGACATCAAAAGATGGATTTTAATGGCAGATTTAAAAAGAAAGGCCAGAACCTTAAACTTCCAAACACCTTCTGAATATCAGGATTTTCCTACTTTTAGGTAAAGGCACTGATGACTACTCTTAGCCAAAGGCTTTGTTTCTCAAAGATACTGGGATAAATAACAATTTAACAGTACAGTGACAGAACAAACATCTGAGATTTGCAGCTCTGACCCACTGGCAAAAGGGGGAACTGCACCTCCTGCCAAGTTCTCCTCATGCCTTTTAGCTCAGCCCTTTCAGCAAAGGGAGCTGCAGCAGCACCTCTGAGAACCTTTCAGCATCTGTGGCTCTACAAACACCGTGGTGCCACGTAAAACATTCTCCACACCAACCTGGTTAGAGGCACCTGGGTCTTCAGATAGCGAGGAAGGCATTTCAAAAGGAGCTGGCCACGAGGCCCTTCCTGCTTCATCACTCTCACCTGCAACAGGACCCTCCTGGTGCTGCTTGGAAGTGGAAGGAACAGGCTGAGCAGCTCCATCGCCATTAATGCTGGCAAGGAAACATTTACAAGTTCAGCTGACAAGATGCAAACAGATCCATTTTTAGAGTTGTTATGTTTGATGCACCCTTGCCAGCAAATTACTTGGCTGACATGCACTTAATTAAGTCATGCTGTTTATTATATTCTTTAGTATTTCAATTTTAAAGTAAAATACTTCAATTTCTGTGCAAGCATTTCATGTTATTTCATGACCTCATCCCTCAATTCCCTCTCTGTATGGAGAAAGCAGTAAATAAGACAGAGCATAATGGAATTTTAACATTGACTTCAAGACCAAGAACCAGGCAGAAGTAAGTGGTGCAGAATTCAAGTTTCATGCACACAAAAGGTTACCTGTAATACAAAAATTTAGAAAGTATTGCCTTCTGGTACCAATGTTCTTTACTCTTCTTTTTTCTTTGCCACTTCTGATCAATCAGCCTTTGATAGAACTCTTTCAGCCATGTCCAGTCCCCTGTCTAGCCAACAGAAGAAATATGAAATTAGTATCAAGAAGCATCTGCAAAGTGAACCACGTGCCTTATAAACTCTCAAGTACTCATCCACAACAAGAAACCCAGAAAATAACTTCAGAGCTGAAGTCCTGAATTGGTCATTTACTGAAAATACAGCTTCTAGGAAAGTTATGTTCTTACTGAAAATTTGACCTAATTAAAAAATCAGATATATAAGGGGCTACCTAGTAAGAAATACACATTGATAATAAAATCAATCAAATGGTATAGCAATACTGAAGTAATTACACAGAAATGAGACACAGAATATTAACCCTACAATACCACAAACACAGAACATCAGATGCAGTTTGTGGGTAAACTGCTGCAGAACAGAGCACCTTTGGTACCCATACAACCCTCACTAACTTCCAGACATTTTCTTGCTGGCTGCTCTATTCCTGAAATGATGCATTTTGACTAAGTGTAACCCTTATCAAGAACCAAGTGGTTCACCTGAGAGGATCTCATGAAGAGTTCCTGGATATCCAGCTCATCCAACAGGAGTGTCCTCCCAATTCTGTGCACTGCCATGCTCACATGGGACTTGCTGTAAGGGATCTTCAGGAGTTTTTTAATGTTCTTGCAGAAGAAAAGTGAAAAGAGAGAATATTCAATACAATTATGCTGCACTGAAGGACAGTTCATCATGTGCAATGGTGACTTGGGGATACAAACTCCATCCCTCCAAACATCCCCTCTTCCTCCTTCTTCCCCCCAGCCTTAGGTCAGTCAGGGTCACCTGTCCTGGCTGTTTCTCTTGCCAGTTTTCCCTGCCCTCCCACCCCCTTGCCAGCATGGCTGGATGAGAAGCAGGAAAGGCCTTGGCTCTGTGTGAGCCCTGCTCAGCAACAAGAAAAACATCTCTGTGTTATCAACCTGTGCTCAGGACAAACCCAGAACAGACCCATACCAGCCACTGGGAAGAAAATTAACTCTACCCCAGCCCAAACCAGCACACATGGTCAAATAAAACCTGGCAGTGCCAGGGATTTTAAGACCATTCCACAAGAAAATGCATTTGTTGAGGGCAGAGAACATGAATGGCAGTGATAAAGACACCAAGTCATCAGCAGAAAGCACACACATGGCTTAAACACATTCTCTGATTGGATCATCATGACCAGGTACCACCAAAAATGACAAAAATATGCAAGTGGATGGTTTGGATTTAAAACCTTTATTTTCACAGCAGGAATACCAATTCTTTGTCAGGTGTCCAGAGCAATCCAGACAGAGATCTAAGTCTGAATACAAATCTGACAAGCATTAACACAGTACATGAGTCTGTGCTTCCTCTTCTGAGTAGCCTCATCTGAATTCTACAGCTACTACCAGCACCAAAAGAGCTGACAAGCTGACAAAAATCAAAGGAAAGAAGAAGTTGGAGGGGAGCTCTCTCTTTTAGATAAAAACAGGAAAAAAAAATCTTAAGAGTTAACAGTTTACATCAAAATAGCTGATTTCAAACACAGACAACTAGCTTGCAAGACTGATGTGCTGCATTCACTAAACTGCATATTTTAGCTGAAGATTATTTATAGAACTCCAAAGGAAGTAAGATTTTCTCTCTACATTTCTTATTCAGTGATCACAACTCCCTTACTTGGTGATCTGTGATTCACTAAGGGATCTTTCCTTTTCCCCAAAGGACACAAAGATGCCAGAAGCCATGACAGCATCTTAAAATGAAAGTTTCTGCAATGTAATAATTTGAATGAGAGAATTTAAGATGTGTCCATACCTCTGAATCAGACACGACATCCACATCATTTCCAACTGAGTCAATGAAGTCATAGGCCATCCCAAAGCTATTTAAAAAATATTACAAGTTAAGACAGTTCCAGCAGGATATAACAGACCCAGTTTTATAGCTATTAAATCTTTGAAAAATTTTGTAAAAATAAAAAACCCAGCTAAACATCACCAAGTGTAATGAGACCTAAAATTAACAGAGTCATTTAATGTTCATATTCTCCAAGTTTTTCAAATCTATCTTTGAAAGTGCCTAGATGTAATTTCAGGACATTTAAAACACTTAAAGTTTTGCTGAAATCAAGAAAAAAAAAATCAGAGAAAATGAGGAATTCTTTTTAACACTGAACATGAGAAGAGTTCTTCAAAGAGTTTCTCTTTAAGGCATTAAGCATGTTAAAGACTTTAATTTTAGTAACTTTAATTTCATTTTACCTCCTATTTCTGTTTTCCAAAACTGCCCTACATGTTGTAACATATACATTGTCTCTTCCTCCACCCTCATTAAGAAAATTACAAAATACTTAAGTTAGAATATTTCAATGCACAGATCATCCTTTAAAACAAATCCAGATACTACTATAATCCAAAACACAAATGATGTGCAAGTTATACTTTGGTTATCAGCTTTTTAATACTGACACTAGAGAAAGAGATTAAACTGCCAGCCTCTATTTGACAAGCACAGTATCTAAAATAAACATGAAAAATTCATAAAGCCCTGAAAAACATGTTACTCTGCTCCAAAAAGTACAGCTCCTGAAAGAGATGATGAGGATGTAAACAGAGACCTTGCACAAACTGTTAAATTTCACTGACTGGCTGATTTGGTGTGAATTTGCTTGTTCAGCACAGGATTTCAGCCTCCTGTTTATGAACACTCTGAACTCAACTCATCCAACAATTTAGCCAACATCCACACTGAAATGTAACCCTGCTTTTCAGCTGTGCCCCTAATTTCATCTGTAGTGTGATAAAAATATGAAATTCTGATAGGAATACAAAGTTTCCTTTGCCATTAGTCAGGTCCAGTTTCTAAAGATCCAGAAGAGCTATAAATTGGCTTCCAAGGGGAGCCACATGTTCCACTGTCACCTGTTACCAAAGGCAGAAGGGCTGGCTGAACCAGTCTGGTTTGATTTGGGCCAACTGGGGAAGAACAAAAAGTCAGTTTGACTGACTGAGGCAAGGTGTCAACACACACGTGAGCAGAGTAATAATCAACATCATTAATCATTTACAAAGCAGACAAGATCAGAGCATAGAGGCAAAAATTTAAGATGAAAAATAGAGGGAGAATGGTTAAGACAAAGCAATATGTAGTTGCTATGGTAAAAGCTGTACTTTCTACTTTAAATGACACAGGACCCAAGTTCAAAATCAGAATTATTCTTAAAGGCCTGGAAAAAAACCAGGGGCTGCTGTCATTTACCTTGAGAAGGGTTTACTTTTTTTGCTGTTGCCCAGAATGGTTGTCCCTGCTGGTCCCAGCTTGGCACTCTCCCGTAACCAGTTGGCAGGAGGCAGCTTCAGGTCTGTCTTCTCCTGCAGACGGGCAAAGGCTGCTTGTGGAGGGGCTGAGGAGTATTTCACCACAGCACTGCTCTTCACCTCATTGCCTCCGAGGAACAACACCGACCCCTGGTTTCCAGAGAGAAATTAGCCTTCTATTTATAAACTGCTGGCAATTAAAACAATCAGGCTTGCTCTATAGTAGGTTACTTTTAATGGTAAGCGAACAAAATCCAGTCCTGCATTCCCTTATCTCTTTGCCCAGCACATACAGTTTTTCAGTTATCCCAATTCCAACTTGTGTCAAGTGTAAGCTCCACTTTAGGAATTATCACAGAATCATTTAGGTTGGAAAAGACCTCCAAGATTATCAAGTCCAGCCTGTGATAGATCACCACACTGTCACCCAGACCAGAGCACTGAGCAACACATCCAGTCTTTCCTTGGACACCTCCAGGGACAGGAACTCCACCACTGTCCTCGACTGACTGCTCCAACGCTTGACAACCATTCCCATGTAGGAATTCTTCCCGATGTCAAACCTGAGGCTCCCCTGGCCCACCTTGAGATCATTCCCTCTCCTCCTGTCCCTGTTCCCTGGGAGCAGAGCCCGACCCCCCCCGGCTGCGCCCCCTCCTGTCAGGGACTTGTGCAGAGCCACAAGGTCCCCCCTGAGCTCTTTCTCCAGCTGAGCCCTTCCCGCTCCTCAGGAAATCTCAGCCCCTTTTCCAGCTCCCTCAGGAATCTCCAGCCCTTTCCCAGCTCCCTCAGGAATTCTCCAGCCCCTTCCCAGTCCCTCAGGAATTCTCCAGCCCCTTTCCCAGCTCCCTCAGGAATTCTCCAGCCCCTTTCCCAGCTCCCTCAGGAATTCTCCAGCCCCTTTCCCAGCTCCCTCAGGAATTCTCCAGCCCCTTCCCAGCTCCCTCAGGAATTCTCCAGCCCCTTCCCCAGCTCCCTTCCCTGCCCTGGCCACGCTCCAGCCCCTCCAGGTCTTTCTTGACACAACAGCCCCAGAACCAATCCCAGAATTTGAGGCTGGACCTCAGCAGTGCCCGGCACAGGGGACAGCCACTGCCCTGGTCCTGTGGCCACACTGTGGCTGACCCCAGCAGGTGACAGTGATTTTCTTGCCCCCCTGGGTACACTGAGGAATGAGAATGAAGCGCCACCAAGGTCAGCTGCCCACACAACACAAAATCACTCAGAAAGGCTACAACGAACACACGACTCCCACTGAAGTTTGGGAAAGTAGGCGTTTATTCACACCAAGTGCTCACTAACACCAACATTACAGCTAAACACGCTTCTGCCTTAACAATAAATAATAAATAAATAAGTCTCGTGTCTGCCTATTTCTTTTCAAACACAGCAAAACACGCAGCTGTCACCCGTGTGCGAGGAGCTTTGAACTAACACATGTCGAGGGAAAAACAGCTCCACAGGACACCACTTACGTAAATGCGATGCACTTAAGCATAACAACAGCAACACTACTCGCAATTAACGCTTAATCATAATTAGCATGTTTCCTACCGCACTCCGGCCCTGACAAACTGGAAAGAGGATCAAAAACACCGCTTCAATTAAAGCACCACTGGGAGCTGTGTCTGTAAGCACGGCTCGATCCCCCCTCAGCCCCGCTACCTCACTCACCTACCACGGCCCCCCTCAGCGCCGCTCACCTGCTTGGGCTCCTCGGCGTCTGCCCTCAGCGGGGCCGCGGCGCCCGCGCCGCAGGGCTCCTCCATGGCCCGGGAATGGAGCGGGAATGGCCCGGGAATGGAGCGGGAATGGAGCTGGGAAGGGGCAGCGGGAGCGGTGCCTCTCCTCGGGGGCGTCCGGCCGGGAACCGCCGCCGCCTCTCGCGAGACCTTTCGAGAAGGCGCGGGAAGGGCGGGCGCTGAGGGCGGCGCCGTGAGGGGCGGGTGTGGCGCTCCCAGCGGGATCACGGCGTTATTCGGGTTGGAAAAGCATACAGGAGATCGTCGAGGCCAAGCTGAGATGGATCTCCGCCTTGTCAGTTACACCAAAGCACCGAGTGTCACGTCCAGTCGTTCATTAAACACCCAAGGATGGGGACTCCACCACCTTCCTGGGCAGCCCCTTCCAAGTCTTGACCGCCCTTTCCATGAATAAATTTTCCCTAATATCCAGTCTAGACCTTCCCTGGCCCAGCTGAGCCAGAAGATCCCCCCGAGCTTCCTTTTCTCCAGGTTGGTTTGGCATGCCTGGATCACTGGGACCTTAATGAAACAAGTGAAAACTTGATGAGGTACATCAGCATGGGGGAGGATTGAAAATTGCAATGTCCTGCCCTCTGCTTGTGCACTGAGTTCGACAAAAGCTAAGCTGTGATGGCCTCAGCAATCAAGTAATACCTAAATAATGCCCATGGGATTTTTAGTATCTATTCTTTTCCTTGTAGATGGTATTCCTCGTTGTCTAGACCACAAAAGGCAGTACAGTTCATGCTGGCTGCCTCTTAAATTACATCTATATCTATCTATAGCCACATATATCTTTTTGTATATACACACACGCCCACATATATATAGATCATGGAATCACAGAATGGTTTGGGCTGGAAGGGAGATTAAAGCTCATCCAGTGCCACCCCTGCCATGGCAGGGACACCTTCCACTGTCCCAGGCTGCTCCAAGCCCCAATGTCCAACCTGGCCTTGGGCACTGCCAGGGATCCAGGGGCAGCCACAGCTGCTCTGGGCACCCTGTGCCAGGGCCTGCCCACCCTCACAGGGAACAATTCCTTCCTAATACCTAATCTATGCCTACTCTCTGTCAGTTTCAAGCTAAAAAGGACACAAGTGTCATCTTCTTTACAGTCTGTCAAGGCCAAGGAAGCAAAGTCTTGTGCTACACTGGCCAAGTGTGCTGACGGTTAAGTAGTTGGGACGTTTCCAAGTCAGCGCTCAAACTCAAAAGCAAAGAAACCCATTAAGATGCAGTCAGGTTTTCTGTAAATATGGGTTGTGTGTTCAATTAAGATGTGAGTATGTATAAAACCATTTTCAAAAGAGCAAGAAGTTACATCTTAAAAATTCTGTCCCTAACGTCCTTGGGGTTTTCCTCAAAAACAACTCTCCGCATGCATTCCTACTCAGGCTGTAAAGTGTCACTGAAATGATTGTGCAGAACTGATTTGCTTTTAACATTCAGTGCTTTTACGAGCTGTTATTTCCCCCTCCCCTGCAGCACACGGGCAGCGTTGCCCAGCGTTGCTTTGGGTGGCGTGGATCTCACTGCAACCCCGGGGAGGCTGTGAGGTCACAGGGCAGGATTCCACACACGCCCCGCTGGGTGAGCAGGTCACCAAGGAGCCGCGGTGGCCCTGGCAGAGCGTGCAGGGGTGGCAGTGACACCGAGCCATGTCTGAGGACGGGTGCGAGCAGCCCAGCCAGCGGCGCCCTGGCGACTGGGTAAGGGCCAGGCAGGAGCCCCCCTGTCCCCCACAGGCCTTCTTTATCCCTAAAGTCTCAAAGAAGCACCACGCTAAGGGCGACTTTGTCTTCAAACCAGAAATGAGTCTTCCCATACCCAAGCTTTATAAAGGAAGGGTGTCCTAGGTATTCAGAGGAAGTGTGCAAGAGTTCTGGCTTGCTAACTAACCCTGGCTGGAATTTTTTTTTCCAGTTTTCCAGCAATGCTGGAGGTCTCTTAGTTGATAGTTAGCCCTGGCTGATTTTCCCTCTCTTCTGGAGGACTCCAGCCAAGGTTTGCCTCGGTTCTCGCCTCCAGGAGAACACTGTGATCCCATCGGAAGCGCTAGGCTGGGATGTCTTGGCATCCCAGGGCACTGTGACACTCCTGGCACAGGCTGTTCCTCACTCTCTGAACTCTTTGGCCTGATGTTTGGTTAAGCTGTTCCCGAAAATTTTGTGTTTGCAAAGCTGTACAACAGTAGGAGTAGCATGGGGGGGGGGAGAAAAGGTCGTTGCTTTCCTTGGTGGTTATTGCTGTAGAAACAGTTTCCAGAAAGTTCCTGGATATTCTTGTCTTAAAGGTTCCTGCAAATTCTTATCTGGTTATTTTTACCTACGTTCGAAGGTCTTTATGGTAGTGTTTGCGTTGTGTCTGTGGGAGGCTCCTCGTTTTTCCAGACGCCACTAGGTGCTGCTGCAATCCAAGTAATAAAAGATAAATGGGAAAATACCATTTTGCCCACATTTCTGATCAGATTTATTATTTGTGGGTTTGGTTTTTTTTTTTTTTTTCTTTTTTTTTTCAGTTGGCTTTTATTTTAAAGGCTCATAATCGTCATTATTTTCTAGTTTGCGCACGCTGGAGATGGCCAGGGCGAGCTGGAATCAACAACAAGCGCTTCACTTAAACACGTCCTGAACTCGGCAGCCGCTCTGGGAACGGAATTTAGAATGCCGCTGGAATACAAAGCTCGGGAGCAGGTGAGTCAGGTCCTGTGGCAGCACAGCCGATTTTCGGAGCTCTTTTGCAAGTTGTCACTCGCGAAGTTGTAAGTAAGAACAGCACTCAGGGTCGCTGGCGGAGCAGTCACAGCGGGCTGGCAGACTTTGTGCCTCAGGGGATGCACTGATTGCTGCCTGCGCTGCGGAAGAAACATATTTCCCTGTTATTCACTTCTCATTTTGGTTGCTCAAAGTCCTGCTGTATTATTGCTGATTTTCCCTTTCATTATTGAGACACCGAATGCGTTGTGATCAATCTCAGCCCACAGCCTGGGTGTAAAGCCCTGTAAGGAGGTTTACTGGAAATTGGATCCGCTGTTGGAAATTCAGTATATTCACACAAAGGGTTATTCTCTTGATCATTAAAAAGTTAGAAGCTTCTCATTTGAAGCATTTTGAAGAATTGCTTAAAAATGAGATTTGTGAAGAATTTTAGGATGAAAGAAAATACAGTATTTTTTAAAATCACAAGTATTTAAAATGTTGTGGTGTTGTAAGCACGTTTCCATGTCCTTATTTTATCATCACACTGAGCTTTGCTTTACCCACCCACTTTGTGCACAGAACATTTTCTATTTTCATTTTCTATAAGCACAGCAATTACAGTGGGTTCATTTCACAGGTTTTGCTACAATGAAGGGCAGAAATGGACTCGGAAGGAATATTTAAAAGGGAAGCTTGGGGCTACTGAAAAGGAGATTATATTGTAACATGAGTATACACTGTGTTAATATTACATCTTCCTTTCTGTGGAGCATCCTGCCTTAGCCACTGCCTGAAAAGGAGAATCGGGGTGCAGGGACCTTTTATCAGCCCCAGTGTGACTATTCACCTGGTGTTTCATGTCTTGTCTTTACCAGCCCTCCACTTTTAAATAGAATTCGGGAAATTCTTCCCTGTCATAAATTGAGAATTCATCTGAGATCAGTGGTGAGAGCATGAATTTGCACTAAAGGCTGAAACAGGACAATCTGAGGAAGTTTGTTTAGGCACTGGTTATAAACACTTTTCCCGAAATGTTGAGATTGACACTTAATTGAAGTAGAATATTTTAGTAAGAAATTTCACACACTCAGAAGCTGCTTATTTTTAAACACATGTATGAGAATTTATCTGTTGAATTTACTTACCCATTCAACTACAGTCTGCTTGAATCTGTATGAGACAAGTGAACATGTGAACATACCTAAAAAATTATAGAGAATCTGCCTAGTAAACCAAATATCCTGAGATCTGACCATGCACCTCACCCCATGCAGGCAGATTTTGTGTCTGGGGAATCTTCTTGCTGGCTCAGACCTCCAGTTACATTTAGCTTTAGAATTGATTCAGATTCCACTACTCTTGAAACACCTCTTTTAGACTGTGTTACATTAAAACTTGCTCTGTTGTTTGGAGGGGAATATCATAATTGGAATATTGCAATGATATATAACAAACATTTAAAAAGTAAAATATGTTCATTATTTCTAAAAGATCTTTTTTGTTGTCCTTTTTTTTCTTCTGAAACTCTGGTTTCATTCAGAGACTGAATGAACATCATATTAAAGAATGGGATTATAAATTAGTTAAGCAATTAATACCTCCTCCACTTCCCCTGCAACAAGCACTGTCCATGACATTCAGTTCATAAATCACAGACTAATTCAGTTTTGAGGCCCCTTTTGTAGTTTATTTTAATTAGCTTTAGGCCTACTACTAAATCAAGCAAGGCAATCCTGACATATATCCAGCATTTTGCTGCTTTGCAGACAGAATGTATCATTTCTTGTTTGAAAATTCACACTTTTATATTAATCATGTATATATTCAGCAAATCTTCCTGATGATTTTATTTAAAAAAAAAGAAAAAAACACGAAGTCCACATTACTCCTAGAAAATCATGTGCAGTTGAATATTTAACATAGGAATATGTGTTCTGTGCTAGAACAAAGGCAGCTGTAATTTCAGAATATAGGAACTAAGACTAATAGCCTCCAAACAGGGTATATGAAAATTCATATTTTTTTGCTATAATTTATTTTCTTTCAGAAAGCAGGAAACAACAATTTCCCATTCTCTTCTCATGACAACAGACACGACATATGCAATGCAGCAGAGTATTTTGACTTGGTAAGTACCCAGAGCTGAGACAAATCAAGCAAGTTCAGGTCTGTTGGTCTGCCAGAGATTGAATACAGCATCTTTTCAGTCCCCTGCAAAAAAAGAAAAAATAGATGCTGAAATTTGTGAAAAGACAAAAATGTAAATAGCAAGGAAAAATACTTTTTATTAATATAAGGTGGGGCTTCTCTGGGACTGTCACGGGTGGGCAGCAGCTCACACAGTCACTGAGAGTGGCACAGTTCAAAGGGAAGAAAAAAGCCATGATTTGGGTCTCTGGCAGGCATTTTATTCCTGTTTTGGTTTTGTACCCAGTTATATGCCCTGTTAGTCTGCTAAAAGTGATTTGCCTTGCAATGAATTTTTGTAGAGATCTCAGCCACTTGTAATTCACAGTCCCAAATATTTTGTTCAGACTCATCTTTATCACAAATTTAACCAAAGGACCTTAAGATACCCACAATATATCTCAAGAATGCATTTTTTTCCAATCCACATCTCTTTACCATACTCCTGTTTAAATGTATGCTGCAGAAGCCACAACTTTGACTAGAATTTAAATTGTTTTGGGCTTTTCTGTATGGGCAACAGTTCATGTTCTTCCACTTCCCTTAGATTGTTGATATCATTCCAGGCAGCAAAAGAAATGGTGCAGTTCTCAGGATAATGAGTGAAGGAGGAAGCAGTGAATTGTGATATAGGGAGTTTGTCTGACTTTGGGCTCTGTCAGGCCTAGACTTTTTGGAATTCATTATTCACTGAGTAACCTCCATTTCTGTGCACTTTGTTCAGTGTCTCATAGTTTTAGAGATACTGATCAACCATAATTCCAGATAAATTTCCTGCAAGCTGTGGAGTGTGAAAATCAGCCTCTGTCTCTTTGTGTTTGGACACACAAGGGATAGCATTGAAGATTCAGATTTCATGGTCTGTCTCAGTTTCTTTATTGCAGTCCAAACCTAGAATTATTAACCTATTTCTTTGGGTGCCTCTGAAGATTAATTTAGCTGAGTGTAGCTAAATAGCCTTGAGTAGATGGTGTGCTACAGAAATGCAAAGTAAAAGTGGTTTATTAGCGCTGAGAGGTGGAAGGTCAGCAGATTTCCCATTATATATGCAACCAAAAATGTTCATACAGGCAAGTCTGACAATATTATTTTTAACTTGCTAAAGATCAACCATGAGTTCTTGAAATCACTGTGGTAACAGCTTCGTTCACTCCCCAGTGGGGTAGTGACTGCTACAAGATTCATCTGCGAAGCTGTGACTGGAAGTCATATGTTTGCATGAATTTTTCTTCCCTTTTTTTTTTTTTCCTAGGGCATGGGCCTGAGGAAGCTGGATCCAGAGAAACGGAAACAGACCTCCCATAACTTCTTTGAGTGGGCTCATGCCCCAGACCGGAGCAGCAGCGACAGCTTCTTAACCGTTTACCAGACCTCGTTTGTGGCAGACCCGAGCCCTGGGAACAACGAGGGCCGGTGTTGTAGGCGCTTCCCAAAACAGCACCCCCAGACACAGTGCAGTGACAAACCTGCTCCTGAGGATGGAAAAGCTGTGCAGCCACACAAGTCACCTTAATGAGCAAAACACCTCCGGGGCACTGACCTAGCAAACCTGAACTACTCAAACCAATGGTGAAGGAATAAACATTTGTGGCAGCACGGTTGAGTGTTCATTGTGATCAATAACCTTACATTACTCTGAAAATGTACATTGCTATAAAAACTTTAAAGAAGAGGAGCATTGTAAGGAAAAGCAAAATTGTGCATATTTATAGACATACCTCTATTAGGAGAACAGGGATAGGGATTGTGCTTGTGTTACCTGATTCTGGTTGACCCCCATCTTCATACCAAAGCTTCTTCTCAATCAGTGGCAGGGCTGTAGCTCAGGCAGCTGACAGCACCTGTATTGACACAGGAGCATAATGGAACTGGATCCTTGAGGGATTACCACAGCAGGGAGCCAAACCCATGTGTGTTCGAGTAAGAGAGAAACATTTCTGAAAGGTCTCATGGCTGAGAAGGCAGGTGACCAGCCGTTAGAGAAAGCAGATAAAAAAAGAAGCTGTGCATTAGATTGCTGTGCAATAGAAGTGTCCTGTTTGGTTATAGCACAGCAGTTGTAGAAGTGAAAAACGAGTGTTGGCAACAATATTTGTGCACTCACAAATTTGATTCATGGCTGTAAGGGGGAAAAAGCTCGAGCCGAAGTGTTACATGGAGTTTGAGTTTGGGGTGGACTGGATCTTAAAATAATTCATGATTTTATACTTAACATGTCCCCAAGGAAGATAATTCAAACCCAATCCTCCAAGCACTCTGCTCCCAGAATACTCACTGACGTTAGGATATGGCAGGCAATAGAGTCAGACCTCCAGATGATGTGTTTTCCTCTTCTGGATCATTTCCATTAATATCAATAAATAATAAGCCAAACTGTGTGTCTTAAAATATCCTACAAATAAGCTTGTTGCTATGCAAAATAATGTTGACTAAAAAAAAAAAAAATCAATCATAAGTTTATGAGATAATTTCCTTTATTTACAAGATAAATGGAAAAATAAACCCTTGACCCTTAGAGTTCCCTGCATTGTAAGAGCTGCTTTGAACATGAGCTCAGTTAAGAAATGATATTTCTGCCTTTCAGTGAACAGATACATCTTTTGGTATCAGCATGCAGTGGCTGATGGCCTTTCTGTGTGCCGTCAAAATAGATGGGGTTGGAGTGCCCAAACATGTAGCAATTTTATTAGCACATGTTGAAATAATAAACTCATTTTTTAATGAAGTTGCCCCTGTTAGAGTTCTTGGGGTGCTGCACAATACATCAAAATCCAAAACATCAATGAACAATGTAAAAGCAAATAAAAATCCAAGCAACATAGCGCTATTAAAAAGAATTGCTTTTTCTCAAAGTAAAGACAGCCTCCCTGACAGCTTCAGAGTCAGAATTTCCAGAGCTTTAGCCAACAATTTCATCCCCAAACTGATTCAGAGCTGAAGTGTGTGCCAATCACATGGTGAATGAAGTGCCCCATGCTGTTTGGCAAACTGCAAAGGGCAATCTTGGACCTCCATCAGAAGGAAGGAGCACATTCTTGCTCCATTGGTAATGTTTATCTGTGGTTTAGCATTACAACTGGATGTGATGAAATAAATTACTGTAGTTTGTTATGCTTTAAAACACCAACAGAAACATTCCAGATTTCTTTATTTTCACCTCTTTTTCTTTTCTTTTTTTTCCCATTTTGGTTAAAATATGGATTTAAAAAAAGAAAAAAGTACCTGTGGATTAATACATATTTCCAGCTGTATTGTAATCAAGATTCCAGAGGAGAAATTGAAGAGATCATGAAACCCTTTTAAACTGAAATACAGTGTGCTGGGTTGAATAAAACAGGTGATTCTGACAAATCTCATGCTCTGCCAGTGTTTCTTGGGTAAATAACAGCAGACACGATACACTGAATTTGGAAATGAGTAACGAATTCCCCAGATAAATTTGTGTCCTTTGGCTAGAAACCATCAGTTTGTTTAATCTTGTGATGATAATGTCTCTGAGAAGAAGGTCCTATTGAGTTAAAACATTTTTGTACATGGATTTTGTTTTGCTTCTTGGGGAATGGAAGAGACAAAAGTAAGGCTGGTAACTCCCCTAATATTTTCTAGCCAGTGCAGGAAAGTGCTCCTGGCTGGGAGTTCATTAGGATCAGATGGGTGTGGGCAGGCTCAGCAGAATGAGCCTACTGTGGGTTCAATCAGCCTAAGTGTTCTAAGTGGTGCTGATAAGGATGGACTTTTTTTGTGCCTCATTTTATTAAAAAAACCCAAACACCCTCTTTACAGAAACAACAGACTTCACCCTGTAATCCTTTCCAAGGAGTATTGTTGCCCTCTGTTTTTCTCCTGAGCCTGCATCAATGTAGGGATTGTCTATACAACACTCCTAGGAAATCTTTTTTGTGTTAATTTAAAAGTGTTTTCAGTGTGGTACTTAAATTCACAGAACTCAAACAAAATCAAACAAAAAAAGTTAAACCAGAGGCTCCCCAGGGAATGGTCCTGGCTCCAAGGCTGCCAGAGCTGCAGGAGTGTTTGGACAATGCTCCCAGGGGATGCCCAGGGTGGCATTGTTGGGGTGTCTGTGCAGGGCCAGAGGTTGGACTGATGATCCCTGTGGACCCTTCCAGCTCAGGATATTCTGTGATTCCGTGATTAATAGAGCTGAGCTGAAGAGTAGCAACTTTGCCACTGAAGTTTCCATGCCCTGGCTGAAGCCAGCTTGGTTCTCAGGTGGCTGGTGGAGCTGTACTGGGTAACAGTCTTGTGCCTGTGTCTGCAGTGTTACATCCGCTTGTTTAAAGTGTGTTTTGGGGTTTTTTTTGTTTCTTTCTGCCCTTTCTTGCTGATAACGAGATATGAGGACACAGTCTCCATCAAAGCTGCTGTCACTCAGCCCGTGATGCCCCCAATGAGCTGGATGTCACCTTTCGTAGCTGTGTCATTTATGAGGTGTTGTCACCAATGAAATGCTGTTTACAGTCATTAGAGACCCTGATGTTGTATGAGAGCAGACTGGGTTTGGTACAATAGGAGGCAAGATGGGAATTTTGTCTTTTGTTTACTTGGTGTCTAAAGACTTAAAGAGGTCCTTAAAGCTGGGACTGTGGGGAGCACTGGAAGGGGGAGCGCTGCTGCTTGGGGAGCTGCTAATTCAGTGGGGATGCAGCAGTTTGACTTCCAAGTCATCTGCTGTTAATGTGATCACTGTGTTCATAATCTAATCACTCCGTGTAGCTGAAATGTTGTTCCTTAGCTGGTGCTCTCAAGGTTAGAGTGAAGTAACTCGATGCAGATGTGGCACTGGAGATGAGCCCTCTTCCTTCCCGGTGCTGCACAGTTACACAGTGGCAACTGTGTCCCAGCTCTGTCTAAACCCAAAGCTGATGCTCATTTATTTATTTACAGTGCTATAGTTCATGTGTGGATAATATTAAGTTTCTCTGAATGCTCTTATACTGGTTTAACCTTTTCCTAACTGAGGAAAGTGTTGGTATAACTGTGGTGGTGCTGAACCAAGGGTACAGGTCTGTATCTGGTGGAAATGTCTGTGTTGATACACTGACCATGCTGGTCGGAAAGAAATGAAATTTCTGAAATTAAGTAGAAACTTCGGATTAGGCATCTCTATCTTTATGTCATAGTACACAAACATTATCATTATTGTTATTATTTTTATTATTATTAATATTATTGTTATTATTTTCCTTAAGACTCCCCTGCTGCTGATACATTATCTAATGAGCAGTAGATTGCAAGGACAGAGACCCATTCCACTCTGAAATGGGAACAAACTAAGAAGAGCTGCCTCATCCCAAATTTCTTGGTTTATTCCCGCTTCCCCAACAAAGTAGTAAAATAACAAGCTGTTTAAACATTATCTGTGGAATACCTAATTAAAGGGAAGTCCATTCAACAGGGATGCAGTCCCAACTGACCTTAAATTGGATGTTTAGCCATAGTGGGTGTGAGTGAACCAGTAAAACAACCAATTTATGATTTGGAAAAGTAGATGTTTTTATGAAAAGCATGTTAACTCTTGTCTGATCAAGCTTGTTATTCTTCACTATATTCACCTGAAAGTGAAGTATTTCAAATAATCATTTTTTAATGTGGTGCCCAGAAAAAAATGTAGTTTGAAACAGGTAAGTTTAATTCAAAGAGAAGCAAAGAAGTGCTCGGAGGAGACATCTGAGACTGCAAGGACTGGAGCTCAGGAATTCAGGAATGCCTGCTCACAGGTGAGTGCCCAGCCCCTGGAACCAGGGAAAATCCTGTGCTTTCTCAGCAGGCCAGGGTTTAACTATTGCAAACAAAAGGCAGCAGCTCTGGCAGACCAGGTAGAGGGTGGTGGTTTTCTAGGTTGCCTGAACCAGTTCAGAAGATCATAAGAATTTTAGGAATACCTTTTCTTTTAATTCCTTGCTGCAGGAGGTGTAGAAATAGTGGTCACAGACCACTACTCTGATAGCAATGAATATGTATTTTTGTGATCCTTTTCAATATTCTATGGAATGAGAGAAAATTTGTTACTCAAACCATGCTATGAAAATAAATTTAAAATTAAGATCTCCTGTCCCTCTCACCCCACCCCTCCCAAAAAGGAAGGCTGTGTTTAGACTGCCCAGTGTATTCCAAAATGGCAATGTTCATATGCAAACAGAGCATCACAAGTGTCAGGTCCTGTGTCCAGATGGAAACTCCTGTGGGCTCAGGCCCTCTAATACTTGATGCCTTCTGCAGCCACCTAGAAACAGAGACTAGACAAGAGGAAGGGAATAAAGGTCGGTGTTTATTTGAAGGCCTTCAAGGTACACCCTGGGGGAGCCAGAGGCTGCCTCCAAAAATGGACCCCAAGATGGACCCCAGGTCACGAGTTCTTCACACCTTTATAGGTTTGGTTCATTTGCATACCACGGTTAATTCTCCAATTAAAGCCCCAGTTCAATGATGTAATTCCCCTCAGCTTGCTCCCCCCTTAGAGGCTTTGGGTTACACATTTTGGGCCTAGAAGAGCCTGGCTGTCCTTGAAGGCAAAGCCTGGAGAGGCTTTGTTGTGTCTGCCCAGCACGAGAGAGCAGAAATTCCAGGCTACAAGGAACTGCAGAGTTACACTCTAAGCAGTACAGGATTTGAAAAATATAAAAGCTAAAACCTAAGGCATCACACTAACCAGACACTCGTGCCTCAAATGGCATTGCAGGCATGCATTAATGACCCCAAGTGACAAACCTCCCCCTCTTATTGCTCAGTTAATCAATGGCCCAGTGGCACATTGGCAGGGCTCTTTTTCAAGCTGTGCCTCCCCTCACAGGGTAATCAGATGCTATATGGCTCTGTCTCCTTATGGGAAAGCCAAACCCAATAAATAAAGTTTAATTTCCTGATTCCCCTGGGATATAGTGATTCTTTTTAACAATGCTTCTTCAGTTGAGTTGAAATTAAAAACCAGCATGATCAACATATTGCAGAATATTTAGTGGACCGAGTTAAGCACCAGGTTTAAAGACTTAAAAAAAAAAAAGAGGACTGTAGGGGAAGACTGTTGATACAGAAGCACAATATTATCCATCAAAAATGCCTAATCCTAACTTTGTTCCTGGTGTTAAACTCCACACTTCTGGCTTTTCAGCATTGCTGTGAAGAATTTCAGTGCATGTGGGATGTTAATTTTCATTCTGAATTAAACGTGCTATCATTTAGACGAGAATTAACATTTAATCTTCAAACTATTTTGTGACATGCAATGCAGTTTGGTTCCATAGGAGGGCAGACTGAACGGCTTGATTTTTATATGTGTTATACTAGTGTAAGAGCTTCGGTTGGGAGTTGAATTATCAGATTTATACTGATATCAGTGAGCTCTCAAATTGTGTCAGAGAAATGCAACAACTTGATCCCAACATGAGTAGAAATATCTCATGGGGTTTGATGCTGACAAAGTTCAAAGGTTTTTCAAAAGTCATTTATTTTATTTTTTCTCAGAGAGCCTATAATCTGATTACAGTTACTTATTTAATCACTGACAGTATCCAGCAAATTCACAAAATTAGCTTTTTGTTTTACTACTTGGATTTAAACCAACTTTTTATTTCTCTAGCACCGAGTTTTCAATACGTGCTAATTTATGCTACAGTTTTCTTTATGCTTCAAGCTAAATTCAGGCTCAAATATAAAACAGCTTTAGCCTCTGGGTTAAATAATTCCTTACAAAATTTAAAATTTCAATCCATATTTGCCTTTTCAAGTGAGTTGAAAAACGAGAGAAACTTGTTTTTTTTGGAGGCAGAAATATGTGTGTGCCCTCATGGCTTAGCTGATCCCTTCTTGCAGAGCAGCTGGGAGGGGCCCTGGGACAGCAGCTCCTGTGCCCTGAGCTCCCCGCTGAGGGAAGGCTGTGCTCAGAAAATAGCAGGGATCTCCCCATTCTTTCCTTCTGCTGTTCCTGACTCTCAGTACCTCCAGAGGGGGGATCCCTGCCGAGCTGTGAAGCAGAGCCCACCCTGCAGCCTGGGAATGCTGCATTCCTGTGAACACTGGCAAGCAAAGGCTTTCTGTGGGCAATACCATTTCTTCTGAAACCGGAGAAAAATTCCCAGCAGCTGGAGCTGGAAGAGCCAGATAAACATTTCATCTCTTTCATGGAACAAAGTCCCTGAAGTAGAAGAGGGTTTATTAACCAGTGAAGATGTTAAGAGCCCACATTTCCAAGGGAAATCCAGTCCTTCAGCTGCAGGAATGGTGACATGGCAGCCTGACCCTTCCTTGCTGTTCAGCTGACCCCTCCTCTGCCCTCTGAGTCTCTCTCCAAATACACAGGAGCACCTGGAGAAGGGGTTCAACCAGATTTCCTGCAGCGTGGAGCAGCTCTGAACTGCTGTGGAAGCAAATATTCAGAGCCAGTGGAAGATGATGGGAAGGGTGGTGTTCTGTTGGTGTTCTATTGGCGTTCCATTGGTGTTCCATTGGTGTTCCATTGGTGTTCTGTTGTCCCCAGCCCCAACAGCCCATGGAAGGCAAACAAACCCCTTAAACTGTCCTTTAAAAAGAAGTTGTCACAGGATCTCTTAGCAGGTAGATCAGCCTTGCTTGGAGATGTGGACACTTGTGTTCTATATCCTTCCATATCTATATCCATATCTTCCATATCTATCCATATCGATCTTCTACAACACTATCAAGTTGTCCAAAAAAAGTGTTTGGGAATAATAGCTTAAGGAGGAAGATTTTCCTCACCTCCAGTCCTTCACTTATTCTTATGTTGCTCTGATGTTCAGACTCTCCAGATGCTGATCTTGCTGCCAAAGTAGATATCAGAAGCCAATATGGCAGCTGTCATACAGGCAGAGATCCTGCTGAGATTTGTGAGATAATTCATGTGTCAGAACACAGGCCAGCTGATAATTTTATTTATCTTGATGTGCAGATGTCTGGTTGGATAAATTCAGAATCATTTCAGTCCACTGCCCAGTGTATGGTCTAAATGCTGGTAACTAAGACAGGAATAGAATGTGTCACAACTCCTGATGTCCTTAGGACATGACACATTGGGAGTCTGTCCTCACGTTTTCCTTGCACTCTGATAATGAGCATCTACAGCTGCTTTGTCTGAGGGAAACCTCTCTCCCCCTTTCCAGACTGGAGGCAAACATGCCAAAACTGCTTTTCCAGAAATGCAAAAACTTTTCCAGCCAGCTCTGGATTGTTTTTTCTTCCTCACTTCTCCCTACTCCCCTTGAACTTCACCAGCAGGATTTTTGCAATCCATTTCTAGAAATATTGCGTTCGCTCTGACACAAAACAGTATCTTTGGCTGTGATAATAAATTAGGCGCAGTGGGAATTGAAGCTTGTTCTTTTGTCCGAGGTGATATAATGGGAGTCATTCATAATGAAGAAAAAAGTAATTGTTATGCAGCATTTTTGTATTAAACATGCCTCTCCAAATTATCCAGAGTATAAAAGAGAATGTTTGGAGAGCTTTGTTACAACCATGCTTGAGCAAAATGCATGTGAATGTGATCTTATTTGCATAAATAGGATTTCTTAAAATACAAACCATTCGTATTGCACTGAGCTCCCTCAAGCCCTGCTACCTTACAAGACAGATCATAGTTTTATCATTAATCAAAACAAGGCCAAAATCAATAAACATGCATAATCAGGACTCTCTGATTCCAGTATGCAAATACACTACATATTGATGAAATGTTTCTGAATCTAAAATAGTTTTACTCTCTTTTTTCCCCTCAGAAGTCCCTAAGCCTTTTAATTTTAATATTTTATGCACTGCAATGCAAACAGTATAAGAATGAGTTTGTGTATCAGAGATAACAAGTTAAAAGATAAATGTTGGATGAATCTCCTAATAGTTTTTGCTTGCTCTGCTGACTTTAAAGGCAGTTTATGCATCCGAAAGGCTGGTAATTACTTGACCTTTAAAATCCCAATCCTGCCAAAGCAGTTGCTCTGCCGTGCTCCTTCCAGCCGGTACCAGAGCATGGGCAGTCGGAGCCTGGGCCCTGTGCCAAGGCTGTTTGTTAATTAGTGAAAATCATTTGTTCCTTGTGTTCAGGGTGATGGAAGCGCTACCTTGCTGGCGGACAGAAATGGTTTGAGGCAGGACAAGTTTGTGTCCTTGGTGGATGACTGAGGTGGTGATCAGCCCCTGCAGCTCCACGGATTCTCACACTGGTCAGAGCTCAGCTCCCCTCACACCCTGCAGATCATGCAGATAATTCCTGATACAGATGTAGTGCTTTGACTGTAGTTATAAATTCCTTATCATGCATACATACGCTGTGATACAAGGCACAATATCATCTGAAGATGCATTCAAAGGTAAACATTCCACCAAGAGTGTCAGTAATTTCATACATTTCAGAAGCATTGCACTGCTGCTGTTAAGAACCTCTATCAGTGCATGGTTGATATTAATGCTGCAAATTCCTTTAATCTGAATCACAAATTTCTAACAAGTGAGCTGTGATGGGGTGAATCTTGTCAGCAACTACACTTAACCTCATTCAGAAGCTGTGCATATCCATAGCAGGTACAAAACAGATCCAAGAAATGGGCACATCAACAACCAAAGGATTAAAATAAAACAAAATTCTATGAAGGCCATAGTTAAAGGAAAAGAAGGATGAAAAAGATCAGCATTAGAATAGCCACGCTGCAATTAAGTTGAAAAAGTTCCTTGTTTGCTAGTCAAATAATAAGCCATGTCAGAGCTCTAGAATTGGCTATTCCAGCATAATTGCATCTCTTGTGCATCCGTGGGACTCTGCTAACCACAGGCATGATCCTCTCGTGAGAGTCATCCCCTCTGAGCTGATTTATCAGCCGTGGGAAAAGTTTAAAGGTGTGATGTTTATTTTATATCATCATAAACTAAATGTGGCAGCCATCATAGATTAGGAAGCCAAATTTCAAACCATGAGAGCCTTTTAGGCTGATTAATTTGCCGTGGATGGGTTTCACAGTGGGGCTGTCTGTTTGCCAAGTCATGCGTATTTACGTTTGCTCAGTGCTGACTTCCACATCCATGGAGTGCCTAAATAAATAAATAAATAAATAAATAAATTTCTATGGGTAGGAATAGGTGCTCACCTGAAAAGGTAGAACCAATGTGTAACTGCACTGCTTAATTCTAGAAGCAGCCCCAGCCAAGTCAAGAGTGTTGTGTGTGTGTTTATAGCATAGATATAGATTAATATATAGGGTGAGAGGTGCAGTGAGTTCCTCAAAGTCAGTTACTGCTTGATTTTCCTTTGCTATGCAGGTGGTTTCCAGGAAACTTTGTACTTTAGCTTTTTAAATTGATTCTTCAGTGATCTAAACTGAAACTTCTCTTTTAAAAATAGGATAGGATTTTCATTTTCATGGCAAATTCCTGCACTAAGGTACTTGCCAAAGGGAAGAGTAAAGGTTACTGCTGAAATGAGTTGATGATAGGAGGAACTGATATTCTTCAGCATCTCCCTCACTGCTCGATTTTCCAAACCAGCAAAAGGAGTGAGAACTGTTTATCTTTGTTTCAACCTGTGCTTACACAGCCTGAAACAGAATCTAGCCTCTGCCCTTTTCTCTGGAAATTTTGGTAGTTGTAATCCATTGCTGCTGGACCATCACAATCTTACAGTGGCCGTGGCTGCTTTGTTCCTTCACTGCATCCATGAGATGTAATGTTGAGTCTTCTACCTGTGCTGCCTGTTGATTTTAGCTGCAACTTGTCATTTTGGCAGGTCTAAGGCTAGTGAGTAATTGCTGTGACCTGGTGTATCAAAACAAGTTCTACATTAAATCATTTTGTACTCAGTTATTTTCAAAAAGGAGAAAGAAAAATCCATCAGCCAAACCAGGAGAAACAAACTATGAAATCTCTCTGAATTTGGCAAGGGTGGTAAAGGAAAACACAATGAGGCCATTTCCTTATTGCTTGTGGAAGGTATTCAAATAAATAAGAAACTGGACAGAATGAGAGTAGTGATGCGAGGGATTAATATTTTTAAAGCTCTTCAGTTTCTTTGGCTTAGCCTTTCTGCAGAAGGGTGGAGTGTTTACATTAACCACCAGCATCCATCTCCAGGGGTGGCAGCCTGGCACCTCATCTTGGGTTTGCATTTAAAAAGGAGGGGGGAAAAACTGAGCTGGTGATCCTGCAGGAGCACTGAAGAAGGGGAAAACTGAGCTGGTGATCCTGCAGGAGCACTGAAGAAGGGGAAAACTGAGCTGGTGATCCTGCAGGAGCACTGAAGAGGGGGAAAACTGAGCTGGTGATCCTGCAGGAGCACTGAAGAGGGGGGAAAACTGAGCTGGTGATCCTGCGGGAGCACTGAAGAAGGGGAAAAACTGAGCTGGTGATCCTGCAGGAGCACTGAAGACGGGGGAAAACTGAGCTGGTGATCCTGCAGGAGCACTGAAGAAGGGGAAAAACTGAGCTGGTGATCCTGCGGGAGCACTGAAGACGGGGGAAAACTGAGCTGGTGATCCTGCAGGAACACTGAAGAGGGTAACAGGCTGGTGTGAAGGACAGCATGATCTTCTCCTCCAGCTCTGAGGGCTGTAAGTTTTAATGTCAGTGGGTACTGCAAGTCAAAGGCTGATCCTCCTTGGGTTATTAACCTCTGGCTCCATGGACTGCCATTTGCATTTAGAGCCTTGTGACGTTCTGTGTTTTCAAAATATTTTTCACATGAGACTTGTGAAGTGCATTGAAGAAAACAAATGGACCTCTCTCCACCCACGGGGTGTAATTGACTGCTTGGCACAGATAGGACTGGAACGAAAGAAACCCCCTCGCCTTGATCTCCGTACCCTACTCTGAACATTTTCATGACCTTTTTTGGAGAAGTCTGGCAAAAGTAATATCAAACAGGGGACTTTTTTCCCATGTCCTCCTCTGTTTTGTTGCACAGTGTGGTCTGTTTTAAATAAGCTCCACAGTGCAGTCATTTAAGGGAATGAAGATATTTCATAGCACGCTTAGCATTTGCATTTGAATATAGGCCACCCTGCTGTTTGATTAAACTGGAGTTTAAGAAAACTATAAGAATCGAGGTTCATGTGCAGTGCAGTACTTCACACTCGGATTGCAAAGGTTGTTGAAGGAAAAAAAAATGATAATATCCTTGGAAGTACATGACTAATGAGAATATATATAGCACTTCTGAGACAGCTCAAATATATAATTATTGTGAGGATTTCACAGACACATAAATATAATGATCTTCAGCTAAGTAAATTGCTACCTACCAATGAAATAAATATGGTCCCTTCAGAATTTGAAATAATTCAGTGCTCTAGGTGGTGGGAAATGATTCACCTTAGCTGTTATCTCTGGAACAGTAATATAGAAATATATCTGCCAGTACTGTTACATTTACATTGTTCTTCATATCCTGTGGAGTTTGTCAGAAGATCTGCAGTCCCTGCTGGTTTCCACCCCCTTATTTTGATAAGGCTCCTCACAGCATGGCTCAGCCATGGGTTGGAGCAGCTAATATTGTTTACCACAGTAGGCATCCCAGCCATAATATTTTTCCAAGAAACACTGATGTGTTTAAAGGTCAGGTTGATACTGATTTGACTGCTAAACATGAATTCATTTTTCTGGGAGTAAAAGGGTGTACATGCCTTGGGATAAAGGTTAAACTGTTGTTTATGCACTCGATAGGTGGAAAACACAAGGCTTTAATACACAAATCATAATAGCCCAGTCGGTCAGTCAGGGAGATGTGGTGCTTTACATGGAAATGGAAGCTTGGAATCCACAGGCTTTTCTGACTATTGCTGTAGAAAAAAACCTCACTGATAACTTCAGTGCTTGCCTGGAATTTGTAACGAGTTTAAACTCCTTTCTGGGCACAGCAGGCCAGAACTCATCCAGGTCTTTTGGCAGCACTGATAAAATTGATTTTTGCTATCCCTGATGAGGTGTCAGGGACTGGATCCTCCTGCTACAGCAAGGGGAGTGAAAGGAAGGAAGGTGGGAGAGATGGACAGCCCCACACATTTGGATTTGCTGGTTTTGCCATCTTTGGTGGGGTGGGAGTGGTGTGGTGGTGTCTGCTTTTGCCAAAGGCAGCTCCTCCTCTCCTCTTTAGCTGCCCCCTGTCCTTCAAGTCCCTCTTTCCACGGCAGTGAAATCGTGTTTGGGAGGGCTGGCTTAGCCTCAGACATGTCTAGCAGGCAGCTGAGGTAAACATCTGGATTTTAAGGAGGAATGTGATGTGTTCTGAGAGCTTTGCCTGGACTAGCTGGGCTCCCCAGGGAGGCAGGGCTCAGCCAGGACGTGCTCAGCTCCTGTTTCCTAGAGGTGACCTCAGATGGAAGCACTGGGAGCTGGGCCGAGCTCTCCTGCAGAGCCCTCTGCATTCCACCTGTGGTGTCTCCAGGCCAGCTGAGATCCCATCACTGAGAGGAGCTCAGAGACCAAGGATATCTGAGCATTCTTACCTGGCTTCTGTCTGCCAGGAACTTGTTCTTATTTGAGTATCATTCCTTCCAGTCTCTCCAAAATTTATGCAGCTCCCAAGGGAGCATAGCAAACCCCACTCTCCGTTTTGTGGGAAGTGGTTTTGCTTCCATCAAAGGCTGTTCTTTGCCAATACCCTTCTTACATTTTTGCACTGTGTCCATGTCAGTCACCCCCTCCTTTCCCATTCCTCTCCTTTTCTTCCAGCCCCTCAGAGCCTGAGTCACCTCATTTACCCATCCTGTAAATACCTTTCCTTCCAGCTTTCTTCTTGCTTTCCATGATAAGGAAATCTTTACTGTCAGCTTGCAAAGAGGTGGCTGCAGCCGTGTAGGATCACATTATTTATGTCCCTAACTACGTCTTCTGCTATTTTGGGGTAGGGCTTTTGAAACCCTCAAAGCCCATCCAGGGCTGTTCCCACTGAATTATCTTATAAATATTTTCTGGATTTGCTGTCTTATTTATTTCTACAGATTTTGTCTCTGCAGAGACCCCAGTCCTGGCGCAGCAGCTCAGGTCACTCCTTTGATGTGGTTTTCAGTGGGATGTTCTGACACCTTGACCATCTTGGCATTTGCTTTGAGAACAGATGGAGCAAACAGTCCATAATACTCCCGTTGGCCTAAAAGCAGAGCCTCCAGTAGTGCCATGAGCGGCTGGCTGACATCACTAGCACAGGATGTGTGTTTGATTAGCTTTGCTCTCACAAGAAAGACCCACTGTATTGTTTTCAAGAATGTGTTCAGTTGTTTTAGCAAACTGAAAAATCCCCCGTGGCTCCAGAAATAGAACATTCAAGTGAAATGACTCCCATGGTGGGGATAAAAAGCCTTGCAAAATGTTTTGTCTACCGATCACCCGTAATCCTGAAGCTCTATCAGTTCAGAAAAACTTCTGGATTTCTTTTTTTTCCCCCCATCTCCTGAAGATGGATAAATCTAGAAACCCTGCAGGAGGATTTCTGTCTTAGCAAACAGCACTTGGCTGCATTTTGGGTTGGTATTTTAGCTCAGCATTACAAATACTTGTGTCAAAGATCTTGGCTGGAATCCTGGAATTATTTCAGATGCGATGGTGTGATAATAAGAAAAAAATCCTCCCTAGGCTTTCATGCCTGCCTCTTATTTCTGCCATGTTGCCATTGCTCTCTTACTGAAGAGGAGAAGCTGTAAAAATTACATTGTATTCCTGAGGTTCCTTACAGGAAGATGATTTCTGTGGATGTTGTGTAAGAAAACTGCTTTGCTGTTTTTTCAGAGGAAAACGTGGCACAGAATTAAAAAGGTTCACTTGAGGAAAATCCAGCACTGGACTGGAAAGGCAAATTCTCATTTCCTCTGTTTTTCTTCTTCCACACCCATTCCTCACACTCAGGAGTCCTATGCCCTGTTTTCCAACCTTATTATTAATCATTCCCCTGCACTGATAACTTCTAATTGCTTTTGTGGAAAGCCACCTCTTTGACTTCCTGATATACGGTGCCTTATCCCTTAAAAATCAAGCAGGAGCCACTCATTAGATTAATTCCAGGTAGGTGCTTTTACAGGGGTAAGTCCATATTCCTTTAATATTTTAATAAGTATTTAAAAATACTACAAAGAATAGATGTTGTATTTATTATCTATACTTGTTTGTACAAGGAATTTAAGTGAGTGTTTACATGTGGCTGATATTTTAGAAATACAATTTAATCCAACAGATGTTTCTAGAAATCAGAAAATGGAATTAAAACTCTCAGTGTTTTTGCACAAATAGCACCAACCAAACCTGTAACTACGAGATGTTGCCTGAGCAAGTTTTAGGCTTATTTAAAGGTAAAAGGAAAACAAACATCTCAGAATTTTACCAAAAAAAGAAAAGGGGGGTGGGGGGGGGGGGTTATTGTTAATAGTAGAAGGCAAGGGTTGTAGACACCTTCAGATTAGAAAAGGCAATTAATATTTATTTCATATCAAAGTAGATTGCTAATTAGGGCTGTGCTCTTCCCATCCCCCAGGGAAATAATCAGGCGAGCAAATCTCATCTGGAAAGTTCATGTATGGCAATGAGGAGCTCATCAAAAACCAGCACAAACCTGGCCGACCTGATGAAATGCTCAGGCTGCCTCACAGACTTTGCTCTCTAATGGGGTCTAAAAGACCTGGTATTAGTGAATTTATTTTACTGGTGTTCTAAAAGGCCATGATTATATATAGCTCAGTCACTTGTCAGTGTCCTTTCATTAACATGCCTAAGGAATCTTAATTGCTCAATCAGCATCACAGATTTTTGGTCTGCTGGTGCAGTTTAAGAGGTTATCCAAGCCAAACAGAGAAAATGGAAATCCTGCCCAAATGGATCCAACAGAAAGAACAAACCATTACAGGAAAAAGTCAAGCAAGAGTAAGAAGGGAATTTGAAGAGCAAACAACTGAAGATGGAAAGATAAACAAGAAATTACTTCAAATATACCCAAATCAAGAGTGGCAAGCAATAAGGAACAAAGGCAGGGCTGGGTATTGGTGTGTCAAAAAATGACAGAGCTGAAATAAACCAAAAAATTGAAAAACAACAGATAAGCTAAACTAGATGGAATTCAACATTTAAACCTTTAAACTATTAAGTAACACTTCCTTTTTAACAAAATCTTGTCTGTATCCAATGGAAAATTTCAGCTCTTGTCAGACTTCCCAGTAGCATCATCAAGTCCTCTCTGTTGAAAACTGAATGCATGGGGTTTGGATGAAGAGTTCATATTTCTATCTTAATTAAAAAAAAAAAAAAAAAAAAAAAAGTTTGTGGGGGAAATTCCTGTTTCCAACCAGATCTAATCATTACTGTGCTGTAAGATTTTTTTGAAAATTATAGCTAATATGAAAATCATGTCTTTCTGGTCTAGTAGAATTTTTTTGGTTATGGTTCACTGGTTCAGATAATAAATTTGGAATTTCAAATGTCTATTGTAAGCTGGTAGAACAAGTAAATTGTCAGGAGAGAGCTAATTTTTCTTCAGTTTGGTAATTACTTTTTAAGCTGGAAAAAAATCCCTCAGAACATCAGAACAGTCAATGTGACACAACACACTTCTAATGTGACAAACAATTACAGAAATGTATCCCGAGAATTATTATTGCATCTCATTCAGTCTTTTAACAGTGAGGGTACAGCGTGAACAAAAGGATGTTAAAATTTACAGATGAAACAAATGCTGAAGAGGGGTAAATGAAATGTGGGAACCAGTATATGTTGGTGTTTGGACATCATGAAAGAAATGAAATTAGGTGTTAAAGTTGCATCAAAGCATATTTGAAAGAATCATTGTAACTCCCCACATGGATATAACACAGATAGTTTCGAAATTCTTTCCAGACCCTCAGGAAAAAGATCCAGAAGTTCCTGTGAGAAGATAATGGATATCCTTTCAGATGGATAACTTTCAGGAGTTAAATGTAAGACTATTTTCAGAAATGCATAAAAGGGAACTATTTTAATGCCTTGTGTTGATTCTGTGCAGAGCAGCACCTGAATTGCTTTCCCTGAGTCTGATCAAGCTGTATTAGAAAGGCTTTAGTGGGAATGGAAGAGCTAACACAGGTGATTACAGCAATTGGGAAAAACTTCCCTGAAGAATTTAAACAGTGAATAATAAACTCAAGCAAAAAGCCTTCAAAATAGTTCAAATAAAACCTGGTAAACTTAGTAAAAGATCCATGCAATTTTCATGATGTTTTCCTGTCTGGATGTGCATTTAAACTTCTTCAAATCGATTCTTTGATGTTTTGTAGATTGTGGGATATGCTTTGAGGTATTTGTGTGAGGAAAGGTGAACAGCCGGAATTTTTCTGTCCTTTCTTTAAATGCCCTGTTTGCTATTTCAGATTTAACTGAAAGGTAGAGGTTGTCTCCTAGAAGCTTAATGTTACTAAATCAGCAGCAAGATGTCTGACATGGTTTGCCATTATTCCTAAAAAAATAATTAGCCAGTGCAGTGGAGTCAACCCCAGTGGGGTACAGGTATATCTGCTTTATAACCTTTAAGACGTGAGCTTTAATTACACCTCGGCAGAGTCACTTTAGCACTCGAGTCCATTTTGCTGGATGTTGACATTACTAAATTATCTCATGTTCAAAATGCAAAGTAGCTGATTTTTTCCTAAATGCATTTCTTGGAAACTGAGAGATAAATTGGTCTGGTTCCATTTTTAAGAAGGGCTTTGTCCTTTAATGGTCCTTAAATTAATCCCGGTAATTCCACCTAAAAGGATGGCACTTCTAGAAAGCACAGAACAAAATTGTGCATTGTATTGCCTGCATGCATTTACAAATACTCTGTAGTCTGTTCACACTGAAAAGAGATTTCTACAGTTATTTAAGAAGTGAGGTATAAATAGATGAATGTCATTAGAGATCAGCCTTCCTGCCTTTGAATCTAATGGCAGAGCTTTAGATGAAGTGAAGGACAGTTTGTCCTAGAAGATTGCAAGTTCATTTTCAACAGAACTAAAGCCCTTAAATGAGGAGATGGGCACATGTTTATAGGTATGCAGTACAAGAATTTTTAATACATCTCCTACACTCTTTAGTCCATCTAAATTGTTTGAGTGATCTTTAGGAACAAGAGGCTGATAGTAATTGTTTCATTTAATGAAGCTATCGGGATCAGCGTTTGGGAATCTACATCCTATTGCCTTTGCTCCTTCACAGTAAGACGTTATTTTAGACACAGAGTTTCAGTGTTTGTTCCGAGATTTTGTTTAAAAAGCGTGTTTAGGGGAGCCAGAGCAGAACCCAAGTCTGTCGCACATTTCCAAGATCTCTCCAGAGTTGTTCCAAATCTATGACCTCGTAGCACTTTACAAGTATTCCTTTGAAGAAAAGTGGATCCCGTGTTTACCAGAGGGGAAACCACAGCACAAGAATAAAGACCCAAATGTGCTTGGTGCCCATGCCGAGAGCTGGGCTGGGTGTTCCTACATCCTCCAGCTTTCTCCTTCCCTCCTCCCGTGGGTGCTAACAGACCCAGAGCCCTCAGCCGCTCCTCACACGGCCTCTCAAGGCCCTTCCCCACCCTCATTGCCCTCCTTTGGACGCTCTCTAAGAGTTTAATATCTTTTTTTCCATTGGGGTGCCCGAGCTGCCCCAGCACTGGAGGTGAGGCCGCCCCAGCGCGGAGATCTGTGGCGCTGTGGCTCCTGAGGGCCCCTCAGAGCATCGCGTGGGGCTGAGCTCGGTGTCTGCTTCTTGAAGTGTTTCCAGCGCTTCTCCTTCCCTTTCGGAGCCCCTGGCAGAGCGATCTGCTCGGTGCAGCTCGGAGCGAGGGGCTCCCCGGTAGATGGTGCTGCTGCAAACCTTTGAGGGACCGCACACTCCTCATCCCTCATCCCTCATCCCTCACCCCTCATCCCTCATCCCTCGGGGCACGCACGGAGGGCAGCTTGTGCCTGTGCACACCGTCTTTGGGCAGGGATGTGATGCCTTAGGTTTTAACTTTTATAGTTTACAATTTCTGTACTGCTTAGAGTGTAACTCTGAAGTTCCTTGTAGCCTGGAATTTCTGCTCTCTCGTGCTGGGCAGACACAACAAAGCCTCTCCAGGCTTTGCCTTCAAGGACAGCCAGGCTTTTCTAGGCCCAAAATGTGTAAACCAAAGCCTCTAAGGGGGGAGCAAGCTGAGGGAAATTACATCATTAAACTGGGGCTTTAATTGGAGAATTAACCGTGGTATGCAAATGAACCAAAGCTATAAAGTTGTGAAGAACTCGTGACCTGGGGTCCATCTTGGGGTCCATTTTTGGAGGCAGCCTCTGGCTCCCCCAGGGTGTGCCTTGAAGGCCCTTCAAATAAACACCGACCTTTATTCCCTTCCTCTTGTCTAGTCTCTGTTTCTAGGTGGCTGGAGAAGGCATCAGATGCTCATCACAAATGTCCCAAAGAGGCTTTTCCAGCCGAAAAGACTCCAGGAAAGGATCTCTCCCTTTACTTAGCGTAGCATAATGTGTTTTAAACAGCCTAATTATAGCTACATATGCCAATTCATAAATAAAACAATGCAAAAAGTTATTCAGCCATGTACCAGCTCCATTATTTAAGACCAGGGAGATACCAGTCTTGGTGCCTTCAAAGAAAGAATTTCTTTACTGACTAAAAAAGCAAAATCAATATAAACAATTAATAAATCTGTAACAGTGTATCAGAAAAAAGGACTCTGCCTGCTCCCTTTGGCTTGGTCCTGGTGTTGGAAAATCTGTATTTTGTGGTGTACAAAAAAAGATAAGTAGAGGACTTGAAGGGTCTCTGTGTGTACAATCCTTTTCTGTAAAAGTAATTATTTACAGTTCTGGATTCCAGGCTATGACAAACAGGTAAGGTTAACAATAGTAGCTCAAATCTTCTTCCAAACGCTTTTTCTCTGAAAATTCAAATAGCAAATTTCCATCTTGGCCACGCAAATAATGAGGAAGGAAAAAGCTTTTTAAAAAGTTGAACTTTCCATTCAGTATCTGAACCTTTCTCTGAAAATCTAGGCCAGGCACTGGAGGTGTTAACGCTGTCTTTAATCAGCAGGATCCTGTTCCTTCAAGAGGCCTCAGAGAATTTGGATTTGAAACAGGGAAGTATTTATCAGTTCAAAGATTAGCAGTAGATTAAAGTGTCAGCTGTATCAGACTTTTGCAGTTACTGCAGATAAAGTTAGCGGGATATGCTACTTTTGAATGGATACAGCCAAAGTCCCACCATCCCTCGCTTTGAACAAACCTCCTGTCAGGAGCAGAGCTGGACTTTCCCCTCCCTCCTGCCATGCCCATTGCAATGAGGGCAATTCAGTGAAAAGCAAAAGCCACAACATTCTTTCCACTTTTGTCTTCCTGATTTAAAGTTCTGCGTTTGTTCCTTTGGGAATGAGGGATTTTGTGTGGAATGACACCAAGACCTGGGAGCAGAGATCTCCACCTGGAGTAACACACAGAGACAGGCAGAGTGGATGGTCCAGAGAGAGAGTTTTGTGTGTGTGTCTTCCCACTTACTTTTGATGAGATCAGGGCAGTACCATGAAGCAGTTATTTTGCAACTGAATTAAAATAATTTAAGTCTGCAATGCTGCCAAAAAGAGGGTCTGGGCTTTCTCCTGGTTCTCAGACTCATGGTGCTTGAGGAATTTTGCAGTCACTCAGATCAGCAAGGTGATGCTGTCAAAAGCACACTCACTGGAGAAAGGAAAGTTTAGTTTAGTTTAGTTTAGATTCTTGCACAGACCATTAAAGCTGAATCTGAAGAAGTGCAGGAGAAGCACTCAGGGTGGAGAAGTCAGGATCACCCCTCCAAGAGCTAATATGGTCTTAAGTGCACATCTGGCTGCTACACTGCACCATGAATATTAAGTAAAATTTGCTGCCTAACCCAAAAATGGAGTTCCCAAAAGTTTTAACTTCCTAGCTACGTAGACCTGAAGATGTCCAAGTCCTCAAGTGCTCCTGTTCCTTACCTGTGTTTGCCAACTGCCTGAGAATCCTCCTTGGGCTGAGGATCAGCTTTGACAAGACTGAGTGAAGAGCTCCAGGTGGAACTCAGAGCTGATCCCCAAAACAGTCAGAGCTGGAGCTGGGGAGGGATGGAAGGACAGCAGAAGGAGGCAGGTGAGCTGAACACTAAAATGTCTTTTGAATAGCTGTGATCAGACAGCTATTGTAGCTACACTAGTAAATGTAATGTGTTGCATAAACAGATGTATGTTCCATCTCCTCCTTTGAATAATGAAATTCAAATCTCATCTCTCAGGTGAATTGAGTTCTAGATGGATGGGGCAGGAGCCTTATTAGTTTTTCCCGTTGGTGTAGTGAACAGCAGTAGGAAAAGGAGCCAACAACCAATACATAGAGTACTCAGTTTGAAAGGGAAAGGACTGAGTGGGATCTGTCTTGGGTCCAACGAGTGTTTGCTTTGACATACAGGGGAGGGATGCTCTAAAGGAAGTCTGAAACCTATTACATATTGACTTGCAGCATCTCTGGGAAGTTATCAAATCCTATTAATCCTAAAATCAGGCCTTAATGTAATTCATTGAGGGAGCAAATTGTGCATTTATCTGCTTGCTGAACTCATGCAATAGTGAGCTCAGTTTTTTTATGACTGTGGTGGTATCGTCTGACTGAGAATGTGGTGAGCCCCTGGACAAAACGACTGCTGTAGGTGAAATCTCTGCTGGTGTGTGGGAGTGTTTATGCTGCAGATGAGTTCCCCACCTACCAGGACAGGGGACCTCTGAAAATCTCAAATTTCAGGCAATCCATGTGAGAAGAGAGTGCAAATGGTTTTGGTTGATTCTGCTGAAAGATTATTTGAGTCACACCAAACCATGACTTTTTTAAGACCAAATGTGCTTTGGAAGCATTGTTTCAGAGATTGAGGTTAGAGGGTGGTTTGGTTTATTTATGTGGGGTAAAGACAGAGGAGATTTTGGAAGGAATGACAGTATATGCATAATTACATTGATGTTACTAAAAACAGACTCTGCATCTACTTTTGGAAGATAACAAAAATTGGGACTTTTCTCCCATAATCGTGATTAAATAACTGCCCTGTGGCTGCTTCTGTGGTGTCAAAATTAACTAAATATATTTTGCATTGCTTTTATTGCAACTGGCAAGTGAGCAAGTCACTAATAGTAGCAGAGCCGTTGTGTAATCAAGGCTAATCCTTACTCATGGTAAGAATCAGAGCCAAAAGCCTATAATCCTACTGAGGCCACATTCCTCTGTAGTTTTCCTCTTAATATCTCTTGCTTTTTGCTCCTTGAAAACTTATTTTTGGGTTAAGTTCTTGACTTAAATTTTTTATTATTTCTTTTGAGGTTAGTTTTTTTTTTCATAGGGAATGTGTTCATTGATTTTGCCTCGGTGCCCTCTTCACTGCACTGCAGCCTGCCTTGATGTCTCCAAAGACAGTCACAGCACTGCTGCATTGCTCACATTCCAGGTTTTTAGATTCCTGCTTTATTTCTGAGACTCACAGATTTTATGTAATAAAAGAAGAGGAAATAAAGTCTGTGGAGACTGTGGAGAAAGGTCTACCATAAAGGCCTGTAACAGAAAAATAAAAGGCCTTCAAATTCAGTCCTGTGTTGTTGAAGACCTGACTCAGAAATTTTGAATAATTCCAGCTTAATAGCCTAATGTTTGTTTTACACTGGGTTGTGGGTAAGAGGGAAATTTGCACGTGCCCATGAAGGTGTTTGAAAAGGCTTCTTTGCCATTGTTGAAGAAGTTCACTGGAGTCCTCTGCTCTAAACTGATTCTGATAGCAGTTGCTGGAGATTAATTATGACTCTGGTACCTGTACATGCCAATTTCCTGATGTAGTGAGTTTATTGTAATTAATAACTAACAGCTGTTCTGTGGCTTCTTGCACAGAGTTATTTTGCTGCAATAACTTAGATCAGCTGCTATCCCCAACTTTCATCTCCAGCTTTGGTGCCTGTACTGCCGTGACCTGTGGATCCATCCAGTTTGCTAGCAGCTAATATCCCAAACTGCAGGAAACTCCCAGGGTGTTCCCCAGCTCTGTGGGAAAATTCTGCTCTGAGGCCTGTGGGTGATCATCTTACAGCCTGGAGCATGGGAGTGAATGCTCCCTTTTATCTGGGTTTGAATGGGCCCGAGCTCTACCAGAGGTGGGGGAGTCCCTCGCTCTCCCCTGCCTGTGTGCCTGGCCTGTGGCAGGAGGGCTCTCCTCCATCCAGGCTGCCTCTTTGGGAAACAGGATCCCAGGAAACCGTGGAGAGCAGCCAGCCCAGGCAGGTCCCATCACACTCTACTGGGAGTGGATGCCTGCTGTGGCAGAGATGGGGGTGCTAAAGGGGAGAATTAGCCAGGAAAAACATTGTCTGAACCGAAGCTGAAGATTTTCCACACCATTTTTTTTTTCTTCTTCCCTTTTCCCTCTGTGCATCCCTGACTGATCCAGGTAATAGGAGAAACCCAATCCCGAAGTGGCAGCACATTAACAGCAGCAGGGTCATGTAGCAGCCGAGGCAGGAGGTGACTTTTGTGCCTTGGTGCATCCGATCCCATTCAGCCATCGGATCCCCGGCCAGCCCCTGGAGGTTACACTCCAAAGAACACTGATGAGCCTCTTCCAGCTCCTTCCAGCTGGGAGGGAGGTCCCTGGAGAGCACCCTTTGTGCAGGGGTCACAGTTCCTGCCTCTGGAGGCATTTGCTGTTGTCATTGTTCCATTTGGGCTTGGTGTGCCTTGTTCTGTGGGAAGGACCTGAGTGCCACTCAGGTTACCCCATGGCACTGGAAGTTCCCAGGTGAGCTTTGAGCTAGGACAGATGGATCATGGATCATGGATCATGGATCATGGATCATGGATCATGGATCATGGCTCTAGGCAATGCTTCAGCCCTTCTAAAATCACCAAAAATCAATTTATTGTTTTCCTCTCCTCACTTTCTCCCTTCTCCGTTTTCCCCATAAACTACTTAGAATTGCTCCTTTTCAGGTGTTTTTCCTCTCTGAAATTTCATCTAATTCTTGCAAATATAATCCTGGGAATTGAAGGACAGTAAAAGGAATCACAAATCCCTTTCTAGCCAAAGAAGAGACAGCACAGGAAACAAAGCTATGTTAAGATCTTTTTTATTGCCTAAGATAAAAATATGGTTTAAACTGAGGGGAGATTGCAATGTTATCAATTATGAATTGAATGAGGAATTTTGTAGCTGGACATGCATTAGTCATTAATTCAATCAGAAAGCAAGATTTATGAGCAGTCTGCAATGTACTCATCCTGGTTTAAACTGTATTGAAATGATGTAATTTTGTATTAAATTTATGTGATGCTGGTGGAACCAAGATCAATATCTGTTTCAAGTTTGTTGTTTTTCTTCCAGTTGTTTTAGGTGGAAGTGAAGAGTAGAAAATAATTTATTTATGAAGTTTTGTGCTTGTTAGAGCTTCAGGCACCAAACTCCCCACTGGATACAGTGCCATACTCATTCCTTCACCTGCAACAACCAACGCTTCATTATCACTTGCCTTATAATCTGGGAACTTAATTACAACCATTAATTACCACCACTGAGCAACAGTTTCACACCAATACATGTACTAAACTCCATGCTCAATGTAGAAACTAGGCAGACATTTTCCATGGAGTCTCAGACAGGTATTTGGGATTTGTTTGGTTGTTAGAAGTGTCCTGGAATGCTGTGTAGTGTTATCTGTCACCTCTTCTGTCACCAAATAAACTGTGGTAGTGAAGTGTGAAACCAAAACCACTTGATCCTCTGCATCTTGAAGTCACAGGGAATTAAAATGAAAAGCTTTATTGTCTAGTGAAGAATTCTTATTGCTTGTCATCAGCAGCGATGGATTTCTTCCTTGCTCTTGGAGTTTGGGAATCTCTGCCAGTACACAGCCATGAATGAAGAGTTTTTACACAGACCAGATTCTTTTTTCCTTTTTCTTTTTTTATTAGTAGGAGTTTTGTCTGTTTTTGAATGCAGGACTTGAAGCTTTATTTTAAATCATCTTAAATCCAGACGGGTTTTACAGAGGTAGGCAAAGTATTGGAATTGCTCTTACAGAGAGCTTGTGCTGTTTCCCTCTAAGGAAGTGAGTTGGCCTCAGAAGTCATTGGGTATCAGGATCCTGTTTGTGCCTTGGGATGAACCACATGACCTCAAAAAGTCCCTCAAAATTCTATTATTTTGTGATTAAGCAGGAACTTTCCAAAGTTTGCTCTCACATTTATCTTGTATAAACCCAGGCTCATACCACTCCGATGAGATTTATTCCAGGAAGTTTCAGAAGCAGATTAGGAAGCCCTGGAAGAATCCAATGGCAGTTGTCTCTTCTGGCACCACATTTGTTTTTTGACTCCACAGTCCTAAAAAAAAAGAAGACACAGAACTATAAATACAAAGACATCAGAGGAAAGACTTGGTGGATGAGTATAATGGATGGTAAAAGATGGTTCACAGGGAGGAAATGTCAGTGTGTTTTATACAGTTTTATATATCCTTTTTCATGGAGCAGGAAGAATCTGAGTTTCATTTATTAAAAGAGTCTTTGTTCTCATGTAGGAGGAGAATGTAGTCAGAGATAATCTTTATCTCCCAGTCTCCTGATAATACAGAAAAGCAGCTATCTTGAGAGCTGGCTTTCAAGTAGAATGGAAAAACCAGGGATTTTTCCTCATGAAATTTCATTTTTAATTTTTAAGTAATTGAAAAACGAGAGCAAAAAAATAATTGGCAGAGTCCCTGCCTTTGAGATTACTGCAAATAAACTTTAAATAAATTACAGATGGCTGTTTTATTTACAAAATGCTCAAAATGCCTCAATTGACAAATATATTTAGCTGGAGTGTATGATAAAGTGATAAGCAAGTCAACAAACCAAACCAAAAATAAGAAATTACTCTCTTTTTGGAGGATGCCCACAAATGGCGAGTGTTGACAGAGAAGCACAGTCATCAGAACCAGGGGATTAATCTGCACATAACGAGGACTGGGCTCAAGCAGGAGAAGAAGTTTCAATAACAACAATGGGAGCATTGTTGGGAAAAAAACTGCAGCAAACCCATCTGCTGGAGCCATGTGACTGAGTCCCACACAGAAAGGCAGAGGAGAGCTGAGCATCCCGGGGAAAATCTGGAGCTCAGCTGAGAGGAGATCCGAGCTGGAGACTGCCTGGACCTGCCTTCGGAACACCTTTGTGATGGGGACAGAAAATAACAGGATACTGCAAAGAGATTTCTAATAAAAAGTTCCCACTCGCCCATCCAGTTGATGAAGTGACCTTTCCAGAAACTCTTACAAATTTCCAGTCTCTGAGTCCTGGGTTTGAAATATGAATTTAAAAGGGAGGGGGGTCGGTGAGAGGGGGAAGAGGTAGAAGGGTAGTGTGTCATTTCTTTTGGTATTTTGTTTCCAGCTCTATCCTTTGATCTCTGCAGCAGTGTAGTTCAGACAATCTGTAGAAATATTGCTAAACCAAGTTACTTTGTTATATTTTACTTCAGCCATTTGTCAGCATATGCCATAAAAATTTTAGTTTTCTCTCTTGATCTTTATCAGAGATTGCTGTTTCTCTTTGATGTCTCCCTCCTTATTTGACATTTGGATCTGGTTTCCCATTTAATTATCTAACTCTCTATTGCTATTTTAGTTTAAAAGTTCACTGCAATATTTTACTCCTCCTGTTTCTCAGTCCATTCCTCTGTGCTCCAGCTGAGACACAAGAAAATGATGAGGGTACTCTCTTTCTTAGGGGGGTTTGTGCCTGAGCCCTCCTGTGAACAGAGGGGAGCACAGACCTGTGGTCAGTGAGTGTGGGCAGCAAACACGATGCTGGGACATGCTGGATCTCCTAAATCAAAATATCCAGATGCCATTCTTTGATTAAATGGTAAATTTAGACTGTTTTCTGTAGGTTTGAAAGTCTGAAATGTAAACAGCAATGCAGTCAAAATAGCTGTAAAATGACATTTAATACAGTCCCAGCTCCTACAAACCATCTTATGAAAACACCATCCTCACTGCTTAGCTGTGTCGGAAACAGAAGGAATTCCTCACATTTTGTAGCCCAGAGAAGGAGATCTGCTCTCAAGAGACACACTCTGAAGCACAGAAGACTTTTTACCTCCTTATTCTAGAAAGTTTCTCATAACAGCTGGAAGCTTTTCAGGGCAGCTGGTTCTTGGGATGTTTGACAAGCCGTGGGCCACTGGACGAGGTGGGGATGACCAAAAATGACCAGGGCTTGGTGCAGGCAGTTTATTGCTGCCGAGCGTGGCCCTGTGAGGGGGATGCAGGAAGGATTCTGTCTCCTGGCATGGCTGGAGAAGTGGGAACCGCTGAGGTAACTGTCTCTGATGAGGTAACATCACTGATGGGATGTGATGAAGTCCTGGTGAACTCCTGCAGCAACCGAGAGGTTTCAGCTTCATCCAAAACACAACAAGCTGGAGGAGGAGAAGTCTGAGCATTATTTCTTGCTCTGGAGTTCAGGGCAGGTTAGAAGAACCTTCCTGTGGGTGCTCTGAAACAAAGGATCCAAATACTTCCATGGGTTGTTGTGAAGAGCAGAGCTGGAGCCGTGCACAGGCTCGGGTGAGCCCTGGCATATGGCTGAGGGGCTTCAGTGGAGGGTGTGCAGCTCCATCTGGCAGGCCCAAGGGAGCAGATCCACTGGAAGCCACAGCAGACTGAACATATTGTGCTTCTGGCTGGGTGACCTCCTCCCCCAGCCCAAATTTGGCAGCCAGACTAAAACTGTGGAGGAAAATACAACATTTGATCAAACCATTCTTTTTTTTCCTTTTTTTTTTTTTTTTTTTTTGCTTTACTTCTACTTTGCAAATGAAATCTTTGAACGCAAAGAAGAAACCAGGGAAGTGGTGATCCCAACCTGCCTACATTCAAGAGTCAGATGCTTGTCTAGCATGAAGCAGACCTAGGTTCAAGCCCCTCTTCTGCCTGGGGAGTCTGGAATTTGCATTTCCCACCACTAAGAAAAATAACCCAGCTGCTGAGATATTCAGAGCTGTATTTGGATATATGGAGATATTTCTGTGTATTTGCCTGTGTCTTCTTTTTGAAGCCAGTTCCTCTTTGTAGGCAGTACTCAAATGTTGATGGAGCAGAAGGGAAGGACTGTGAGAGGCACTACCTGGCATAACGATTCCAGCCAAAAATATGGAGGTAATTTGCTTCATTTTCTGCTCTTTGTGCTGCAACAGCTTATTTTTGCCTGCCAGATAAGACACTTCCCAAAGGATGGTGCTTGGAAATACACTCCTTTGAAGACAGGCAGAAAATATTCCTTCACCTCTGGATTCCCTGGATATGGCCAAGGTTTGAAACCCCCATGTATCGCATTTGAAGAGTGTTGCGAATAAATTTGCTGCCTGCATGGAGATGAGGCTCTGAATTTGTTTACCTTGCCCTGATTCACCTTATCTCCCAATGGGAACTGGGATTTAACAGTGAAACAAATAAAATGTTTGAAACCCAAACTTCTTTTTTGGCAACAAAAAGTAAGTAAAATAAGGAATTGTATAGTCCTGCTCTGTAATTGAGAGGAAGCTGATCCCAAATCTTCCCTCTGTGTTTTTGTGGATATTTCAGATGAGTTGATCTCCCTGGGTAGTACAAGAAACTTGATCCCAAGCCACTGGATTTGAAGGAGAGTCCTCTTGTCTTCCCATGAAGCTGTATTATAGCTGAAGTAATTCAAGATTTCTTGGGCAGTTTCCAGCTTATTCTTCAGTTCAGTGTTCAGGGACTGGGAAATGGAGGTGCCCCTGTTAATTAGGAAGAGGTCAGGATTTTATGAAGCATTTTTCTAAATACAGGAAGGAGTTTGAATACTGGGAGAGATAGTTTGTACTAATATTTTTGTTTTGCAGTAATATTTTATTTTCCTTGGTATCATTCTGCTCAAGTCAACTTTCAGCATGTATAAAACCCCTCATCTCTCCTGGGCAGGGACAGTGATACACCAAGGACTTTGGAAAACACAGCCAGGTCCCAGGCTCTGCCTTTGGCAGTTCCCTCGGGGTGCTCCAACAGCCAGCACAGAAAGAGTGAAATCATAGAATCTCAGAATGGTTTGGGTGGGAAGAAACCTTAAAACTCCTCTCATTCCACCCCCTGCCATGGGCAGAGACACCTTCCACTGTCCCAGGCTGCTCCAAGCCCCAATGTCCAGCCTGGCCTTGGGCACTGCCAGGGATCCAGGGGCAGCCACAGCTGCTCTGGGCACCCTGTGCCAGGGCCTGCCCACCCTCCCAGGGAACAATTCCTGCCCAAAATCCCATCCAGCCCTACTCTCTCTGAGACACTTGAGCTTCAGGGTTGTATTTGCTTCCCTTGAGTGTCCACATGGAGAAGGGAGTTTTGTTTGATTCGTAGCCATGCACTGATTTTAAAAGACCACTAACATGTTTCTGAGTTTCCTTTCAAAGTTTTACAGGGTAAAAAAAGAGAGGCAAGGCATTAAAGGGCTTTCCATACTCAGAAGGACAGCGGCAGAAAAACAAAGCCACTTAATCTGGGATACACAAAGCAGGAAGGGGGGCAGCGTGATGGAGCTGTAATGAGAGATGGCGAGATTGACGTGGAAAAGATGGGACAGGCAGCAGAGTATAAATAGAGCTGCAGTTTATTTGTAACTTTCATTTTTAGGTGGGGATGATTGACACATGGATGGGCTGGATGAAAGTAACCTCCCTGATCTTTAACTTGCAGGTCACATGGAGAAAACTTTGAGAAAATACTCCAACATGTAGATGTCAGATTGAGTGACAGCCGCGTGTGAGGTGAATTGCATTTCCTGGCTTTTTTACATGCATCACTTCACAGAAATGATGGCTGCCATCGGAACAAAAAGACGTCCTTCCCGACCGGGGTCAACAAACTGACAGTGCCCACCCATTAATAGAAAACACTGTCATTTAAAATAAAATGCTACGGAGAAAACTTCAAAAATCTATTAGGCAACACAGCAGATAGTATCAGTTTCTGCCCATGAATTACTGTATACCATTCCAGTGTTAATGTACAGCGCAGTGTGTGGTACAATTTTCATCTGTAACAATATATATAGAATGCCATATGGCTGACAGCATGCACTACACATGTCAGGCTCTTCTGTTTTCTAGCTCTGTACATCTTATTTGCTTCTGTCTAATTATCTTGTTCTGTGAAGGGGAGGGAGAGAAAATAAGAAAAGCCAATGGGAATTCAAAAATCAGGGGTAACAAATAGTGCCAGTTACTTAATTCCATTGTTAATGTGTTCTTACTTTTCTTAAAATGGAATGCTTTTTAAAAGATGCAGTTGGACATCCATTGCTGGAGGTGGAATGTGAGGCTGTAATAAAGGCTCTGTATGTGGCATTGAAAAAAAACCCAAACAAACAAATCAGAAAGAACAGCCCTGCTTTATGCTGTCCACTTATATTGGTTAATTCTAGGCATAATTTTTCCAGCTGCTAGAATGTGCCCATATTCCTTCCCTATTGCTGTCTGTGTAAAAGTAGTGCCTGAAATTTTTTTTCCCCAACAGAAACAAAATAGTGCTGAAAAGAATTGTTCTAAAAGTGGATCCCTGGATCTGAAATGGTCTAAAGAGCTCCTCAGAAGTTTAAGCCTTGATTTTTTTTTTTTTTTTTCCTGAGGGATTTGTTATTGTTTAAAGGTTAGAGCCCCAAGATTTGTCTTGAGAGATTTAGTCCTGGCTTATCTGTCAGTCACTCTCACCCTTGTAAAGGCCAGAGGCAATTGCCAACACTCCCCATGCTGTGGTCCCCTCTTCTTGAGCACTTGACCCACAGGGAAATATCTTGTCCTGGGCTGGAAGGAAGCTGCCATCCCCTCTGTAATGGAAAGTGGAGAGAGAAAAGAGAAAATTGGTGCTGCCACCTACATTCAGTGATCCTGAGTGGGGCAGAACTACTGCAGAAGTGCTGCAGCCTTCAGGCTTCGTGTCCTCACAGGGCTGAGAGGCAAAACCCTCCACTCCATGGGTAGCAGGGATTGGTTGGCCCATCATGAGCTTAAAACAGTATCATTTTTGGGTCATTAACTTTTCCTGGCTGCTGCTTTGGAAGTGAAGCTCAGTGCCATGCTGAAAAGCCAATATAGTAAGAAAGGAATTGTGAAATCAGTCAGGAAAAGCAAATGGCACAAACGAGTGGCTTGGTGCAGCCTTGGGCTGGCAGGGGCTACACAGGAGTGGTGAACATTGTTCTGATTTATGTTAACTGTTTATAACAGTTCACGAGTGAGGGGCATAAAGTAAACTCTGGTTTTAGCCTGCACTGCATGTGTCTCCCACAGGAAAAAAAGACTTAATCCATGAATGTGATGTTCAGAACCACCTTGATGCAGTACCTGTGTTCTCTGGGATTGGGATGTTCCAAAAGGGGGCATTCTTTGATCAGGAAGATAATTTTTCCTTAATGTTTGCAATGGCAAAATGGTTTTTATAGTAGAGATCTCATTGAAAATTCAGGAAGCAGCCAAAGTTAACAGCATTCTGCTCTGTTGTGTGAGGATCCCTTGCCATATTTGCTCTTAAACCTAATTAGACATGACCATCCATTTAGGAAAAGAACCTCTAGTCATTTTCCAAAAAGTTTTCTTAATTCAATACATTATCACTTTATACCATGACATTTTGCCCAGTGATGGGGCCATTTCTGCTAAAATGATGGCATGATTGCAGCTGGAGTTTCCTGTGTGTTCTTCCTATGAGCTGTCATGATCTCTGTATGAATTCCAAATACATGATATTTCATTAACATACATTTCTTCTTGTTCATATTTTTGTTGATTGTGTCAGATTCCTTCTGCACAAATTCCATGGTAATTATGAGGAAGAAGCATGTTCCATGCTCCCTTTTTGGTGTGAAACCTGTTCCAGCAAATGGCATATGATTCTTCTCTCCCAGTTAAAGTGGAGTTTTCATTTTCCACCAGAGGTGTCTGAAATTCCAAAATAGGGGCACAGTGCAGCAAGGCAGAAATAGAAAACTTTTAACAGGGAAAACACAAATTTAATACAACGAAAACCAAAAAACTGAAACTCTTCAAACACCACTCTGAACAGTGTTTGAGTAGTTTTTGCAAAGCTGAGGAAGAGATTGCAGCAGCATTGAAAGACTTTGGGGGAAGGAATGGCCTTGGGCAGAAAAGTGAGGCCAGGGTGGCCCTGGAGTTGCAGAAAAGAGAAACGAGCTCTGCTCTCCCATGTGTGCTCACTCCAGGACATGAACAGGACTGGCTTTGCTCTACACTTCTATGTTTTCCCCACTAAAAAATGAGACTGTCTAGGAAAATAAAAATATTAGTACATGTTTGAGTCTCAGCATCTTACTGGAAAGGCACCTTGTTGTATACGTACTTCTATAAATGTTATGTATTGTGAGTTAATTTCAGCTCTTTCACCCATAGTCATGGAGATTCAGCCTTTCCAAAAGGAATGGTTGACAAAGATGTGGTGTGAATGGAAAAAAATAGCTCCCTTATCCATGAAAAATTACAGGATCGAGTTCTCCTGTTTCATTAGTGCAATCCATAGTACCTCAGTTATTGGACCATCGTTTGTCTGGCTTTCTACCAGGGCAGCTAAAGCCATGGAGCATCCAATGTCTGTCATACCAATCAGACTGAGGAGTCTTGTGGTATTGAATAAATTATTTTTATGACATCTTGCAAATAACACTGAGTTGGGTTCCCCTCCAGGCTCGGGCAAATGAGGCATTGCCTGGAGCAGGAGATGCAGTGAAATGGCCACGGCCCTTTCCCGGTGCTACAGCAGAACCCTGCACGGCCAGAGCAGCTCCTGCTGCTGAGCAAACCATCATCCTGGAGGGAAAGTGTGGCAGCTCTGGCCACCAGGAACAGGGAGAGGGAGTCTGCTCAACAGCAACAGGAATTCTCTTCAATTTCCATCCTGTGGTCAGCAGAGAGCCACACGGACTCTCCAGGGTCCTTGCTCCCCTTCCTACCCCGGTTCTCTGTTTCAAATGCACCCTCTGCCCTTTTCCTTCTGTCCTGCTCCTCTCAGCCATGGCCCAGCTGAGCTCTGGCCAAACCCTGTGCTCCTGTTTCCAGGGTATAAACACCACGCTTTTGCATCTGCGCTTTCCACCAGAAAAGGCATTCCTGCTTGCTCTCCTTTGTGACTGTGGGAGCTGTTCTGTGCACCTCACTCGTGCCAGTCTCCCATTCCCTGCAGCCGAGTTCCAGGTGAGCAGTGGGCTCCATGCTGAGGCCTCTCTCTGTGTTGTCTCCTCTTGGCTTTGGTTGCACATGAAAATTCAGTTTTACTCCCTCAGGGACTTGGGTCTGTTCTGGGACAGGAGGTGTATTTAATTTTCTTTATCCAAATAGCACTGTGTTTCTTCTCTTTTTGTTAACTTATAACCTGCTGTTGGATCTGCCTGTCCCATGGTAATTTTTCCAGCCTTGTGTATGTGCCTAGTCAGTGGGGAAGACAGTTCCCAGAGCAACTGCTGCAGTAAATGCTTTTTGGCATCCAGATGTGTGTTCTGTCATTTCCCATGCCGTGCATGTGCTGTCTCTCACAACCAAGGATCAACAAGTGTGGACGGGTCTGGAGGCATCTGGTGTTGTTATTTCACTGCTGACACTGAAGAGGTGCTTCCTCATAAGAAACAAACCCACTCCTGTGTGACACCTGCCTTGCTACAAAGGGACCTCTGCAAAGTCAGCCGCAAATCTGCTTTTTCCTTCAACTCTGACTGCCTTGCAAGTGGGGACTCACTCTCCATTTCAGCCCCAGATATAGTTGGAAGCATCCCACCAAGAGATTGTGTGGATGCTCTGTGCTGTTTTAGGACACAATTCCCTGACAGCTACACCAGGATGGGAAGCTGGTCCTGACATGACAAACCCAGGCTGGCACAATCGTGCTGTCAGGAATCCTGCTCTGTGTTGAATCTCTCCTCCAGAGTGACCCTGGGTGACAGAAAGGGATTGCACAGGAGATCTGGGATCCTTGGTGGTGCTTTATGCCTTGCTCCTATAGCTGCAGAAAATATTTAATCCGTTTTATTCCAGCAAAATGAAATTTAGATACACAATTAAGAAAAATGCTTCTCGAGGGATTTCCTGTAGCCCCAATAGCTGGATTTGCTTTCTGCCATTATGAAGAAATTGTACAAAGGATCTACAGATTCAGAAGCTATAATGGGGAACTTTCAGCTCTTTTAATTACTTTATTATTCTTCCTCTATCTGTACCATATGCTAAATAATGCTGTTACATTTGGCTGTGATTTTTATTGTTTTAGAGTCTTGAAACATTCATAATCTTGGCTAATCCTAAGAGTGTTTGCTTGAGAGCCTTATTCATTATTTAGGCCAAAATATTAAAAAATGTCTCTTAGCTCTGGTGCCTTGCTTTTTTCTGAGTTTTATTGGGGTTTTCTGAACTTTTTTTTTTGCAGCAGTGCAGAGCATCCCTCTTCCACTGGTGAGAGCAGAAGTTTCAGAGGAATATTTCTGCTTCTTTCAGAGGAGTATCTCTGCACTGCACTGAGTGCATGATGGGGCTTTTCTGTAGGAGATGTGATTTCTTGTGATTGCTGGACACTGGGTTGGACTTTAATGAGAAAACTAAGCTGTAGGGATGACACACAGGCAGGGCAAGTGGCACTGTGGCAGCAAAGAGTGTGCCAGCTCCAGGAGAGTGGGGCTGAGCACCAAAGGAAGGGGAGAGAGCAGAGGACAAGTGAGAGAAGGAGTGAGCTGAGCCTGGGTCTGCAGGAGGAGGTTTGAAGTGAATCACAGGGAGCAGTGAGAGCCCTCTTGCCTGTCTCAGAGTGCCATGGCAAGGAGGAGGTGCTGCTGCTGGAGCTCTAGAGCTGCACGTGGAGGAGGAGGAGTGTTTCAGTGCTGGCCATGCAGCAGTGCTGATCCTCACCTCTCCCGTGGTTCCTTTTGGCAGCACAGCTCTGCAGCTGCAGCCCCGATCTGAGGCTGCCGTGTGCTTTCCTTCCCCTGCAAAAGCTCCTGCACCACATATCCCTGTGCAGCCACAGCGTGAGGTGCTGCCATGTGAACCCAACACTGTAGATTAATAACCTGAATAAGCACAGCCTCTAATGACAGCAATCTGACCAACCAACCAGCCAGCTTTGGGGAGCAAACTGCATTTGCTTCCCATCCTCAGCTCAAAGTGTAGCAGTGATCCTTGACATTAATTATACAGACTTTCACACAGCACATGTACTTGCAGAGAAAGGACACCTACTACAAAACTTGTTGTGCACAGCCAAGCCTTCCCGTGCTGGTGATGAATATTTATGCCAAGAATGTAGAGTGCAAGGTGGCATCTTCCTTGATGAATTGGGGGCTAGATGCTATGACTACATTATTTAGACCACTTTATTATAAGGGTTACAGTTTTTATTGCCTGTTGCAAAGCAGAGAGATACAGTAGATCTTCCCAAAGATCAAAGTGTGTCTCTAGGGCAGCCAGTAAATTAGTGGAGATTATAAATGAGTGCATAGTCATTGATGTCTTGAGAGCTCGGCTCAAGAGATCAGAGAGTATTCTTTCCCCCTTTCTGTTCATAAGTGTCTTTCCAGAATAGATTACTTTTTTTACACTTAAAAGCAATATCCATGGACTTCATAAGAACAAGTGTTTCAGTAGGACATGCTCTGATCACATCACTCCCTGTCCTATATGGACTTATTATGGACTGATGCTTCCCTGTAATACAGGCTCCTGGAGGCTGATGTCAGGGATGTGTGTTCGGAGGATTGTATCGTTTAACTAATGCCATCATATTTTACAGCAAGTACAGCCTGTGTAGGAATCCTTTCAGCAGACTGGGAGCTCTTCAAAGCTCTGTTATGAGGTGCAAAGAGTGTATGAAGCGAAATAAAAGCCAATTAGAGAATACTTCACTATCCTGAAAGGGGAAATTATAGCTATGGTGGGGAAAAGTAAATATAAACCAAATCACACTATGCCAAAAACTGCATATAAAAACCCCCAGAATAAACATCCATTTCATGAAGGGATTTGAAGTTAACTTTTAATATCCAAGCTGGGAGAGAAGTCAGAATTGTGTCTTTGTGCAGAAGATGGAACAGAGCTCTCATTTGCTACTACAAATCTGGAGTCTGTATATTGTAAGAACAACCTCAGTCTCAAACATTTTAAAACTTTCTTTTTTTTTTAAGTTTATGTATATTCCATAAAATAGAAAGACTAAAAAAAAAATCCCAGGCCAGAGTTTTCTGGACCACTCAGCTTTAGAGAAATGCTTTGTGTGGAAATCACCCCTGCAGAAATAAGTGAGTAGGATCACACTATCAAGTTTTAAGGCAGTTATCTGATGGTGTCAGTGGAGACACTGGCCTTAGGTTTTCAGGGATGGTTTTGATTAATTCATTCATCCCAGTGCCCTGTTACAGGAAGTTTCTGCTGCCATCCCAGTGGGTGCTCTGGGCTGGTCAGTCTGAGAAGTTGGAGCCAGGTGAGAGGTTCCTGGTGGAAGGAAAGACTCATAGTGCAGTATGGAAAGCAAAGATTAGTCCATACTGCTTTTCCACCTGTCTTCCTGCTCCTGTAGTAAAGTGAAGGTCTCAGACATCATTGCAATTGTTCATTTTTCTGCCCTTGGGCAGCTCTGTCAATTTTTGTTAGGAATCTGCTACTTTTTCCTTCAGGTGTGGTCTGAACCTTGAACCAAGTTCCTCTGGGTTCAATGAAACATGTTTTGCCATTGCAATGATGGGACGGTCAGTGTCATTAGTTGCATTGCTAATAAATCAATGAAGATTGACTGTCATGAAAATACCATGCAAAGGGTCAAGTAAAGCAAACACAGTTTTGATAGGTTTGGCAATCAGAGTAATCTGAATATCTGGTTAAGTGGAGAGATTGTTATTGATCTTCTAGTCTTGTCTTTGCTTGGTGGGGCCAGGTCCTGTGCAAAGAGTGGGAGGATGTTTTGCATGAACTGTAGCATTTCATGACCGGCCACTGAAGCCCGTGTGGTCACAGGGTGAGATGTTACCAGCCCTCAGCACCATTTCCAAGCGAACTGTAGATTCTCTTTTCTAACTTCATCCATGCCAATTACTCAAAGGAAGCCAAAGATGTCACAAAGACACCATAAGACCCAATTTGACTGAAAAGAATGAGATGAAATGCCATGGCAGAAGTAGCTTCGTGCCAAGGACAGGTTTGCCAAGATGAAATGTGTCATTGTGGGGCAGTGCTGAAATGCTTCACTCCTCACTGGAGAGACTTTGGATGTGCCTTTGCCTTTAATCTCCTCTTCCCATGACTGGTAGGACTGACGAGGACTGGCAGCGAGCACCAGCAGAGCAGTGGATTTTGTTCTGAAGATCAGCATGTCTTGGATTGGCTCCAAGTCACAAATTCCATTAGCTGAAGCAATGCTACAAGTTGTAGACGTCCCTTGGCCACCGTAGCTGCCACAGGAAAATTGGACATGGAAGTTTAGAAAAAAAAACACTCTTTCTTTGAAGGTGGTACCATTTGGATGAGGAAATCCAGTCTGTAAGACACCTCTGATGAAACCTGCGGCTGCGGTAAACGGCATAAAATGAATCTCCAGCTGGAAGTGAAACTGTGTGGGCTGTGTTTGCTGTGTTTGTTCTGGAACCGACCTCGATGAGTGACAAACCACGGAGTGACACAGACCATGCTGTCTCCGCTGCAGCGCTGGTGCAGCTCTGCTCCTGAGGGCTTAGCTCTGAAGGCTCTGTTTCAGTGAGCAGCATAAGCTGTAAAACATCTGCTCAGAACTGCAGCAAAAATGATAGTATTAGTTCTTACAGAAGGAAATTCCTACTCCCCAGGTGAATTCCTTTGGAATTTGTTTCCCTCTGGACACAGAGGATTTGATGAGTAACAAAATGCCATGTCAGGAACAGGTCTGATTATTGATGCTTTTTCCTATGGAGAGGAGTGGGTTCGTTGGGGAATTTCTTGGCTTGAAATGTGCATCCCATTTTCTAAGATGATCCCAGAGGGACTGAATTTTTGTCATTATGGTCTTGTGCTTTTCCACCTACCCTTACAAAATACTTACAGCATTTTTTGAGACTTGACATGATGCTTTCTTAAATGTCAGTTTGTACCAACTTTGGTGACATCTGATGCTGCTTTCATGGAAACCCCAAGCCCTCTAATTCCCTGTCTTTGTTCAGAGGCCTTGATTACCCACTTTGCTTGTTACACAGTGTAGCTGTTTGCTTTATTGTTAAGACCTATCTGAGGACAAGCGAGGTTGAATGGCCAATGCAATGTAAACATGTGTGACTAATCCCTCTGAAATGGTCCTGTTTGGGCTTTAATATTCTGGGCTAAAAGATAATGTCTGAATGCTCCTGTCAGAAGGGCTGGGAAAGGGGCAAGAGGCAGCTTCTTTTGGATCTGATGAATAATCTTGCAAGGCTGTAAGGTGGTAGATTGAGATTTGGACTAATGATTAAAATATGTTTAATTGTTGGGCTTTTTTGGACATGACGAGTTTCTGAGTCAACCTTTCATTCAGGTTTGAGTGTCCCAGATATGCTTAAATAGGTAAATTACCCCTTTCATGCTTCTGGACAGAAGGAAAAATACACTTAAAACATTTTAGCTTTGAAAATACGTGCGAAAAATTCTGTCTCTGTCTGCTGTGGTGGAAATGTGTGGGAATCTGCCCTGAATTATCTGGCATGACATGTTTTCTCCCTGTCACTGGATTGCTACTCTGATTTTCAGTTCCTTCTCGGTGAGGAAGCTTCTACACGAATCACAGATTGCACATCAATGTTTGTCTTCTGAAAACACATGAACTGACTCAGTAGAAAAGCATTTGGCCTCAGAAATGTAAGTGCTGCTCTAGTGTAGTAAATGCTGCAAAAAGCAACTGGAAATTCAGATATGTTTGAGTCAACCATGAACGAATCCTTTTCCTCTGGGGAATGTAGTATTGATCAAGTTTGGACAACACCCTCAGGCACAGGGTGGGATTCTTGGGGTGTCCTGCACAGGGCCAGGAGTTGGATCTGCTGGTCTAGATGGGTCCCTTTCACCTCAGCGTAACCTAATTCCATGATTCTGGGTTCCTCCTGGAACAGAAGGGAAGTGATCCACTTCAGAGGATATGAAACACTGTGTTGGCAGAACAGCGAGGGAACAGAGCGAGAAACACCGCGCTCATCTCCGTGCAGAGCGCTGCTCCTCAGACAGGCGCCGTGTCCTGAGCCCGGCCCTGCCCTGAGCCCGGCCATGTCCTGAGCCCAGTCCTGAGCCCAGCCGTGTCCTGAGTCAGGCCGTGCCCTGAGCCCAGCTGTGTCCTGAGTCCGGCTGTGTCCTGAGCCCTGAGTCCGGCCGTGCCCTGAGTCCAGCCATGTCCTGAGCCTTGAGCCCAGCCGTGCCCTGAGCCCAGCCTTGTCCTGAGCCCGGCCTTATCCTGAGCCTGGCTGTGTCCTGAGCCCGGCTGTGTCCTGAGCCCGGCCGTGCCCTGAGCCCAGCCTTGTCCTGAGCCCGGCCTTATCCTGAGCCCGGCTGTGTCCTGAGCCCAGCCGTGCCCTGAGCCCAGCCTTGTCCTGAGCCCGGCCGTGTCCTGAGCCCGGCCTTGTCCTGAGCCCAGCCGTGCCCTGAGCCCGGCCTTGTCCTGAGCCTGGCCGTGTCCTGAGCCCAGCCATGTCCTGAGTCAGGCCCTGCCCTGAGCCCGGTCGTGCCCTGAGCCCGGTCGTGTCCTGAGCCCAGCTGTGCCCTGAGCCCGGCCATGTCCTGAGTCTGGCCATGTCCTGAGCCCTGAGCCCAGCCGTGCTCTGAGCCCAGCCATGCCCTGAGCCCGGCCTTGTCCTGAGCCCAGCCGTGCCCTGAGCCCGGCCATGTCCTGAGCCCGGCCATATCCTGAGCCCAGCCCTGCCCTGAGTCCGGCCATGTCCTGAGCCCTGAGCCCAGCCATGCCCTGAGCCCAGCCATGCCCTGAGCCTGGCCTTGTCCTGAGCCCAGCCATGCCCTGAGCCCAGCCATGCCCTGAGCCTGGCCTTGTCCTGAGCCCAGCCATGCCCTGAGCCCGGCCATGCCCTGAGCCCGGCCGTGTCCATGCAGGCAGCGCCGGCTCGGGCGCATCTGCGGCTGATGGGCCGTGAGCTGATTCCCATTGATCGGGATGCTGCTGACACCCGCTCCAAGCGCCCGCTCCATCGCCATGGCAACCAAGAGCCCGAATACTTGTCCACATACTTTAGGAACCTCATTAAATCAGGCAGCAGGACGGCAGCTGTGGGCTCAATGTGTTACGCTGACAGCCGGGGACTCGGTTTATGATGCTCAGGTGATTTTTGGCCCTCTCTAGGCCAAACTGTTGAGAATGCGGAGCTGGCGGGACAGATGGCAGAATAAATAAATATTGCCAATATGTTTAATGTGCACACATCTTCTGAGAGGTGCAAAGAAACCTCGCTCAGTCTTATCAACTCTGGTAATTTTAAACAAAGCATAAATAAAGGATAAAAGAGCTGAGCTGAGCTGAGCTTAGGTTTTCTTAAAAATTTATTTAAGAAGCTGATTTTAAGAGCAAATGGATTGAACTGCAGGCTCGTAGAAGATCTCATAGCTACAGGCTTGTAGCAGATCTCATAAAATGTTGCATAGATATAAGCAGTTAGAGCTTTCTATCTTGGTATATAATCATGGAAACTCAGCTGTGCAAGGCCCAGATCTTGAGAGGTTGATTCCATTTTCACCATTTCCATGAGGCTCTGCCAGAGGTAACGTCAACAGAATAATATCCAAGATTTCTTAGTCAGAGGAATTTCTCATGCACCAGAGGAATTACATACTCCAGTCACCCCCCAAATTTGGCTTTCATCAAGCTCTGTTGCACTCCCCTGAACTGAGGTTTGGAATTATTAGCACAAATGGGACTTCATACCATGGGACTAAGCTAAAGATAGATTTAGCCCAAAACCACTCTACAATCATGTACAGTGCATTTTATGTGATAATGATTGTAATTATTTCATGTTCTTCATAGTTCACCTACTTTGACTTAGGGTGTCAGAAAGCAGTAAAGTCAGGATGTAATTAGAAGCTTCGTGTCCTGGTATTTTGCATAATTCCGAGTTGGTCTGGGCTTTCACATTATTGCACAAATAAAGTGGAAAAAATGGTGGCGTGGAGGTCTCCTTCTCCTTTTTAATGCAGATAAAATTGGTTGTATTGCTGAGCAATGATTCCCTTTGGCCAAAGGTGGTCACCCAGAGGATATTCATGGTTCCAGTCATTTCCAAAGGACCAAAGAAAGCAAGGAGAACACCAAACCATGTAAAATGTTATAAACTCCAAGATCTCAAAACTGTTATGCTCAACAAGAGCTGAAAAATAGTGATACTGTCATCCAGGTGCTTTCATTTTTTGTGAAAGGGAATGGCAGATGCCCCAGACCCTAAATTATAATTCGTAGATTCTAAACAAAGAACATCAATTAGTAAAGCAATTATTAATATTGGCTGGAATCCATTCTGCCCAGGGTCTCAGACTGAACCCAGTCCAGTTGGCTGCCCAGGACTGTCTGACCTGGAAGGAGCCAAAATTAATTTGATAATTCCTTACATCTTTTGAAATTGCTCTGGGTCCTTAACCATAGACCCAGGGCTGGGTCCTTTGTTTTGCATTTGGGTTTTTTTGGTAGCCATTGATGGTGTCATTTAAAATGGTCACAGATTTAGGGCACAGGTACCAAAACATGAGGGTCTCCACCTGCCTGGCTGGGGCACAGCATTCAATGGGGAGGAGATTTTGTCTGAGCTTGTGAGCTGTGGATGCCCACCTGCAGTGCTGGGACCAAAGACAGAGCCCTCTCAAGCTGAGCATCTCCTGGAGAGGACATTTTCTTGTGGAGTCAGTTTGGCTGCCCTCAGTGCCTGCATCACATCATCTTTTGTCCCTAGACTTGTTTGCAAAAGCAGAGACTTGCTGTTGCTAATCTGATGGATGAGCACTCTCGGAGGTGAAGAGACCTAGAAAACCTGGAAGAGGAAGTGGTGGAGTCACCATCCCTGGAAGTGTTTAAAAAACGTGTGGCTATGGCTCTTAAGGACATGGGTTAGTGGTGACCATGGTGGCGATGCTGGGTTGGCCTTGATGATCCTAAAGGTCTTTTCCAACTGGAATGATTCTGATTCTGAGACCTGGATCTAAGGTGGAGAATGGCACCTGAAGGTTCCTATTGCTTCCCACAGCCTCAAAGAGGCAGAAATGCATCTTCTCATGGAAAGGAAACCCAGTGAGGGATTCGTAAATACATAAAACCAACCTCTTGCTCAAAAAATCCTTCATTTACAAATATTTACTGGAACACTGCTCTGGCCACTCTAGAAGAGAGGACTCTGCCTGAGATGAACCCCTGGTCTCACCTGAAGCATGACCATCCTTACCTTTAACTTTTGTGGACTGGATTTCTGTTTAGAGGCACAGTTACACTTTGGATCTCGCTGTTGGGAAGATGGGAATGGAGACATGGGACAGAGTGGATTGTCTCTGTGGTGCTGCAGGGTTTCCAGTGACTGCATTGAAGATTGAGCAGTTCCATGAGATGAGCCCACCTGGCCTTGCTCACTGACTGCAGTGCAGGTACCTAAAATCTCAGTCAGTCAACAATTAAGGTACATCTGTCAGAGGGACTGTCAGGATATGTCCCTTAGAATAACATTTTCAGACTGCTCCAGCCATTTTAGGAATATGATCTGTAGTGTGCATGGTAAATTGGATCCTTTCTTCTTTTGGCAGGTGTATTTTCTCATTCACCTTCTTTATATCTTTTGTGTATTTAGAATTCCAAATAAATGCATTGCTTTATATAATTCATGATCAAGGACACTTGTTATGCAGCTAATTTTATTCCATCCATTGAAAAGCAAAATGATACAAGTACCTTTTTTTTGACTGTGTGAATAAGATGAGAGAAAAAAAATCTAAATTTAATGACCAAATCTGGGTTGCTTTTCTCCTGCAGTAAACTCCAGGGAATCTGCTTAAGTAACTAACGTGCACAGAATCAAGGTTTAAATGTGGCTGTTTTACCTGGGACAGCTGAAGGACTGACTGAACAGCATTTTCCATGAGTCCTGCACAGAAGGGGAATAATGCCATGATATCTGCAGATAATATGTTATCATCAGCTGCAAGCAGTGGGTGATAAAAATGGCTTTTGGTCTCCAGCACGACCCATAAGAACTTGAGGAAAGCTGCTGGGGCATTCCCTGGCCAGTGGTGCCCAGCATCACTGATCAACAGCCTCTCCTGGCCCCAGCTGAGCTCTGCCAAGGGCAGCACAAAATGTTTGGGACACGGCCCTGTCAGCACTGCTCACCTCCACTGTTCAGAGCATTGGAGACTGTGTAGGTGTTGACCCTGGAAAAGTACATTCTAGTCCTGACTTTGAGAGAATAAAATTACCCTCTGAGTCATACATGAAGTGCTTTAATGGTTAGTCCCTACAAAAAATATCCAAAATAATGTCATACAACAGAAGGGGAAATCTTATTTATAGTGGCCAATCATTAATAACTGACACAGAGAGTCTCCATTCCATCACTTGTAGTGGCACCTTTATTCCTTTCCTGTATTCATTTTATGGGTCCTCACTTAACAGATAAATATTTGCATTGTATAATTAAAATTAATTAATTTAAAAAATGACTACTTTAAAATGGCTTTTAGTAAAACCAATTAAACAGCAAGTATTTGTTTTGCTTTGTATCAGTAGCTTTAAAATGGCTTTTTAAGTTGAGCAGTGAAATACAGCGCAGTGAATGCACCTGTATTTCTAATTAAGCAATCCGCATTGAAAAAATAATAACAAGAACACTTTCAAATGATAGCAAGTAAAAGCCAATTCAGCTTCCATTTTAGTATTTATTGCGCCCAAAGATAAAGCTGAAATCTCATCAACTCCTGAGACTTCAGCAAAGTTATTAAATTTCTGTCTTCACTCCTGGACATTGTTGAAGAGTTGGCTTAAATTAAGGTCCATGACAGGCAGGAGTCCTGTGGGAGTCACCAGAGTTATATCAGCATGGGAGAAAATCAGCTGTCCTGGTAATCTCTCATTTCTTTTCCCAAATCCTGTAACAAATTCCATGTCATTATGCACTGTTACCACAGTTCCATGATGTGACTGATAGGTTTCCTTCTCCGTGGTTCAGTGGAGCAGCTGGAGACATGACAGAGTCCTCAGCCCATTTGTTTAGAAGAATTACCTAAAATTTCTTGGCCTTTTTTTCTCAGAAAGGTCTCAATTTACACTGTAGAGGAAACCTGACATCAGATAAAGGGCATCCAGTTGGGAAGAACCATTTCCCAGATTTTTCTGGAAGCAGGTGAATTTGTGCATGCTGCAAACAGACACCTCATTTGTTCTCCAGGAGAAATGACCATTTCTTCAGCAACAAATTATTCGTTAAAAAAAAAAAAAAAGTCAATTTCTGTAAGACCAGCCCAAATTTTACATGAAAACGATGTTTCATTCTGTATTTACAAAGCAGCTCTGGTCTGTTTTTCTTCTCCCATGCTGACCCCATGGTGATGGCAATGAGCCATAGAAGATTCTGGTTCCTGCTGCTGTGACTAATTCAAACACCCAGAACAACCCAACAGCTCCCTGCGAAGCATTTTAAGGTGAAACTCAGTAACTCCTTTGAAAATAGCAGAGGATGGGGTCTGGAAAAGGAGTGTGCTGAGGAGGGGCTCTGCACCACGGGGAATGTGGGGGATTGAGCATTTTGTCCCTTGAGATCAGGATCATCCCACCACGACTTCACCTTGGAGTTGCTGCCTGTGAGGGATGTGTCCCCGTGTGCAGGGAGGGATGAAAAGCAGATTCAGGTTAAATTTATTCTTTCCAGAGCTCGTGTGACTGGCAAGATGATGTGTTTGGCTCTCTGCTGGCCCAAGGCTAGTTTGCACATCCTATGGGAAGGGGCTTGGCCACTTGGCAAAGTCCCTTTGTGAGCTGGTAGATTATCAAATAGACTCTCCAAACCTCATTAGCAGCAGCACATGGACTGATCTGTCCATGAATACTGGGGAATTAGGAGGTGGAGGTATTCTTCAGCAGCTGTATCATTTTACAGATTAGTTTTCAAGCACTGCCATACTTTGAAAATTAATCTCTTTTAAATGAAATGTTCATTTAAAAATGATGTTTAATGATGTCTAATGCATCCTGAGATGCTGGCAGGAGAAGGTTTGTTCTGCAGCTGACAAAGGAGGGCGGGGAGCTAATTAACAAAGACAATCAAACTTTCATTAGTATTACTAAAGCCTGCACGTTAAAATGTTTTGATGCGAACAACTGCTATTTATGTTTCCAAACCCCATCCCTTTCTATCTGTGCTTCTTTTAAAGATGCTTTATTGTGTGGGTTTCTAGGTGACACCACATGTAATAGATTTCTTGGAAATAGGGTTTAACCATTAACCATGAGGATGTGTGTCATTATTTTCTTCAGCTAATGCCTGAAGGTGAAGCTGAGTGAATTTAATGCATTAAGAAAGGTAATTATCAGATAATCTTGATTGCCAAGGTTCTTCCTTCTCCAGCAAAAACTGATGGTGGCATAATCTGTGTACACGAGCGTCTCATTTTTCCTTTCTGACTTTGATTTAGGTCTGACAGCATTATACAGCATTAGTTTTGTATTTTTCTTCTAATATTTCTTCCATATATCTCATCTGTTTCCTTGTTCACCCTCATAAATTACGCTTCTTTTACCAACTCCTTTCCTTTAAGTAATAATTATATGGTCAAATGGATTGCTGTGCATTAAGGGCTAGAGGGAAAAAATTGGCAAATTTTCCAGTAACAGATTTTTTTCTCTTTTTCTGAAAGCTGAGGTGTAAGTTTGTCACAGCTTTCACAAATCTTCTTTCTCAGCAGTCATGCATCAAAGGCTTAGAACTGCAAATGAATTATTTTGATTACTGCTGCCCTGGGAAGATCTCCAGGGATGGGAGGTGGTGGGCTTAGCTACTGTCCATCCCTGCCAGGCCAAATCCTGCTCCATGGGGAAGAAGGCATTAGGAATTTTGCCACTGACTTCAGTGGGGCTAGGTTTAGCATGGGGAGCACATTTTTCTTTGGGAAAAATAAATTAAAAAATCAAGCTCAGGCTCCTGTGAGGTTGACTCCCCAAATTTGGTGGAATTTAATACTTTGCTTCCCTGTATTAGGCTAATTTTCAGATAAATGAGGGAAAAGAAGACAGAATGAAGGACACTTGAGGAGACAACAAGAAGTGAAATGCAAAAAAAATTTCTCTACAGATATATTTCCATCATCAAAGGAAGAAACAGCTTTTCCTTCCCTGAGTTTTTGCTTTTGTCTTATATATTCTTGCAAATCTGACTTTGCCACCTCACTGTAGGAAAGATTAGAGATAAATCTATGATAAAACTAATGAGGATCTAGAGAAAATAGTCAAACCCAAATAGATTCAATATTTTCTGCAGAATATTTTAATCAGTTCACGAACCCCTGCACTACAAGGCATGTAAGGTTGTTTTCGTTATATTGTTTTTTCTCCCCTTTGTAACTGAAAGGGGAGAAAGCTGAGACAGGAGGAGTTTCCAGAGCCTGCATCCTCATCTCTTCTGCCCCTTTCCTTTGTCTCCCACCCCTTGGGGCAAGCAAACCTGACAGGAGGGGGCAGCCAGGGGAGGGTCGGGCTCTGCTCCCAGGGAACAGGGACAGGAGGAGAGGGAACGGCCTCAGCCTGGGCCAGGGGAGCCTCAGGGTGGATATTGGGAAGAATTGCTTCACCCAAAGGTTTGTCCAGTCCTGGCACAGCTGCCCGGGGCAATGGTGAGGTCCCCATCCATGGAGGGATTTAAAACCTGTGTGGATGTGGCCCCTGGGGATGTGGGGCAGTGTGGCCTTGGCAGTGCTGGCAGAGTTGGACTCGATGGTCTTACCAGGCTTTCCCAACATAAATGATTCTGTCATTCCACGTTTCCTTCTCCTTTTTCATTTGGCTGCCCCTGCCTCACTCCCTGTGCAAGGAGCTCTGCTGTCCCCAGGCTTGTCACAGCCATGCAGCCAATCCCTTGTGCATCACTGAGCCAGCCCAGCTCTGCTGTACCAGCTGCTCCTCCCTGCGTGACCTGGGGATGCTCAGGCAAAGTCCAGGAGCTGGGAATCCCCAGGGGAAATTGCATCTTAAATCACAAAAAATCCATGGAAACTATAACTGACCAGTAAGTATTTACATGATGGCAGTAGTGGATTTGCCAGGTACAATGAGGCAAAGTTCTTGTCAAGGAGAGCAGATAAAATACTCTGTTATTTTAATCAAAGTAATTATTCACGGGACTCCAGATGTTTTTAAAAAAAAAAAAAGAAAAAGAACAAACCCCTTTGCCTAACAGTGAATAGTGACATAAATCTCCTGAGTTCTCTGTGTCAGGACAGAATGGATCCACTAATCAATATATCTCTCCAGTTTTATAAAAGAACGTTAATAGCTATTGCTGTCAATACTTCTATGGGAAATAATTTAATAGAAGATTATTGTTGATCTATTACTTTTTTTTTTTTAAATCCCATTCATTAGAATTATATCCTTCTGCAAGTTGTGTGAAAGAAAGGGCTCTGAAAAGGACTCCCTGCTGTACTCAATTCTATAGGCCTTCAGAGGAAATTCCATAGAGCTGTATTACATTTCTATAGATTTAATTCCTGGTGCTTTCTGTGGGAGTTTTTCCCCAGGAGGACATATGTGAGAGATCTAATGCTCTATTTGTATGTGCTTCAGTCCTCAGTGGTTTTCATCTTTTTTTTGTTTGTGGGCTACCAAAAAAATTTCCACCAGAACATGTGGGCTCTTGTGTATTGAGTTTGTGCTCAGTGACCATACACTTCACTGCTTTATGTGGGAATTACTCCAGTGAATCTGTGGACAACAAATTGGGAACCGCTGCTTTATTTATTTCCTTTATTGCTGGCCATGGAATAGAAAATGTAACCAGCACTCCGTGTGTGGAAGCAGCTGAGAATAGCTTGTAACACATTACTGTAATCATCACTATTGTCATTTATTAATTTACACAGATTCACATCTGCTTTTCTGGAGTGAAGATCAGGCTGGAAATACCCCTGAAGTAAGAAAACAGGAGCAGTTCAAAACCATAAGCACTTTTGCTGCCTTAGTGTTGGTAGGCAGAGAAGCAGCATTAGGGGATTGGAGGGGGTACCTGAGGAAAAAAATATACCCAGACTGCTGGGAAACTCAAAATACGAGAGTGTGCAGCGAATAAAAAAATCTACAACCATAGTAGAGAAATTCAGTTTGTGTTTGAATGTGTCCAATGGTTGGTTCTCACTCATACTCATTAAAATATGAGGATCAGTGGCCTATTCTTAACAATACCAGCATTTTGCTGCCATTTAGGCATTGAAAGACAAAAGCAGAGCCTTTATAATATTAGATAATTAGATTTTCTTGACTTCTAGGCAGTGAGTGTTTGCTGTTGTATCACTCTCAGTGCAGAAGGCAGACGAATCAGCTGTGAAAGTGTTTCTTTCTGGCTTGGAGAAATCATACAGATGAAGGAGCAGAAGTTTTAAATTATCCTGATGTAAAACAATTCTTGAGTTGGGGTAGACTTTTTTTAATGTTGCAGGACCTTTACAAATCCCCATGAATCAGTGCATTTGGAATCTTATGGAACAGGTTCAAAAACTGTCAAAAAGGTCTATTCAATATTGAATATGCTTGCACTGTGAATAGCGGAGAGGAAAATCCAATGTCTGCCAAAGGAATGTAAAAAGGACTGATAAAACAAGCAGAAATCAGTTTTTTCAACTCCACAAGGTTTTGTTTCTTTTTTCTTTTTCTTTTTTTTTATTTTAAGTAAAAAAAGACATAAACACAAAAGCTGCAGTTGACAGTGTCTCTTGACAGCACTTTTGTAGCCATTTAAGCAAAACAATGCAAAGCAGCTTTCTGGAGGCCGCTGGCAGAACATACTGTAGCTTTCAAACTTCACACAGACTGCTGAGAAATGAAATGTTTGACTGAGAAGCTGATGTGGGTTTGGCAACATTGCTTAATTGATAGTGTGAAAAGAAAGAGGATTCTCCTTCCACCATCTGCAACAGAGACGGGGACCAGCTCTTTGTGGGACAGCATCTGTAGCCTTTCTCCCACCTCTGTCTCACCAAAACAGGGGAATTGCAAGGAAAGAGTGCAGCACATGCACCTGGGAGGATCAAAGAGTGTGGATTTCCTTTCAGGTTTAATTACCAATGTGAAGCTCCTCTTTGGTCTTGGCTTATTCCAGTTGGCAGAGAGGTTCTTTGGAGCAGGGTTTGGCTGTGCTGTGTTGGCCCTTCTGAGGCTCTCAGGTCGGTGCAAATCCCAGCTGAGAGGGCTGAGGGGCTTGAATGTAGGAATTCCTAATGCATTATATACATTATTATGTATAAATTGTATATATATATAAAATATATAATGTAGTATAATATATATATAATAATATAATATAATATAATATAATATAATATAATATAATATAATATAATATAATATAATATAATATAATATAATATAATATAATATAATATAATATAATATAATATAATATAATATAATATAATATAATATAATATTTTATATATTATTATATATATTATTATATATATTATTATATATATTATTATATATATTATTATATATATTATTATATATATTATTATATATATTATTATATATTTAGGCCCTTCCAGGGCCACTTGTGCATTTGGGAATGGGATTGGGATCTCCTGCTGTTTACAAATTAAAAATCTTTACCAAGCCACTCATGGCTCTCATACCAGTCCTTGCTCCTCTGCTCTGTCCTTCCCCTTTGAGAGAGAGGAATTTCTTGACTTTTCTTGATGGACCAGAGCGTAGCCTGTTTATTCCAACAGCCAATCTCTGGCAATGGCCACTGCAGGGAAAATGCAATAACTATCACCATGGCCAGCTAATGGGCAAGCCAGACCTGTGCAGAACACTTCTGCCCAGTCCTCATAAATCATGAGCTAAATTAAGCCCTATGACAGAAAGTTTTAAATCACTCAGAAAAAACCCCAACACTTATTTTCAGGTAACAAGAGTGGTGTCTTGTGCAATTTTCCACACTTTTTTATCTCCTTTCTTGTTTTCCTTTTTAATATGGAAAGGGTCCCATCTAGCCCTGATGTGGCAGAGCTTAAGCGAAGAGCAAGTTTCCCAATTAAATTACTTGAGCACCTGTCAGACTTAGGAATAAAGTGCTTGCTTGTCAAATTTTTATATGAAAGAGACTTGCAGAAAGTCTCTGGTAAGCATAAAACTTTTATCACACCAGCATTTTAGTTTCTGTAATGTTTAAGAGAGGAACTGTAGGGGAGTTCCTGCTATAGTAGAAATATCAGCTGTGAAAATAATTTCATGTGATCAGAGTGTTTGTGACTAAGAAGTTGCACCGTGCCTTGCCATTATTGGCTTAATCCTCCTCTGTGTCCACCCATCTGAATTCCATTCCCAATCTGCCTTCAGGCATGTTGTGTACAATTAATAAATCATCCTGACTAACACTGGTTTTTTCCATATATGTAATTTTGGCTGAATTGTTTTCACGAAGGAGGACAGTATGATGTTTGATATCCAATGCCTGTGTTTGTAATCTCTCCTTTATTTAGTAGCATATATCATGGTGCTCAGACAAAGTTGGAATCCTAATAAATCTGTACCCAGAAGTAGGGAATCATGTGTTGGTCTAGAAAGCCAACGACAGATCAAGTAAGGAATACACTGGAGGTGGCAGTGAACAGTTCAAAAGCAGGAGAAAATGAGTGAAATGTATTGAAAATCTATTTTCAGGAACTTTATACCCAGCTCTTATTTGGACCCCTGAGCACAAAGCTTGTCCTGCTTGCTCTTGACAGCATTCCCAGCAAAGATTTCTTGGCTTTGTCCCATTGCTGCCCTCACTCGGACTGCAGTCCAACCTCAGTGCCAAAGTGGTTATTCCCATTTTTCATGGAATGGCTTGGGTTGGAAGGCACCTTTAAAGCTCATGTATTTCAATTCCCCTGCAATAAGCAGGGACACTTTCCACTCTTGCACTAGAGCAGGTTGCTCAGAGCCCCATCCAATCTGACCTCAGGTGTTTCCAGGAATGGGGCGTCCACCACTTCTCTGGGCAGCCTGTGCTGGTGTTTTATCACCCTGAAAGTAAAAAAAAACCTTTTTCCTTAGATCTAATCAAAATCAACCCCTTTTCAGTTTAAAATCATTCCCCCTTGTCCTATCACAACAAGCCCTGCCAAAAAGTTTGTCCTCATCTTTCTTAGATGTCCCTTTAAGTACTGTAAGGTTGCAATGAGGTGTCCCTGGAGCCTTCTCCTCTCCAGGAGAGTTTTAGGAGTTACAGCTCAGAGAAGGACCAGGCTAAAAGCTGGTCACGTGCTCTGAGTCCATCAGCAATGCTGGGAATGTTGGTTCTCTTTGGAAATGGGATGGGATTGTGGAAGGAGAGAATCCCAGCCAGGCTTTCACTCAGGCCACCCTCCATCTCTCCGTGGGAATTAATGGAGTGTGCTGGACATGGCCAAAGCCAGAAGGCCATTCCCTGTCAGAGCATCAGCACTCATGTCAGCAGCAGAGTGGGCAAGTGACATTGTTTTATAGGCAGCTCTTCAAGATGTAGTCCTTGAATGCTGGAAAGTGCCTCTGCATTTTTACACAGACAAGCTGCAACTCAGACTTTTCCTAAAATGTCGGCTGTGAAGTTGTGGCTTTCAAAATTCATGCCTTGAAAACCTGTTTTCTGACTCAATTTATTTATTTTTCTGAAGTTCTAAATAGATAAATGCATTTTCTGGTAATGGTGTAACCCCGAGGGAGGCATTCAAATGTCCTGGCCTCAGAGGAGATGACCCCTACTCTTGTGACTTGTAACTAAGAGCCTCTCATTGAAACTGCCAGGAGTGTCTGCTCATTCTGGCTGTCACTTGTTTTAACTCCAGCTGGCCAACAAGAAAAAAACAGTTTTCTTGCAGGTTTTTATCTGCAAAAATCACAGCAACCTGTTGTGACTGGTATAGATCTGTGAGAGAAATTATAGCAATGTTTTGATGTGTAGTGGTAATTCTTCTGTCATCGACACCTGATGCTGAAGGCAGAGATAACTTCAGCAGGAGAAGGATTAGATAAAGAAATCTGCAATAAATAAATTTGGTCTGGGTTGTAAATCACTTCAGAATTCTTCACAGCGTTTTGTCTTCCTCACTGGCCTTCAGAAATCTGGTGTCTTCACTGAACTTGACAAGAGTTTGTGTCTCTTCCTTAATGAGGAATTTGAGTAGGACAGCAGTTGGGAAGGTTCTGAAATATGAGTTTAGGTTTTTACAATTGAAATTTTAGGAGTTTGTTTTTCCTCCCCAGAAACCTAAGAAACATTTTGGGGGTTACTTTATAATCAGTAAGGCTGAAAAAAGACTGCAGGGACAGCAGAATGTGATTCAATTGAAAGTTTTCTGAGCACTGAGAAAGTTGATTTCATTTTAATAAAACAAATCTAAAGTTTTGAAAAAAAAAATCCACTGAAGATAAAACTAGATTTTCTTTCCTTTTAGTTGACAAAGTGCTGTCTTTAAGGAGACAAAATTCTGCTGCTGTCACTGCTTATGCACTGTGTGTCTGTGTTACTTCTTCCAGGTTCCGTACAGTGTTTAAAGCCGCACATCGCATTTCTTACTACTTTTTAACAGAAGAGAGAACAGTTCACCACATTTTAGAGCGGGATTTTTTCCATCCATGGGACACAGCAACGATTCTGAAGAAGAGGTTTGTGTGTTCATGGTACCCAAGAGCTCATGAGGGGCTAAGTGAGCACCAGAAGCAGCGCAAGGAGCCTAGACCAAGCCAAGCTGTGCTGTTTGAAATCACCTGGCTCAGGAGATAACAGGCAGAGCCAGGCAGCACCTTCCTCTGCTTCCTGGGACACCCCATGGCCCCAGCTGGGCTAAACCTCCCCTTCCCTCATCGTTTGCTTCTCCCAAGATGTATTTGCTACTTCACACTCGGCTAAACCTCCCCTGGAAACGAGCGTGTCGCCGTGCATTTCCCCACTCCTCGTGTGGCAAGCCTTGCAGTTAGCTCATTCTTTCTGCTGGATAGAACCTCAATGCATTAAGAAAAGGATTAGTATGTGCAAAGCACAAGAAAAAAAATCGGAATACTGGAGAGCACTTAATTGGCCAACTGCCGTCAACCATTTCAGCACTTGCATCTTCTGAGCTACTTGTACCGTATTGTTAGAGGAGAATAAATCATTTGACACAACTAGGTTTTTGAAAAATATGTGAAAACCATTCAGGCAAAAAATCAGTTGAAATGTATGAAATTTTCCGTCTGAGTGCTCTCTGCTAAGAGAAAATATTTCAGTGAGGCACAATATTTAATCTTGTTTTAAAATAAATAGTTTACTATATAAAATCACTTGGGGTGTGATTTTTTTTAAAATGCGGTGTAATTTTATTTTAGTTTTAAGGTTTCTACTGAGGAATGCTGGCACATGACAAATAAGGTCTAGGCAAAGTTGTGTGTTAGAAATAATCCTGCTGCAGGGGGATTGTGTAAGGCACATGCACAGATTTAAATCTCTGAAACACTTAAACTGATAGAAATCTGTGAACGTGGCTAACACGGGTCACAGCCCATCCTTGCTTTTGTACAAAGTGGGACTTTTGCATCTCTGCAATGCCTGACCTGGGTGAGGAGCTTTTCCTTATCTGTTGCATTATCCTGTACTGTTGGAAATGGTGCATTTTACAGAACTACAGAATTGTTTGGGAGGGAAGGGAACTTAAAGCTCATCTCATTCCACTCACCTTCCACTGTCCCAGGTTGCTCCAAGCCCTGTCCAATCTGGCCTTGGACATTTCCAGGGATGGGGCAGCCACAGCTGCTCTGGGCACCCTGTGCCAGGGCCTCAGCACCCTCACAGGGAACAATTTCTTCCTAATATCTCATCTAACCCTACTCTCCTTCAGCCTTAAGTCATTCCCCTTGTCCTGTCACTCCATGCCCTTGTCCAAAGTCCCTCTCCAGGCTTTTTGCACCTCCCTTTGGGTATTGGAAGGCTGATATAAGGTGTCCCCAAAGCCTTCTCTTCTCCAGGGTAAGAGAAGGAAGCACAGCAAGTAAATGATGGACTGGAGGTCTGAGCCCAGGAGGCTGTTCCCATGTTCTGCCAAAGCCTGGATGGTGCTCACTGATGTTTGGGGCCTCTGACCCATGCTTAGAGTATGGCATGAAAGGACAAAGCTTGTGCAAGATCGCTTTGTACAAAGGTTTTATTGCAAACTCTATTTTTTGGACTGAGATTTAAGTATAGAAAAGAGTGTGTCATACCTGAACTACTGCATTGAAAACGTCCACTACAGAACATTTAGCTAATTAAGCAGGTTATTAAAACTACAGGGGTTTTGCAACACATGCATGGGTATGAGCCAGTCATGGCTCATTAAAGCCCTAATCCTGAAAGCTGCTGAGAACAGGAGACATTTCTCTGAACTGTGCAATCTTTTGCTCTGAAGTTTTATGATCTACGGGAAAACAGTCCCGTATCCGCCGTCAATACACAGCCGATACAATCAAACACTAAGTGGCTCCACATGCACTCTCTTAATTGTTAGCTGTCGTATTGAGATTAAATTGGGCATTAAATTAAAGGGAGATTAAATTGTGACCTGAGGTGTAGGATTCATATACGCACTTAAGTATAAATCCCGTTGTTTATTAGGAATAAAAGAACTCATGTCGCTTTGTTTGTAGTGTTTGGTTTATTCTTCTTAATATAGAATAAGGAAATTTAAAAATAACTTCTGACTGCGGAAGTCTGTGTTTACTCTCTCAAAGGAAAAGAAAAGGAAAAGCTTTAGGGTCCAGAAAGCTTTTCCATCACCCTCCAGCTGCTTCTGCAACACTCTCCCATCCTCACAGGTAGTGAGCACAAGAATTTCCTTAGAAACCCTCTGCACACAGCTGGGCATCTTCTGTTTTGTGGATCTTAGAAAATGAATTTTATTCTTTCTTTCTGAATGTGTATTTTCTTTGTTGTTGGAGGGTTTTTTCTTGTTGTTTTTATCATTGCTTTGGTGATTTGATCATCAAATCTGCTTTTTGGCCCTTTAGCAGGAGGGTTGGCAACCTGCAGAGCAGGTGCTGAGGGGGGCGTGGGGGGCAGCAGCTCCACATGGGCTGAGGTTTGGGAGCTGCAGCATCTGAGGGGGCTGGAGATCACAGCCCCCATTCCCTGCTGGATTTGGGACAGGAGTGGCACAGGCAGCCCTTCTGCCCTACAGACACCAAGCAGCTCCTTGGCAGCACCTTGTTTCTTTAGGAGGGCCTGTCTTCCAAATCCTACCAAATCCCACCAAATCCCACCAGTGCAGGTAACCTCTGACTGAGAGGAGGGAGATGCAAACTGGCACATGGCTCTTGGAAGCTGCTGATCTTCACATTAACAACCTCATCTTCAGGTTTATTTTGTTCCCGCCTGTGCTGTGTTCCTCCTCTCTGTGTTTTGTTGTTTCCCCATGGTTCTTCATGTCCATCAGTTGCTGCCCAGCTGAGATTTCCAGTGGTGACTGGGAAGATGGTAATGCACATTCCTTCAAATCATTTGGGGTTTTTTGGGAATCTTGTCCCTAAATGACTGTCTGTGAGTGGCAAGCCTTGGTGCAGGGGATAGACCTGACACAATTTAGCTCCAAAACTGGTGTGGCAGTGCCCTGCATGGATGAGGTAGTTCTGTCCATGAGGCTGGGTGTTCCCTAGTGAATGTACAAGCAGGATGATCCCAGACATGGGAACAGGAGAAATGGGCCGTGCTCAGGCTGTGCTTGGGTGAAAGTGGCAGCTGAAGATCCAATCCATTATCTTTTCTGTTCTTTTGAGGCTGAGAATAGTGCTGATGTGAAATGGGACATAAATGACAAAAACACATAGCAAATATGGATCTTTTAAGCACTGTCAGGCAGAGAACTGAACCACCTCAGATGATATTGATAACTTGCTTGAGAGAAAAGTCTTAAGCTGAGTCTAATCTGGAATATCTATTGAAGTTTCTGGTTCCCTGTCCAGTGGTCAGCTCATTAGATCACACTTCTCAGCACTTCAAATAAGCAGTTCTGCAGTTTGCTCATTTAAAACCCTTCTGTTCCTACTGCTCCATTTCTTATTTATAAGAATGTTAAATTAAGCATTTACCTTAAATTAAATCCTGTAAGTCTATTATATACTTCTCCTTTCATGAAATATTATGATGTAAACCTTGTCATATAAACAATTAAACCAAAGAGCTAATTCAGGCACATTCTTGACCTTGAGCTGTCAGTGAATGAATGAAATGAAATGCAATGAAATGCAATTTTATTCACAGAAAAATAAATGATGGAATTACATAATTAAACCCCTTACCCAAACAGAGCCATAACACATGAGCTGATCTATCAGAGCTCCATGAGATCAGTTCTCAAACTGTAGATCCAGAGAGAAGATGCTACAATGGCTCTCACAGCAAAAACCTCCCACAAAAGGGCACAATCTACAGGCATGAATTACTGTAATTACAATTCATTTAGCAAAATTAGGCTGCATATTACTCATAGATTTGAAAGCAGTATGGGTGTTAAAGAGAAAAGGTGATGATCCCATGCTCAGGGGAAGGTAGAAAGTTCTTGGAGTCAGTGGGATCCCCAGGACAGCTCCTGGCCATCAGAGCTTGCCGAGGGCTCCAGCAGGAGAGCCTGGCTTTAACTGACATGAGGTTATTTGAGATTTAGATCATTCCTGTCAGCTTCTGAGCCAGATCCTGGGCTAATCTGTGCTTTGTGCAAATCCATGAGCTTGTAGTGTTGAAAATTAGAGCCAAATTGGATCAATTTATGCTAAAAAATACCACGGTAGTGGGTGATGTGTACTTGTTCCCTTCGCTTCTGTTGATCATGTTTTTGTGGGATCTAAATTTGCTTACTCCATCCTCCACTTAATTGCACTTGTACTGCATGTAGATTATCTTGCTCCCAGTTGCTTTCTATAGACTTCACTGAAGGTGTTTTTTTTCTTTCCACCTGAAGACTGAATTTCATGCTGTTTTCATGGAGGTTTTGAGGTTAAATGCTCCAATATTTCTATTGCTATTCCTGGGCTTGGAGTAAAGTTTTTCTCTGCTATTTCCTCACTGACCTTTTTAGAAATTGAAATTACTTTGAGCTCCCTGTTATGTTTGCAAAAGACTTCTGCATTCTCCCCCTCTGCAGTGGCATATTATAAATATTTCCTTTGATGTGTCTTTACTCCATTCCCTCCCACCCTCTCCTTTTCCAGAATGGTGTACTGTTCCCTTTCTTTTTCTTCCCCACCACGGCTGCTTATCTGCAGCCCAAAGCGAGGAGGTGGTTCCCTTTAGCATGTAAATAAAGCAACATTTTTTTTCCAGCAAGCAGCTCAGGCTGGAATTCCATGCCAGAAACTCTCCTCTACACAATGATGAGTTCAAGTTCTGCATTGTGCCAAGGGTTTTTTCTTTCACAGTAGGAAAGGTGATCAGTCTGCAATTAGTCCTCTCCTTCCCCAATCTTTTGTAACTCCATCTTTGCTAATTTCTCATCTCCCAAGACCAAAGCCAAAGGTAACTTTTGGGAATCCATTTAATGTGACAGTCCTCCCATCATCCAGTTCTGCATAAAATTAGCCTGTCCTCCAGCTGACGGTAAATGATGTGGCATTAGAGCAATATTTGGAAAGATGTGCCTCGAGTTCTCTATTCTGGTCAGATGAGCGGGGAACATGCTTTTGCATTTTAATTTGAAATTCAGTGAATATTTTGAATGCCACAGCATGTCTATAACATTATTTAAAAGATCCTGTGCACTCAGGCATGTAATGATTGACATTGGCTGTAACTTGATGCAATGTTGCACTGTTTTAATTCTTTTTGGGGCAGTGTTATCTTTGATCACTTCGTATTCACTGGAAAAATCCCACAATTGCAATCCCACATTATGTTTCAGTGAGGATGCCAAGTTCTCTATGGTGCGTAGCTATTCAAGGCACTTTGTCCACCCTCAGGCTGCTCATTAAAGTGATGGCAGTTTCTATTTTAATGAATAAGGTAGAGTGCAAATTCCCAACTTCATTCATAGTCCTTGAATGGTCAAAAGGAGAGGGTTCTTTTTTCAGTTCCCAACTTCTTTGTTTTCTTGGAAATTGTGTAAATGTGTTCATAACCATGGCCACAACTCCATGTGCATGCAAAACCCATCAAATTACAAGTTTTTATCTTGTGCCCGGGGCTTTTATTATTAAAACCTCCTTTTGTGACCAACGTCCCCCATCCCAGATTTCGTTTCTAGACACAGTTACATGTCCATATTGCAAGAGGTAAGAAAGGGAGATGCCTGACAAGAGCGACTTAGTTCCCTCTTTTAATTCTCTGTTATTCCCTCGCTAATCGTCAGAAAGCCTTTCCACACAACCCAACATTCCTTGCTTTCAGAGGCTGCCATTTCAAAGGCTGCACTTGCCCACGGTTACACAGCAGGGGCATGAAAGCTGCTGCACGTTTCCTCTGCAGTTAAAACGCGGCACTTTAAGGTAAAGCATGAGCTGAGTGCAGCGCTGAAGTGCTGCACAAACGCGAGCAGTCGGTGTCGGGGAAGGAGGCAGAGCTCCCTGCTTGCTCTCCTGCCTATTATCCACGTGCCATTCAAGCCTAACAGCCCGGACGCCTTCTTTTGACTGCTCTCACTCTCGGTTTGCTGTGAAAAACCCTTTTTCTCCTGCCCATTACCCAACGGTTGGGAACAGCCGTGGCTGCCAAGGAGAGGTGTTTGGAAGGCAGTGCCGAGTTGCTCCTCGAAACTGGGTTAAGGAGCACATGGATTTTTTTGCTGTGCCCATGTTTTTTCTGAACCCCCTGCCAGGCAGAGGGAAAGGAGTTTGGGGGTGCCTGTGGCTGCCCTGGTGGATAAGAACATCCAGTGTGGGGAGGCTCCGATGTGGAGATTTGGAGCGCCGGGCTCACCCTTGGGTGTCGGCCTGGTGGGGCAGCTTTGGCTTTGGGCTCCCTTCAGCTCGTGCTCAAACTCAAGGAATGAGCAGCAAGAGCTGCTGAAGGGCCTTTGCAGTCCCCCAGCACTCTGGGGAATGCCCTTTGTGCTTCCCAGAGCTCGGCAATCCCAAAAAGTCCATGTTTTTTTCCACAAGGCCAAGCTGTGGGGCACTTGGAGACCCACCAAGAGAACTCTGCCTCCATCTTCCCCTGCCCACAGCTCCTTGGACCAGATCCATGTTTTCTGCAGAGACTTTGGCTTTAGCTGGGAGGTACAAGTTTCTTTGCCTAGTGCACAATGATTTTTACTCAGTTGTATAAAATCAGAGAATCAAGTACAGGCGCCTTTTAATTTTTTTTCCTTGAGAAAAACTGAAGATAAATATTGAAATGAAAAAAGAGTTTGCTATTTAATAGTATTAAATCACTACACGCAGTTGCGGGAGACTAAGGAATTATTTTAATATTATTTCCATTTGCATATGTTCCTCCAAAATCCTCTTGCTGAAGCACACAGTTTCAGGGGAGAAGCTGAAACATTTAATCATTTAATAAAAGCAGCTCTTGCTGTGTATTTTTATAGTCATGGATTTCACACGCCAGAGGATCTTTGTGGTACACAAAGAACATGATCCAGAAGGGAAAAGTCCTACCTCTTTTTAGCTATGCTAAAATAAGTTTACTCCTTAAAAACCTTCCCCTTCTTTATCCATGGGGCTTAGGGCTCCCCAGATGAGGAGTTGATGCTCACCCCATCATTGTGCTGCAATAGAAGCTATGTTTGACTGGAAAATGTGATTTAAGGTGGTGGAATTTGTTACACTTGGGCCATGGAATGATGACATCCCTCATCCCAATCTCCTCCACTGGGCGACTCAACACCAAGGGAACAATCAAATAAAGGGGCTCTTTCCCTCCTCCTTCCCTCTCCCTGTCTGTGGAGCCTGGGGTTTCCCTTCCAAGGCTCCCAGCTGTGCATAAGAGAGTTTTTTTACTAAAACTTGCAGTTTTGGTGAGGTTGGTGACTGTTCCCAGGGAGGGAGCACTGTCACCACTGAGCAGTGGTGCTGCCTAGCAGGCAGATGTGTCCCAAGGGAGCTGGGCTCACTGCAGAGCCTGCATGGGAAGATTTGGCTCTCCTCGGAGAGATTCCATGGGGTGAATCTTGATGACTTCAAATCTGCTGAAATTAAAATTTAAATAAAAGGTTGGCTTGGGTTTTTTTTGGGGTTTTTTTTTTGCCTTAACTGGTAGCTCTGTGAATTCAACAGAGAAAGCCACTCCGTGGCCTTTTTGCCTTGAGCATCCTCAGCACAAAGATTTAGTGTTTGGAATTTTAAATTATGATCTGATGATTTTCCATGTGCCACAACAGATATCGCTCACTCTCCTAGAGCTGCAGGAGCTGAAAAAAAAACAACCCAGAAAAAAAGCAGGAGGGCTAAACAAACAAACTGCAGTGTACAGAACTTGAGCTTTTTAAGGAGCAGACACCTAATGCCAAGGACTTTGGTCTTAGCAGTGTGTGACCCCTAACAAGCAAAATGAGTAGATCATTGAATTAAAAAAAGAGCCATTTTCCAGAATGTAATTGCACCTTAAGGGCAAATAAATACCTTCTTGCTGCTTAGATTGGTAGCGTTCCTTCCCATAACTGAAGCATCAGGAATAATTATGCTAAAAGACACTTAAGCTTGCAGAGAAAACACATATTGCATTTTATGATGCTCTTGCTGGGCTTCTTGTGTAACATGAGAGAGATTATATTAACACTGGTGCTACATAGGTGTAGAATTACACCCCCGTGTTGGTCTGAACTGCATTGTGCAGCTTTCCTCACTTTTTTATAGCTCTATTAATGGTTTTCAAAAACTGTGGGCTAAAGGAGTATTAAAATGTCTTGGCAATGTACAGTTGCTCAATCTTTTTACAGTGGGATTACATATACCTTGTTTCTATTTGATTTTGATTGCTTGCTTGGCCTAGATTCCCCGCAAGCATTCGGTACGACTGAATAATTTTTAGTTGTACTTTCTTGCCATGCTTTATGCTAATCTGCTGATGTTTTGCAGCCGCAGCAGCAGCAGTGCCAGTCAGTACTGCAGCCCACAGTCTTTATCCTTTACTGGATTTTTAAAAGGGTATTTTATTGCCTGTCATTACCATTCATTGTGGCTTTATGGACTGTGCTCTGTGCTCGCGCTCTCCCGGCGCTGCCGCTCGCTCCCCGCCTTTGTTCTGCCCAGCACAAGTTTTCTGTGGGCCCTTCTGCCTCCCAGCCCTCCAGAGTGCCTCAGATGCAGCCCCCTTTCCAGGGGGCACCTGGGGGAGTGTCATTTCAGCTCCGTGGATTAAATAGAATGTTTTTTCCCCCCCTAAATATCGCTGGGTAAATGTTAAATACAGGATGTGTATGTTAAATATGCTGTGCTACGGGAGTTTTGGTACCTCTCAAGCAGCTTTTTATTATGCTAATGCACACTTGAAGGAAACACCAGTGTTTCATCTGAATGACATAATTAAATTAATAATTATTTATTAAGAGCACGTAAAATTTCTCGTGCCTTGCTTATGGATATTGCTCAGCTTTATTTAATAACGTATGGGTGGAGGTCAGAATCAAACCCACAGCTGCAAACTGCAAAGCCACTGCCTCAAAACTGCTGGTTCACATAAAGCAGAACTCAACTCTAAATAAAATTACTGCACCTTGAGGGCATTCTTCCAACTCAGTGCTCACCTTCTTTCATCTTTAGTATGGATACAATTTTGAATACTTTATTTTAGTTGAAGTTGCTTTTGGGACGGTTAAGTCATTAGGAAAATATTGAAGTTGTATGAAAATAGAGCTTTGTCAGTTTAACTTTCTGAAGAAAACCCACAAATGCAATGAATCAGAATAATTTTTTTAAGTGGACTGGACCTCATGCCATGCTCAGCCCAGAGACCCATTGGGAAATGTGCCTCGACATCCCTCTGGTCACAGGAGATGGGGCAGAGGGGGCTGAGGCTGCCAGGCAGGTCTGATGTTGTTTGTGATGCATCACTTTTTCAGTGCTGTTGTCCTGTGAAGGTCTGAGATCATGGAAAGGAGGGAAGGCTGGAGATTTACTGGTTTGGAGTTAGTCAGACTTGAACAGAGGAATTTATGTATGAATACAAATATGCATAAATCTTTGCCTGACTACTCAGCCAAAGGAAAATGGATAGTTTCCTGTAGCAACACTTAATGTTTTGATTGGTGTCTTTAAAGTAAATAAATCATTCACTCTGTACTTTTGCATGAAGTGATTTATGTCCTGAAGATGCAGAGCTCTCTCAAAGCAGGCTGATGTGCTAGATGGGGAGAGCAGGAGCTGTGCTGGGAGAGCCCTGCTTCCCTGCTGGAGGATCTGCAGTGGCTGTTAACCAACTAGTTACCTCCCCTGAGCTGCAGAGACACTCTGGGAACAGCCTGACTCCAGTGAGAGCTGAGTGCTCAACACCTCCCAGGACTGGACCTCAAATACTTTATCTGTAGGAGCTTTCCATTATTCATTCTACAAATGAAACTGGTTGTAATGTAAATTATAGAATGAATCTTTCTACGGCTTAAGATCCTGTAACTTAAACCTCCTAGGCTGCTTATCTGCCTTCTGCCACCTACCTACAGTTTATCCAGTACACTTGGCATTCTTGATTGTTCCGTGCATATAAATTTCAATCATACCCACAGGGTCCCTCTATTCTATAATAGCTTGCATTGTGAGCAATTTAGCAGAGAAGCGCTCTGCCCAAACACTGAGTGAGACATTTGCTATTGGGAAAAGCAAAACCCTTGGGAAGTACCATGCATATTCCTCACATAATGCTGTAATAAGGCAATTGTATTGAAATTAAAAAAAAAAAAAAGAGAGATTGAGAGATTTATCTCCCCTTTCAGTCACACGGTATCATGGAGCTGTCCGGGCGCCTCTCAGCAAAGCAATCCCACGTCTGCAAAATCAGCCAGCTCAGGAAGTCAGGCTGATTGGCTAACGAAGGCTTGATACCTTCTACCAAAGTCATTAAAATTCTTCCTTATCTCAACAGAATAACTTCTCGCTGCAATAATCTCATTACACCGCAGTTGTTCTATTGCTCTGCCAGGCAGGTTACACACAACCCCTGCCTCTGTGATGCCGTGCCTGCCTCTCATCCTGCTTGGTGCACAGCCCCAAGCCAGCCTTTTCCAGCAGTTTCTCCAAAGCACCACAGATGTTGTTGCACAAACTCCTTTGCCACGGGAAGGAGTGAAAAATGGTCCCTGGCTGTGGATGCACAAGCACAGTGGGCCTCTCAAACCCCAGCATGGAGGCCTGAGTAGCAGGGAGAGTGTAAAGGAAGCCTCTGTGGGAGCAGGGCTTTCCAAGAGAGGCAGCAGGGAACTTCGTCCTCTCCCCACCCTCACTGTCTGTCCTTGGCACATGGGGATAAGAAACAACACGGAGAAGATTATGATGCCTCAGGGAAAAGAGGTTTGTGTCTGTAGGCTGAAAGTGGAATGAGTCTTAAAGCCCAGTGGTCTATGAGAAAGCCTAAAGGGATGGAAAAGGTGCTGTTTGTATGGTCATTTTTGTATGGTCACAGAATGACAGAATGGCTTGGGTTAGAAGGGACCTTAAAGGACATTTCATTCCAACCCCCTGCCATGGCAGAGACACCTTCCACTGTCCCAGGCTGCTCCAAGCCCCAGTGTCCAGCCTGGCCTTGGGCACTGCCAGGGATCCAGGGGCAGCCACAGCTGCTCTGGGCACCCTGTGCCAGGGCCTGCCCACCCTCCCAGGGAACAATTTCCTCCTAATATCTAATCTAAACCTACTCTCTTTCTAAACCTCCTCTGGTTTAAAGCCATTTCCCCTTGTCCTGTCCCTACTTCCCAGGATGGTGATTTGGAGCAGTCCTTAAAGTCTCCCAGACAGACATGTCCTTTTTAAGTGAATCCAGAGGAGTTTTGACATTTTTGATTGCATGATTGTAATAATTTCTGTGTAGTTTTTAATTAAAAAATAATGAAACCCCCCCACTTATAAGTAACAACACAATTGTCCATGTGATTTATCATCTTGGGGTACCTTGTAACAGCACGGTCAGAACAGAGCAGTTTGTTTGGAGACACCACAGGGCATCCACAGCAGGAACAGTTTCAGGGCACTGTAGGCAAAAGAAGTCCATGAAAGTCTTCAAGGGAACCTAAAAGATGTATTTAGGGGTTCCTGCCAATATTAAAAAACATCTAGAAGGATTATGCTTAAATCTATTGCAAGTGATTTCCTTTAATAAAGTTAAGGAGATTTCTCTCCGTAATGCTCATCACGGCTCCTCCTGAAGTTCATTCTATTATCATCCTCACTGATAGTTCCATGAAGCCTTCCTAATATTTATGAGATGAGAGAGTTTTGGCATCAGGTAAGGAGGGGAGCATTTTAGGGAGGAAAGCAAATTTGTCCAGGGATGCAATGCCATGGCAGAGTGCTGGTGTGTCCTGCTGGCTGCACCACAGGAAGAGTGTGAAAAATGCATTTGCCAGTTCAACAAACAAATAAAAATGCAGTTAACTTTTTTAATGGTCCCTTCCAACCTGAACTGAATGTGTTTTCTCACTGAAAGAAAAAACCAAAACAATCTGAAATACTTCTTTGGGGTCAAAACTGGAAGTGGTTGAGAAGGTTGAGATGTCTCAGAAATTCTGTGCTCACCCCTCATCCTTTCTCCTGTCAGCCCTCCCACCCATGCTTGAGCTCAGCAAGAAGAATCAATCTGCAGAAACAGAGAGACTTTGGGTATTTTTACTGTGGCCCTCAATTTATGAACTTTACGAAACAATTCTCTTCTTTTGCTTCACTTCACCATGTGTAGAAAAGTGGGGAATACCCTCTGTCCTGACCTATCCTTTTAGACACAGACTATCTTTGCACGCATTTAAGAGAGAAGCTTTTTGAATAAAACTGTAAGGAATGACCAATTTGTTATGTTTTGGCCATCATTTGCAATAATCCCTGGACACACCAGGTAGTCTGTAGCCCCAGTGTGAGACATCTTACAATCAAGTAGTAAGAGAAAGTGCTTGGCTGAAGAAGCTAATGGTCTAGAAATTAAAGAAAAAGCCAAAGCAAGCTGTATATTCCACATGGTCACATTGGGATTTCAGACCCACGTTGAGCAACTGATCCTGGGCAACTCCTGGAGTCTCTGGTAACTTCAGGAACCAAAGCCACAACTTCCACATTTAAGTACTCCACTTCTGCTCATTTCTTTCTCTAACAGGTAGAAAGATCAGCATTTCTGGAGTGCTGCCCTTACCCAGCTCTAAGCTGCTTCTGTGGAATTCTGAGGGAGATCTCCTGGTTTCACATGGAGCACCAGCCCAGTGAAACACAGCAAACACAAGGGGGTAGTAATTACACCCATTTCTTTGCTGCACATCTGTGTAGAACTTTCCTCTGTCTTTGTCCCAAGAGCTACACTATGTCTTAAAATCAATAAAGTCAATACCTTTTAAAAAGATTTGTTGATGTTTGGACTCCACATAAAATTAGATCCTCTGATTAATGCCACGACAACGTGACAGCATCGTTGCATTATGGTTCGTGAAGCCCTTCCTCGTTCACCTCCTAACAAATAACTGGATCTTGGAATAATGAAGACTCAAAATTACAGCCAAAAGAACAGTTATTGACTCACAGAAATAAACTGCAAACTACTCCCATTGTGCTCCCTTCCATATGCATTTTATTGTCATTTATTCACGTCCTTCCTCACCCTGGATGTCAGAGCACTTAACAAAGAAACAACAAACAAACAATGCAGTCCCACCATGGGGTTTATGTGGTGACTGCTCTGCTGTAAATATCAGCCCATCATAAGCAGCCCCGTGGCTCAGCAGCTCCTTGGAAAAACAGTGATGGACTCACATTGGAGTGAGGAACCCTGTGCTCCTCTGGGACTGGTGACCATGTGAAGCTCCAAAAATTTAACTCTCTGCTTGTAAATACTGGACTTGAGGATTTGTTTGTCTGTTAAAAGATTTATCTAAGTGGTAGGTATTTTTTCCAAATTTTTTCTGGTTTCAGCTTCCTCCCCAAACTCTCCTAGACTGTCTTCTCAAAAAGGAAAAAAAAAAAATACAAAACCATGAAGGGTGGAGAAGGATTTCTGATAGGGACATGGAGTGATGGGACAAGAGGGAATGGCTTTAAGCTGAAAGAGTGTATTTTGTGTAGATTGATATTAGAAAGAAATTCTTTACTTTAAGGGTGTTTTTTACACGCTGATGCCTTCAGAGACGTTGTCTCTGTGCTAATATCAGAAATTGGCTTTGATTTCTCCATCATTTCCCTCCCTGCTGCTGTAGATGTGCCACAACCCCAGGAATTTTTTCTCCGGTGTCTTTGGGCTCTGGGGGTGTTTCTGGGACCAAGGAAGCAGCAATTGGGAATGGTTTGCATTCAGATTGGGTTGTCTGCACTGCTTAGGTTAATTAGATCCATGTCTCATCTTATAAACTTCTGTACCGTGTTACTGCAGCTCTGTAGACTCACCTCTCAGTAGATTGGGTTTAATTGCTGTGCAGCCTCTCTGAGTTTTGTTATTATCAAATGTTCTCCTCCATATTTTAATTGCAGTTACAAACCTGTAGTCCCTATAAACTCAGTCTTGATGATATTTTCCTGCTGGAGTAGCCCATGTTTCTCTTGTGTCTGTGTAAAGAGAGACTTTGTTCTGTTCCTTTTGAAAATAATTATTTCTGCCCTCCTGACTTTTGATTCTTAAATAACCATGTCAAGGTGTATTATTTTTTAAAACCTTGATAAGAAGCTATTTTATTATTCTTCAGACGAGCAATCAAAGTCATTGGAGACTGCTGAAACAGAAGGAAATAACAGGCTGGAACGGAGCCTTTTTGGAGAGAACAAAGCAGCTGATAATTGGCTGCATTGTCCAAATTTGGCTGTCTGGTGGGAGGAGCTGCCTGGAGCAGGGATGCTGGGGGAGGCACCCAGCAAGGGTCAGGGTGAAAACTGGAGTAGGGACAGTCAGGCTCATGGTGTGCCCAGTGGGAAACCAGGAAAAGGAAGGAAAGAGAAGAAAATTTGAAAAAGGTTGGAAATTTCAAAGCATGGCCTTTGCAATAAATTGTAGGAAGAGAGAGCAAATGGCCTGAAAAGCCTCACATTGCAAGTTACACTCAGTTTTACAGGAGAATGCAGTGCCAGAACTGACAATAAACCTGTGACCTTGATCCCAGCTCCAAAACCAATCTTGGGCAAGCAGCAGCAGTGGGTGCTGTCCCAGGCAGGGAAGGTGGGCACGGAAAGGGGATTGCTCAAGGACCCTCCAGAAGTGCTTCCTACTTCAGTGATTTGCTTTGCAGCAAGAGACCTTGTGCTTGTTTTGCTTGTTTCTTCCTCTCTCTTGTAAATTAAAATGGAAGATTCTTATCACAACCTCATAGCTTGAATTAGGGGTCAGCATGGCCACGTGAAACACTTGTTAAGATGGCTTTGAGCATACTCACACAATTAAAAGACTGACATGGAGTAGTCCTCTTGTTTTGAAGGGGCTAAGTGTTTGTCTCAGAAGTGTGTCATATTTAATTTCATTTCATCACAGCCTTGAGTGCAAAAAAATAAAAGAAAAAAGACAATTTCATTTGCTTCCATTCAATGTGAAAATGAATAGAATGTATGAAAATTGAGGTTTTATAATTAAGGTCTATAACATCAGAAGAAACAAATACGTCTGTGAAATGCGTGCTGGCCCTGAGTGGATAAATCCAATTCTGTGAGATAATGTGTGTGCACAAATATCAATATTTGTGTGTCTTGATGTACACTCAGACTCTCACCCTTGTGCACGTTTTCTGCTGAATATTGCCCTTCCCAAGCACATCTCTGCCAAGGAGCCCTGTTATAAAAATAGGATAGTTTAGGATGTTAAATCAAATAAAACCGATTTATTTAACAATTAAAAAAACTGGAACCTCAAAAAAACCCCGAAAATTTAGATAAAAATTAAAGTCCGAGTTCCCTTCGAGCAGAAAAACTTTTTTCAGCCAGTTAGACTATTACAAACCCGGGCAAAGCTTTCTTTTCGGTGCTGGTTGCTTGAAAAAGCGTGGTTGGAAAACGGCCTGAGCAGCACCGAACCTCCCTCGTGGCTTGTCCGACGAAAAAGAGAGAGAGTTGGGAGATTTCGGTTTGGGATAAAGGGGAGTCTCCGCCCCTCTTCACTCCCAGTTCTGCTTACTTGTCCCACGGTGATTGGTCAGGCATTTTTCAAGCAGTTCTTAGCCAATGGCTCGTGAGTTTCTAGGGTTACTGACAGCCCATTGTTTGCCGCGGGGAATTGATCCTATCTGGAAGCATGCTCTCAGAAAACTGGTTGCAAACCTAGGATCTTATGCTTATGCTTATAAGGTTTGAGACAAATAACACTAAATTACAGTTCTTAAAATTACTTAAACACTCTTAAAACATTTTCTTAACTATCTAAAATAAAAGAGTTTGTTAATTTTATATTTCAGTTAGAATAATATTTCATAAAAATATAGCAGCTTTGATACTTGATGAAAGGTGATGCGAAAGTCTTAAAAAGGGTTCATGCATAACAAGCCCCACGTACACCTGGGTGCTGGAGATGATATTTGCATGGAGAAGAAGTCATTTGAATGGGCATTCCCTGTGCTGTTCACAGCAGCCACGTTTGGAGCAAGCTGCTGTTTGAGCACGAGAAATCTGGATCAGAGTGAGAGTCACCGGCACCTGGGACGCTGGAAGAAGGAGAGGGACCAATTCTGCCCTCATTTGTGTGCAGCTGCACGGGGTTATGCTGCTGCAAGGAGCAGCCTGTCCCACTTGGACACGAAAGAACCACGCAGACCCAGCTTAGCTCAGGACAGGAAAGAAGCCAGGAAAAAGCCCCAGCTGTTTATTTTATTTCATATATCTATGTTCCTAGGAATGACCGTGGGTTGGAGGATGAGGTCACCACCTCTCCAACCACACTGGTCAAGAGAAAAGTCCATCAAACTTCTCCTCCTCAGGAGAAGGAATGAAAACAAAAAGGAACCATTAGCCAAACATAACTGTGTTTGCAGACAGTGCCTGAGAACTCCAGCACAGAAATGAAAACCATCAAAAGACTGCAAAACTCAGGGCAACAGCAGCCCAGGTCTGTGGGCTCCTGAGGGTGCTCTGAGCACCTGATCCCATTCAGAGGGCTGGGCGGAACAATTCAGATAAAAAAAAATAAGAGCTGACTCAAAGCTTTGTCTGCACGGTCAGTTGTCCTTGATTTTGCACATTCCTGAGGATGAGCAAACTCAGCAAGGTTTTAGGTAGAAGCAGAGCCAGACTGAAAAATTTACTGCAGCAAAACTTCAGATCAACCTGTGTGGGGGGCTGTCCCTGGTATTGAGTCAACTGGTCCTCATTATAGTTAGGAATACTTATATTGGCAGTAAAATTCTTGCTGCATTTGGTAATAGGAAGATGGATGTTAGGGGACCATCCACTCGTTTAATTATCCTACCTGTGTGTCAGTAAGGATGGGAATACTTAAGAGTATTTAACAAAACTCACAGATACTCAGCTAGGTGTTTTTGTCTTGTTAAACACTTATTCCCTCCTTTTTCCCTGTGAGCTGCACAGGAAGGCTCGGAGAGTTCAATGTTCTTACAGTTCAGATGACAACTGAATCCCTCCTCTTGTTCCATCCAGGCTTAATTAGCATTTTCGTGTGCATTTCCTTGTTCTTGCTGAAAAGCCTGAGATGAGAGTGAAGATGTTCAGGTAATTAAGTAATTATGAAATACCCACCTCTTTCTTTGACTACCCCAGGGAAATTTGCCAACTCACTAACCTGTGCTGCTTTGTGAGGTCCCCATTCAAGAAGAGAAGGTTCCAGAGAGACCTTACAGAAACACAGAATCACAGAATAGCCTGGGTTGGAAGGGAGCCTAAAGATCATCTATTTCCAACCCCTTGCCATGGGCAGGGACATTTCCCACTAGAAGAGTCCAAGGCCAGGTTGGACAGGGCTTGGAGCAGCCTGGGCTAGAGGAAGGTGTCCTTGCCCATGGCAGAGGGTGGGGTGGGATGATCTTTTAAAGATCCTTTCCAACCCAAACCGTTCCATGGTTCTTGGTACAGGCAGATTGGTGAGGAGATGTGTGGGAGTGTTTCCTGCCAGCTTGGCATGAGACCTTGGGGGATTTGCCACTGCATCAGGAGGAGGAAAGGCAGCCCCTGCACCAGGCTGGAGCACGGCCAGGGGACAGATTTGTGTAGAGTGTTCCACTGCCCATCAGGGGCTGGATGGGCCACCAAATCCTCAGCCTAGGGACTCCAGAGGGGTGTTGCTATGGCTAAGAGGGGCAGCAGAAGCACATCAGTGATCCTCGTTGGACTGGACAGTTTGGGTTTTGCTGCCCTTCCCCTGTGATTGGCAGCCTGGGCACATTTATGGCACTTTTCATACCTCCCTCCAAACACTGAAATTATAGCTTTAGCTGAAAGACAGCCAAAACGTCTGAAAGGCTCATTGTTTCCCAAGTAATATTTTCAATACAAATTGAGCTGAATGGTTCTTGAAAACAATTGTATATTAAACTCCAGCAAATATCCGTGCTGTTCAGGCCCACACAGGCTAATATAAACGCCAGCGTGACTTGATAAAAGCACAATGAAAGGTTCTATTTTTGTTAGTGTCAGTGACCTTGCGTGGCTGTTTAAGGACTGTTCAATCTCCTGTTCAGGATGTATAAAATTAATATACCTAAGGGGGAGGATGTTATTAGGAGTTAGCTCGGAAATGCTACAGGAAATGCTGCAGATAGATGGCTGAAATTACCCTGTAGACATTGTTCAAACAGAGCTGTGTTTAAAATTAAACTTACAAGAAAATCCTTTTACTAGTTAGTTACCAACATAATAAGTATCTATTGATTGCATCTCCATTTGTTACATCTTAATAAAAGAAAGAGTTTTAAAACTACATAAAAGAACAAGGGGGGGAAGAGTGTTAGAAGTGCTATTAACATATTAAAAGATAACCACAATGGATATAATAAAATACATTATTCACGAGGCATGATAGCAAAACTCGGTGAGAGTGTCTTTGCCCCTGCACGTTCTTAACATCACTGAAAAGAATTATTTCTCTTCATCTATTTTCTGCTGCCTCTGCTTTACCTCAAAAGCCATACATTATTCCCCCAATCTATTTCATTGAGCAAGATAATTATCTATGCATGGATGCTTTAGCATTAAAGACATCTCCCAGGAAGTACAACTTTCCCATTTATTTATTTCATTCTATATTTTTTTTAACAAAAGGGCTAAAAGAAAGGTGTGTGGGAGAAGGAAATAAGGATCAATGTTTAAAACATAGCTAATGACATGCTAATGTGCCCAAATGAATATTGAAAGAACTCAAACATTGCTTTGAAATTAATTATAGCACTCCCTTTGTCCTGTAGAAATGGGAGATTAAAACCTGTACGGAGATGTTTACTATGTTTAATTTTCAATTGTTTCTTTGATGTAACAGATAGAAAGGTTTGCACCTGCAAAGTAAAAAGGCTGTGAACAGATTGCAAACATTCTGCAAACACTTCATCAAGAATTTTAGTTGTCAGCCTCCCCAAGCACAAGGGAGCCTTGATGATATCTTTGTGTGCCTTTGACTCCTTTTGATTAATAAATGCAAACAAATTTCACTCAGTAACCTCTGGTTGCAATCCATGCATGTCAATTAGGGACAACCTCTGGTGAAGGGAGGCACTGAAGTCTGTTCTCCCTCCTTCTCCTACACAATAAATAGTTGATCTTTAATGCTTTTTGACAATTAGAGAATGAAATCTTTTGTAGTTGTGCAATCCTGGCTACTCTTCATTATTTTGTTCTCAGCAGTGACAGATCCGTGTTTGCTGTAGTGTTACAGTGTTTGGGTGGATGAGCTAATTCTTTTTCCCCTTCCTTTTCTTTTCCTAATGCTACTTCATCCCCATATTGAAACTTAGAGTGCAAATACTGCTTTTTTTTACTGAACAGCCTTGTGAGCTTCATCAATACAATGGATTTCGGGAAGAGCTGTTCAGAACTTGCATAAAACCCAAGTAAATTACTGTCTGACTCGGTGGATCCACCTCAAAAATAGCACTAAAACTGTCTTAAAATGGTAGGGAAATTCCCTGACACCTTGGGCAAGCAGCAGAACCTGTGTTAGGGCTGTGGTCCTGTTCCTGCACCCCTTATTCCTGTTTGGTTGTGTGATAGCAGGCACAGAGGCCAATTCAACCCCCCCTTGTACGTGGCAGGGGCTTATCAGATGAGGCAGATGGTTTTGGAAATGAATGAACCGAGCTGCTTTGTAGATGGGAACAGATGCAGAGACAGAGGCTGCATAACTTGGGGGTTTTTTTTATAAATGTTAGGTCCTAGCAATATAGTTAGGTGCTTGAAGGAATTCAGGAAAAGTAAGGGTAAAGTAAGTGAAAAAACCTCAGCCAAAATAGATTTTACGAGGAAAATTATAAGAGATACCAAGGCTTTCAAGGGATAAGAAGAAAGAATCACAGAATCACAGACTTGCAGAATCACAAAATAGTCTGAGTTGGAAGGGGCTCAGAAGCATCATCGAGCCACAAGAAATCAAGACTATACAGAAAGGGTTGTGTAGAAATAATCAAGGTACGACCCCAAAAATGAGTGTCTGTGTCTTGGTTTTCAAGAAAAGCATGGGACAGAGGCTGGATGGCTGCAGGAATCAAACTGTAAGAATTTATCTGGTCTCAGGTAGAAACAAGATTCAAGGTGCTCAGTGGGCTCAGATTAGGAAGGGTTAATACATCTGTCCAGCTGGAAACAGGAATGGGAGGACGAGGGGATGGACAACATTCTCAGCAGCCAAAACCTCATTTTCTGATCTCAACACTGTACAGGCTTCAGATGATATTTGGAGGAAAACCAGCGTGTAAAACTTTAATTAAATAATTTGTGAAAGAGGATATAAATGGAAAATAGAATAACACACTTCTTTTTTGTCCAATGCTATCGCATGTCACGCTAACCTGATCTCTTTCTGTGGCAGGATAACTGATTTTCTTGACAAAGAAAATGCACTAGATCTCATCTTTATGGACTTCAGCGAAGCGTTTGATATGGCACCACATGGGAAATTATCAGGGAACGTGGAGGCAGTGGAGATTAGTAGGAAACCAGGAAGGTTGATAAGGAACGAGCCACAGGTAGAAATGAAAACAGATTGCATTAACAGGGAAGACATCGTGGTGGAAGGAGGCTACCAGGAGCATTCCCCAAAGACTGGTCCTGACACTATCTCGTGCAATATTCCAGGGAATGGCCTTGGGGAGGAGGACTGTGCTGAGTTTGGAGATAGCACAAAATTAAAAATATCATCGGGACAGGAACTCGCTTTGCTGCCTGCATGGAGTCTGGGACTGGAATAGCAGAAGAGGATAAGATGGAGCATCTGCCCTTTGGGACAAGCAGGGATGATTTCTGGGATAAGCTGAGGCTCACAGGTTAGGGGTGTGTTGGTGGAAGAACAACTGAGCCATGCTCAGCAATCCCAGAGGATTTTGAGCCACGATGTGATGCTGGGAAGGTATTTGGAGTAGTTCTAGTGATCTGTTCCTGTGTGTGGCCATCCTGCTGCATCTGCTGGACTGCCAGCTGTGACTCTGATCCTGCTCAAGAGGATACAAGAACCTGGATCATTTAGGTCAGCAAAATAAATGCTGAGATATGATCTGATCATTCACTGATAAATGCTGAGGGAATGCACACAAGTGAGGGAAAAAGAACTCATGGACAATGTTGACACAAAACCAAATGGAGGTAAAGTGAACATTTTTTCTGATCTCAATTGGATTCCCAGTCCTCAGAGTCCTGATGGGCCTTTCAGAAAGAAAAGCAGCAGGGAAAAATATAATGGTTTAAAAAATGTTGCTTTATCAGATTATTTAGTGTTAAGCAGACACTTAATAGCTTCATCCCATCCCAACGTTCCCATTACTCTTTGAGTGGTGGATTTTGACCCCTTCCTGTGCTACAAAAACCCATCACTTGCTGGCAGTGCTGCAGGAACGTGCAGGGAATGAATGGGAGCATCCCCCAGGTCTCAGGGGTATCGGTCTGAGGTGACTGTGGAGAGGTGACTGATTACAGGACTGGTCATTCAACCCCAAAAGCAGAGAGGAGGCAGCAAGGCCACCTACATTAGGGCAGCATAGGGAATATGCACCTTCCAGGGCTTTTCCTCAACCCCAAAAAATACCTCCTGCATCCAGACCTTTCCCAAGGCTGCAGTGCTGGAGATGCAGCCATTCCTGCACATCCTGAGACAGGCCAGGTCCTGGTCTTGCACTAACACAGTGTGTAGTCTGCTCTCTAAACCTCCCAGTTTTCTCTTTTCTTTCCTTGTTTTTAAGCCTAAATTAGGAGTGGTGCCTGCAACATTTGCCAGACATCACAGGGAAGCAGGAACACATGCTGAGAGCCTTGTGTATCTCACAGATGTATAAAATATCCCCACCTCTAATAACTCCAAATGTTTCCCTACCTTCCAGGTGACAATGGCTCTGTTCCACAGATCTCAGTAGGGATTAGGGATTTAAATAAGATTGACAGTTTACATCGAGTCAATTTTAATTTACAAATTGGCTAAGAAAGAAAAGGTAGAGTAATTTTATAAAGGTGAAGCATCAACAGTTTTCCCAAGTTCCACAGATCTGTAATGATGAGTCACTGGGAATTCAAGCATATAAAAGCAGTTGTTTGCTAGGCAGAACTGAAAATTTAGCTGGGAAAGGTTTTCCAGAATGCTGGAGGTGATGAGGTGGAAGACTGGTCATACACTGGGACCAGTTTGGCAGCATCAGTCTTGCAGGAGCAGCTCCTGAATCCTTAAGTCACCATTCCTCACCCTATTGCCTCAAAACGATGCCAGTATCTCAGTATAGCTCTCTCTCTCTTTTTTTTTTTTCTGGCAAATCCTGAGATAAGAAACATCTACAGTGGGTGTGAAATGTTTATGTAAGCATTGAAAAAGATTCAAAAAATAATTAAATGAAAAATTTCCTTCGCATTTGCTTGGTTGTCTCCCTCTTATTGGTGTCCTCCATCTCCCTCTTCATCCCCTGTGTTAGGGCCTCTCCCAGGACACCAGGTCCCAACAGGAAGATGCTAAAAGAGGCTCTGGTCCATGTGTACCAATAGTTAAGGAGAAGGGACCTGGAAATGGTGCCCAGAAATGTTCCTGGGTGATGAACACTCAGGGTAGGAGTTTGCTTCATGCAGTTCATGTATACAGTCCTTTACATCCAACTCTTAATAATGCCCAGTTTAGCAGTGTTGGGGCAGATGTATTTATTTCCTGTTATTTAATACCCAGGGCATTTAATGAGTTCTTAAAAAACAAATCGAGTGAGCCACACATTCCCACACACCTCCAGCCTTATTTCAAGTGCTTAATGGACTCCAGCCTATGCTCTGGTAGTTAAAAATCTTCCATTTCTATCACTGCAGCGTTTTTACTGCTTTTTTTTATTTGCTCAATCATTTCACAGTCCAGTTGTTCGGTTTTGGTCAGGTGGGCTATAAAATATTCCTGTAACAAGTTTAATCTCTGCAACATCTCTGGCCTCCATCTATAACGACTTTGTACCTCTGGTAGTTTCTCCCAAATCACCTTTTTCAAGAACTAACAAATCTTCTTTGCAGACAAACACACATCCCAAAAACACACACCACCTTCCCAGCAGCTCCCAGACAGAAACAGTGTTTAATACACTTGGTTATTCTGTCCCCATTGGGAAGATGCAATTTTAAATTATCTGGATCTGAATAAAATAAAACTTTTAGTGGCTGAGCACCAATTCACCTGACTACCTCCCCATGCTGTTAGGCTGCTCTTGGGACTGCTGCTCCATAACCCTATTTTGGGCTTTGTGTGTGTTTATTGTGCACAGACCAAGCCCAGTGTCCATGGGTCAATCAATGCCACTGAGTTCCAAACCAGATTCAGGCCCTTCCTGGGGGTTCTTGTTGGCTCTGCAGACTCTGAACCTTTTAATGAGCACAGATTCCTGGGTATTGGTTCACATTTCACACGTGAAATAAGAAATGGGAGATTTAGTGAAGGCTATATTAGGGATTTGTGGTGAAGCTGTGACCCTGGGCTGCTCCGCTGTGATGGGAGGAAGATGTTTGTGTGGCTTGGACACTCCTGGCACTCGCTCCTGCCCTGCAGCACCATTTGCAGGCTCACAAGAAGGAAGATTTCAGCACCTTTCTCGAACGTGCTGCAGTTCTGCTCTTGCTGAGGAGGGGCAGAGGAAAGGTTCAGCCTCAAACTGCAGAAATGTTTTACACGGAAAGTTCCTGGGCTCCGTGTCTCGCATTCCAATCGTGGCATGTTCCCATGAGCCAGACCTGCATCCCCAGCCTGTGGAGCTGGCAGCTCCTGCTGCATGGGCTCATTGATTTACTCCGTGTTGGAACTCGTTGGAGGGGTTGCAGCATCGAGGGGGGGCTCTGCTGCAATCTTCCTCTGCCCTGCTCTACCTGCCTGGCTCCCATTATCTCCCTCCCTGTCTACAGCACCAGTCAAAATCACTTTCCAGCCCCTTTCCCACAGGTAAACATCATCTCCAGCCCGTGATGCATTTTGTATCTCTCCAGAAAGTAATACCTATAGAAGTCAGCACTTCAGTGATTTATGTAATTAAAATATGATGGATCAAGTCGTTAAAATTCACTAGCGCTGGTACACGTGTTCACAAGTGCACAACTTGTCTCCGACTGTGCCTGCCCCATCAGCCCACCATGACCTTGTCTTATTATTTAAGCTTTTGCTCTGTATCAGGAAATTATGAATAGCAGAACAAACTGAAGAGTGGAATTAAAAGCAAGAGCGCCTGGTATATTTTTCTGCTTGTGTTTACTTTGTCACTTCAGAATGACAGGCTTGAAATTCCTGCATGATCTTCAGCATGTTCTAAAAATGACAGCTACTATAATTCAAATTTACTGCTGTATTTTTTTTACTAGTAATGAAGTTGTAAATGCAGCATTTCTTTCATTACCTATTCATTAAAGATATGACATGAAAACAGAGTTACCATGGAAATGGCTCTGTGAATTCTGAGTACATAATAAGAATTTCATTGTTTACACTACAGCATAGATAACTGATGGGTGTTGTTGTTGCTGGTAAAGTCTTATTTAGCCTCGGGAATGCTTGTAAGGGGAAAAAGGTTGTGCAATTGGTCTTCCACTAAGTGCCTGCATACAAGCAAAGCTCTGTAAAATCATCAGTGCAAAAGAGTTTTATGATGAAAAGCACTGAATATGTTTTGAGCTTTAAATCTTGGAGCATCATTTGGAACTGAATATTTAAACATTCGAAGTAGAGATAGCCTAGTTGGTGTGTTACTAATAGTCTCATTGCAGGGCTAATGCGTACACAGCTCGTATAAATAAATTAGCATAAGGAGAATTTAGGAGTTTTTATACTTCAGCTGAAAACAGTAGGTTTTAGTAGCAGGAAAGCATCAGATTTAACAAATAACAGCGTCAACAGCTTTGCCAAAAGGTAAAGGTGTTAGAAGCCTTATTTTTGCACCAATTCCAGTTTCAAATAAAATCAGGAGCTGTGTCCTCTAACTGTATAATATATATATTCTATATTCTATTATATAGAATATAGAATGTAATAGAGTAATAGAGCAATAAGTGTAATAGAGCACTTTTGTGCTACATTGCACCTCTGAAATGGGTCTGATTTTATCCATAATGGAACCAGGAAGGTTCTTAAATGCCCAAATGCCAGGGTGACCCCTGAAGCTGAAGTCACAGTGACCGTCAGCAGCACTTTTTCAAGTGAAAAGGTTTTAATCCGATTCTGCACAGCTCTACAAAACCCACAGAAAAGGCTTGAGCTCAGCTAAGAATCAATGAGTCAGGATTGTCATTTGTGCCCAAAAGCCCTGAATGTCTGTTTCTCATTTGCAAACCAGTTCATTCCAGGGAATGAGCCATAAAGAGAAGCATTATGGATACTGTGTTATAAAACAGAGTGATAATGAGATCTCTTTTGTGCCTTAAATAAACATTTAACTGTTCCTAGTCTTAAGTAATAAAATATGTACATCTGCACAAAGATGAGGAGTCTGAATGTGACCTGGCATGTCCCGAGCTCTCTGATGTCTGTGACAGGATTCCTGTGAGGATAAAGGCACAGAATTGGGGTGTTTGATGTACATCGGTGCCCTCCTGTCCCAGAGTCATTTGCACCAGGCAGAACTAATCACTCCTAATTGCAATTGACTGGCAGAATAACAATAATGGCATCCCTGAAGCAGCCTCTGCCTTCATCTTCCCGGGTCTTTTGCAGGAGGACTCTTTCCTCCCAAATCTTCCACTTGGTGAGATCCTGGGAAGGAACTGTCCCAGTGACCCTCACAGCAGGGACAGGTACAGCCCAGGAAACCAGGTATTCCCATTCCCAGCCCTGAGCCAGGAGCTCACACTGATTCTCATTTTAGTAGAATTTGGCAAGTTTGGGGAAAAATTGGACATGGCAACAGTCAGACTTCACAGGTTAAAACAGTAACATTTTAAAGAGCCTCAGTTGGGTCACCTCCATGCAAACAGCAGTTTGTGCTTTCTCCTATGAGCTTGTGTGCCACAGTGCAGTGAGAACCATATTAACCTTGTCTTTATGAATAATTTGCTACTTTCAGGATTCTGAGGGACAGCCACAGTTATTATTCATAGTGTGAATAATAATTTTGTAGGAAAGGATTAGAGTGTTATTCCTCAACACAGCTGAAGCTGCTTTAGAGGAAGAGATTTAGGCAGTGGGGGGAATAAGTGTGGCTGCCACACATTCACCAGTAAGTTATTGTCTGCTTTGAGTGGGAACAGACAGCTAAAATCTGGTGTCTCACCTGCTCCAGGTCAAAAATATCTTCCACCTTCAGGGATGCTGCTGTCCACAGGCTCACCTGGTGAATGTCCTGCATCCCTCTTGCCTGTGTTCTGCTGGCACGTCGGGATGTGCTTTGGCTGTGGCTCAGCTGGGGGAAGTCACAGCACAGCTGTAGGGCAGCCAACAGAGGCACGAGAGGGAGAAGGATTTCACCTCTTGCTGTTGATTACCAAATGAAACGTAACTCAGATTACTGGAGCTGCTCAGATTAATGATCTGGTGGTGCTTTAACTTTGCAGAGCATCTGCGCCGTGTGTGATGCCACCAGTGTTGGGTGGGTTGAATCACTGCTGTGACAGAGCAAAGGAAAAATGTTTAAATCGTATTTTCTGTTCGAACCAGTAGGCAATGTTTTGTTTTGGGGAAGATTTATCAGGCTCAAAGAGAATAATAAAAGGAAAAAGGAGATCTCTTTGAATAATGAGCACACTGACCATCACATGAAATATAAAGTCCTACACAGTAGGTTACATTTTGGACCTAAATTTTTTTTTTGAGTCTGTTTTGGCTTAATTTTTTTTTTTTTTTTGCAGTCTCACAAACTATTTCTACTAACTTTTTATTTAAGGTCATTTTTCTCTGATTAAATAGAAAAGCACAAAGACAAAGATGTTCTTCATCTGCCTCCTAAATGGACTGATGTGTCACAGCCCAAAACCTATAGGAGCCATATCTTGGTCTGAAGAGTTTACTTGGTCCCTTGCACAGTTTTCCTCAGCATGGTACCAGAGGGAGAGAATGAGGAGGAATTTCAGCCCCCTCTAAAGCCTCTTGGAGGGTTTGGGAGTCTCAGGTGCTGCTGGTGTCCTGTTGCTGAAGGGTGCTGAGGCATTTGTGCTACATCCTTTATATACACCCTGGATCCCTGGCAGTGTCCAAGGTCAGGCTGGGTGGGGCTTGGAGCAGCCTGGGATAGTGGAAGTTGTCCCTGCCCATGGCAGGGGGTGGAACACGATGAGATTTGGGGTTCCTTCTAAGCAAACCATCCTGGGACTCTAGGATTCTATGATCCAGCATCAGCTCAGCCCACATTTAGCTGTTGCATGGGATCCACATAAGTCCCTGGGGTCCCTACACGCTCCTCATCACAGAGAACTTGCTGCAGGATGTATAGATGAGACTGGAGGTATATAAATAACACAGGTATTGCACATTTTAATGTATTTTTCAGCTTTTGCTTTTCCGGGCTTATTTCCTACACAGCAGGGGCAATTTGCACATAATATCTTTGCTGCTGGACTGTGAACATTTATGCTACATGAAGTTAAGCAGCTGGTAGAAAGCCCTCAGAAATCGAGTTTTCTAAGAAGTGCTGACACACTTTTAATTGGAGTGCTGGATGCCGTGGGAGCACTGTGCCATAAGCCTGGGCAGGTAGTTAGTGTATCTTCTTTTGCAGCTTGCCATGTCCAAGCTATAGGGCACGACTGGCTTTATTTTTAATGCAAATTATAGCTGATTTCCAACTGTTGAATTGCAGGTACTGGGAGCCTTTCGAGCTCTTAAAACTATGTATTAGTAATTTGAAGGAGCTGGTTATCTGAAGAGTAGGCAGATCCTTGCAGGCAGGGGATAAACACAATTGTTGGCTTTCTGGGTGGTTAGTTTCTTTCAAACATTTATTAAAAGTGCTAGAAACCATGCTGGCTAAAAGTGTTCTTTGCAATTTTCCGAGTGCTGTATGTCTCTCTCAGAAAAATTCATTATAATAACAGAGTCGCTGGGCTGGCTTTATTTGTGTAAAACCACAGACTCTCTGGAGATACTGGAGGGGTAACAGAACAAATGTACAGTGTCCTGATAGAAATACAAGTATTGATCTGATGAATATTGCGGCCTAAAGACTACACATTATTAGGGTGTAATGAAATCTTGTTCTGGCTTCAGAGCTGTAGCTCTGCTGCTGGTCACTACAGCACTGAATTATTCAGAAATCACATCTCAGAGGCTTTAGAAGATGCCATCAGCCTCCTCGTTTTTTTTTTTCTTCTCTCCCATCCAAATATTCTTTCTTGTCCCTAAATATTTCATGGGTGCTTGAAATAAAGCCTTTCCCTCTTAGTTTTGCCCAGTTGGACAGAAGCTGAGGTTGTGGTTCATCAATACAGTAAATCTGGCACTAAGACTCTTGGTATTGGATCCAAAATGCCACAGGCAAGTGATGCAAAGTGCTGATTCAATCCAAACTGCCTCTCAGAGTTCAGATTTATCTGAGAATTTGTGATAGATCCTTGCATTGGGCTTTCTGCTGAGTCAGGTGCTGTCTGTACTCCCACTGCTGCAATAAAATTGGCATGAAACCAACATCAGCTTCATCTCCTCTGCTTTGGCTCCTTCCACAGGGGCAGCTCCATGTGCCCACTCCTGTCACGAGTCAAATGTGTGCTGGGAAGGCCAGGGCTGTGCAGGCTGGGGGTCAGGGGCAGCAGAGCCTCTGCCTGGAGTGAAACCTCCTCTGTCACAGGGAGCAGAGCGGGGAGAGGTGTTTGAGGTGCCATATCCAATGTCACCACTTATCCATGGGGCAGCCACTCTGCCAGAGCCCCCTAAGATGCAGGTGGTATCAGATAAGCTGTGGGTTGAGCTGTTGGGGTGATCAGCCCTTCCCAGTGCCCTCAGATTTCCCCAGAGTGCAGCTGATCCCTCAGAGGATTTGCTGCTGGCACAGCACCATTGCTGTTGGTCCAGTGTGGTGGACACAGCAGGCAGTGCTCCATCCCTTTTCCCTCAGCAGTGGAATTCCTGGCACTGAGAGCACTTCCCAACTCAGGATATTCTCACCCTTGCTGCTCACAGACACCCACTCACAGAGGAGTGCCCATCCCCAGCAGTCCAAGCAGCAGCCCCTCCATGGACTTCCCTCCCTTGCTCTTCGTCATGAAGCTGGGCTCGTATCCAGCTCTGTCCAGAGCTGTTCCCAATTCCATGTGTCAAACATAGCTGAAAGACCACCTGAAAGTTTCGGAGGGAAGCATCCGGTGCTGCATGTGATGTCTCCCTACCCTTCCAGCCCTGCTTTATTAACACAAGTGTCCTTCACTGCTCTTTCACTCGAAATCAATCTCTCCAGCACTGATTGCTCTGTCACATTCCCTCTGTAGGCAGGCTGGCTGAACACTTTTATCGTGCTGCCCGCAGGCAAAGTGGTCCCACAAAGAGCCCTCTAGACTGAGCTGAAGGTCACAGGTCCTAATAGCTTCCTTAGGATGGCTGCATACTGTGCCACAAATTCACTTTCAACCTGATCTTCCTGCGGAATTAAATCCCTCTCAGCTTTAGCACTGGTGAAAGACATTGTCCAGAACAGACTGTTGCTTATAAAGGACTTTTCCTGCAGGTTCCTCTGGAGCTCTGGTTCTTCCCTACAGGGAGTAGGTTCTGGCATCAGGGACACTTCTGCTTCTCGAAAACAAACACACAAACTCCGTGGTGAAGTGTTCCCAATTCAACATCTAAGTACACATTTCTATTTCTGAGTGCTCTGTTCGATCCCTCTCACCACTGCAGGCAGTGACGGATGCCTCACAGCTCACACTGCTGCTGCTGCTGAACCACAGTTGGCCTCAGTTCAGCTGCAAATACGTAAATCTTGGTTGCTAATTACATCAAACCTTGTGGGCTTCGTTTAGGAACAAAACACAGGCTGCTCTTCCCTCAGCAATGGTGTGGAGGAGAGGTCCACCCTAACCCAAAGCCAGCAACTTGTGCGCAGGGGATGAGGGACATACATCTCTCTTGGGTCACTGAGAGGACTTGCAACAACTTTGGGCCAAACTTCCAGCAAAAGACAACAAAATAAAACTTCATGAAGGATCTGTGCCACGTTGAAGGTATCAGAGTGGCATCCGTGTGTTTAAGGCAGGGATTCTTTCTGTCTACCTAAGGTGCAGGTGTTAATGCAGCCTTTGGGGCCTGGCTTCCCAAGGCAGTGTTTTGGAGTAGGTGGTCCTGGCAGCCAGGCAGCCTGGCTGCTCTCCTCCATCCCAGGCTCCCCTGAACCTGTGGTTAAGGGGGTTCACACACACGTCCTATAGGGCAGTCACTACATAATTGTGAATTAACGCTCTGCTCCTTCCATTCATTGCGTTTGATTGACTTTGGGTCAACGAATCCACTTCTAGAGAATCTATCTTTCTTTGGGGAAACATGCTGAGTTTTAAAAACAGGAGGCATTTAAACATATTGTACATCCTGGAGTGGATAAAAAGGCCGGGCTGGTCACTGAACTACACAAGGATGAAGTCATGGATGGAAGTTGGACTTTCTATGCTGTCCCTTAGAGCACCTGTGTAGCACCACAGGGAGCAGATCTGCTCCAGCAGACCTCACTCACAGACACAGCAAGTTCTGGGCTTGCATGTGCAAGGAGATCAATGGCACATCAAGATATTCCCCCATTATGATTCTTTCCCCCTCTGCTAATTTGGTGTAATTTGTCCCTTTGTCCCAGCTGCCTGTGTCCAGTCCCACTCGTGGTTATCTCCCAGCACACTTCACAACAGGTTGTCAATCTGTTTTATCACACATCTTTGTTATTGCTTTTGTTTTTGTGTGTAACTGTCAGATAAAGGAAAATAGTTCCCATTTATCTCTGGAGGCCTTTGGGATATTACTGTTTTATCATGCATATAGCATTATCTTCTTGTTGTTTGGGGTCATTTTATGATACAGTGCACTTCACCTTTCTGTTCCTCACATTCCGAGCATTTGTGTGTGACCTTTCAACACCAATACCGAGAGAGGCTTCAGGAACAGATCCACTTGTGCTGTGCATTGTTCATCTTGAGCCAGGCTCCTCCCATTTATGACATGATAATTTTCAGAGGAACCACTTTTCAAACAGCACAATGCAAATAAACGTGGCACTGCAGCATCCCCGTACCACTCACACAAAGTTAAGTAGTTGCTTCAATGGAAATGTTGCAGTAAGAAGGTGTGAGGGAGAGACAATAGGGAAAGATTTGGTAAGTGACAGGTATTGTATGTGGAGGTAGAAGAAGGACTGATATAGGATGGCAACATGGAAAACAAACAGGGAACAGAGCCTTTGAATATTGGATTTTTCTGGTTTGGTGACCAAGGTACAGGAAACACTATATTAGTTTAAGTAATTATCAAATAATTTAATATTAGATTTTTGTCAAAATGAGAACAAACAGAAACAAATAGCTGAGATTAACCAAATGTTTTGGTCAAGCTGCAGGAAAGAGGTTATATATTTTCCAAATTTAATGTAAATGCAGTTTGGGGTCCCTTTCCACTGTGCCAGATGTAATGTCATTCTCTTAGAAATTTTTCTTTTAAAGAAAATAGTAATTCACTGAGGCCAAGGAAGGTAGGTTAAAATATTGAATGTACAGTGGAGACTGTATATATTGCAACCTAGATCTTCTAGTTAGAAGAAGGAAAGGGACTAATTTTAAGTTTGCTAACATGGGCACTTATAGATACAAAAGTCCATGAGAAGGCTCCCAGTACCTTCCATTATATTTTGATTTAAGTCTTGGAGAACTATTTGGAGAGAGAATATTTCCCATGTAATGACAGGACAAGGGGGAATAGACAATAGAAAAGAATTCTAAACTGTGAGGGTGGGCAGGCCCTGGCACAGGGTGCCCAGAGAAGCTGTGGCTGCCCCATCCCTGGAGATGTCCAAGGCTGGGTTGGACAGGGCTTGGAGCAGCCTGGGACAGTGGAAGGTGTCCCTGCCCAGGGGGTGGAATGGGATGGGATTTAAGGTCCCTTTTAACCCAAACCCTGTGATTCTGTGACCCTGTGAACTGCTACAGGATGTTAACATCCATGGTAAGAATGCTCACAGAGAAAATGTAGCAGCTATAGGTCCTGAAGCAAAACATATCAGACAATGAACAGAGCCGTGTGTAAAAATCTATGTTAAAAAATGCCAGGTAAATACAGCCACTGCCAGTGCAGCCATTTCACATTGACTTCACAGCTACTGTTGCAGCCAGATTATTTTCCTGTGTTAGATGCTTTATATATTAAGAAAAGATGCTAAATGCTTTCCTGGGTCCACTGTAATCTTGCTTTTTAAGTTGGAAGCTAATTTACTGTTTTAAAACCATAAATGCCTAAACATTGCATTGCTTGAAAAATTTAGCTTTTCATGTTCACTCTGAATTACGAGAAGAGACTAATTGCCTTCTTTTTCATATCACAGTGGAATACCCTTAGTATTTCTTCTGGAGTTGCCTAAATTGGAAAATCTGTGGTGGCCCCAATCTTTCTCCATCATAGACAAGGAAGAACCTGTGGACACGTAGGTTCCTTAGCCAAGGTACCTCCTAAAGTACCTGCAGCCAGAGGATGGCTCAGGATAACAGCAAAAGGAATTTTCCCTGGCACCTCCCTGAGCCTGGGGTACCTGCATTTGTAGGCTCTCTCCAGCTATGTCCTTTGCAAGGCAGTGTGTAGCTGTAGGTGAGGGTAAAACCAGAGAGGGTGAAGTTAATGCCAGTGCTGGTGAGTTTCCTGTGCACACAGACCAGCTGATGGATGGTAACTTACTCACCTGATGTAATTTGTGGTTTGTGAGCTGCAGCCCTCACAGTCCACAGTAATGAGGTTTTAAAAAGACAGATGCTCCCTCTGCTCCAAGGTCTCTTGGAAATGTTGTGTGTTTGTGATGTCTCTTTTCACAGCAGGGCCGATGTTTCCTGAGGAGTTATTATCACTGCTCACCAGGTCCCAGCTCTGCTTGACTGTGTCTGGCTAGAGCATAGCAGCCACCCTTTTATTTGCTAATTAATTCTCTGATGCATTTTGGGGGAGAAATCCATTTCTTGGAAATCTGAGCGTTATGATGCTTTTATTTATGCTGGGTTTGCATGTTTAGTTGGCACACCAAGTGTACTGCTGTTAAAGGGCAGACAGCTTTGTGTCCTCACAGCAGGACAGGCCCGAGCACCTCTCCCCCTGTCAGGAGGGGTTGGGTCTCTTGTGACACCAGGAACCAGCCTTGGGCTTGGATATTGAGTGTGCATCTCAATACTCAGCAACTTCTCAACCCTGGGGGTTAGAAAACATCTTTTGGGTTTGGGGATCCAAGGCTGGAGCCACCTCAGCTCCCTTCCTCCTCAAATGGAGGGCCCAGTGTAATTCCTTGCAGGATTACATGGGATGCCAAGTTACTGATCTGAATCCCTGAAGCAGTACCCCCACAGGGCTCATTCCCTTGCTGACATGTCCATGTATTTCCTATCTGCTGGATCAAAGCTGTTTAGAGACAGCCACAACCACCAGCTCTCCCTCACACAGGGTCCAGACCTTCTGCAGACCTTTCACCATCTGGGCACATGGAAGGTGATGGCCCCACCTTCATCAGTGAAGATGGAGATGATGAAGCTCCTCCTGGAGCTCTGGCAGCCTTGGGGCTGTGCCCATTCCTTCAGGAGCCTGTTCAGTGCCTGCCACCCTCTGGGGTAGAACCTTTTCCTGATACCCAACCTAACCCCCTCCCTGACACAGCTCCATGCAACTTCTTGGGAGCAGTCCCACCTTCTGAATCTGTTGTGCTGTACCTGGAATCAGAGGATGTGGAAAGACTCCTCAAGGAGGACAGAGACATCCAAACACCTCATCCTCATCCTTCACTCAAAACATTTCAAGTTCAGGAGGCATCAATATTGTCTGGAATGTCCTCCTTCAGTGTGGACATGCAACACCCACTCACAGACTCAAAGGCAGAGATCCAACCCAGTATATTTGGCAAGTTTCTCTTGCTGAAATGTGTAGTTACAATGGATAGACTCCCATGATTTATTTAGTAGTGGTTTGTTTGTCATTCTTTTTTCTAAACTCAACCCTTTTGCTTCTGCAGTACAAAGGAAGAGTCAAACTGACTACTTAACCAACTGAATACATCACTTGGGATGTTTAATTCTCTGAAAACCTGGGTGGGTTTTTTTTCAAATTATTTACACTTCAGAGTGGAAAAATAGCAACATTACTATAGCATTAGATTAAATTTCCCCAGGTTAATGGGCTCAGTGTCAGGAGTGAATAATCACAAGTGCGTTGCCAATGGAGAGACCATAAAGGCACGTTCCTCTCACAATATATTCTACCCCATGAATATATTAAAATATTTTTCCCAGTATGAAAAGAACGGAAATAGCCTTTTGTTTTCCTCTTTTCATAGCAAATGCTCCTGTCATTCGCAGCACAATGAATTCCTTGAATCTGTACCAGTCAGTTTTTATCCTTCCTTCAAGACCCAGAGGCCACTGGAAAGATCTTTCACATGGCTAAACTTTGCTGAATGTATTTAACCAGTAAATTATTTGTCTTCTGAACTAGAAGAACCAATACCCATTTATGTTCTAAAAATGGTTTGTTTTACTTACTTTATGAGTTGGAACTGCAACAGTAGCAAAGCCAAAGGACGTTTAATTAAGTTATATTTACTTTTTCATGATCTTTTAGCTTTAGATTATAAATCATGAATCAATGAGTACTTAATTTCCTCATATAGCATTAAAAGTAATTGCTTCATAAATTTGTTTTAGTAATCCAAATATTTGCACAGAGTGCAGCACAAAGAAGTTGTTTCATTGATGAGAGTTCTCACTTCCCTTTCCGCTGTTGGAGGAAAATGGGTTTTTGCTCCTTTGGGGTCCAGTCCTTTACGGTGCAGAAGTCTCTGAACCTCAGGGGTGGTATTGCTATGAAATATTGATGTCACACTGATTTTTTTGGTCATTGGTTTCCTTGGCACTTGAATTACAGTGACCTTCTCCTGAATCTCCAATCTGGCAAGCAGAAGACTCTGAGTGGGTCCACGACCCTGTGCAGGGCTGTCAAACAATCTTCAGCAACAGATATTTCTGTTTCTCCCCAAAATCCAAGCCCAGGTGTGGGGAGGTGATTCGATCCTTCAATATTAGATATGGCAACTTGGAATTCAATTTCTGCTTAGTAACACAGGGCAGAGGAATCCTTCCTGCACCCTCACCACAGTGATGAACCAACTGTACACAGACACGGGTGCTTGAGAAGCTGCTCCCTTCCAAACTGGTGGCAGGACCCAGGGGATGGCTGGAGCTGTGTCAGGGGAGGGTTAGGTTGGATTTTAGGGAAAGGTTCTTCCCCCAGAGGGTGCTGGGCACTGCCCAGGCTCCCCAGGGAATGGGCACGGCCCCGAGGCTGCCAGAGCTCCAGGAGAGTTTGGACATCACTCTCAGGCACAGGGTGGGATTGTTGGGGTGTCTGTGCAGGGCCAGGGTTGGACAGGATGATCCTTGTGGGCCCCTTCCAGCTCAGGACATTCTGTGATTCCGTGTTTCTGTGATACATTGCATGTATGTGTTGGGTCCTGCTTGACTCTCAAGTTTTGTTATCAGGCATTGTTGGGTTCCCCAAGTGAAGGATTATTTTACTGACTTGTGGACAGTGTGCTGAAAATAAGGGTCTTTCAAAAAACAAAATCGTAGAACCACAGAATATTCTGAGTTGGAAGGGCCCAACAAAGTCATCAAGTCCAAATTTTAAGTGAATGGACCATACAGGGATCAAACCCACAGCTTTGGTGTTATCAGCACTGTATCACAGTAGTCCCGTGATCCACATCGGATGCAGCTCCATGAGAGTAATTTTTCAATTAAAGGCTTCATTTGAATTGGAAAGCTTTTCATGAATTGTTTTTTGATGGAAAGAATAGGAAAAAATCTCCAGTAGCTGCCGTGTGGAAAAGGATCGGCTGTCCCAGGAAAAAGTGGTCTTGATGCCATACCTTGAACCCCTTTCAAATGGGTTTTGGTGGCCTTTGCACTTGTTGTCAGCCACAAAGGTGGAAGCAGTGAGCTGACAGAGTGTTCCATGCAGGAGCAGAGCTTGTGAAAAGCAGCTGAGCTCCAGCATCATCTGCTGTGTGGCGCTCCTTGGCACGGGAAGAGGGAGGGCAGCCTAAAAAGCAGCTGTGGAGCGTGAAGCACACCTGAGGCCTGGCTGGTGGGATCCAAAGCCCTGGCTCCAGCTGGAGCTGATGCCATCTCCTTTATTCCTCATGCACGCCCACTCTGTAATTCCAAGTGGGATATGCCCAACATGAAGAGTTTCCCTAGCTGGACTTCCAAAAGCTCCCTCAGCTATCCCTGTGCAGCCATAAATCAGGCAAAATCTCCAGGGGAGTGAGCAGTAATCTGGGAAAAGTACAGGGGAAGGGAGGAGGAGGCGGAGGTAAAGCAGGAGCTGCCTTGGCCATAATTCCCCAGTGTCTGATAAAGGTTTGGAGAAGGAAGTGTTTTATTTCTTCAGTGGAGATGTGGGTGGCAGGGAAGGGTCAGAAAAAGAGGCCTGGGGTTAGAAGCAACTGTTATATTGGACAAAAATCTCTACTGGATTGGAATGGAATAATCAAGATTTATTTATAAAATATTGCTATTAAATAAACATTACAGAAACTTTCGAATATCAAGCTTATTTATAGCTTTAGGCGTGAAAACCCACATTAGTATGTTGAATTATATGAGTTCACTGCTGCCTGCTAGCTGACAGCACGTCAAATTATTTGCAAATATTTTCTGGAACAGTAACCTTGAAGGATGCCAGCACCATTCAGTGTAACCTTATCACGAGACAGGAACCAAATGATGAGATGAGGACTGAGGATACAGAGTTTTTAGCAGCAAGTGACCTCTGACTCTCTGCCTAAAAACAGAGTTCACGTGGTACCTCCCTCAGCACAGAAAGATGCTTTTTTGTCACTGACATTTACACTGATTCTGTGCAGGGGTTTTGGAAGATGGTGTGAGTGATGTCGAGATGAGAAACTGCTCAGGGCAGGAATTTGGGAGTACATTGGTCACATTTAAGTGGGTTTATCTCTTCCAGCTTGCAAGACCAAGCTTCTGCAAAAATTATATAATCATTTTAACAAAGTGTTCCATAATTGACATGAAAAAGGCAAAGTAAAATAAAAATGAATTACTCTGTAAGCAGAAAGGTTCATTCATTTTAACTGCAATCTGTAAGAGGGAAAAGGGGAAAAAAACTCCCAAATGCAGGCTTTTTATGGAAATTGTGGCCTCGTTGAAATTATAAGCTTTCTGCTATTTAAATGAATAATGTTCCCTAACACAGACTATTTTCTCATTTAAAAGTCTGTTGGGGTATAATTTCATCCTTTTACTGTCTGCTGTGTTTTAACTTACAGCAGTCTGACTAAATATTGTATTTTCTATCCATCAAAAATTGCTGGTACAGTTTGTGCAACAAGCGTTCGTTGCTCAATTAGAAGGCTCTGAATTAAAAAAGGTAACGTTTTGCTGGAGGTTTGCAGGGTCCTTGTCACATGGGAAGCAGGTGGCACTAAAAGTCGTGCTCTGTTCCCTGGCAATGATGGTGATGATGGCGATGATGACGATGATGGTGATGATGGCGATGATGACGATGATGGCGATGAAGCTTGGGTGCACAAAATGTGGGAGGACAGAGGAGTCCAGGTGGTTGCTCATCGCCTCTGGGCAAGGTGCAGAGGGTCAGAATGTCCTCCCCATGAGGGAGGGATGGAGGGGACAGGCAGGACGAGTGGCCAGCTCCAACACTGGGCAGAAGAGCCAATCTGAGCAGTTGTGGCTTTGGCACCCTGGATACATTGCTGGGCTCCCTTGGGTGCCAAGTGCTTCTTCACACCAGCAGATTGAGTCCAGCATGGGCAGCCAAGTGCCTCGTAGCCAAAACCAATGATTTACATATCCCACATGCTCCCAAATCTGGAATCATGGCTCCCAAACCTCACCTAAAAATGAGACAGTAGTAAAGACAGGCACTTGCATTTGACCTTCTGTTTTTCAGGCCATTTATTATTCACCCAGGCCACATCCCATGGTTTTATCCCTAGCTGTGATATCGAGTCACTTCAATGTTAAAACAAATGCTGAGGTTCTCCTGGACTCACCTGGCTGGGAGTTGGGGCTTTTATAGGCACACTGTGGGGCTCATGATGAGAGCAAGCAACTCGCAGCATAAATTACCTTCCATCTTTGGAGGGCATCTTTGTTTAGCAGAAGGACACAGCAGTGAAAGATATTTAATGACGACAAAAACGCCTTGCCTCAAAGATGCAATTAACCTTGACAAATAAGTATGAATCCTCTAAGGAGCCATAAAAGTGCTCCCCTGGTTTATGTCTGTCAGTCTGTCGTTTGGATGCTCCATCAATTCTTACAGTGCTTCCAGTGGCGAGGCCAAGTGGCTTATAAAGTTTTACGTGCTGTTTGTTTGCTGAGAGAATTAAAGCCGTGGCACCTCTGCTGCAGCAGGGAGGGACTTCCCAGGGGCTGCAGGTGAAGCCTGGGCTGTGCCAGGCAGGTGTTGGCACCCACATGGAATCTGGGATACCAAGAGTGGGCATCGCCTGCCGTCAGCAGCAGGAGCCCCACCAGAGAGCCTCCAGCAGCAGGGCCATGCCCTAAACCAAAGTTTAGTGGCAGCTTCCAGGAGCCTCCTCTGCTTATTTTCCAGTGGGAAACACCTTCTGGATATCTACCCACAGTTTAATAATGCTGAACTCCTTATCCCACCCACAGGAGCAACCCCAGCTGAGGATAGAGCTCTTACAGGCTTGATAATAAAAATTAGGACCTCTGAGAAGCCACTGTCATCATCAGAACCACCAACAGAATGGTTTGGGTAGGAAGGGACCTTCCAGATCCTCGAGCTCAGGTCCTCTCACCCTGGCTTCTGCAGGGGGAACTCCATTTGTAAGCAGACTCGGTGGGTGATTTATGTGTTAGCTTAATATTTGTCTAATTGTTTCTATTTTGTCTCAGCCCCGCAGTCCCAACACTTCTCTGGCCACACATCCATCTTGCTCACACGCTTTTTGTGACTCCTGCTCTTCAGAGCTCCAGACATGCAGCGAGAGGTGGGAATGAGCTTGCCTTTCAATTGCCACAACATGTTGCTTTATGGTGTTTACTTAGTTTCTGCTTGAAATCTTATTCTTCTCTTGCTTATTGTCACTAGTCCCAGCAGTTTGTTTCTCTTCTTATCTCGCCAACATGAAGTTTGAATAAAACCTCCTAAGAAACAGCCCAAGTATGTGAGAAACAGCAGCCGTAGGAGGCCACAGCCAAGGATTTTCAGTTCTTGCCTTTTGTATTTCCTATTGTTTTTACCTACGGATACATTTTAGACTTCACGGGCCAAATTCATCCTATTCCAATGAAGTTACCTCAGAGACACACTTGGCTCTGTTGCTTTAAAAAAAAATAGATAATCCCAAACAGCAGGATAATTTTATGACCGCTAATTACATTTGTTGCTATGCAAGCTAAGATAATGATAAGAGTAATCGTATCTCATGCTTCAGGGCATACGCTCATCACCTGTGGGCATCAGGAAGGAATTTTTCTCCCCATGTACAGCACTGTTCAATTAACTAGATGGATTGTGGTGGGTTTGTTTTCTCTGTGTTTTCTTCCTCTGAAGCATCATTTATTAGCTGCAGCCGGAATAGGTAGAGCAGATTGAATTAACCGACAGTCTGATCCAATATGGGGATTCCTAAATCCCCACCCTGGCAAGTAAAATCAGCTGAGGAAAAGGAATATGGTTTTGCAATTGGAATTTTGCAATTGGAATTTTGCAATTGGGAAACTGATTGTTTTCCAAATGCCTGAATATCCTGCCCCTAACCAAAGTTGTGAATGCGGCAAAGCTGAGCTTTGGGCTACTGTGTTGCAAAAAATCTGGCTCTGAGAGTGTCCCAGCTTGAGGAAACTTGGAGGATTGCTCTTCTCTTTTGACTCTGTGAGTAGCATCTGCATTTGAGCACCACTGGGTCCTACGGATTATGTTTGTGGCTACCCGTCACGTTGCATTAGAATAGCCAGCCTCAGCCAGAAAAGCAATTGAAAGCCATTGGAAATCTGCCTCGCTGCCCACATCCAGGGAATAAGCTCTCTGATAATCCTAATAGAGAAGATCAAATTTGCCAAGAAAATAGAAGCGATTGCTTGTATTTTGCTTCATTCTCCTCAACTATCTTTCTGCTCCTCGCAAGACTTAATCAACAGCTAATAAACCTCAGCTTTTCAGTGCACAACAGAGTATTGTCTTTCTAGTACTTGTCTTGGGACTGGGATTTATCTGTTATTGACTTCATCCCTTTCCTATCCTTTCCTTTTGTTTGGTCCCCATTCCCCTTTTCTCAGTAGCGCTTGCTTTATTTTTATCTCTAGTAAAGCAGGTCTGCCATTTAATTAGCAAACTGGCCTCTACCTGAAGCCAAATGAAATGTAATCTCCTGCCGACCTGAATGCAAGGTAGAAATTCCATGTCTGAAAGATATCAACATTTGTCTTGGCTTATTTGTGGAGAAAAGCAGAAAACTTCCAGGTGTATTTCTGGGAGAAAATTCTGAACACAAAAAACAGTGTGAATTCGTCAATACTCGTTGGGCATTTGTTTCATGTTAATAAACCAGCCAAAAAGGAGCTGTTTCACAGCAAAAACAGGAGCAACTCTGCATTGATTCCACTGGGTAGCAAAGACCTTTATGGTATCATGCTCAGCTGCAGCTTTGGGTGGGAGATGAGAAAAGGACTCACAGAATTGTTAGGATTGGAAGGGACCTCTGGAGATCGTCCACAACTCCCCTTCCAAGGCAGCATCACCTACAGCAGGTGACACAGGAACGCATCCCAGTGGGTTTGGGGGATGATTCCCTGCCCTCCCTGGGCAGCTGTAGAGATAAAATCCTCAGAGATCAAAGCAGATGTGCCCTTTGCTCTGAGGCTGTGCTGTGCAGCCCCCTCCTGAGCCGGGAGCAGTGGGCAGTGCTGGGTGGCTGGGATCAGTGTCCTCATGCCATGCCCTGGCTCTGCCCCTGCCCACACCAGTTCCTGGTGTTCCTGCTGCTCCCCACCACTCTCCTGCCCGACTCCGGCAGCAATTGTGGGCAATCAGGAGCTATGGCTCTTCTTAACCTTGGGACACACCTCTGTTATTAACCATCCATAAAACTCTACGGCCCTTTTAAAACATCCACACTGTTATTTAATTCTCTTGACTGGTGCAATAAAAACGAGATGGGAGAGGATGGCCAACACCTCCCCAGGAGTCAGCCCTGCAAATATGCATCTCAGAGGGCACCCGAGCTCCTGTGGTGCTGAGCATTGAACCAACATCACCCCAATCAACCCTCGTGATTCACTTGAAGAAGAAGAGTGTCATACAGGAATCAAATAGCTCGGGTCAGCGTGAGCAGTAACAGCTTATTTTCATTGCTGAGCTGCACTGCACAAACACCTATCTGTCAGCACTCCACTGGTTTAGTTCCAGGCAAAATGACTTGCTTGCTCTCCAATCTGGCGTGCTGGCAGTGTGGGAATGCAAACAGCCAGCCCTTTGTGTTCACCTGCAGCTTTATTCCCTTCATCAATAATTGCTAAAGAGACAAATGAAATTTTTCGTTCCTCGGTTCTGGAATTATATCACAGCAGTGCTTTTGTTTGATCAAAATTGCTAAATGTTTTCTGTAACTTGGAACAGCATAAAAATTGCAGGCTTGAAAATTACACATATGCCTCATCCTATCTCGAGGAATTCCAAAAGCTACTTGTGAGACAAGAAATGCTCACCGTATTCCTTAGGAGTTGTCCAAAAATAGTGGGCCAGTCTATTCTGATTCCATCCACAGCAATGGCAGAATGCTCAGTGCATTTGGGAACACACCACTGTGATGCAAAATTCTCCTTTGAATTTAAACTCCAAGATCTAAACATTTGCAAAAATTAAAAAGACCATTCAGATGCATTAACAAGACAGAGCAAGGACCTGTCAGTTTTATCCTGTATCCTTAAATGCACAGGACAAGAAATGCTGTTGTTCCCAGAGGCTTTGGAGTGGGAAGATGCTGTCAGTCACAGAATTATAGAATCGTTTGGGTTGGAAGGGACCTTAAAGCCCATCCAGTCCCACCCCTGCCATGGGCAGGGACACCTTCCATGATCCCAGGGTGCTCCAAGTCCCATCCAACCTGGCCTTGGACACTGCCAGGGATTCAGGGACAGCCACAGCTTCCCTGGGTTATTCCCACCTCAAACAGAGCCTGCCAAAGCTGAGGGCAGTCGGTACCAAAAGGGAATGCTCAGCATTTTGCAGGTTGGCTCCAAGGGATGAGTTGCCTGTTTCTTTGGGGTTTTCTGCAAGCTCAAAAACATCAGAGCTCCACGCAGTTCCCTTAACCTTTTTCAAGAATTCAGAACCAAAACATTGTTTCTGGTCCAGCTCGAGTTTTTCAGAGAGCTTTGCTAGTAGAGAGTGGGGAGTGAGTTGTGGCACATGGAGAAAGAGAAACTATTGGAGGACTACTGGGAAAGAAGAGTAAATCTGGAGCTGGAAGAGAGGTGACACAAAAGACAATTAAGTTATCTCTGCAACATCACAGTCAGGAAGGACTTCAAGGAAGCCAAAGTTCATGTGATCAGAGTAACAGGGGGACACAAATTCAGCAGTAGAATTTCAGCCAGATTTCAGAAAAAGGGTGGATGCAAAGTAAAAAGGAGATAGGAGAAGGCTTTGGCTTCAAAGGGTAAGGGAAAAGGATGGAATTAGCATTAGAAATAGGAAAAAACGCCCAACAAGTAGGAGCTCCTCACTGAAGAGGGAGCAGAAGAGCCAAGACTAAGGCTAAATAAACCCCAATCTGTTTGCATGTGGCAACAAACAAATATCTGAACATGAGCTGGGAAATTCAGTTCTCTTCTTATCCATGGGAAGTGACAGTGCCCAGATTGAGACACCGTGACAGGGGCTGAAGTGCTAAATGGGAATTGTTGGGTGCTGGGTTCCTGCATGCAGCCACGTTTATTGCATCCCAATGTTTAATGTTCACAAACCATTAGATACATGTATATTTATGGTTTGATAATCAGCTGTCATTAACAGATGAGTAAACAACATAATGTTCATATTTAGGAGGAATATGCAAACTAAAGAGAAACTGCCAACTCCTAAGAACATTTATTTTCTCTACACTTAATGGGGGGAAAGGAGGCGGAAATACTCTGTAAATTAATTATGGGATATTGGCAATGCCTCCACTACTGTACAACTGTAATTATCCCATCTCTGTGCGTGGGACTGTAGTCGTGCACCCCCAGCTATTCTCATCCATGGGAGTTGGGGATATACCCATCGTGCACATTTCCTAAATTAAATCCTTTTTACTGTCTCTTTGAACTCAGAAGAGCAGGCAAACCATGATCTTTTCAACCAGTGTCATGCCAAGATGGTGAGGCCTTCTGCCACGCTCCCTTCATGCAAATCAATCATGTTTCAAACTTCAGGAGAGGATGGAAACTCTTCTTTCCTATGAGAAATGCCAGTTCAAGTAGAGCTGTTTGATTTGAGCGAGGTTTTCAGGCAGTTTTGCAGATCTCCTTGATTTTCTTGCAGATTTGCTGTTTTCCATCAACTGCAAGCAGAGAAGAGCATGAAAACACATTTTTGACCACTCCACAAATACCCCTGAGTTAAATGTGATCCAATGTATTTGTGACTCCCTGGTTATATCTTTAATCATCCCTGACACTATTTTGCATCCAAAGACACTTTATTAAATGGATTCTTATCCTATTTTTACAGATGAGGGAAACTGAGGCCCAAATCAGGACAGGATTAACCCAGGGAGAAGGCAAAAGAAGCAGAGAATTTTAAGGAAAGGTCAGGTCTGGAAAGGATGAATTTACAGGGATGAGAAGATGCTTCATTAGTCATGGCTGGGAGAGCTGGAAGAAATCAAGTGTCCAGCCAGGGATGAGGCTGGGAACAGAGTCCAGCATCCTGACTGTCATCTCCCCACTCTCCCACCAGTTAGGCCACGTGCTTGAAAACTGATCCATCTATTTATAACCATGGATATTTGACAAAAAGCAAATGGATATTAACGGGAGTTTCCTGGACAATGTAACCAACTTTCCCCCTTAGCTGATCCTTCCTCTGCCTTATAAAATTAGAAAATTTTGCAATCCATTTTGTAGATGGAAACAGATCATGTGCAGATGCAACAATTTGGCAGGTTATCACACCAGGATTTTCAGCCTGGGATAGCACAGCCTCTCCAGCTGCTAAGGATCAGTCCCTTCAGCAAACCAAATTCACTAATCTGGTGCTTCCTCCTGCCCATAGCCAGGCTTATTGGGGAGGATTAGCTCGTTGTCCAGGGGTAATTTTCTCAAATAAATGGGTCAAAGCCTGTGCTGGCTCCCCTCCTGCAGCCTGCTGAGTTCAATGGCTTTGCTCAGAGCACAGCCTGGTTCCTCATTTCCATCGAGATCCTTGGGCCGTGGCTGAATAACGAGAAGTGGCAGGTGAAGCCGAAGGTTTTGGCTTTGTTTTTTGTAAAGAAGAGAGGAGTGCAGCAGAACAACATATGGTACAGTGCCTGGCTAAAAATGATTTAGTGGGAAACTGGTGCTTCATTTCTGTCTCTCTGCAACCACACACACTAATGTAGTGGTGTAACTATTCGTCTAATAAACTGCTAATATTTATTATTAATTGAACCATTTAATCTAACGGTGGATTAGGGGAAGGCAAATGTAGGACTTAATGACTCTGCTGATTGGTATAAATTTTAACAGTGAGCTCAGGCTGTATAATACAAATTGTGTTGCTGCTGCTGAGAAATACCTTGTAACTGGAAGGAACTGTGCCCAAGCAAAACTCTCACTGGCTATCAAGGGTTTGGGGTTTTTTAATCTTTTAGTGGAAGCTGTAGGACTTAACTCCAAAAGATGAGGTCACTGTCACCAGTGGTTTATTATATTAATGGCAAAGAAAGTGGTTATTAGTAATGTCTGCTTAACTTAGGAGGTCATCTTCCATCCCAAATAGCCCCTCGATGGATGGTTTAGTGCTGCTGCGATAACTGAAGTGCAGGATAACAAACCCTAATTATCTTGCACTTCCAACCAAATCCCCTGTGCTGCCTGCAAATCCATCATTGCCAGGGCTCTCTCCAGCCCACCCACTGCTCCGAATTCCTGGTTTTCTGGAGCTGGAAGTAAGGATGCACCCACATCTTATGGAAGAAAAATTTCTGCTTACTGCTAAATCTTATTTCCCAGGCACTGCTGGATGGGAGTTTGGGGATATTCCAGTCGGGACTGGAAAGATGCTTCAGCTCTTTGCCTTTCAAGCCTATGTAGTCAAAAGCAATGTCTGTATCCTGGGGAGGAATTAATGGAAAAGCCCAAACTTCCTAATGGGATGTATCTTGCTCTAAGCTCTTGGAGGACCTGAGATCTTAGACTTTATCATCATGACATTAAGGGCTTTAGACAAGCTATTTTTAGAGGTTTCTTTAAAATTTGATCAGTTATAATTTTCCCTTTATGGTTATAATTTTCCCTTTCATGGGAGCTCTGTAGATGAGACAGTAACTCTTGGAAACACAGCAGCACCCTTTCTAAGCGGGGTATAAAAACCCTTCTAATTGGAAATATTCTTTCAAGCATTTGCACATTATTTTTTTGATTTTTTTTTTGTTGTTACACATAGGACATATGGTGATGTTGTGTGGCTCTCAGGCATTCGAACTTGCATGAGTTATTGCAGCAGTTCCAAATTTCATGCTGAGAAAATTCGGATGCCACCTTCCAGGTCTGATGAGAATTAAGGTCATGTTGTCATCCTTGGCTACCCTGCCTTAGATCTCCTTGAGGCTTGATGTTATCAGGGAGTCTGGTTCAGTCTACAACTTCTAGAGCAGAGACCAAAACACAGAGGTCACCTTCCATTTGGTGTATCCCCTCCCCTGCTTTGCTCTCCATTTTCTACAGCTGAAGGAAACATGCCCTGTGCTTCTGCCATGAAAGCAGGGATGTGTTAGAGAATCTGGGAAACCTATCTATTTTTTTTTCTTCTGTTTGTGGTAAGTGAGCTGGGAGAAAAGATATTTCTTACCCTTGTGGCCTCTGGAAGTCAAGGGAAAGAGAAATGGAAAGATAAAAAAGCTGAGGGATGAATTGGAAGAAAATAAAGAATTGCTGAAAAGATTGAAGCAGGGAGGAAAGAAAGGAGAATATCTCCAAGAAAGAGATGAACTCACAGCTTGCTTACCTGTTTCAGACAGAAATGTGCCAGGAGTTTTGGCAGAAGTCTCTTTGCAAACTTTCCTTGCTTAGGGGCTCTCTTGATCTCCCTGCAGTCACCCTACTGACACAGCTACGCCAGCTCACATTTCCCACTGTTACCCCACACCCTCTGCCCCCACACTCCCAAATCAGCTGAATCTGGAAGAAAATGCAGCTAAGAGATGGGAACCAATGGGAATTTGGCAATGGCTTTCACCAATGGGAAAAGTGAAGGGAAGAGTTCAGCAGGACAGACACACGAGACAGATGATGCAGAGAGAGAACTGAAGCAGAAGAAATGGCTACAAATAAATAACCAGGAGGTGAATATGGAAATCTGAAAAAGGGAAGACTCAGCAAAGTGTCCTCAGTAGCAAGCAGCAGCTGTCAAATTGTGTTTCCTGGGTGAAACAGCTTCAGGAAAAGCCAAGGGGTGCAACACTTTAGTGAGGGTGCTCAGGAGGACGAATGCTGAGAGTCGAGGTCAGTGCTGCTGTGGCCCAGCCCCAGCTCTGCACTGGGCATCTCAAAGTCCATCCTGAGTGTGACTCCACGCTCTCCAAACCAGCCCAGAGTAAATCCCTCGCTCAGCCAGGGCTGCAGTCCTGCCACGAGCAGCAGCTCCCTGGTGCAGAGGGAAGTAGCTCTGAGGGCAAAATCTCTCGCCTGCAAAATCTGAGCTACAAACCAGCTTTAGGAGCTGGTGAGGTTATAATTTTTTAACTTGTGAGGGAAACCACAGCTCTCAGTGAGACCAACACAAGAAAGAAGCTCAGCAGGTTTCCTAAATGCAGATGGAGTTATCAGGATACAAGTCACATCTCTTTCACCCACAAAAATTGCCCAGAATTTCCTGACCTCCATGGAAACACTGGTTTGCACCGTGCCTCCCTCTCAGCCAGTTTTGTCCTTCCTTCTCTTAGTGCTGGGTGGTTTTTTACAGGTGTTCTCCAGCTCCTGATGCTCATTTAGGTTGCCAGGTTATTTCAGCTCTCAGTTATTCTCCTGCCCAGCAACAGGATGGGGCCATAAAAATTTACTTTCTTGTTTACATTCACTCAGCAATTTATAAGAAGAAAAGTAGGGGAAAACCATAAGCAAAGAATCAATGCTGCATTTAATAGTTAAGCATAAAAGTCATTCTTAAACAATATTTTTATTTCAGTTTTAATGAGAGAGCAGAAATACCACTACTGGGGTTTTAAGGCCCATAAGGTGTTAGTACTCTTGTTATCTCTGATGTTCATGGTCTCTCGCACACCATTTATGCTGGGCATTATTTTTGACAATGCACTATGGCAAATGCCTGGCCTGGGATTCCTTGGAATGAATAAAAGATTTATAGTGGAAATTCTACAAGTAATATCTTGTTATAATACATTTTTGTGCTAACTGCAAGTGACAAGTGATTGCTCAAACTTGTTCCTGCAGCGACCAGGTTTTCCTCTTTAATCCTATATTAGTTCTGCAGAAAAAAAATTTGAAATACAAGGAGAGCTGTCTTTTCATTTATTTTATCTTGCCTCTATAGGAATATTTTCATGGTAAATTCAATATACTTTGTCCGAAATGTAAATGGAATGTTCAATATATTTTTAAATCAAGCACTGTTTAAACATTAAAATCCTCTTTTGCAAATGCCATTGTGATAGAGGTTCAAGATTTTGCAGGGGCTTAATAACTTCCTGGGGGGAAAAGAGGCCAGTTTGGTAGTCAGGACTTGACTTTAGAGTCTTCACTTCCTTTCAGTTCTGCAGGATTCCCATAGGACCGGGGCTAAATTAGGAATTTCTCTGTGTGGCATTTCCCCATCCATGAAGTGGATGCTGTGCAATGGGTGCTCTGCAGTTTGTGGGGCAGGGAAACAAAAGGAAACACCCAAAAAGACAAAGTTAGGAAAACTGCAAGTGGGCATGGATGTAAATCAAGACAATATAATTTGAAATCTTTTATGTTTGTAATGTGACCGCCATATCTTGGGGTCATGAACGTGGAGCTTGGGAGCTTTGTGTAAATTAGTGCTGGGATCATCGACATGAAGTTACCAGGCACCATTTGAAAATCTTTACATGGCAGAGGAAAACGCTGATGAAGTTGGGACTGGTGACAATGATGCCTTAGGTTTTAGCTTTTATATTTTACAATTTCTGTACTGCTTAGAGTGTAACTCTGCAGTTCCTTGTAGCCTGGAATTTCTGCTCTCTCGTGCTGGGCAGACACAACAAAGCCTCTCCAGGCTTTGCCTTCAAGGACAGCCAGGCTCTTCTAGGCCCAAAATGTGTAAACCAAAGCCTCTAAGGGGGAGCAAGCTGAGGGGAATTCCATCATTAAACTGGGGCTTTAATTGGAGAATTAACCCTGATATGCAAATGAACCAAACCTATAAAGGTGTGAAGAACTCGTGACCTGGGGTCCATCTTGGGGTCCATTTTTGGAGGCAGCCTCTGGCTCCCCAGGGTGTACCTTGAAGGCTTTCAAATAAACACCGACCTTTATTCCCTTCCTCTTGTCTAGTCTCTGTTTCTAGGTGGCTGGAGAAGGCATCAGCATGGTGATGTCCCTGCAGGTGGCACAGGGATGGTCCTTGCAGTGCAAAACCACAAAGGTTCTGCTGTGCACAAACCATGCAGACACACGGCCCCACCAAACTGTGTTGAATACCCAGTGTTTCACTTCAGGTAGAGCTTACTGCCAAATTCCAGGGAATGCTCAAGAACCTCCTCAAGTGTCAATTAACAGCAAACTCTACGCTGACTAAATTTTCGTCCCAGTTCCCAGGCTGTTTTGGCAGTTTATGTCCTCGAGGTTGGTTATGCATCCCTTCCATCCCTTTTTCCTCTCTAATCTAAACACAGGATGTTATCTTTAATACCTCTTTTCAAAACTTGCCCAGGATTTTATTTAGCTCCTGTGTGAGAAGAAAATGAAAAGAAGAGAGAAATTGGCTTGGGGTTTTGGGGAATGAAAGCAAACTTGAGAGGCACTTTTGGGAAAGATGTGAAATGGTCTAAGGTGCTGTAGGTGGTCACTCAGGGAGCCGTGAGCAGCAGCTCAGTAATACCTGGCTCCATGCTCTGTCGCCCTCAACAACCCTCTGTGCTCTGGGCTAGGAAAACACTTTCCAATTCAATAGCCAGGTTCTTTTCTGAGGTTGCCAAAGGTGCCCATTTGGGTCCTGGCAATGCTCTGTGGATGGATGGCTGCTTCCCAAAAAACCTCATTGATAACACCTGCTGTGTCTGTCAGCTTTTATTTCTACCAGATGTAATTGGATTTAAGTGGTAGCACAGGAGTGTGAGACAATCTGCCTCTTCACATGGGATCTTCTGGACACAATAAAAACAACACAATAGAACCTTGGTCTATCCTTTTGTTAATCACCCATTTCAAGATTCCTGTCCTTCTTTTGGATTTCTCACTCTGGTTTATTCCCACCCAAGCCTGTTTTGCCAAGCATACAGCTCACATCTCCATTTGCTTCCATTTTCTCTTTTACATTTTTCTTGTCGTACTCGGTACCAAAATTTTCTTCCAGCAGAAGTATTTCAAGAGCCATTGGCTTTTCCTAGCTGGCCTGACTGTTGCAGGAGCAGGTCTCATCCTAACTGTGTCCTCGTGCTTACAACTAAAAGCTGGGCTCTTTGGTTGTACGGATTTCTTGGTTTGTAGCCAAAATCAATCTGTGCATATGTTTGTCGTGCTGTGACACAGTTCCTGGTTTTTTAAAGCAGTAGTTTCTCTGACAGCTTGGCTCAGTGTCCTCTGGATAATATTAACCTGCTGTAGGTAGAACTTCCTATGGAGTCCAAATGCTTCCAACTCATCGCAGTCAGGGCTGGTATCTGTAGCACTTTCCTACTCTCAGCTCTCTTCCCAGAGCCCAGTCTGCAGGTCAGACACAGAAATGGTGGCCCACATTTCTCCCTCCCCACGTTGTTTCTGCTCTCTCATTGCCCTCTCACATTGTCCTGCCTTCGTGCACAGCCAAAGAGTGCAGGCAAAGCAAGGGAAGGAGTTTCACCTCACTGCCCCAGGGGCTGCACAGCAGCAGCCTCCCGAAGCAGCAAATGCCATTGTGCTGTCCTGGATCTTGGTTTCATCCCTTTTGGGTATCCATGGCTTTGTCAATACTGTACATTGGGAAAACCTTCATGGCATTACTTCCAGGCTGGTTTCAGTGAGTGCCACAGGAGCCACTCTGCAGAGCAGCCCCTGCCATGGGGCCACCTCCACTGAAGGATAGCTCCATGCAGAGCTTGGTCAGCTCTGTCTCAGCTTCTCAGAGACTCTCCACTGGATATCAACCTCCTTCCTCAGGCAGGTGATTCTGAACACCTCACAATATCCTTGTGGTGGGTATTTCTCTATTTGTTTGGCTTCACATCAAGACTGAAAGCACTGCTGGAAATACACTTTAGCCAAAGATTGTTTAGGTCAATTGTTCCTTCTGGTATTAAAGTTATGAATCATCTTGGCATCAAGGTGTGACCTTTCCTCTTTACACTATTATGTCACCAAAAAGGAGGCAGAAATGGAAATAGGAAGATGATTGCAATAAATTTCTCACCACTGATATAATGTCTCGTGTGCACCAGGAGTACTGGACTTGTAAACCTCATCTTCCTTGGCATGGATCCACACTAAACTTTGTTTCTACTAACAAAATCCAACATTCCTTTTTTTCCAGTACAGCTCTCTCTGCATCATAAACCACCTGCTGGACTGAGTTCTCTGAAGTGACAGTGCAGAGATTTCCATCCAAAACTGATCCAGGCAGTCTGAAAAGCTGCACTCCTGCAGTGCAGAGTCCCCACAGGAATGATCTTTCCAAACATAATGTTTTGATGTTGCTGGTCCAGAGGCGATAGTGAATAAAAACATTTGAAAAAATCTAAAGTGTAGGTAATGGTAAGGGAATAAATGTCAATTCTTGATCTATATCTGCCTTGGAAACAGTTACATTTGCAGAGCAGAAACTCAGTGCTGGTTATTTACTACAATTCTAATGGCTCGCTAAAAAAAAAAAAAAAAGATTTTGTCCTACAATAAAAACTCTTGAAATTAAATTTGACACTTCAGAGTCTGAAATAAACTCCGTTTCAAATAAAATTGTATCTTTGGAACAATATACATCAAAATACAGAGGAAAATTGCAGGGAGATTATGATAGGATTAAGCTATTTCCTGCACAGAGCGATAGTGCTGCAGCCCTGTCAGGAGCTCTCCTCCAGGATAATGCACTTGTTCTCCATAAAGCAGAGCTCCTGGAAGATGCTATTCCCTCTCCAACCTGCCAACTGGAGTGGTGTTTAAAAAAAATGATGCTACCAGGAGTTTGTCACCTCATTTTCAGTTTATTTTAGTTTCCTTGAGTTCAGGTGGATCGTGTTACCCCAGGCTGGGTCACCCCCAGGGACCCAGCACTGGGTTCTGGTGTCGTGGGGCTTCCAGGAGAGGGAAAGGTGCTTTGGGTGACTCTGCCAGAACACTTTGCTCAGTCTGAAGGGCGAGGAGGGTGAGAAGGGAGGGTTGGAAGCTGGAAGGGCTGTGCCAGACCACCAGGATGCAGTCAGTTGACTCGGTTTGGGAGAGCAAGAGTTCCCTGTCCCCTTCCTCCCATGCTCCTCAGACTCTTCCTACAGAGCTGGTGCATTAGCAGGATCTGATCTGTGCAAAAACCTCCTCTGTCTTGCAAACCACTTCTCCCATGAACTCAGGTTTTACAGCATCTCTCTCTGAGTGTCAGTCTCCAAACCAGACATGTGAAACAGTAATGGACTGCTTGATTTGAAAAGAAACTTGTGGTTTTCCTCTGCTGCTGGGAGAACTGCTGGGAGCATAGGAAACAGCCAGCTTTGTACAGCAGCAATCCTGCTGTCAGTGCTCCCAGACCTCAGCATCATTCCCCACCAACCTTTTTAAAGAAACAGAAGTCATGTAACTCCTTGTGTGGGAGGAGGGAGTGCCTGCAGCTTGGGACTGGGAAGATGAGCCATCCCTGATGGATGCAGCAGTGCTGACAGCGTGGCCACATCTCCTGAGCTGCCTCTGTTGGGCAGGGATGGATTCCCTGGGCAGGGCAGGAGGAGCCACACAGATGCTGGGCTGGGAGCATTCCTGCAGCAGCCTGGCTTGAAATTGGTAAAGAGAATTGGACTTTCTTCTCAAACTTGGGAAATGTTAAATCCCCCTTCTGTCTCTGCTCCCCAAATGTCAATATTTTGTGCTGCTTTATTATTTGATAGCATTATACATATGGCTCGCCAGTCCAGTGTGATAAAAATCTGAGAATTAGATCATTCTGATAGAAGAACCAAAACAGGCTTCCTCTAATTTCTATTTAACTGTTAGTAGGGGGCTAATTATGGTGAACTTTTGTATCATGGTTTCAAGTAACTGGTTTTAAAAAATCTATTTATAATCTGATTCCTCTATTTTGACTAACCAAATCATTTGCAGTAATTAATTTTTGGGATTAATAAAATAAAAGGAAAAAACCATGGGAGACTTGCTCCATATTTTAATCATACATCAGGAATTTATGCCATTTGCATATAACTTTCTATTAAGTTTATAACTATTTGTTGTGGATGTCTTATCCCTGGAAGTGTCCAAGGCCAGGCTGGACAGGGTTTGGAGCAACCTGGTCTAGTGGAACGTGTCCCTGCCCGAGGCAGGGGGTGGAATGAGATGATTTTTAATCACCTTCCAACCCAGGCATTTTATGGTTCTATGATTCCTGGGATAAAATTAACACAATATTAATAATATCTTGAATTTACAGAACATGTTGATACACCCAAATCCTCCCTGGCTTTTTCCTACTCCAATAGAATTGGATTTCTGCCCTGCAATCCCATGAGAGCTCCACCTTGTAAACCATTAAATTGTCACACAAATCAAAATTTCCCCTCTCCAGATCATGTGAGTGGGATCACTCAGCTGCACCTCAATTCTCAGGCCTCGTTTTTAACTGTTTCAGAATTTATTTCCAACATACTTGATTTGACTTGATTTGATTTGAGCAGCCAAGTGGTTCTGTTGAAATCAGCTGGTACAGTGTGGGTTTCATCCTCTGATAAAAAGAAATTGCTGAATTCCATCAGTGTTCAATAACTGACATTCTAGATCCCTGTTTGGTATTTATGGGGTCAATATGTTTTGTGTAACACAACACAGAGATCCCATCTATCCCTGCCCCACGGAATTTACTTTCTAAGCAACAGTTGTTAGTGGATTCAATATTTGCTGAATTAATTAAAACCCACTTTAGGTCTGATCAAATAATCTTCCAGTTGTGGTACATCTGTAGAGATAATAGTTTGTGGCTCCTGAGGGTCACCTAAAGTGGCTGCTGAGGTAGAGATCTGTGACTTCAGCCCAAGTTTTCAATGAATGTGTACAGAGAATCATCACAAGGATGGTTTGGGTTGGAAGGGTCCCTAAAAGTCATCTCATTCCAACCTCCCCTCCCAGCCCTTCCAGATTGTTGTTGCAGCCATCAAAAGGTCACGTGTTGTTGTCACAGAGTGACAATTGTTTTGTGAGGAAATACATTCAACATTTCTAAAGTAAGATCATCTCATTCCACTCCAACCTCTGAACCACTACAAATATTTATAAATTCAGTAGGGCTGGAGGAAAGAACATCCAAATACTTGAAATAGAAGAGCAGGAGTGGCTGGCCCTGATCATAAGGATAGTCTTACCCTTCTGAGTGCTTTCACCTGGTACTCTGAAATCCTTCTTGCTGAGGAGAGAGGCCTCCTGAAAATGCCCCCAGCTGTCATTTGTACCTGGTTCCTGTGTTTCTCAGTGGCCATGGACATGACAAGGCCACTGCTTACCCTGCTTCCAACACACAGGTTTCCTAATGAATCCAGCATGAGTTACACCATGAAGATACAGGATTTGTCATGTCACTTCAGACCAAGGATTCCCACAGCCCCACATCCTCATATCTGCTCTGTAACTGTGGCCAGCACACGATGTTTGGTGAACAAGAATAAGTAGAATAAGAATGAGCAGCACTGAGTCATCTTTCCATTGGAATATGCTCCCAGCTCCTAGGGAGTTTTTTGGGACTTGCACAGTCCTACTATTAAAAATTATAGTCCTAAATCAATTATTTTCATGTCCTACAGGCAAAAAAAATCATCTGTTTTCCATTTCATTATTATGTTCCACTAGAGAGAGCAGAGCCACTGTTATTATTTTAGCAGAGTCTTGCAGATAGAAGGTGCTATTGAACTGCAAAGCTTTTCCTACCAGCTGGTGCACGTTCAGTGGCAGCTTTGCTCCTAAGAAACGAGACTTGCACTCTTTGCAGGGCACTAAATGTTTATTGGCTCCATTTTTCCAAAGAAATGGAGCATAGCTGGCCACCAGCATTTGCCCCAAGCCCTGCATGACTCGTGAGGGTGTGTCATTTCTTGTGCCACCCTCATGCTGTGTATTGATGCACTTCAGAGCAGAGTATTAAAGGAGATGAGCAACATCCTTCAGATGCTTTCTCTCTCCTGTCCTCCCCTGTGGAAGCAGCCTGGTGTTTTATTTGGAAAGGGTTTGTTTCTGTTCCTAATGTACATGCTGCTGAGCCTTGATGAGTGAGGAGGCAAGTTCAGGGGTACATCTTGTGCTTTCAGTGGAAGGTGGTCAGGTTTCTGATTGCTGCTATTTCCTGTGGGAGCTGGCTGTCAGAATTATCTGCCACAGCATCGTATAGTGGCTTGCAAGGATGGGGATGTTACCAGCCCTGCTGGAACATTGGTGTTTTAGCAGAAATAGTTGGGGTAAAGATCATGTCTGAACACCAGGGCACAGATCAGAGCCAGCCCCTTATCCCCTTCCATACCAATCACTTCTCCTTAATTAGGTATAACTTCTCATCCACTAAGCTCCACAAATTCCAGGAACGGGTCAGGAATTAGTATCCCAGATTTACATATGGAAATCCAAACCCGTGGAGAATCCATTACTCAACATGACACAGGAAATAGAATACAGATTTCCTGACATCCATAAGGGTGTCCTCTCAGCCAGTTACACAACCCTGGGTCGTGTGAGCATTTAGTAGAGACAGTGACAGAAAAGGATTGATAGCAAAGTTGCCAGTTCATAGAGTAGAAGGTTCCCATAAATATGCAAAGGAATATCCAGCTCCTTGTGCCCTACCCTGGGCAATGCCTGCCCCAGCAAAGCCAGGAGGTTTCAGGCAATAATGAATGACCAGGAGCAGAACCTCACCTCAAGGACAGACATTTATCTCAGCAGTTATTAACTGATCAATTCCAATTGTCATCTCTGTTTCCCACTGCGCTGATTCGCACAGATTCACATTGCAAGGACTACACAAGGTACAAGAGGATTTTGCACTCCTAGGCAGAGGAAAGCAGGAGCTGTTGACTGAGTGTCAGCCTCTACAGGCTGATGTGGCCAAGTGGAGAGGAGAAGAGGTTGTAAAAGCAAAAAACAGGATAGCAGAGCAGGCGTTTTAATGCCAGCTGAAATATATGGAGTGATCCTCTGTTCATTTAATAGCCCCAGCAGTTTGATGAAAGTGAGACAAACCAGAAGAACAGCAATGATAAAAAACACCAGTCTTGATAAGGAAATAAAACCCCTCAGAGCCAGTGAAGTGCTTTCCCCTACTCTGTGCTGCGCTAGGAGGAGCAGAGCGGGAGAGAGCGATCACCTCAAGGAGCAGAGCTGATTAAAAGTACAGTTCCCTTGTCACACTGGGTGATATTGTTAACACATTTCCTCAAACCCTTGTGCCCTGGCTTGAGGCTGGAAGGCTGCTCGCTGAAATCACTGTGTGCCGCTTGTAACGGAGCCAGCTCGGTAATAGAGAGATCCGTGAGTGCTGGCACCCTCCCTCCATTTTCTAGTGGAGGCATAGCTGCATCCTAAAATCCATGCTAGCTCTGTGCCTGGCACTGAATTGGGTAAAGAGACTGATTTTGGGGCTGCAGCAGGGGCAGTGCCCCCATCCCAGCCCTGCTCTGGCTGCTCCCGGGCTGGAGTCACCGTGACGGGGCGATGGGAGGAAGCATTTATCCTACTGAATAATTACCTGCTTGTAACAACAGGCTGTGGTCTCCTGAGCTATCCATCTGCAGCCTTTCAGCAGCATTAAATTAACTGGGGAAGGATCTGCAGGAGTGTCTGGAGAATATATAGGAAAAGTTCAAAAGTTTAGTGTGCTGTCGAGGCTGCGTGTTCCCTCACATAGGGAGCAGGAGTCACAGAATGCTTTAGATTGGAGAAGAGCTCTGAGATCATCGAGTCCAACCATTCCCCAGCACTGCCAAGCCCACCACTGACCCATGTCCCCATGTGCCACAGCCACAAAGCTTTTAAATCCCTCCAGAGATGGTGATTTCACCACTGCCCTGGGCTGCACAACCCTCTCGGTGAAGAAATTTTTGTTAATGCCCAACCCAAACCTCCCCTGGCACAACTTGAGGCCATTTCCTCTCATCCTGTCGCTTGTTACCTGAGAAAAGAGACTGACTCCCACCTCTCTACAACCCACTTAGTTCATGGAGAAAAGCTTCTCTAGAAATGAGACAATTCTGGTGGAAAGAAAAAAGGCAAAGGAAGGAGAATGGTGATGCTCCTGGAGCCAACCCTTGGATTTGGATCCAGCTACTGCTGTGGGACTGTACAGTCCAAGTGGCATTGCAGCAGCTGTCTGATTTCTACTTTTTGTCATCCATGTCCAACTACAAAGGGGAAAAACTTCATATCAGAATCTTTAATAGTTACTGGAGCAGAAAGGAATAAGGAAAGATGAAGAAATGTCCACAGAATCCTTGTTCTCAATGTGGTGTGTCAGAATAGATTGTTACATTGGCCAAGTATAGATTTTTTAAAAATGTATTTTTAATAAGAAATTAAGTGTATTTCTTTATGGGAGATCAAGTGCTAAGATTTTTCCAAAGCTTCTGCAAGTTTTCTTGAGAAAAGTCTTGTGAAATATGGAGTGTGAATGCTGACAAGTGAAACAACTGGAGCCCAATAACCCCACAGTACTTATGCAAAACTCCAACAGAAACCAGACCTCAAAAATAAGTCAGGTAAACTTAATTTTACACCAATTTCCTTATCTAGAAAATGATTCATTTTTAATTAAAGATAACGTGGGTATACACTCTACACACATAGAAAGTACACATAATTATTTTTTGGTAGAAGTTCACTTTGAAAGGTTCATTATACTTTGTCATGCTACAGATGCTCATTCTGGACATCAGGGTATAGCAAAAAAATTCACAGCCCCTATTGTACAAACCTGATGATGCCTTGAAGATCCTGCAGGGTAGACAGCAAGTTGAAGAGGATGTCAAACCCATGTAGGGTGAAGAAACCTTGCTGTGGTCGTGCAGTGGATTTGTGGAGTAAGGAATAGGTGCAAGGTTCCACTCCCTGCTCCAGACAGCACATGTTGGACCACATGAGGCAGTCCTTGGGACAGACACCTTCCTTTTGACTTTTTACCTTGCACATTGGCTCTTTGTACATTTTGGGTCCTGCAGCTGCTCTTAGATGTGGGTTTTTGTGACAGCAGGAAAAGCCCTAGAACCCTTCTTTCATTTTAACATTGCTGCTGATAAATGTGTTCTGATAGACTACTCGGTTTCTCATTCATGGAGATATTTAGTGCATTCCTTTAATGGTTGGTGATGCACAAATCGGTTTTAATATCAATAATGAACAATTTGGATGACATTCAGATTCAAGATCTGCCAAAAAAATTTGCTACATGTCAGGATTTATTGAGTACAATACATTGAGGTTGCCAAAGAGGCTGGAGTTCCTTCAGCAGAAAAGCAAACAGATGGTCCCAGGAAAGTGAGCACATTCTTAAACCCTGGATTGCATTTGGACAGAATGGAGCCACATCTGCCAAAGCCTGCTGGCCACAAGTATGGCGGAAGGGAGCCATCAGAAACTAATGTGACATTCTTGAAGCTCTTTCACTTAATATTGATATTAGTAATCTAACAGGAATGTTCCAGAATTGCCAGGTGTCCTTCGGGTTGGCCAATTTAGGGGAAGGAGACATGATTAACAGTTAGTAAGTGGATACACACATGCACCCTGGTCTGAAGTGTTCCCTGCTAAATATATCCTGCTAGGTCAACCATGTCCACCTGGCCTGGAGATAAAATGGTAGGAGCTGCTCATTTCAAATAATCTGTTTCTGATTTCTGCTGCCACAAGCCAAAAGATAATCTTGCAAATGTGCCTGTCCCTCCAAACAACTGGTTGTGAGAAGATGCCAGACCTGGAAGTGTAGAGTGGAATTATCCCAGAGATCTTCTCAGGCTTAGCATGGCCCTGGGTTCAGGATCAGAGTTCAGGAGGTAAAAAGGGCAGGTTATGTCAGGAAATATACAGATGGGATGAATCCTAATGGATTTGTGCTGGTGTAGCACTTTGCAAAAATAAACTGCAGCATAAGGGAAAAGACTGACTTGTTCTTCAGCTGCATTTGAACAGCAGAGTGGGAAATCACCCAGGGTGGTTCTGTGTGGGAGGGAGACGACCTCTGGTCCAAACAAAGCCTTCAGAGATGCAAGGTGAGCTTCTAGCTCCTGGTCTAGCTTTGCAAACAGTAAAAATGTCACTAATGTCACTGCTCCATGGCTCAGCTCCCCATCATAATTTAGGGATAATATAACACCTCACAGGACTTCTACAGAACTTAATTTATCTATAAAGAAGAAACGTGAGGTCCTTGTGTGAAATGGTCAGTAGGAATGCACTGACTGGGCATCACTGTGGATCACAGGGAGAAATCACATCACTGATGTGATGGAAGGGGTTGCCTGGAGAGCAAGGAGCTCTCAGTGGTTGAGGTAGGACACCAACACACTCAGGAGTAAAATGCTAGAGAAATGTTAGGGTTTGGTTTGAGGCTGGCCCCTCCAAAGGCGTACAGAGGAGGCATTGCAGCCCACTCACTCACTCACTCAGAGTTTATTCCTTCGTGCATACAACAAACCAAAGAGTGAATTTCACTGTTTGCTACCCCAGAGCTGGCACATGGAGCAATGGCTCAGTGACTCTCACACAGAGCTGAGTGTCAGCACTCGGGGTTAATCTGTTCTTGTGCCTCCACTGCCATGTAGCTGCTGTTCCTTGGGGTCAAGTGTATTTTAGGATGGCAATGCTAACCACTGCTAGGTCCCTTCTCTACCTCTGCAAAAGCCTTTCGTGCCTAGAGCAGGTGAATTCATGCTCCAATCTGCTCTCAGGACTTCCCAGCTCAGCCTGTGTTCACCTCACTGCAGAGAAGAGCAGCTCATCTGCCACAGGCACAAACCCTCCGAGGGGAAGCGCTCCCAAACTGGGTGCAATGAGGCCTTTCAGCCTCCATCCCCAGCCCCCACAGAGCCAAATGCAGCATGAACTGAGTGAGCAAAGCCTCCCACTGCCACCGGGGGTGAGGGGAGGATGCTCAGCACTTCCAAGGTACACAGAGCATCTTCCCACAGCAGTTCCAAACAACTCCCCTGCCAAGAATGAAATCTTTCAGTCCATCAGCTGGGTGTGATGGGGAAATGGGTGAAACCTTCTCACCCTGTTTCTGCAGGAAGTCAGATGATATGATCCTAACAGTCCCTTCTGGTGCAAAACCTATGAACATCCCTCTGAGCTTACTGGGGTGTTTCATGTACACATGGGGAGCCTATTTCATCTCTGGGTTAACTCTGCTGACATCAGTGAGTTACACCAAGGATAAATCTGGCCTTGCCACTGTGCTTTGTACTGTAATTCAGTTCCTCCTTTGTTTAAAACTTTTGGCAGTTTGATATATTATAAGTGCCACGTTCGTATAAAATGCATTTCTTTGAGCAAAGAAAAATATGCTAATATGCATATTCCTACTTTGTCTCTTTCTTGTTACCAGTTAATCAATCACACAGAATGTTTGTGACACTTATTAAAGGGAATGAGTAGATAAAAGCACATGGCTTTCATTTATGAGACCCTGATAAGTTGGAAATACAAAGGATCTTACCAAAGGGAGTCAGTGTATACTAATGGGTAGAACAAAGAGCTGATAATGAAAAAGATGTTGAATGTGGATCCCAGTTCTATTAACTCCCTTTGTGATCTTGAGTAACTCAGCTATTCCCCACACTTTATACATGTGGCCAGCTCCAATCTGGAGGCCATGTTTCAGTTGAATACCATTAGGCCAATCATTCTTTTAAATAAAATACTTCTGTGCTGTCAGCTTTTAATTGCTATCAGCCAGAAATCCAGATTAAAATCCTGGAGCCTGGATCTGGGAAGATTATGTTTTTAGTCTGTGTTCAGATGCAGCTTCAAAAGGAAAGCAAATCCCAAATGCAGTGAATATTACTTATCTCTTTTCCTCTCTTCTTTTCCATGTGTATTCAGATTGAGTAGCAAATCTGCAAATCTCTATTCACCTGGTTGCAGGATAAAAACTGAGAAATCTGCTCTTCAGCTGAGAACTCTGAGGCTGTAGATAAATAACCCCCTGGAAATACCAACTCGAGGAGCAGAATGGGTATTGATCCAACACGCAGTGTTTCTCAGAACACATTCCTTTTTCTTTCTGAGGAGAGCAGGTCTTTACAGCAGCAGCAATGCTGTCCCCATGGCAGATGCTCCAGCACAGGCAGTGAGCAGGGCTGAGGGATGTGCCCTGCCTCTGCAAGGTTGGGAGGAAAGGCAGAACTTCAGCCCAGGGGTTGTCCAGGGGATGGTTATTCCACTGCATCCCAGCACAAGGAACCCCAGGAACTCTCATGGACTAATTGATAACTTATGCATATTTCTCCTCACAAATCCCAACTTCAAATGTCCCTGTCACGGGGTGGAGAGAGAGGTGGAAGCTGTGTCAGTCTCTGGTGTGGGAGTGGGCAGATCTTGGCCGTGGGATTGGCCCTGAGGCACAGTCCCATTCCTGGGGATGAGCAAATTCACAGAATCACAGAACCATTCCTGGCTGGAAAAAACCTCTGAGATCATCCAGTCCAAGCTGTGCCCAATCCCCACCTTGTCAACCACCCCATATTCAGTCATTCCTTCAGCACCTCCAGGGATGGGGACCCCACCACCTCCCTGGGCAGCCCCTTCCCATGCTGCTCTTTTAGTACCAGCAAAGTCATTTTTTCCTTCTCTCTCTTCCCCATCTGCAAAGCTGGGATGGTGATGATGCTCTGCCCTGTTCCATACTGCTCTTGGAGATTTGCAAATGAGCAGGGACATCATTATTAATGAACCTGTAAATCTAATAATTCAACGCTCTGGCAGCACAATTGCACACAATACCTTAAATATGATCCTTAGGTGGCTCTATGAAACATATGCTGTTGTTATTTTGGCTTCTTTGTATATTTTCCAAATTCCTCCCTTTTGGTAAGAACAATTATGTTGCAAAGTTTGGAAACTGAGAAGAAGCATGCAGTGTAAATGCTCAGGAATGACTAATTTGGAGAGTTTTTTACAACAAAGAAGTTCAAAAAGCAGTTAAAGGCCTGACTGTTAACAAATGAAAAAAGTAATTTGGATACTACCGGCAGTGCAGGAGGTACTTTTATGAGGTAAAGCAATGCAGAAGTTTGGCATGGGTTCAGTAATAATAAAAGAGCAACTATAAAGAGTTAATTATCTCTGATCCCTAAAGGAAGTATATCTTTCCTATCATCATTGAGGCCCTTTGTAGTGCAGTGTTGGGAAAAACAGAGCATTTTGGCTGAGAGCCCAACACCTGGCCTGGGAATCATGTTTTACAGTGGCCAAAGATCATCAGCTTCTCCTAGATAGAGTGCTAATAATGTGAAATTGGGGCTGAAGTTACCTCATTAGGGGCACCACTAGTAAACTCCATAGCATTCTTTTATGGGGGAAAAAAAGGAATAGGTTTGGAGTCATGGTGTTCGCCTTGCTTTGATCTTTAAATAAAAGTGTCAGTGTTGTTTCCTAAATAAAAAAAAAAAACAGGTAAGGCTGTCGTTGGCCTAACCCTTCTTTGTCAAGTCCCCCTCACTGCAAAAAATGGTGCATAAAACCATACAGTCTCATTGTGTTATAAAAAGGGAAATGAGGAAGGAAAAAAAACCCTGTAGAGCTATTTGGAAAACACTCCCTCTTCTACCATTCACTCCACTGAATATTTCTAATGGGTTTTGCCATAAAACCAGATATTGGTGGAATATTTTGATTCACACAGAGCCAGTCCCAGTGGCACTGTGAGAGCAGAGTGACTCCACACTCTTTGGCAGCCTGGTTGGGGGCAGCCTTGGTGCTTTGGGATTTGGAGAGAAAACTTCATGTGCATGGGTGAAGCAAAGGAGTTTTGAGAGAGCAAACTGTACCCCAAAAGTATTTCCCCTAGCAGCTGTAGAGCAGGCCCACAACTCCTGCCCCATCCCTGGAAGTGCCCAAGGCCAGGCTGGACAGGATTTGGAGCAACCTGGGACAGTGGAAGGTGTCCCTGCCCATGGCAGGGGCTGGAATGGGGTTAGCTGTAAAAGTCCCTTCAAACCCAAACCAGTCTGGGATTCTGGGATTCCAACTGCTTGTGGAATCTGTAACAGGTTTAAGCATTATAAAAATATAGATTATAAAAATAAACATTATGGAAATACACATCTATGGACGCTTTTTGCGTATTACAAGGTGTTACAGCTTGGGGATTTCACAGGATTTCCCCAGCCCAGAAGGGCTGAAACCTCTTGGCTGAGAACAAAAAGCAGCATAGAAAGGAAAGCTGCACAGTCTTTTACAAAGAAATGGCCTTTTTTTCCCCCGTTTTCCAGCTGAATGGTGGCATCTTGCTCATATTACCAGGGAAGTGATTAACCTGCAGCCTTCTCTTAAACCTCTCCTGTGTTGTGGCACTGCTGGGAGGCCCTGGGAGGCCAGAACAGCCAAGGGAGGTTTAGCAAGGCTGAGGATCTCAGTGAGGGTCACACAGCTGCAGTGGGAAGGACCCAGCTCCCTCCCTCTGCCTGCTCCTGCCCCTGCTCCATGGGGATCCCTTGGCAAAAATGGAGCTCCCCATCCACAGCAGCTCCTGGGAGAGAGGGGAGAAGGGAGGCCCCCAACAGCAAATCCAGGGCTGTTTCATCCTGAACCAGGACTCATCAGTTTCATGGGGGTAAAATTAAAACATAAAAGTAAAATAAAATAAAATAAAATAAGAGAAGTTTCTTTTAAAAAAAGTGACAAATGTGGAAAACCATTTCTGTAGTCATTTGCTTTGTTGAAAAATAAGTCTTTCTTTCAAATCAAATGAATAAACCTCAAAACTTAAATTACAGACCTAGAACAAATCCTTCCCAAAACAGAGTGAAGTATTTCTGTTTGGTAAAGTTTTCACTTCACCGTTCAGAAATGAGTTGGAAAGCAAGGCCACCCTTTATTATGCATGCCAGCCACCGAGTCCTTCCATCCTTTAATAACTGTGTCACAACACCTTTTTCAGATGCTTGATGGTGTAACGCAGAGGTTAATTGCTTATGGAAATGGCTGCTAATGTTAGAAGGATGAGGGTAATTTGTTCCCCCGAGCAGGAAGAAGACGTGGCAGCAGCACATGAGCCATTGCAGCCCCCTCCAAAGGCTGCTGTCCCAGCTGTCCCCAGCACCGTGGCCATGGGATGCTCTCCTGGTGACCATCCCCCACCCCGGGGTGCCCAGCCAGGGCAGGACTCACATCCATGCTGCTCAGTGCCTTCCAAACCTCCTGAGAGGAGCCAGTGAGCCACTCTTGCATGGGCCCCCATCCCTAAGGAATTCCATGTGGGTGCATCCCTCCTGCCCAAAATCAGCCCAGTGCTGCTTGCTCTGCATCTGCCATGGACATGCATTTAGGATCTGCTCTGCACTGCCTTCAGAGCCAAGCTTCCCACAGGGAAAGTCCTCCTAACAGGAGTGAACAGCAGTCAGGGACAACCTGGAAGGGTTTGGATGCTGTACTACTTCCTTGGTATTTGTATTTCCTCAGGGATGTCCCCCCTGTGCTGGCATTTTCAGGTGTCCATGTATGTATCAGGTTCACAGAACAGGTTGGGTTGGAAGGGGCCATTAAGATCATCCAGTTCCACCCCCTGCCATGGCAGGGACACCTCCCACTGTCCCAGGCTGCTCCAAACCCCAGTGTCCAGCCTGGCCTTGGGCACTGCCAGGGATCCAGGGGCAGCCACAGCTGCTCTGGGCACCCTGTGCCAGGGCCTGCCCACCCTCACAGGGAACAATTCCTTCCTAAAATCCCATCCAGCCCTGCCCTCTGGCAGTGGGAAGCCATTCCCTGTGTCCTGTCCCTCCATCCCTTGTCCCAAGTCCCTCTCCAGCTCTCCTAGAGTCCCTTTAGGCACTGGAAGGGGCTCTGAGGTCTCCCTGGAGCCTTCTCTTCTCCAAGCTGGACACCCACCACGCTCCCAGCCACTGTTCAGGTGAGCAGTGCCCAGTCTGGCTCTTCAAGGACAGTGTACCCTGTTCTGGGCAGATCTGGTACCCCTTAAAATCCACCCTTGGTTTGGGTCACTGTCCCTGGCCCAGAGCCCTGGGATCAGGGACTCTCTGTTCTCCATGAGGGAGATGCTCAGTTCCTGCTCTGGGGGGAGCTTCTCACCCCGACAGCAGAGGCTCCCTGGCTGTTGATGGGAAGCATGGCATGGTACACGATGGACTGGGCAGCAGAGGGGTTTGGAGGGGCTGTCTGGGTGGCCTGGACACATCCTGGCAGGCACTGGCACCTCCACCAAGGTGCTGCTGCCCCGGGATTCACCAGGGCTGCTGGTGGGGCTAACACCATGCTGGAACAGCAACTGCTTCGTTGGGAAGTGGAAATGTGGAAAACAATTTCTGTAGTCATTTGCTTTGCTGAAAAATAAATCTTTCTTTCAAATCAAATGACTAAACCCCAAAACTTAAATTACAGACCTAGAACAAATCCTTCCCAAAACAATGTGAAGTATTTCTGTTTGGTGAAGTTTTCACTTATTCTGCCCCTGTCACATACCTGAGCCACTGCTCTGTGCTGTACTCCTCCGTGGTTCAAATCAGCATCCAAAGTGCCAGGAGTGGCAGTACTCCAACACGGCTGTACTGCATTCCACAGCCTCCCCTTGCTCAGGAATAGGGATGTTACCTTGGCAAAGGGAGAGTTAACAATCCCCACAGACATACTTATGTTTATAACATACTCGTCCAAAGCTTTTAACCCAGAATAACATTTACACGGAGGCTGCAGAGCTCCATCACGCTGCTAATGCTTACAAGATTTCCCTAAATACTTTTCCGGAAGCTCTTCTTACAGAGAGAGCCCAGAGGGAATAAGTGAGCTGGAATCAGGAATGCTGCTCCTGCACGTGTCCTTCCCAGTGAGACCCTTGCTGGTCCAGCCCATTCAGATCCCCTCAGCTGCAGCCCTCGGTGGGTGGGAGCTGTGGGGGTCCCACACTGCAGCACAGGCTGCTCTGGGGCAGTGGGAGAGGCCCTTGTGGCTGATTCAAGGGGACAGGGACAGATCAGCTCATGGGATCCGTGCAGAGATGGGGAGGGGACAGGGAACAGGCAGATGCTTGAGGCTTCACCAGCAAGACAAAGAGCTCGGGCAGGTGCCACCCTGCCAGGGAGGGACAGGACTTGCTGTGTGAAGCTGCATGTATTTTCCTTCCTTTGCACCTCCAGTGAAAAAAAATTGAAGGCTCCTGCCATTTTATTCATCCCTTTCAAAATGACTGAATAAGGCTCCTCTTTCCTCCAGCTTCCTCGTTCCCCAGCCCAGTAAATAATGAGCCACTTAAATGTCCGCCTTCCCCTTGATGACAACTTATTGCCACAGAAACGCTGTGAATTTGGCTGCCTGGCTCCCAGGTGGGGCTGTGCTGCCAAAATCCTTCTCTCCCCAGCTCCAAGGAGATGAGCTGGCACCCAGCGAGGCACCACATCCCTCCTGAGGAGCAGCATCCAGCCAAAACTCTCAGCTACTGAGGGTGGGGTTTTTAATGTCTCATTTCTTTGTGCCTCGGAGTACTCTAGACATTAGGTGGCAAGGCTGGATCCCTGAATCCAAAATGCAGCGAGGTTGAATCGCTGCAGCAAAGCCAAGGGAGCCAGCAGGATTTACATTAACTGAGGATCTGGCCCCCAGTGTGTACTCCAGACCGCGGTAAATTCTTACCTGGAGGCACCAGCATATTTAGTCCTGACATCATGGGAACATTACCTACCTGTAGCAGCCTAATTTACACACTCCCCAACACCTTTAAGATGCTTTATAACCTTGAAAATCCCCTGACAACAAATACACTCTGCTAGCATATGCCAGCAAGGAAACGGTGCAGTGTAGCCATATTAATTAAGCTTGAACATTTCATGCATCCGTGGTATTTTTTTATTGAGGTACTGTCTATCTTTTTAACTAGGTTTGTTTTTATTGAAGCAAAAACCTGCCCTTTCAGATGAGCAGGCTAGTCTATCAGAGCTGACATTTAGTGGAAAACAAAGTGCAGGCATGAGAAGGTTACAAGAGCTGGCACATGCTTTTGCCCAGATTAGCCCATAACAAAACTGGACTCATCCACTTTTGCTTTCAAAGAAATCCTTCTGTCCATAAATTTTGTTCTGCTTGTGAGCAGAGTAGGAGGAGGCCAAACAGCAACAGTACTCGACAGCTGTTGAAAATAAGGGTTTGGATTTACTCCGTTACACACAGGCCAGAACTGATAAAAGAGGTCGGGGTTGGCTACACTTGTAAGCTGGGTGGGTAAAATCAGTGGTGCCTTCATGGTTTTGCACCAAGGAGGAACAGGTTTGGAGGCAAGGAGAGGAGCACAGTCCCCTCTCCAGGACAGAGAATTATTCCCTGTGTCATCCCTGCTGTCCCACACCCCATCACCCCTCTCACCCCCAGGGCAGTGCATTAGCCCTGCAGCCTCTGCTCCCAGTGGGATTGGGGCCCAGGGAGCTGAGCACCTCCCATCATTAGGCCTGGCAGGATGTGCTGTTGCTAGTCCCTGATTACAGCAAATTTGGCCACAAAACCATGATCTGCTCCTCGCTCTCTCCGTGCAGCTGCCATTGGGATTGGCAGGAACTTTAAGCTTTCTTAACTGTGGGTTCCTAATGGCCTTTTTGGACTGTTGTAGGTAAGTAGGTTTTATTATCCATGTCCAAGTAATACTGAATTAATTATGCAACCTAAACCACTGCAGCAGATATCCGATTGTATCCTGACATTTACTGACCACCGGGGAAGACTTTTCCTGGCGAGTTCTCTGCATCATACAATCAGATATTGGCCCCCAGCTGAAGGGCAAAGCTCTTTTCTGTTCAACCCTGCCCGAAGATGAAGAGCCTGTCCTGACCCCAGCAAGCTGAAGCACAGCTTTGAGTGGAGATAAACCAGCCAGGAGAAAAACTGGATTAATGGCAGGAGCGTGGGTCTGAAACCCGCAGGCTGATTTTTGCACGGGGGCCTGCAGGGGAACTGGGAGAGAAGTGTTGTCTTCCCAGGTGTCGGTAGGATGTTTTTCTGCGAGTGAAGGAGTTCTAATCCCCAGGTTTTGGAGCCACCATCACTAAGCAGGGTAGTATTTTTGTGTTTGAGAGGGCTTGGCAGCAGCACTCGGCTGCTCAGTCCCACGCAGGGCAAGATGCAGGCTCGGAGCATTCGCACCTTCCTCCCAATGGAACCGAACGGGCCGGGGGCTGCCGGGGTGAAACCGGTTCCCCAACAACCTGGGCTGCTCAGGAACTCATCAAATCCACAGAATAACGATTTTTTAGGGAAACATTTGCTTGCCTAAAACTTCGAGTCTGAGCGTATTTGCTTTTCATACAATTGCCATTATTTGCTGGTAAATATTAACGGTGGAGATACCGAAGCTGAATGTTTGGAAGCAAAGCTTTGCCTCTGCAGTTCAGTGCCTTTATCTCCCTATTCATAGACCCAACTTAAAATTCTTTACTCTTAACAGTACCATCATCTGTTGTCATAGAAACTATTGCAATACATAAGTACTCTAAATGACTGCAACTTGGTTGAATGGCAAGGGATCAAGATGGACTGTGATGGGGGAACACTTGAAAGAGGTACATCTGCGGACAACAATTGATGATGAGAAGAGTTGTTCAGTCTCTCAACCAAAAAAAAAAATGTACCATATTCATTTTCAGGCCACCAAATCATAGAATGGTATTTATTGAACCTTTTTGTTTATTTTGTGTATTCTTTCCTTTGAGACATATAAACCAGGAGCTCTTTGTTTTCTTTAAACAAATCTGTGTAGTCCAGTTCTGAACTAATTTTACTGGGCTTTCTCAGTGAAATTTCCTACGGAGAGTCAGGATTTACATTCCTGATTTCTTAAGTTCGTGTTTATTTGTACCTTGCTAACAAAGAAATAATACATCTGCTTGGTTTCCTGTGGCTGAGAAAACCAGCACTGAGCTTTGCATTTCTGCACCCATATTCCCTTCAAACGACTGGTGAAAATACAGCCACCAGAGCCAGTTAGGCTTTAATTCCACAGCAATTTATATACCTCCAGTACAACTGCAATCCTCTAAGTCCCATCCATCCCTCTGAAGCGTGTGCTGTTCCCAAGGAGCAGAACAGAAGGTCAGTTACAAGTTACCGTTTTTTTTCCCCCTTGCTATAGCTGCAAAATGCCAGAAGAGCTTCAATTTGAAGCCTGAAGAAACTGTTATTCCTGCATCATCTCGGTGGAATGCAAAGCTCAGACAGGTCCTTAGGATGTGTAAATGTCACAGAGATTCAGTTTTGCAGAGAAGTCATTGACACTCCAGTGACAGCACAGCAGTATTTTGCTTCTGGTTCAGTACAAATTACAGACAACTTGACATTAGAGACCTTCGGAATTGCAAAAGCAGACTGAAATCCTACATGATCAACTGACTTTCCCTATTTACAACAACACAGCTTTCATTTAGACATCTCTTTGGGGACAAATTGATGGGATGGAAATGCAACGGGGAGAAAAGCCGGGGAAGTTTCTGATTTGTGTGGCGCTGCTTGCTCGACACTGAGCCCTCTGAAGTCTGGCTGTGCCTTTGCCTTGCAAGATGCCACATGTGAGTGTTAGTGGCACCTCCTCGAGCTCTGCTCTCTGAACTCCCCCTGCACAAAACGCAGAGAGCCAACCAGTTAAATAAGAAAAAGACCTCAGCAGCCCTTCCACTCCTTGCTAGTACTGTTTATTCCAGATAATTATCCGTGTTCATATATGTTGTTTGGTGACTTGGCAATTATCCTCTTATCTTTCTTTTTACAGGTAATAACAGCCCCGTGACCGTTCTGTTGAGGTGGTTGAATGCAGCCTGATTATGCATTTTAAAGAAGTCATTTGCTGAAAACAAGACAAGGGAGATCAAACTGGGCCAGGAACCCCTGCAGGCCATGGGTTAAAATAATGCTTTGGGCTCTGAGACAAACTAAAGGTCCCAAGTGAAGAGCGTTGTGTGTGTAGAGGGCCAAGATATTGGGTGGATGGCAAAAGGACTGGAGCAATGTCTTTAACTGCCTGTGGAGTGAAGATATCATGACATTCACCCAGCTGAATCTCATGGAGATCAAAAGACCAAATATTGATTCGAACAGCACAGGAGGAAAAGGGTTAATAAGAAAAAAAGTGCCAGAATAAGTGAAGGGTGCTCTTGTCCTAAAGAGCAACTCCATGACCTCAGTTCATTTCAATTCCCGTGCTCAGGACCACCTGAGCAGGTCCAGGGACACCAAACTCCTAACCAGGGATGCAACTTAGTGAAGAAAGTCATCACAACTCGTGGCGCCTGCCTAGCAAAGCTCAGACCAATCAGGAAGCAGGGTTTATGCTGCCTAATTAATTCAACTGTCAGGAAATTAAACTATCATGTACTTTGATATCTGTCTGTTTTCTCAGGTGCAGTTATATTTGAAGAGACCCCACGCCTGTTTAGCTGTGATCCCTTTTGGAAATAATTGGCATGGTTTTGATTGATAATGTGTATTCCTCTTTAAAGGAAAACACACTATTTTTCATAATCAGAGGCTGAATGCATAATGAGTGCTCTGGTGCTGCCTTTAGCATCAGGTCTGTCAAACTGCACAGTTATTTCCATATTGATGCAAACTAAGATATTACACTCCCTCATTACATTGACATGGCACATCTTTCAACAGTCAGCTTCCAATCATACGTTCCTTGCAAACAAAATTACCTTCATTTTCTCTTTTGCTACAGAAGGAACTAGCAGTGGAAATGTGCCCTAACAAGCTAATCAACTAATTTTTAGAATATGTTTGAACCATTTAATATTCTAAAAGAAAACAAGAAAAAGTTGCTAATGGGTATGCTGGCATAAACAGAAATAAATAGACAACTGGTTGACTGAACATTAGCATACTTAAGTTTTATCGAAGTCACAGTGGAATTCATTTTGCAAGTCAAAAAAGCAAGATCTATTTGTATCCATAAGCTGAACCACCTCATTTACTCTCCACATTCTTGAGCAGATAACCTTGGTTATGAAGGTAAAAGGGGAAAAAAAAAAAGGAAACTACCCTTTTATGAGCCAAATACTCCAGGCGATAAATTGATTTTAGTGGGACCAGTGTGGAGGGCTACTGATAATGGGTTGTGTGATACTAATGGCCCTGCTGCTAGGAGAGAGCAGCCAGGCTCTGGGTTATGGGCTGCCATTCACGGGGCTGGCAGGGAGCGAGGGGGTTTCCAAAGCAACATCCAGGGATGGGAAGAAGGGAGAGGCAGCTTGGCATCCTTAAATCCTAACTCCTGTCCCAAACAGACAACAGACAGCAGGGAGAGTCAGTGTTTTAAGCGACCCGGTTCCGTGGAAGGGGAAGGGTTGTGGTGAGCAGGCTGAGAGGGACCAAAGGGGAAGGATGCTGATGATAGAAAGCATTGCTGAGGCAGTGACACCGTGCAGGGTATCACTGACAGGTGGGCTGAGGACTCAAAGAGCCTCAGCAGCCCCCCAGCCACCCCTGGGAGCCACCCAGGGACCCTTCCATTCTGTCAGGAGCACATCACTTGTTTTGCTGCGGGAGGGTCACAAGCCCAGTGCAGAGATCCCTGTTCTGCCTCACGCTGTAAGGTCTGTTTTCAAAACGGAGCTGGGTTTCCTTCCCTATCAAGATCTAGCTCTGCATTTGTCACATATGGTAATTTGCTTTGGAAAATTCACGGAAAAGCAAATTATTGTCCTGATGCAGCGTTTAGGCAAACCTCCAATGTCTCCCCCAGGTCTGAGTGTGGAATAAGTGACAGTCCTCCCCTGTGCCAGTGCATGATTGGGGCCACAGCGGTCACTGGGGCTGGCTGTGCCTGAGGACAGCTCTGGGCAGAACCTTCTCCTGAGGCAGTGCAGGAAGCAGCCGAGCCCTCCTCACCTGAGGCAGAGATGTGCCTGGTGTAGCTGTGTGTCCTGTGGGTGCACAACACCCTCAGGCTGAGCATGGCCACTTCCTACAACAGCTCCCCTCTCCCCAGACCCACAACTGTACAGGACATGGGGACCACAACTCCCATCCCAGTCTGGACCAGGGATTTGCTTCTGCACTGCTGATCACACTCAGATTTCATTCAGATCATATGGACTTTGAAGCTTGTGAATTGATCCTGAATATTTCAATGTCCAAATCAGAGTTGTTTCATGCACAGGTCACTGTTAGGACTATATGGGGTGATTTATGCATCTGAAACCATAACTGGTAGTAGATCCCAGTCTTCCCAGCTGCATGTCTAAAATTTGGGCACTATATTTTCCTTTTCTTTTCCCATGCAACATTTCAGAATCCAGCCCTGAAGGCCATTGAGCCAGAGCTGCCATAAAGCCTTAACACAATTATCAGCTGCATTTCCTTACACATCCAGGGCAAAATACCTTCCAAAGCTGACAGTTGCATGGGAATGCAGCAGACTTCCCTGCCGTGGGATTAAACAACATACTGTGCAGCAAGAGAAACATCTGTTTGTTCTCCAGCTGAGCAGCCACCGGCTCGGGTGAGGGTCCGGAAGGGAAGGAGGATGGCTCAAGATGAAAGCTTGCACTTCAGCTGTTGGGGGAAGGAATACATCCCTGGTCCTGTAGAATATTTCCGCTCCCTCGTAAAAATCAAGGCAGTGCTATTCCAGTAAATACCCCGGCACCAGCGCAGCATGACAGCCAGCAAATGGAACTGGAGTCGTTTCCATCATAAAGGCACATCCTATGAGTCGGCAGGGAGGGCTAGAGAACAGATGTCCCAAGATCTGTGAGTGTTCCCTGTCCGTTCGGGATGTCTCTTGGTCTTGAAAACAAAAGCGGCTTCTGATGAGGAAAGAAGGGTGGGAAAAGCTCTGTATCCCACCAGTCCCAGCATGCTGATGTGGAAGGGAATGGCCCATAAATCTGAGGCTGTGGGCAGCCAGCTGAGGAGGGGATTCCGTGGATAATGCGGGATTGTGGGTTTGCCAGGCTGCTGCGGGGCACGGAGCAGGAGAGGCAGCTCCCCTCCCACCCATCCTGCTTAAGACGTTCCCAACACGCTCCTCAGTTTGCAGATTTAGATACAAATTTGTACAAAGAAGTGTGATAACTCTCCCTGAAACCTGATTTGATTTTCTCCCTTCGCTATCTTATCTGGCACAGAGGAGATTTAAGTCATACCAGATTATGAAGTGTTATCCTCTCTACTCAGCCAGAATATCTGCAGACGGCCAGGCTGCCAGGGCTGAGCTTCAGGTTGCCTCTGACTGCAAGTTTCAGTTTGGAAGGTACTTTTTACCCGATTGCTGGCTCAAAAGACAGAAATATCAAGTCCTACAGCTGGTAATTCCTTTACATAAATAACAATTCTGCAAAAGATCCCTTTAATGACATCAATTATACGTAACTAAGTGCACTTTAAAGACTGATTTCTTTTTTTAGGGTGTTGTTTTGAAGCATCTGTGAATTCATTAAGAGTCATTTTCCCTTTATAAGCTGAAAAGCAAGTTTCCCATAGACACCAACCCCCCTGACAGGTACATTGTTCCACTTTCATGTCTAGTTATTTACTTGCCAAGTGCATCAGACACAGAGCCTGAGATCAGCCACACAGACATAAAAATACACAAATAAACCTTCCTCTTTTTCCCAGCAGGTGGTTGTGGAACTGTGGGCAGTAGATGGGAAAGGGGATGTGCCATTTGGGGTGTTCTGGGACTGGCTTTCCCCTTCGGGGGCTCCCCTGGTGCTGCTGGCTGTATTTAGCCCAAGCTGCCCAAACAGTGAGAGGAGAGAAAAAACTGAGAGTAGAAATTGCATCCTTTAAAGGTTAAATTAAGAAAAAACTGAGAGTAGAAACTAAATCCTATAAAGGTTAAATTAAGAAAGGTGCAAAGGTTAAAGGCTTTGTGCTGTCCCTAACGCAGTCACTGCCCAGGCTCAGGTACCAGGCCCTTGCTAGGCAGTGGTACATCCTTTCACAGAGGTCGTGTTCCCCAGAATCATCAAGATCACCTGAAAACTCAGAAATTTGAGTTTAAGCTCCTCAGAGTTTTCCACACTCAGCCTGGAGCTTCCTGCATCTCCTGACAGCAATAGGAGGTCTCGTGCAGACAAAGGGCTCCTTTCCCTTGGCAGAGCAAAGGAAACCTTTCCCTTGAATTAGGAATGCAAAACTTCATTCTTGGCCCAAGATCTAAACCTCGGCTGTTTCTGCTACGTTGTGAGAGGTTGTTTTATATTGTCCCCATTCACATTCCCTCTGTGCAGGGAATGGGGCCAGCCCTCTGTGCCAGCTCACACAGGCACTACAGGAGTAACAGCACTAAAGGCAGGAGGCACGCAGAGCTTATGGACATCTGGATATCTGCAGCTGAAAGGGAAGACCCCGACCAGAGCACACCCTCTGCCACGTGAACTACTGTTTCTACTTAAAATTTCACTGGCAATCTAGAAAAATGCCATTCAGGCAGAGCAAGATGCCTGTGCATGGAGGATTGCTGGAGAGTATAAAGTAACAGCCAGCCAGCAGCTGATAATCTGCTTGTAAACTCCTGTTTGGAAATAAAGACAATCCCATTTTACAGTAACCAGATGTTTTAGCAGAATATTAGTATTTACAAGGGCCTCGGGCTATTGTTTTATACAGGTCTGAGGAGGGTTTACAAAAATGGCAAATCACAAGCAAGTGTGCAGTTCAAAGGCTCCTCGAAGCTGTGACATTTGGTGTGATGTGGGATGGATCCCCTTTTGTTTGTGCCTGGGATGTTGGGTGGGATTGATTGCCAAGTGTTCTTCCATAACTTACCTAACCAAGTTCCTCTCCGCTCTGATATTTCCCTGTTCTTTATTATCCGTAATTGGATAACTTCTCCAATTTTCTCCTTGGAACACTGAAGATAAGGTTTCTGTTTAATCATCCCACTTTAAGTACTTGCAATCAGACAGGATATTGCTGCTTTTAAAATAAGACAATGACATTTAATGACTTTCATTTCTTCCTATACAAAAGATTAATTTATATGCTGGAGTCATCTTTTTCATTGGAAAATTCTCCCCACTCTGTTTGAAATTATTCAATCTGATTAACAACTTAATTCTCCATTTATATTTCTGATTCTGTGGCTTTCGCTGCCAGCATTCGCTTGTCATCTCTCTACCAACTCTAATTCAGATTTTGTTTCTGAATTGGTCTGAAGTTAAGAAGGCAGACAAGTTGTGAGGTGTGAGACGTGCTGCCCCTGCAGTGGGTGGTGTGAGGCAGGAGCCAGGAAGGACAGCTCTGTGCCGAGCTGATGGAGCAGCACCACACGTGCAAACACGGCACCAAAATCTGTAGGAAAACAGAAAGTTTCCCCTGGCAGCCCTTAGAGGCTCTAAGAACTCCGGGTGAAGGACTGTGGGGTCAGTGTGTGCATCCCTGGGGAATCAAAGGGCAGAAGCAGCGCTGGGGAGGCAGAAAACTCCTCACTGCTGCTTTCCAGGCTCTTGGGAAAAGCCCTGTGTCAGGAAGCTTGGCTGGGAGGACAGAGGTCAGAGCCAAGAGCTGACAGGGAAAAAAATCATGTTCTAGAATACACCTGACCTGGCTGTTTCAAACTGCAAACCCACAGGTTTGTCCTGCCAGTTTTAAACGGTCTCCTTGTAGTGTTCAATATTCTTCTGGAGTGCTGGTGGCAAGAAAAGTTTCATGCAGGTGCTATGAGCACATGATCTGGATGGGTCCTCAAATACACCCAGGAAAGCTGCTCAAAGCTTTGGCTTTCTGCATCATTACTGATGATTTGATGGTTAATAACATAAATTGCAATGCAATCTTTACCTTCCAACAGATGAGTGTTTGCCTTTAGCAAGGTCAACACCATCTTTAGGAATTTATTTTGGTTTTCTGCTAATATGCTTTAAAGGAATTATCATTCTCATTACTCTGCTGACCATCATTTTCTTTTTGGACCTTTTCTAACTTTTACTTCACTTTACTTAGCATCATGAACTTCCTGATTTATAATATTTTACTTTTGTGGTGTTTATATATGTTCTCTTAGCTTCAGAAACATCTTCTTTTTCTCTTTCAAATCGAGCTGTTTCTTTCAGCCAGGAAGTCCTTCTCCTGTGGCTGTGGATTTTCCATCATAAAGGAAGATGTACTTGAGCATAACTATAATAACTTTATAAATTATTTTCATTCTGACAAAACTCTTACATACGTCCAACAGATTTAGCCCCCAGTTGTTTTTTGGACTGCAAAACCAGTCTTTCTAACTGACCAAATGTACAAATACAACACTGAAGGGGGTTAGCAGAAGCCACTTGGCTGTGTGAGAACTTGTCAAAAGCTCTAATCGCTTTTTCTACACTTTTCTGCCTTTATATGAGACCAGAGGGCGAGCCCAGATGCTTTTCTTTCTCCCAGTCCAGTCTCTGTCCGTGCATGGGATGCCCTTCCTGTGTGTCTAACAAATGCAGTGGGGTTTGCACAGAGTTTGAGCTAAAATATCACATTTCCATGTTCGTTTTAGTGTCACACTCAATTTTCCCTTCTGCCAAGATCCCACTCCCTATCTCTGCCACAGCTAGTGAGTGGCAATTCCTTCTCAGTGAAGTGGCATCTCAATTTTTGAAGCTGGCACTTTGTTTCCAGCTCATGTGTTATAAATAAAACCTTCAGGGGCCCTCCTGATGCACACAGCCCCAGAGCAGCTGGAATGTCAGGTGGGATGCTCCTGCCCTGTTCCCCAGGGAAAGCTGGCCCAGGGAAGCCCTCCCTACACGTGGTCTGCAGCCCTCTGCCTTGCACGGGAATTCCTTGGGAAAGGTGGACAGGCATGTGCAGAGTGCCATAAGCAGATGCCAATGGTGCTTTCCCATCTGAGCACTGTGAAGTATCGTAAAGATGCTCTAACACAGCTCAGCAATCCAACTCTGGAGTGCAATGAAAACAGGAATATGTGTTTAACAGAGTAGAGAAGCACGCAGGGAGCAGAACGAAAACAATTCCTCACTTAAGGGCACACACATGTAAATGCACGTATGTGTCACTCGACTAATCCACAACACTTAAACCCAAACACAAACCCCACTGCAGCCACAGAGGGCAGTAATACAGAAGGCTAGATTGGATCCACTTTCCAGATTAAGGTCCTAATCTTGCAAATAACTTGAGGCTGCTGAAATCTGACAGCCACGTGATGCCCTCTGCTTGGCATCTTCCACACCCCGCTGGGGATCAGCTCTGCCCCGGTGTCTGCCCTGTGCCCCTTTCCACTGGGATCACCGTGGGATGAAGCAGCACACTGGGAATGCCAGAGTGCTGGGCAGGACCTGAGCAAAATGCTTAAGGCATCAAAGATGATGGCAAATAATGAAAGGCTGGACCAGGGGAGAAAAAATCTGTCTCCAGCCATTTCACCCAGAGCATTGCCTCTCCTGCTGAATTGGTTTTGCTGGCTGGAGAGGCAGCTTTGATGCTGTTGGTACCCCCAGAGTAGTTTTGGCATGGTCATCTTCTATGGAAATACATAACTGTGAAGTGAATGAGAGCTGACATGACAGATTAAATCTGCTGTGCCTCCTGGCCCCAAAGGCAGTCATTTGTGGTTTAAAATTCAGTAATTACGGACATACACAAATGTTTCTAATGGGCCCCAAACAGTCAGAAATACAGGCACCATCCCAGAGAACTGCACAGCAGACTGAAATTAAATAAACACGCGAGGAACACGAGGTTCAGCAGCATGGAGAGAAACCTCAGACTGAGGAACAGCCACAGGTTGTCCCATCGTGAAGAAGATCACTTGGAAAAGTCTGGCTGTGATGAAAGAACAAAACCCACATGGAGCTTTACAAGGCTTCTAGTGGGAGGGGTCTCTGTCCATGGCATGGGGTTGGAACCAGGTGGACTTTAAGTCCCTTTCCAACCCAAACCATTCCACGATCCTGTGGCTCCGTGAGGACTCGTGGGCTCTGCCAGAGGGAAGCACATCTCCCCCACCGATGGGGCTGCTCAGGCAGGGAGCTGCCAAACACACAACTGAGACCTTTGTGTGCCTTGATCTGCATCCTGACTGCTCTGGAGGTGTGGGCTGGATCCAGTATGGGCTTTTATTCCATTTTGAGCAGTTGATTCCTCTCTTAAAGCCCAGCAGAGACCCTTGACCAGGCAGGATGGGCTGTGAGGGCGCTCCTGGTTAATGAACCACCACGGCACCTTTGTTTCTCTGGCTGCCTGGTGCCCTGCTCTCTCTTGTACAATTATTACAAAAATCAGACAGAACGTTGCCTTGAGATATGATTTTCATTGTGGGATAGATTTTATTGTACCAGCCATACAATACCCGCTATTATCATTTTGATTATATGCTCCTCTCATTTGCACTATTGGAACATTATCTGTAGTACATTCATTATTACTTTATAAGAAACTGAAACTACATCCTTAAGATGAATTGTAAGGAAGGATTTCTATTTCCTCAGATAGATACTTTGGCTGAGATCATTAAGTGGCAAACGTTATTTGTAAAAGTTTATTTTATTTTATTTACGTAAACTCTAAAAGAAAGAAATAACATAGATATTTCTAACAGACAGAAAAGCCTGCGGCTAGTGGCAACAAATGACTGCAATTTAGAATTCATGTACTATTAAGAAGTTCTGATTAAATTGTAAGTTCCTTTGGAGGAAGGAAGTTGAATAAATGAGAATCTGGCCCAGTGAGCTTTGATGGGCTCTCAGGGGCTGAGGGGTCAGCAGCGACTCACAGGTTCCTTCTTCCCCACAACCCAAGGTCTCTGCAGGTCAGATCCATCATGAACCTGAGGGGAGAGGGCAGAAGGCCAGGAAGGGCTGTGTTGGATAGGCCAGCTGGGTTTAAAGAGAGGCTGGGTCACCTGTATGGCCGGTGAGCATCCCTCACTGGAGCCCAGGACGTGCCCTTGGGGGAGCCACCCTGGGCTCTGTGCCCACAAACAGGGACAGAGGAGTTTGCTCCCCACCTTTTCCCTGTGTCATCCTCACCATGCAGGACACCTTGTGCTTCTGCACACATGGGGAGGGAGAGCCACCAGCCACAGGGACCTTTCCCAGCTCTCTGGGTGCAGATCCATCCCTGCCTCCAAATCAAACTGCCCCTTTTCTGCTCAAAGGGCCTGGGCACCAATCCCGACCTTGTTCAAGGTCTAAATCTTCCCACAACTACAATGCCATCAGATTTTCACAGCTCCTCTGACTGAACAGCAGCAGGAGCACCCGACTCCTGAGGCATTCCATATTTCTGTGAAGATGTCCCTGCTCACTGCAGGGATGTTGGACTGGATGACCTTTAAAGGTCCCTTCCAGCCCTGTGATTCTGTGCTTCGAGGACCTGGCAGAGCTGCTCAGCTGCCATGGCCAAGTCAGACTTGTCACTCCTATTTGATGGACATCTCTTGTTTCAGCTGCAACAGAGTAGTTAAACCCCAACTTGTGGGTGCAGCTGGACCATCCCAAGGAGCCTGCTGATACATGAAGCCCATTGCATCTTTAAGAAAGATAATTTGTGTCTTCACTGGAAGAGATCCCACTTTGCTGTGTAGATAAGAACACTTTCAGGTTGATTGCAAATCATAAATATTTGATGTACTGTAATTACTAGTTCTTAAGTATCATTTTCCAAATTATTATTTCTATTAAATGCATAGAAACTTGGGATGGAAGAGTGAGTTAATGCAGAAACACTTCAACACTGCAGATCTGGGTTTAGGGAAGGTCATAAGTGAACTTGTTTTTTGTTTCTTCCCACCTACCAGTCTCAGAGACCACTGCAAAAAAAGCAGAATCAGGTTGAACTAGATGGTCTTTAAGGTCACTTCCAACCCAAACCATCCTGTGATTCTATGAACTAGCAGGAGCTGAAAACAAATTCCCACGAGAATAAAGGTTGGGGTCCTGCTATGATTTTATGCTCCCCTTTACTCCACCTGGCTGCACCATCATGTCTTTGGGCAAATGATTTCCCCTCTGTCTTTGCTCAGAGCCATCAGCTAAATGGATACAACAATTCCTCTGTTCTGGCTCTGTGATAAGGTTTGGCTGGTGTTTGCAAAGCACACTGAGATCTCTGAGAGGAGACATCCTGCACAGTGTGCTCACCTTCAGGCTGCTCCTGGCAGGACACAGAGGTGATGCTGGGCAATCAATCACCAGGGGTTCTCAAGGCCCAGCCCTTCTCCACTCCAACAAACCCAGTCTTGACCCTCTGTGAGGCCACTCATAGCCAGATCTCTAAATCCAAGTTATTTTTTCCATGCACCACATTTACCCAACACCAGCATTTCCCACTTGGTGATGTTGGGCTTGAGCTGCTGGTGAAGATCCATGGGCTGCAGCTCTTCCCAAGGCACTAAACACTGTCCTGCAGCCCCCACCCCAGACCTGGGCATGGCAGTGGTGGGTCCCCAGTGGTGGCAGAGTCCCCTCTCTGGCCAGTGGATGTGGATTCCTGGTGTTTGGCTGTTCCTGTCTGACCCCTAGTGCTACCCCAGTGCACCTATGAGGCGGCTCAATCATTGCTTACAAGTTGGCAAACAGAAAGAAAATATTCCAACTAATCTGGAATAAGTCAGATATACTTTTTCTCACCTCTGGGGAGATTTTCAACTATAACAATGTAGCTTTGAGCTTCTGACAGATGCTAATGAATTGTTGTTTACATGTTTGATTTACTGCCTAAACAAAGATAAGACATGCTCTTGAAAACACATTGAATGCACAATCCAAACACATCCATTAAATCTGTCACAATAAACATGACAGCTTTCTTCTAACCTAACAACTGGCATGCCTCATTTACATATTAATGAGAAAACTGGGATCAGTCTGCACAAATTGCTTCTATCTTGCAAAGGGGAAGCACTGACTGACAGTGCAGCTCTCCATGGTGTAAATACAACAAGTAAATACCTCTGCCATCTTAATGGATTTTATTTTTATTTGCCTATTTGGTTCCACGGTTATTGATTAGTTGTCTCTCGTGAACTGCAATGACAGACTTTACAACCACAGGGACAGGCATTAAAAGAGTTCCTTCAGCTTCCCTGGTGCCTGAGGTGCCTGCTGGGCTTTGGGGTTGGTTAAAGGCTGGATCTACCTCGAAGTTCC